>CM053774.1:111429093-111455994 GCA_028658325.1 Potorous gilbertii
TGAGAAAAGGCCCTAACATTTACCAATTTCGAGAACACTAGTAACTGAGAAAGTAGTTTCAGTCAAATAATGAAACCAAAGGAAACTATGAAGTAGACAACAAATATTACCAATTCTTTTAAGTCTAGGAGTTTGTTAGGGAAAAGGATGGCTGATACAGGATGACGGCTTGAGGGGTGGCAGGATTAAGTTAGGGACAAGTTAAAACTGAGGATGGGACAATGGACAAAGAATAGACAGGGATGCTTGGAAAGAAAGAAGGGGAAGGAGGGAGAAAGAAGCTAAGGGGAGGGAAAAGAGAAAAGGACGCAGGAAGAGAGGTGATGGTGTGAGCTTTGTAAGGTTGGGATTAGGAGAGTGGATAGACAATCTATGGAAAAAGTAGAGATACCTCTTGCTCAGAAACAGCAGGAAAGGAGAGAACGAAGGTTTTGATTCAGTTTCTCAGTGGAGAAGAGGACATCTGCTGAGAGGGAGGCCAGAGGTGTTGGAAGAAAAGGAGATGTAGAGGGGAGACAAAGTCAACAGAGAAATGAGGTTTTGTTCCTTGTAACAACAGTAAGGTTCTAGTTAGGATTTTATGACATAAATTCTTTGAGAATTCATTCTGCACATGGAATGACTCCTTCAAGTGGTTAACAGATCAGGACAATGAAAGAAAATGATGGAGGCAAGCCAGAGCTAAGGACTGTCAAGGTTTGAACAGCAGTAGTCAAGGGTATTAGTGTGGTAGGTGCATGGTCTTGACCTCTTCAACCTATTTTCCTACTTTGATTGCTTTGATTTCCGTAGTATTTTCACCAGATAGCACGGTGCCTGGCACATCATTGATGCTTAACAAAAGCTTGGTGAGTAACTGCAGGCTATAGGGTTGACTATGAAGAAAATAAAGAGCTAAGAGGACAGACAGCCTGAGAGAAGTGAAAGAGAGAAACTGAAGATGGTAGTGAGAACAGTGAGTTGGAGAAGTGGAAGAAGGGGAAATTATTAAGGGAATTTCCTATTTCACAAACATAGAGGTGGCAGTTATTTCAGTCGGTAAGAATGTGTGTGTATGTTTATACATCCAAGAGTATTTGGAGGGATATCAACATGTATACATAAGTGTAAGGACCAAGCTTTGGACTAGTGGATCGCGCAGATTCTTAGCTAGTTGAGAAAGGTAAAAGGTCAAAGATCTACACTGTATGAGAGGTTGGCCTAAAAGTAGAATGGCTGTTGAGGAAGTGATAGTGGGGAGCAAGAAGCATGCTACTCTAGGTCAGTGAGAGGTAAAACAGAGGAAAGAAATCACAAATCAAAGACCTAGATGAGGACACTCCCAAAGACTTCACTGTGAAACAAAGTATCAGGATGAAACCCACTGTATCATGGGGATCCAAGTAAAAGGAAGGTTTCCAGAAGTACAATGAAAGGTGCAGTAAAGATGAGGTGTAGGATTTGATTGAATGATAACAGTAACAAGAAAGATAAAGGGGGAAAAGATGTTTCCAAGTTGTTGCCAAATGCCCTCTAAGGTTAAAGATAGAAATCGGCCAGCTATTTGGTCAAGACCGCTACCTTCCAAGTTCCTAGGATGACAATGTATCTATCATTTTATTCCCCACTTTAAACACTCATGTCTCTGGGGTAACGCTTTGTAGGGTGTTTAACCAAAAGTCTGCGAAGCAAGGGTTTGTCCTCAATTTATATAAAGTCAAAAGTAATACCCCCAAACCTGTCAGATGGGGTACAAGAAGACAACCCCGACGTGGGAGGGCCTTCTCTTGGCTCTGACTGGCCTCTTGTCTGAGATCCTAGATCCGCTGTCCATGGCAATGGAGTCCAGGCAGAAGTAGCACTGGTGCTTTTTATAGCCTGAGGCCCTTACTTGTTCCCATCATGCATTATTTTTGAAGAACCCTATTACTTCTCTGTCCCAGTATGTGTTGGCAGTGTTTGAGATTTTTTCAAGGAATGATCTAGTAATTTCTCTCATCACTACTCTGCATCACCTTAACTATTAAGATGTAATTAGGATCCACAAAAATAGCGAACGTAGTTTTAACTGTACAAAGGACTTTATGAACAATTGTCAAGTAGGTCCATTTTATAAGGGAGGCTGAAGTCACATTAAGCCACGCAAGTATCGAGGGGCATATGTTTGCTAAGTACTTGGAGACAGGATGTCACCCCAAGTCTCCAAGACTAATAGTTTAGTCACTGCTACGTACCTAGCTGCTTCTTTATCAAAAAATGACCAATGGGATTTGACCTTCTAGTATGAAAAATCCTAACCTGAAATTAAGGAGCATAATTCCTAATGGGACAGCCCCCAGAACCTTAGCGTAGTTCCTTCCCTCTCCGCCCTCCCAGCCCTGCCCCAGAAAGCAGTCAGAAACGGACCCTTGACCATGACACTGCTCCAACACCTGGATTTTCTGCAGTTACCAAAGCTCTTCACTTGGATTTTTTTCAAGGGGATTGGATCATGGCCTATAATACAGGAACAGAAACCAACGCAGAAACAGTGAAGCAAAAAAATGAAGACCCAGAGTGTGCAGTTGCAAAATGGCCATTTATTGCCTACAGGGTGAGAGGAGAGGGCAGGGACAGAAGGGTGAAGTACACAGGTGCGAGGAAAACAAGCAGATATTTAGCCCTATACATCATGTGTGAGCAGTACCCAATCTCCAAAGTGGAAAAAAAAGTATTTTGTCATCTGACATAGTAGTTAAGGTTCATAAGCACCTCCCTTCTGAGCTGCCACAAGATTGAAAAGGCAGGACTGCTTTGTTTAGTCATTTTTCACATTAATAAAAAATACCAACACCCAACTGTGTCCTCTTGCACGCACATGTTGTACAGTGTCCACTGTGAAAAATACCTTGGCTGAGCAGCGTGGTCAATAGTTTGAAGACCTTATCAACTGGATAAACATAATAAATAGAAAAATAAAACAGCTGGTGATTTAGTCTGAGTGTCCAACAAAAATGTATAAACACTGTTCCACCAGAGATGACACTAAGTATTGAAATGATAACCGCACAGAACCATCCTGTTTAACAGAGAAAACCTAGCAAGCTAAAATTACGCGGCACTTCACTCAACTTTTATTTCCACTTTTTTTTTTTAAAGAAAAGCTAACATTTAAAATATTACTGGAACAAATTGGGGTTTTTTCTTTCCTTAAAAAAATCAAAGCTTAACTTTTAAAAAATCCTTTAGAACTTATTTTGGAGTACCAGGACAAAATCTGCAAGTGCTTTGAAACAAATGAAAAATCTTAGTTCTCAACTTCTGTGCTTGGCTTTCCAACCATTAGCTACCCATAGTAACACAACACTTTACAATCCACAAAAATGACTCAATTGTGCACAACGTGAATTCTTCAATGCTAGGCAATGAAAGGTCCTGTTTCCCCACATACCAAATGGTAAGAAGTTGGAGAGGCCAACTGGCTTCATGAGGACAATCCGTTGGCACTTTTTTTGGATAAGATTTGGAAAAGATCGCAAAGGAGGAAAAAAGTTGATTCATGGTTATGTTTTTCCAGTGCCTGGCCTTTTCAGCAAGAATAATACACACTCATGCCAAAAGAAAAAAGTAAAAACAAAACAATAATAATTTAAAAAAAAACCATTCACTGCTTTCAAAAATCTACCACTAATCCCTACGGAAATCTAATCTTCGGCTTCTCCTGAATGCAAGAAGAGGGCCTGCATTTGGACAATTGTACGAATGCCCATAGTGCACTTCTCGGTGCTGCTGGTGTTGAAGAATTTGCCACTCACAACACTGAACAATCTCAGGTCCCAGTGTGCAGTAACGCAGGAGTCCAGATGCAGGGTTGCAGGAGGCTGAAACCATGACACCCCTCAACCCTCCCAAACCCCCGAGCCAGCAAAGTGCTGCTTAGGGATTTTACAGGTAGGAAATGTTTTTTTTTTTTTAGCAAGTAAAGCAAGGAGAAAGGATAGTGAAGTTTCCAGTGAATATAAACCAGATACTCACACACTGAAACTAATAATGGTATTATCAAGACTGCCCAATAAAAAGCAAAGCCAAAGCTATTAACACATCATCACTGCCAACCTTATAAATTCAGAAAACCACAAATTAAGGAAACATGGCACAAAACACCCATTGCTTGAAAGAAACAAAAACCCACGTTATTAATTAAAAGTTCTTTAAAAATAAAAAAGGACAAGCAACAAGTGTCACTTTTAGAAAGGGCCACCATGATTCTTACTTCTAAGAAAGAGAACACAGAGATGCAAAGCAGGTTATCATTGTAAAAGCTTCGGAATTATTTAACACCAATAACAAGACACTAGAAGCAGGAACTATTCTGACTTCTGGACAATTCTGTAGGCTTACACGCAATGTGACTTTACTCATAGAATCATATCACTTGGAACATTTTGCCATTGCTAAAGAATCCTAAGATACAAATGGATACTCCAACCATTCCTACCTGCTAATTTACCTTTTGTTCATAAAAACCTCCACCTCCCATTTCAGGGGCTGTTTGTATTGTGTCATATATGCTGCTAATATCTGCTAGGCACAAATGGTCTCAGTAATTAATTTTGAAAAAGAAACTGGTTTTGCTCTTAGAAATGTTCAGCAACTGACAGGATTTTATCTATATGCTCATGCTTATTGTAATCTTATATTGAGACCAAAAATAGTTAATAGTGAATTTTAAGAAACCACTACCTACATCTAGCTTGACTCTTCAGTATTCCCATTTTTTACTATCCGCCTGAAAGACCTACTTAATGGATGTCACTCCTAGATAACATGCTGACATAAACAGAGGCAAAAAGAATTGTTCTTCATCGTGGCCAAGCCTGGCCAAAAGGGATCTTTTGCTATTTTATTTGTATTTCTAAAAGCTCACGAAACTGTTATGATGGGCAAGAAAAGAATCCTTAGTATGAGCTTTATCAAATCAAACTGAAAGGCAGAATATTCCTCTGAAACTTAAAAGATTCCCCAATTTAATTATTTCTAACTTTAGAAACTAGGTGCTCAGAGCTCTAAGAAAATCAATTTCAAATGAAACTTGTTTTCACTTTCTCATGCTGTTTTTAGAACTTTGTAAATAACAACAAGGTCTCACAAATTAATTTTTCCGTTTTGTATTTAGTCAGATATGGGACAGATATAACAACTGAATAAAGTTATCTTTTGAAAAAAATAGTGTGTATCTTCCATTATCAGAAAGGTGATAACCAAAAAGGGGGAGGCGTATATGAGAATTCCTCATCTATTATGAAAAGTCAATATTCACTAGGGTCATTTCCACATAATTTTTGAAAGCTCTTTGCTCCAGCAGTATTCACATGTGCAAACTATCAGAAACGAATTCCTGTGACTATGCCACTCAATCATTAGCTTACTCTGAACTGCTTAACAGTTCAGACTTTAGATTAAACATCTTAATATCAGTAAATTAATCTGCTTTAAAAAATAAAATCCAAAAACAAAGGTTACCTTCAAATAGGCATGACTTGATCAGCATCACTTTCTATGCATTCAATTAACACTGTCCCATCTATTGTTTTCTCCCCCTTCCACAGCTATTTGATTCCTAAGTGTAATGTATTAGTGGATTTCAGAAACCCTGGAAATGTCAATTTCAAGTTTTACTCACCTAGTAACACAAAATTACTAGATGATTTTATTTATAAGCTTTTGAGTTGTTCACATCCTCTACCTAACAAAGCCACTATGGAACCAAGTGATATGAGCCTTCATTAACTTCCATTCCTCATTTATTAGTGATATAAGATTTTTAGGAGTCAAGGGGCAAGAAGTAGGACTTTATATTTCTGAAAACTAAAACACAAACACACAGTGGCTTCTAAAACATTTACAAAGGATGCTTATTAGTAAAATAAATATCTGCTTGTGAAAGGAATTTGAAAAAAGAGAAGCTTAGAACAAGGCAAACTGGGTAGAGGGGGTGAAGGAGCTGGTCTAGAACGCATTGTGCCATACCTGACTTCAATGTGTGATATCAAATGCTCACCCTCCTTTCATCAAAGTAATGAAATGAAAATATTTAGCTACTTCATACAAAATTGTTTTGTACATAAAACATTGTAAATCTTTAACAGATTTTCTCTATCGAATTTTAAAAAGTTGCCTCTATAGAACGGTGTTGGGATTCTTTTCTCTGCTTGCTTTTAGGCAGTGCTGTTGCTTAAAAGTTGACACCAGGCACATTTTTTAAAAACAAAGTCAACAAGCAAGGAGCAGTATAAGGACTTGAGCCTTTTTCAGATGTCAGTCCTGAGGATGCTGCAATATTCCCCATTACAATGAGTAAAGCTATGAGATGGGCGATGATGCCCAATAGATTAGGTGATGCTACATGCTCTTGAATGACCAATGATGGCAAATGGTACAATTTTCCCTCTCCCAAACACTCCTTTAAATCATTTTAAAGAACACTGCGTTCTATTAGATATACTTTGAAGTTACATCTGACAAGTAAGAAAAGCATAAATCACAAACTAAAAATGCCCCCAATTTTTCGTTTCTTCAGAAGATATGTAGCTCTGCAGCATAAAGCTCAATTATTCGAAAAACTGGAAAGCATAAGTGTGTATTTTTCTTTTAGAAAATATACACGTTTTGTCTTTCTCTTCTTTTACACTAGGTACTGTCCAAGATCCAAAGGGCCCACATTTTATTTTAGTAAGACAACACTGAGAACAGCAGCATTTCTGATCACCTGAACAGGTAGCTCAAAACAGATACTACTCCTTTTACAAAGGGAACTTATGAGGACAGAGGGGGTCCATGGGTTTGGGGTAGTGAGTGGGCTAAAGGGAAACCATACACATGAAGCTTGAGATATTAGGTCCCAAGGGCATGTGTGCCACCAAAAACATAACACAATTTACCCATTTCAACATGAGTTGCTACACATCTACTCAAACCATGTTAAAAATTACACAGGATAATAAATGGTTTGAATGAGTGCATTTGGAAGCAGAGAGAACCCAATTACACACCTTCCTGCAACAGAGTGCCTCGGTCATACACAAAATAAACTTAAGCTGTTTACAATGTTTCCCAGTTTTTTTTATTATTTTCCCCATAACATTTAACTATTAAAAAAGTTTATTATTAATAAATGGGCTCCTCTGTGGTTCATATACAATCATAGGTGAACGATAAATTCCATTTTATACAAACATCTCAAAAATATTGGGAGTGAAGTATGGTAGGAAATATTGCTCACATTGCTAATTAACATGCGTATATGAAAGGAGGAAAATGTTTTGTTAGTGCATACCTCCAGAGCAGAAAAGCCACCCAAAACAAAGTACAAGATACAGGAGCTGATTAAAAAAGGCAATGTCCACAAAATTAAGTTTTTCATGCTATTCTACTTTCCAGTACTATACTTTACCTACTCTCAAATTACTCGCACGGCTAAGATGTTGAATGCTTGAGGTATATAAGAAGGGATACCTGGAATTATCTTAAGTATTTTTTTTTGGTGCTATAACATTTTTAAAATAATATTTTATTTACATAACTTCACTCAACTACAATGATGTCCAATTTTATTAGATGACAGACAACGCCTCTATCACCAGGCACTTTTGAAAGGGGAGTTTAGGCTTCAGTAAAACCATCCAATGCAATCCCACAGATGACATCACATAATCCCACCAACCCTCCTCCCCCAAAAATAAACCCACCAGGGAATAATATTTTATGTAGCCTGATTAATTTACTATGGATGAAATTACTATAAAACAAAGGAAATGCATCATTTCAAGACTAATAAAACAGCCTAAGAGATCAGATCTGGAAGAAATAAATTGTATATGTTTAAAACTAATTAATTTAAATTTTGACCTGTGTGTTTGTATATGGAGACAAATATAGGCTATTTTAAAGTTTCATTCACATAATGGAAATTTTTCTGTTTAATAAAAATATCACATTTTGAGACTAGAAACAGTAAAGTGCATGAAAAGTTTAAAATATAAATTTCAGGAAACTCTTATAGCAGCAAAAAAGCAGAATAAAGAAAAACTTAAAAACACAGACACGACCTTTTCCTATTACTGTGCCATAATTAACATCAAGCAGCCAACTAATTCCCCCCCACCCCTAGAACATTGCATTATGTTTACTGCCTCCTGAGGCACAGGTTTTTTGCACCGGCCCCGCCTGGGCATAAAATAATACATTTAAGAGCATCAACAGTCGGGAACGAACCAGCAGCTTCTTAATTCAACCCTGACAGAACAGAAACAAGGAGTAAAAGCATATGATGGCTATTTGGCAGCTAGGGTCAGGAAAAATAATCCAAGGAATGGGACTGAGCTACTCCCTGCTGTAAATCTCCCTAAATCTTTCATAACCCAAGAGGTAGCCTGGCAGCTACTTCATCATTATATACACGCCCTGGGCTGTGCCCAGCATTCCTGTGACTGTCTCTTTGTCCTCTTGAACCTGGGGTCTCTGACTGTGTCAGGGAGAGGACCTAGAGGTCAACTGGCAACACTTTTGTTGTTCAAGGTCTACGTTGCAGCAAAGCACAGAGGAGCAAATGGGACAGGACTCGACAAAAGCAGCCATCTAGAGGAAGTATGCACTCCATCTTCAAAGAGATTCAATTTGTGTTCAAGCTATGTGGCAATGTGTAATAAAGTGGAAAGAGAGCTCTTCAGGGTCTCACCAATAAGCCAAGACCTACAAGTACGTAACTGATCATGGGGTCTGGGTCTTATCTGTGTTCCTCCCAAAATGCAAGAATGTTTGCCCAACAAAACACTGTGCTACTAATTAAGCGCTTTATTTTCAAAGCGTGTATTTGTGTGTATAGATCTAGAGTTACATACACAGAAACGTACACACACATACACACACACAGATGTATTCATGTATGTATGATTTACTAATGTGCAGAGTGATCTGGAGGGGCAAATCAGTTTGTAGTAAAGGAGAACAGGCATTTCCCTTGCAAGATAAATTGTTCAATTTTCAAATTTTCTTAATGTAATTAAAAGAAAACATTTTATTTTAAAAGATGGATAGCTCATTTTTATATAATTAGGCAGAAAATGCGTCTTGGAGCAATAAATACATATTGTTGGACCTTCGACTGATCATTTCTCCGCTACCAAAGCTAACTCTGAATAAGAAACAGGTCCAATATTTAAAATACACTAAATTAAAAACACGGAAAGGGAGCAATACTTTGGTTCCAGCCCTAGTGCCAAATGATACCAAGATGCACCAAAATGTGCACAATCTTACAGCAAACACATAATGGAAGGAGCCTGAAGAAGCAGCTTAAGGATGGCCATACTTCACTCCTACATACTTTGATTTACAACTGTACAGGTCCATAGCAACAGATCCCGCCGCAGCGGGGCTGGACTCCACTACCTCCTACTGGGCAAGTGAACACCATTGACAAGAGGCAGGAGTGGAGGGTGGAGTTCAAGTTGTGTTAACAGTGAGAAGTGGTCTGAAGGGATGTGCGGGTGTGGACACCCTGTGATGTTGTTCTCAACCAGCCACTGAGGATCTAAAGGCCCCAGGACCCCCAGCACGTTCATATGAGTCTTGGAATAGAAAATGTAGTCAATCACACCCTGTAAAGAGATTGGGGGGAAGACAAAAACAGGTTTTAGAAACAGTGTTAAGATACAAACAAAAATAAGACATTCTTCTTAAAAGTCTATTATGAGAGTAAACTGAATTTATGGCATCTTTGACTTAGAGTAGGAGCTCAAAAACATTTCCAATTTTTCAGTGGCAGTTAGAAGTTATGGCAAATATTTGTGGAGCCATATTTCTGGCAAAGTGCCACCAAATTTACAACCACAAAGCTTTATACCTGGTCCAAACACCTGCATCGAATTAGACTGGAGAAACTAGTACATTTGTTTTTAAAAATTAACAAAAAAAGAACAAGCTAGGAAATGTGTGTAACTTCTAATTATAAAAAAGTAAACTGGATCCTAGATTTAGATCTGAAGGATCCATCTAATCCAGTTCCTTCCTACTATACAAACAGGTTCTGGGTCCTATTCAGGGTTTGGGAGGCTGAGTTTCAGTTGCCCAACATCAGGAGGTTTAACCCTTGTCCTGACCATCCAGGGTCTTACCACCTTACCACATGGCACAGAGGGAAGTCATTTATCAAAGTGTTTCAAATCCAGTTAAAAAAGGAACAAATGTGAGAAAACGGGCTTAAAATTGTGTGTGTATGCAAATATTCATGCATACATACATGTATGTATGTTTGTATAAAATGAAACATGAAGCCTAACCAATGCTATGCGTAATGGGTTTAATTCCCTAAGAAGATGCCATGTAGAGTGGGTCTCTTCATATTTCCTCAAACCTGGGTGAGCCATTGCAGACTGGCTTAGAGAAATCAATCTATGTGACCAGTAGTTAGGGATCCAAGAAGCTCCGAATTTAACGGCTCTGAACACCAATCAGCCCACTGTGCACAGGACCAAGCGGGCACAGACGTGGGTATGGTGGGGGGCTATCTAAGACACATGCATCATGGTGGAGATGTTCACTGAGTTCTGAGAAGAAGATTGTATACAGAGCCTGTGTGAAAACAAAAATAAACTGAAGGTTCTAAGACTTGGATGAAGAACTTGCCTAATACAAAGTAGGTGGCTGTTTTATTAAGAAGAAACATCCTACTTTCGTTGCTTAGTCATTTTCAGTTGTGCCCAAACTCTTCACGACCACATTTGCGATTTTCTTAGAAGAGACACTGGAGTAATATGCCATTTCCTTCTCCAGGTCATTTTAACAGATGGGAAAACTGAGACAAACAGGATTAGGTGACTTGCCCAAGGTCACACAGCTAGTGTCTGGGGCAGCAGTGGAACTCACTCTTCCTACTTTGCAGAATCCCATTAGAGACCAAACAAAAGGGCACTGGATTTGCAATCAGACTACCTTTGGGATCCTGAGTTAGCTAAACTCCCTAGGATTCAGTTTACCTCTAAAATGAAGTCCCATAAAATCCAAACCCATATTTCCTTATGTATCAAATAATTATGGGAGGACCTTGGACTAGAACGTTTAGTGGGTTGGAGTGCTCATTCTAAATCTAAATTTTGAAGTCTGCTTCAAAATAGGAATCTGAATTGAGGGGGAAAATTCAACACAGGCAACACCTTCCCTTCACTCAGATGCTCAATCTTGACATGAATTACTGAGAGATGTTTAGGAGTATCAGCCTAAAAAATGAATGAAGCATTACCTTACTTAGACCTTATGTGGAGCATTACGCCATCAGCTATAAAAATCACCTAGTCACTGAGAGTTATCTCACTCTACAACAGCTGCTAAAGTACTGATGTGGAAAGAAAATAATACTATCAGTATCTCAATACATTTCCTATCTGTTTTCTCCCTCAACCTACCAGCAACCATATCCATTCTAAGTGGCTGTTTTAAAAGGAGGGAAGGAGATGCTATGCTTACCTATAGGAACTAAGAGGATAAACACCAAAAAAAATTTCACAGACTCTTGTTTTGTCTGTACTAGCTGCCCATCAAGAAACATCATATTTGGTGCTTAATATGCTTCTTAATTGACTGGTTTCGGGCCAATGAGGTGTATTTTATATAATCTGAAAATAATGCACAGCTCTCAATACATGAGACCCACAATATCTCCAAAAAGAAAATTCTTTCTTTAATTTATTCAATTACACTATGGTTCAAAATCTGTGATTAATACTTTCATAGGATTGATGTCTAACATGAGAGAGGACGAAGTTGAAAGAAACAAGGACAGGTTTGAACCTGATATCCTTAAGAGCATGGGAGAATGAATGGTAAATAATAAAACAGCTAAAAAGCAGGAATGAAGAAAAGACCTCTACATGGCCCCATTCAAAAATCATTTTCCTACTTCCAAAACTGCTATGCTGAACTCCATCTTGTCTCTTCCCATCTTTTATTTTTAACCCAATTCCTACCAGATTAGGGCCTTCCCAGGAAGCCTTCTACAGGTCTAATGAAAACTATGGACAGGTCAGAACTGCAACTATTCTCTAAGCTTCTCTTGAGTTAGGAGTGTGCTGGCAAGGAGGATTTCAGAATTGGAGAGGACAGAGAACAACGTATGTATGACAAAAGCTCATTATCCAAGAAGTGTTATCTGTGCTAAGACCTCGTCTATGTCTAGAGGAAATAAGCATTTTATTTGTTGGCTTCCCCCTCCAAATGAATACATTCAAAAATCATATTTGAAATAATCTGCTGTCACTCTTGTTTTGGTTGAGAAATAAGCAGTGAGTACAAATATGACATTCCAAGGAAGGAGAAACTATGTAAAAACAGCTGAGTCCAGTCTAGCTTTGTAAAATGTTTGTTATCCTTTTCATTTAAGAAAATCTGAAAGAAGAAGAATGTGCGAGCATAGGGGACAATGTCAGGGAGATGGTGACTGCGGGTTCCCAAATTTTGTCAGGACATGTAAAGGCTAAATGGGAAAAGGGCCATATTCTAGGCATTCTTGAGGCTACTTCACGATTATATTCCTAATCCACTCATTCCTCTACTTGAAGGTTGTTTACTCTCCCAGTAGGGTTGGGATTATTTGAGCAACTGAAGGCTCAGAAGAAAGCTTGAAAATACTGTCAGTCATTCCTAGCTATTGTAGCCACATTCTTGGTCAAACTCATAAATATAGTTCATCTCCAGAAGCTTATCACATGCAATCTGGCCAAACACAGTATTAAGGTTAAGTTTCAAGATGCAAAGTCTTGTCCTCAGGACACCTGCCTATGCTATAATAAAGCAATTGGCACGCCGCTCACCTTGAAGTCGAAGGTGTAATTCGTGTAAGGCATCAAGTTGTTTTCATAGGCGCTCTGGAGCTGGAAGCCGTGTGTGATTCTCCCTTCCGAGGTACCACTTTTCCCACTGCAGCTGAAGTTCATGAGACACTCGTTGTAGCGCAATTCCTTAAAATCCTTGTGGTTATCAGCCACGCCTCCGCTGCTCAGGTACTCCACAACACCTGGCGGAGGAAACAAAGGAAGGCTGCCGTTTCTTATTTTATTTGTGTCTTTTACAAGGGACCTCGTATCTCATAGCGGGATCTCAAGAGAGTAGGATGAACAGGCTTGGTTCAGAACGGTTTCGATCAGCCTAGGGATGAGTGGGGAGTCTCTTTCAGAAGAGGCCCAGGGCAGTCTTGGAATTTCCCCAGGTTTGTAATGGTTCTCCAACCAGACTAACAAAATTCTGTTTAATCGAGCATCCATTTCAGTGTCTTCAGAGTTTTGCCAGAAATGACCTCGTAAGAGAATAAAATATTCTATAAGCTTTGAATTCCCTCATATGTATTCTGTCACTGAACAGCTACGGAAGGTAAAATGCAGAATACGACAAAAAAAATCATCTATTCAAAATATTCTACAGCAAGGAAGAATGGGTTTCTTTTTCTCTTCAAGGCTGAGAAGCAAGCCTTTATTTGTCCCTCAGAGCAGCTGGCAATGTTTGTTGTATCATTCATCATATGGTCAATTTTACAGATCACGCACTAGAACTCAACATTTCCCTCAAAAACTATGGGCTGAGACTTAATATTCACTCACACACACACACACACACACACACACACACACACACAATTTTAAATAGTATTAGGAGAACTTGATTGGAATTGAATTCTTTTAAACTTTGACAGGGATTCACAAGAATGATCTTAACAAGATCAAAAATTAGGGGAAACAGATGACTTTTTTTACTTTGAATCTGATATAGAATCCACATCCATAGAAGCAGGCTATTACAGATGGTTTATACCTTCTTCTGAAACGTAATGTGGAGGGAATGTGGAAAAATCAAAACACTAAAGCACTGTTGGTGTCAAAGGTGAACTAATTCAACCACTCTGGAGAACAATTTGGAACTATTCCCAAAGGACTATAAAAAATATGCACAGCCTCTTGACTTAGCAATACCACTACTGGACCTCTGTATCAGAGAGATTAAAAAAAAAAAAAAGACCTACATGTACAAATTTATTTATAGCAGCTCTTTCAGTGGTGGCAAAGAATGGGAAGCTAAGGAGATGTCCATGAACTGGGGCATGGCTGAACAAGTTGCGGTATAAGACTATGATGTAATACCATTGTGCCATAAAGAAAAGATGAGGATGTCTCAGAAAAATCAAGAAAGATTTACATGAACTGATGCAAAGTAAATTTAACAGAAGCAGAACAATGTACACAGTAACAGCAATATTGCATAAAGATCCAACTGTGAATGACTTAAATACTCTTAGCAATACAATGATTTAAGATAATTCCTAAGGCATTATGATGAAAAGATGCTATCCATCTCCCAGTAAAGAATTGATGAGTCTGAATATGGATCACAGCATGCTTTTTAAATTTTCTTTGGTGAGAGTTTCTTTTTTTGGTCTGTGTTTTCCTTCATAATATGACTAACATGAAAATGTTTTACATGGCTGCACGTGTAAAACCTATGTCAAACTGCTTGCCTTCACAGTTGGGGGGGAAGATTGGGAGTGTGAAAAAATTTTGTTTAAAGTTTGTCAAAAACTAAATTTCTCAGAACTCAAAGTATAAAAAAAAAAGAATGTTAAAAAGCATTAAATAAAAAAATTTTTTTCGAAAAATACCCCTGAGGTACAAGGAAACTGGTACTATATTTGGCTCTAACATTTCAATAAGTACACAATAATTAACAGCTGATTTTGTTATTTATTGTTGAGTACTACTTTTATGTCAAAGTATTATAAAAACAGTGACACGACATAAATTTCAATTACGATGTTAATCAGCACAACATTAAGGATTAAAATTTTTACATTTAAATTTTAATTCTTAAAATAAATGATATATTCCAGACTGCAGGCTTCCTTGAGAAGGGGTGAAAATTTAGAACTCAAAATCTTATAAGCAAATGTGGAAAAGAATAGTTTTTTAAAAAATATTTTTAATTGTTTCAATAAATTTAAATATATTTTAAAATATATTCAATATATATTTTTGAATAAGTACATATATATTCAAAGGGTCTGGTCAACCTAGTTAAAGGCTTCTAAATAACTCTCCTAAAGATAAATGGAAAATTATCACCCTCACACTAAATTTTCTCAACAAACAGCGCTCTGATTTAAAAGCACACAAGTTATTAACAACGCTCTACAGAGCTAAATTATCTGGAAGATGAAACTCTCTCTAGATACGGACATAAGTCTATGATTCAACTAAAAGTAAAAGCAACATTTAAAGCAAAGGCAAGATATTTCTTAAATACCTGAATCTGGCAATGAGTTAAGATCTGCACATAGCACCAGCGGGATGGAATTAGGATCTGTAGATGGGCTACCAGGCCTACTAGAAGCTTTCTCCAGGATGTTTTTTACTTCTGAGACAAACATCATCGTTTGAATGAGTTTCACATCAGAATATTCTGGATCCCAGTGCATATGGGCATTTGCCACAATAAGTAGCTGTTTGTCTACAGCATGAATAGGCTTCATACCTAAATTCAATTGTTAGAAAAAGACAAACAAAAATGTCAAAATTCTCATGGACATTTAATTGTACAGTATCTAAATCAGTGATATCAAAAGGTTCTCTCTCAAAAACATCTTTTGATTGTCTCTCTCCTCTGACTAGCTGTTCACATAATTTCTTTCTTCTTCAAATCTGAAAATGTTTTTTTTTGGTATCAGAACTATTGAATACTAGGAAATTTTGCTTAGGAAAATAATGCCTGACCCTAGTTGGCCTTAATTTTCTTATATCTAGAAGGAGAGAGTTGAACCAGAATCCATTACAACTCTAAATCCAGGTCGTATAAAAAAGAATGGGAGCTTGACCTGTCTACTTACTGCCAAATGTCTGAACAAACTGAGGTAACATGAAAGCAAATGTCTAATATGTTGTGCCATAAAATGAGTATTAAGCATTCAGAGAAACATGATTGATATTAACTGACATAGAACAAGGAAAGCAAAACTAGGAGAAGATAACTACTTCAATGAAAATGGCTAAAATTAAATGCAATGACCAGAAGCTCAGTAACTCAGGTGCATCATACTTAATTCCTCTTACTAAAAAACCTCAAAGGCTTATGAATGTGGAATTTTGCATAAAAAATACTCAACAAGCATTAACAACAAAAAAACCTAACTTGAAACAAAGTCAGAAACCTCAAATATGCTGAAGACAGGCTAACATCAGACACAGAGGGCTACGAGCCATTGCAACTTACTACAAACAATAAAAGTAACAGACTGATATAAACTATCTCTTTTCTTGGCTCCTGCCCTACCTTTCCCAGTGATCAGCGAAAGCAAGAAAGTGCACAAAGACAGGTAGCAGGAACGAAGAGTAAAGCAACCAGTTCTGTATGAGTTCAGAAAGACAGTAAGGGAAAAGACTTAAGCAGTGACTCACCAAATAAGATAGCTGAATATGTGGGGTAAAACTTAAAAACTTAAGGCTAATGTAGTTAGAAAAAGGAATCCCCATGTTCTCTGAATTGAGTCTGACCAACACATTTCCCATTTTCAAAGGCATATGAGAATACTTTTCAAAACATCTTTTTTTAGAAAGATATACTGAAGGGACCTCTCCACCAAACACACCTGTTAGCCAGTCTTCTATTCCTTGATAAAATGTCATATTTTACTCTCACCAGACATCCAATCACCAAAAAGAAATTTAACTTGATGAACAAATAACTTGTGATGTCCCCTTAAGTCCAGTAACCCCAGGGGTACTCACCAGCTCCAAACAATTCTTTGTGGACCTCTAAAACCACAGCCACACCGATGTTATCCTTCGTCATGACTCTGTTCAGCATGGCTTCTGATCCATCAGAATTTGCCATGGCCACCTGGTTGAATTCCACCGTGTGTTTCTGCACCAACGTAAATCTGAAAGGCACAATTGCATTTGAAAGGCATTGAGATGACCGTGCAAGGTAAGCAATAACTATGTCAAGTCTTACAGCCACTCCAGAGAAAAGTGCTTTAGGGATAGAATATATTCTTAACCAAGGGTCATTTGTGTTGAATAAACGGTCAATATAGTAGGTTTTCTTTGGAAGCTTATGCATCTTATGTGCTTAAAAATATTGTTTTAAGATGAGGTCTAGAGACATCACCAGACTGCCAAAAAGGTCTGTGAACATCTGGGACAGAGGGTGCCCTAGGAGAGGAAAATATTTATGTTATTTCAATTGCCTTGCTGAATGCAAATTTCTCCCTTTTCTTTCCCTGCAGCAATCTTGATTGTGGCAGGTCTGGAAGACCATGACAGGCTATCATCACGGTAATCAGCACTCCTTTCCACAACAAACACAATGTGTGTGTGTGTGTGGGGTGTTTGTATAATTATAGTGTTCATTTCTAGGGGTGATATATAAATATGTGCACAAGGAAGAAAGAGGTAGAGTACTGGGTGAGAAGTTACAGTAAATAAAGTATGATTGCAATCTGCCATGTAGATACCTTGTCCTACAACCAGTAAAAACAGGGATGATCTTTTCCTTTTATATTGATGGTATATTTTATGATTTTACAAATCAGATTTCTTGCCTTATAAATTAAATTTTACCTATTTCTAGTTTTATTAAAATTTCTCTTCAAAATAAGTTCTATGAGAAGCCATGACAAAATGATGCTACTCATCCTCTCTACTAACGGTTTTACAGGGTTCTGACCACTCAACTTCCTCAGGAGACCTCACAATTCTTACCGCCACTGGACAAAGGGCCTAAGAGGTTCTAGAGGAATATGGGACCAGTCTCTAGTGGGGCTGATGTACAATTTGCTATTCCTTCTTAAAAATTTTGATTCAATTATCCTAATGTATTACAGCTACTCCCCTTCCATCTTAATGACTGATTAAAAATGTTGAACAGAAGTCAGCTAAGTACAGAAGACCTTCTCCAGTAAACACCAGGGAACTCTACACAGGCAAAACAAGCACTGTTCAATTAAAATCATACAATGATTGCACAGTAGAAACTGGGCTGTAAAGGGAACTGAGAGGCAGTCTAGTTCAACAACCTCACTTCATGACTTTTCAGGGCAAACTTTATCATTTCTTGTTACAAAAAAATTAACAAGAAATAGTATGTTCACTGTGGCATCCAAACTTGCTCACCTTTATTGGAGGGAAGTGTGGGTAAGAGACACCCTACACCCCTCATTTCTTCTGGCATGCTCATATTTCTTTCACCCTCTAGTTCCTCTGAGTGTACTGTTTTGTTCTTAAACAATCAGCACACTCTTACATTCTCTCCTGAATAAATGTAACAGAATGACTGCAATTGTTAAGTTTCCTAATTATTAACAGAAAGGAAAGCTGTATGGGTGAACATGAATTTGATACAAACATTGCTGGGGGCAGTTTTCCTCTCCCCAATTGTTTCTGCATCTTGTTCCTAAGAACTTATGAAGAAAGGGTCCCAAAAGTTTTGCAAACGACGATGGATTCCAACTCAGCACTTCTGTGGTCTGAACAGGTAAGGGGTAACACTGGCTTAACAGAATTAGTTTCCAATGAATATATCCCAGATGCAAATTCAGAAATATCAATCAATGTTGGATTGTTGGGTAAAATAAAGCTTATGGGAAATTGGAACATTTACCCAATATCTCAGTATTTTGTATGTACATCCTTGTCTTCTCAAAGCTAACCAGGAGGCATCTCATTGCTCTTGCTTTGGCCCTCATCACTACTGGAATAAACACTGCTCTTCCTGATTCCAGTCTCCCCTCCAAGCCACTGCTTATGTTAAGTATATGAAGAAACTACTCTGGTACTCCATTTTGTCTATTCAAAAACCTTTAGTAGGTCTCTACAAAAAAGACTCTTCAACTTGTCGTTCAAGGCCTTCAGCCGCATGACCTAAACTACCTTCTTTCCAGCTTTGTTTATTTCAAACAGACTATGTTTCTGTCCAACAGTTTTATCAATCACTGCTGCTGGTTTTTTTTTTTAATTGGCTAACTCCAAATGAATTGATTATTGTCCTACTATAACAATGTAATGAGCAAACCATACTTTCACCAATTCACCAATCTAATATGACCATAAATGATTTTGATTTCTTCACTGGAAAACTGCCAATTTATATCCTTTGACAACCATTTATAAATTGACGAATAACTCATTCTTATAATTTGACAAAGTTCTTTATACATGTTTGATATACACTGTTTCTCAATAAGCTCTCTTCCCATATCCATTCCTTTTCTCCCACAATTCTTTTTGTCTGGAATGGTCTTTTTAACTCTACCTACCACCCAATTTCTAATCCATACTGAATTCGTTCCCTTTCTTCAAAGCTAACATTTTAGCTTTTAGCTTCAATAAACAGTCAATAAACAATCTCTAATCTCGAAATTGTAGGTGATCTTTCCCTCCACAGATTTTTATACCATTGTTCATATGATCCTCCCATTTGCATTTCTGCCTAATTTATAAAGTGGTTTCACTGTGGAAGTCAGCTCCTTTCACAAATAAGTACCTTAATAAGGACAGTGAATATACACAATCTCCTATTTATATCCACACAGCCTGTCTATGTATCCTCCATGAGGGAGGGGAGGGTCTTAATACTTTAGTACCTTGAGAGGAAATTTCAACCCTGTAGACCTGAGGGGCTGGTTCCCTCACTTCTGCTGGCATGTGCCCTCAATTATGGCCTTGTTAATTTGAACATCAATCCTTTTAATACAAGACCAAAGCAAACTAAGAGCGGGGCAAGACTCCTTTCTGCCTGTTGTCTATTGATATTTAACCAACTGCCTTACAGATTATTTCAACAAATATCAATTAAACATTTTCTGTAACTGAAGCATGATGTTAGGCACCGAAGAGAAAAGGACAAAATTTCAATAAGGAACTTACATCCTACAGCTTCTATGGCTCTGAAACATGGCTTTCCAAACAACACCTTTAGTGGCTTTGTAGTCCTTCACATTTTTTTAAAGAGGTAAGGCTCAGACCATTTTGGGAAATTTTTTACCTTATTGACATCCTTTACAGAGCTCTTTCCACTGTATTCACTACTAGTTACATGCCCCTTTAGGGGCAGCTTGGTGGCATCCTGAGTAGAGTACCAAATCAGGAGTTAAAGAACACCTGACTTCCAATCCAGTTTACAGGTACTTCCTAGCTGTGTGACCCTGAGAAAGTCACAGTCTCTGATTCCTCACAGGTAAAATGAGCTGGAGAAGGAAATGGCAAACCACTCCAGTATTTTCTGCCAAGAAAACCCCAAATCGGGACATGACTGAACTACAAATATTCCCCTCTCTATTCATTTTCTGTAAATGTCCTTTTTCAAAGTTGAAGTCAAAATATCAGACAGGCACATTACTTTAAGTCTTTTTAAAATATAGTTTTCTCGTATATTTTGACCCAAAGTGAAGCTACTGATATATAATGAAACCAACAGATTATTTACAAGTGATTTAACACCAGGTATCCCACAAATGTACTCAAACTGATTTAATCAAGACTATTATGCTTTCATTATCCTGGGGGGAGAGGGTTCTTTTCTTAGAAACCTCTAGAGAAAGTATTTCTATAAACAACAACACAGCAGGAAGCACCAGAGGGTACTTAATGCTCGTTATCTGATTAACATTTCAGATCATACACTTAGAATGTCAGTTCCTATCCCTCTTAAATCTTACGCTTTTCAGAGTACTTAACAATGGAACTGGGTATGTGCTTTCAATGTACTGTGCAAAATCTACTTGTTCTAAGTTAGTTTATTATCTGTTTTTGTATCAACATTCTATTCCCTCACTATCCAAAATCCAAGACAATGACCATCATCTGCCCAAAAGCTCTTCTTACTTGACTGACTAGTTCTTCCTCATTGGTCAGAATTAATTCCAGAATAGGAATTTCCTTAACCTTTTGAAATGTGACATTATCAGAAAGACAAATCAAGAAATTTAACAGATGCTGTCCCCTTTAGCAAACACACTTTTCACTCAATGTCAGGAGAGCAAAAATGCTGTTGATACAATTCTGCCTAACCCCCAAATTTTGGGTTATGTCAGTTATGGCCCTCTTATCTGGACTGTTGGCTTATACTGTACCTCAACAGCAAAGACACAGCTCCAACTCAACATGCTCAAACCATAACTGACAAATCTTTCTTTCCCAAACCCACCCTTGCCTGCTCCATGTCCATCTTTCCAACAATAACCACTTCACTATCATGCTTGACTCTTCCTTCAATCTCCCTGCCTCCACATATACAATCATTTCTAAAGTACTGTCAGTTCTACAAAGGTGGCTCTGTTAAAAAAAAAAAATCTTGGTTAGGGCTTTGCCCTATTGAATCAGGCAAGCTCAGGAAAATGATGAAATGAGTTAACTTTCATATTCAAGGCATAGGCCTTCTATGAGCTGGCCCTGAACTCCTTCTCCAAGGTCATTTTCCTAATAAGAGTAGACAAATCCTGGTAAGTTCACATTTCTAAAGGGGGGAGGGGCGCATCCACAGATTGTTTTTATCATAGAATGTTGATGTCCAAAGGGGATCAAAGCAAGGCCTTACTGGTACTGTACTCCCCTTTTATGAAAGGTGTCGCATTTACTAGGGCAGCCCCCTCCTCTTAGAAGCGGTCACATATATCACCCCCTCTCCACTCATAAAAGACCCGGGGGGGGGGGGGGGCCGGCGGGGGTGGAATGGGAAGTCAAGAGGATGCTGGAATTGACTTACCAGAGGTGAATAAATTTCCACAACAATTCAACTGCTCAGGTGATAGAACACTGAGCCTAGCTAGTCAGGACGTCTCAGATATTCACTAGCTGTTTAAAACTGGTCCTATCTTTTAACCCTTATCTGCCTTAGTTTCCTCACCAGTATAACAGAGATAACAGCCTGCCTCCACAGGTTGGGGTGAAGATCCGAAGAGAGATATAATGGTTACAAAGTGACTCACTACAAAAAGAACCAAAGTAACAGTAAAGGTTACAAACAAAAAAATGACCACTAGAATTAGCAGGTATTTTTGTGGGTTGCTTTTTGGGAGGGTGGGGAGATGTCAGAGGTCTGCCAGAGGAAATTAAAGGGCAATAAAATTTAAAGCTGTTAAGATCCTTAAGAGACTATTTAATACAATTCTGTGATTTAACTGATGAGGAAACTGGAAAGGAGAGGTGAAGTGATTTGCCCAACTCAGGTAGGCAGAGCCAGTCAGAATTCAAAGCTTCAAATCCAGGGCGATTTATTCTCATCTGCACAGCACAGCGGAAACAGCTATATCAAGAGTCTGAACTAAAGAGAAAGATGACAGTGACCATTCTTTTCCCAGTGGCCATGAAGCTCCCTGAGTACTAACTTATG
This sequence comes from Potorous gilbertii, assembly GCA_028658325.1. Lineage (NCBI taxonomy): Eukaryota > Metazoa > Chordata > Mammalia > Diprotodontia > Potoroidae > Potorous > Potorous gilbertii. The sequence continues at coordinate 111,451,474 of CM053774.1, forward strand.
TTTCTAACCATGAGCTCAAGGAGTACCGTTTGAGAGAGGGAAACTGAATTCAGTAGCGCGGCCAAGCACCACAAAAACACACAACTCAATTGTATCTAGGTGTAAATGAAATGGGAGATATTAGGGAAGGAGAAGAGACATCAGGAGAGTCTAACACAAGGGGTGAGGAGAGAGGTATGCAGAAGTCTCTAAAGAAGGCACTGTTAACCTTTTTCATGCTATGAGCTGAGGTCTCTGGACAATTTCTCAGAATGTTTTAAATATCTAAAAATAGATCATTAAAAATGAAACTAAACAGATAACACTTAAATAAAGTTAAATTAAAACACTTAAGATTATAGGGACCAAATTAAGAATCCCTAGTCTAAGGCTTTTAAAAGAAAAGGTGAAAATGGAGCAGGACACTAAAACACAAAACAGATGATAAATAGTACAACAGCGAAGGATAACATGTGAAATGACTCAGTCCAAATAAAATCATTAATAGCATAGTTTGCTTCAGAAAAAAATAATGGTAAGGTTAGTTGGCAAAGAGACCCAAATAAGTTTAGAAACCATAATGTGGTTAGGCCTTAGAAGAGCATCTGGACTCTCCCAAGCCTCCAGTCTATCCCGAGCCTTTCCTTACTATGTAGAAGGAGGCACAGACTAAATCGTGGTCTTGGCACGAATAGCAAAAATATTTCCTAACCTGAGTGAAGGTGTCTGCTCTCACAGAAAGGGTGCTAGATGCAAGAAGGCTGATTGGGACACCCCTGGGGCTTGTATGAGGAATGGGATAATGAAAGGAGAGACAAACAGCACAGAATCATTGTGAATATAGAGTTCTGTGCATCATATACAAATGGAAGGATTTATTGTTTTTAATAGATAATACTCTTGGCTTTTGGGTACATATCCTGCTATGTTCCCTGCACAAGATTATCAGTAGTTCAAATACAAAACTCACGTTCTCTAGATGCTAGGTAATATTTACTTCCCATAGGCACCGTTACAACCTTCACTAGGTCTTCCCCTCACACGCACCCTGATGGACAGAGCCAAAGACATTGTACACAAGAACTCTGAGAACAGCACTGTCCAGACCACCAGCCTTGCTGCCATCATCTGAGACAAGCCCAATAACAACTGGGGGCCCCACAGAGATTACTTGATGTGGCAGACTTCATTATCCTGGAGATTTTAAGTACATGAGAGTTTAGTCACGCTGATTTATTCCCTTACTCACTTTTCTGTTTTGAAGAATATTGCACAACCGTCCACATGTTTTCTCTCCTGCTCAGACATGATTTTGGCACGTGACTTCGGAGAAAAAAATCCATCATATCCACGCTCCTTTAATGCCGGCAGAAAGAGGGTGAAGTATTGCTCTGTTTCCACTTCCTGAGAAAAGAAAGGAAGATCCATCACCCACAAGACACTGAGGAAAATCTAACAGAACCATCAGAAAAGGGGTTCATTTAAAATAAAAGGCTCCCATGTTTTTACAAACTAAAATGAGATATATTCAAAATTGGCCATTAAAAAATAAAAAGAATGATGTTACAGGAGGTGTTTAATAAATAATAGATTCCTGGATAAAAGGAGAATTTTTTTTAAAAATTATGAATACATATTTCTCATTTTCCGTCTCACCTACAGACCCAAGAAAATATTGCACTTGAGGAAACTAAGAAACAAGCAGATTAAGTGACTTGCTCAGATTCACACAATTATTTCAGGTAGGATTTCAGCTCATGCCTTGCTGCTACTGGGCCCACCATATACATACTTCCCTCTCATACCCTGACTCCAGGCCCTTCATCTTATTAAATCAAAGTTTTTAAAAATAACCTGCTCATCTATAGAACAGATAATTTCTTCTAGAAATGAAAATGACCAGAAAAAAAGGGAAGGATTAATAAGCAACTAATATACATCAGAAATTTTCTACTAATTACATGCTTATCAAATCAAAGGGGCTTCTCGAGACTGATTCTTCTGTTATTGAAAACACATCATTTAACTATGGCTCATTCTGCTTTTCCCTGTCTCTATCCTTTTCAGAACATCTGGTTTTCCAAAGCAGCATTTCATCTGTCGGTACTTGTGTCCCAGGCATAAACAGAAACAGTGGAAAGGAATCAAGAGAACATCAGAAATAGAGTAGCAACTTAAAATTGCCTTTTTACAACCCATTTATAGCCTATCTTAAGAGAACTTATGTATGGAATTTATGGCTGCAGACAATTTTTAAAGTATCTTCCTATCCTTTACTATTTTTTAAATTATTGTTAAACCTGACCAAGAATTTAAAAATTACCTATGTCTAATTATATAACTATAAACTGTTGAGAAACTAGCAAGCAAAAGAGAGGTCACTGTACAATGATGCAGTTTTATTCCAACTAAATTTCCTTTAGCAAAGCATGGCCTAACCAGTCAGGGAGATTCTAAACCTCAGATGAAAATAAAGAGTATTAAGGAGTAAGGAGAGCAAAGCAATAGAGAAATGTCATATTTCTTCCAAGTGCCACTTTAAGACATGAGCTTGCTTATAATTATTCACATTTAAATTAGTAAATTATTTCATTAATTTTCTGTCTTGCCAAATTCACTGATTTGTTCATAAATGTAACTGCTTAAATTCATGACAAATGAGTCAGTCTCAGAGTGAAATACAATCAGGAAAAGCCAAGTGTCTATCTGGGAACTATCAAATTTTGTATTAAAATGAAAATGTTCACTTATCAGATGAAAAAGAAAAAGGAAAGGGAAAAAATTACTTTTATGTATAGTCTCCTTAAAGTCCTTGTTCTCAAGTTTTGCTCAATTTTTTAACGAGTTTGTCTTTAAATAGACAATGTAATTTCTACTGTTACCTGAAGACTAATGATATCTGCATCCCAGTTAACAATCTCTTCCATAATTCCCTTTTTCCTGTACTCCCAGTTTAATGCCCAGGACGGGCAGTAGCCATAAAGCTGCCGGGTGGCGTATTTATCACATAGCACATTATAGCACATAACCGTGAATGATGCTAGGGAGAAAGAGGAGAAAAAACAAGGGACAAAAAGGAGAAAATTAGGCAGCTTGCTTGTGAAGAAATATAATGTAGATGCACATATACGTACATACACTAAGCACACACACATGACTTAATTCCCCAAAAGAAAAACCAAGAATTCCATTGTTAACTGAGAAAAACCTAGAACAAGACATTCAAAAGCACTAAAAACCTAACTATGTAAACTAATGTTACACTATGACTCTGTAAAAAGTCTGAATTATAGAAGCATGTTAAAGAAATTCCCCTTTTTTACTACTAGCCTAGAACCAGACTAACAAAGCTCAGCCTACAGTGGTTTCTTAAATAAAACATGCACATTTTTGGCAGAATTATCAACTTCTATAAACTTAAGTAGTTTAAACATTCCCCATAAAATTGTATTTCTATGACTCATTGCTTATCAAATGGTTCCCATGTAAATTTGAGCATAAAAGTTGCAGAAATTGACAAGCATTTTTCTCATCCAAAAGTCACTAATTCTCCCTTCTCATTTCAGTAAAAGATTCTAAAGAACAATTCCATAAACCTTAGGTTTAGGAGGTCTGAAATCAGGATATAAACCGTTTGATAAACAAAATCTAATTAAGACTAGTGTCTGAGACTAGTTTCTAAGTAAAACGCTAATTTCCATGAAAAGTAAAAGGCCAAAACTATTACGCTAAAAATTGAATATTTACTTTATAATCACGGTAGAGTTTACCTCTGTCTTCCCCACTCTGGGCCTGGAGGCTGTGGTGGTCCAAGGTGGAAGTGGGGAAGACATCAATGTTGGCTGGGTTAATCATAAAGCCAGCACGGATCCCTGTGGATGCCTACAACACCTTTCCAAGATGTAGCATGTTTACAGCTTCAAATCAATGGAATATCTTAAAAATATCTAAAACCTAATTTCCTCAGGCAAGGAAATACTTCACTACTCTTGATTCAAGTTCAAACTTAGCTAGATTATTAGCTGGCACACCCCTGTATCTTCCTGATAAGAGATGTCTTAAATGACTTCCCTTATTTTACCATAATGGATTTGGTTTTTAGCCTTATTCCATGGTTATATGTAATGCCTAAACTTTAGCAGTAACTGTTTCATATAAAATAATTTTTTTAAAAAAATCAGTATTGTATAACACAAAAGGAACTATGAACAAACAGCAATCTTTACCTATCTCAAATGTCAATAAACTCTTCACCTTCAGAGAACAGGACTTTATCAAAAATGCCTAGGTCCTGCTAAGGAACCTGACCACAGAAGAGATACAAAAGTATCACAAGCACTTCAACAGGAAATGTAAGAACAGAATTATTTCTCAAGTCAACAAGTATTGTTTTTCCTGTTCTAATCATTAAAGAAAAAGAGCTCAAGACCTCCAACAGGCCAAGAAACTTGTAGTGTACAATATTCTAAAACCTCAAAAACCAACTGCTGAGAATAGAAAAGCTTCCCTCCCATGTTAAAAACAAACAAACAAAAAAAGAAA
>CM053774.1:111456494-111492128 GCA_028658325.1 Potorous gilbertii
GATATCTATTTCAGATGTTTGGGATGCAGAGGCCTTGACTCCTATGTCTTTACCTGATGGTAAGCATTCTTCTTCCTCAGCAGTGACGAATGGCACAATCATCTGATCAAGAAAATAACCTTCTGTGGTCTTAGTTTTTTTCCCTTTTCTGGGCATTTTCCCAGCCAGTTACTTGACTTCTGAGAGTCCTTTCCACCCATGGTCTAGGTCTGTCCAGCTAGTGCTTGGGGTCTGAGATTCCAATGCTGCTCCCCAGCCTCAGGGCTTTCAGTGGCAGGCCTGGCTGCTATTCAATGGGAGCTTAATTCCTGGTGCTCAGGTGGAGGCAGGGCTGCTTCCCAGGCTCAGTTACCTCAGGGGGTTTATGCAGAGACCTTTTGTAATGGAGCTGCCTGCTCCAGGAGCCTCTGGCCACCTGCTGCCTCTGCAGCTGCCTCTGCTGTTGCCTCCCGAGGGGGCCTGAGTCCCAGAGACACCCCGCTCCCCTCTCAGCCCGTCTCTCTCACTGACCTGTGCGTCTGTGGGTGGAGGGACCTTTGTGGCCACTGGAGATTCCATCCCTGAAGCCTGCTCGGATCTGCTCGCTCCTCTCAGTGCTGCGCGGCCAGGGCAGGGGAGGGCTCCGCTCCCGTCCGGGGTGCAATGGACCTTTGGGATCGGCTTTTCAGGGCTCTCTGGAACGGAAATCTCCTTCACTCTGTTGCTGCATGGCTCCCACTGTTCCAGAATTTGTTGGGAGTTCTTTTTAGAGGAAATCCATGGGCTGTGGGTTCGGAGCTAGCATAGGTGAGTCTTTCTACTCCGTCATCTTGGCTCTGCCCCCTTTTATCAGTATTCTGTAATAAAACTATTGTCTCAGTTCATTCTTCAAGGTTTTCTAAATAATCTGTCATGTCACTTATAAACAAAGTTAATTTTGTCTCTTTGTCTATGCTTAACTTTCCAGTGATTTTACCTCTTTTTCACTTTTGAATTGGCAACCATGCACATTCACTGCTATGTGCAGTTGAGAAAAAAATCAGTAGAGGATTTTGGGAGGATGGCAGACTAGGTTAGAAAATTTCAAGCTCTCAAGATTCTCCTCCACCAAATAGATAAAATAACATCTCTGGGGGAACAGAGAGCCATGAAAACAAATGAAAGTAGGGACAGAACAGGGATCTTCTTGGGACAAGTGGAGAAGACCTGAAGAAAAACCCCAGAGCAAAATTTCTTCCTGTCAAGAGTAGACACTACCAGGCTAGAGTCTATTTAACAACAAATGGCAAGCCCTGGGGCTACCTGGGTTGAGAGATTGTCTCAATCCACCACCACCACTGAAACTTTTACATCTGGGGACAGTGAGGGGAGTTGGGTGTCTGACCTGGAGATCTAGGGAACCTCTTACTAGGAATGCCAGACCCAGCTGTGCTGCAGGGAGTGGCAGAGTGAGGAGGAACCAGCACATACAATGAGGAAGGGATGCAGGCGACTGTGGAGGTTGGAAGTCTGTTTGAGTTCATGGAGTCAGAGGGGAGAACAGAAGAGGATCAGAGGTCAGAGGCACCACCTTCCATACCCCAGGATTAGAGGTGATTATAAAAGCTAAATTATTACCAAAAAAAATGCACAGACAAAGGAGAAAGAATCCAACCATAGAGAAATACTATGGGAATAGAGAGGTCTGAGTCATCAGAGAAAGATACTGAGGCAAAGTAACCCTCCTCTACACCAAAGAGTAATGCCAAATGATCACCTACCCAAAAAAGAATTCACTGAAGAACTTAAAAATTAAAACTAAACTTAAAAATTTAAAAATCAAATGAGAGAAGGTGGAAAAATTAAAAAGAAAAATAAGAATGATACAAGAAAAACAAGAAGATTATGACAGAAAAGTTCACCAATTAGAAAAGGAGATCCATAATCTTAAGGAAGAAAATGACTCCTTGAAAATCAGAATTGGGCAAGGGGGAAGCCAGTGAAGTTTAAAAGAGATGAAGAAATAAAAAAAAAACAAAATGAAAAGAATGAAAAAATAGAATGTAAAACATCTCCTAAGAAAAACAGTGGATCTAGAGAACAGATCAAGAAGAGAAAACATAATAATTGGACTACCTGAAAGTTAAAAAAAAAAAAGAATCTTGATACAGTAATACAAGAAATAATTAAAGAGAATTGTCCTGAAGCATTAGAACAACAGGGGAAAGTGGAAGTAGAAAAAATCCACCAATCACCACTTGAAAGGGATCCTATGAGGAAAAAAAATCACAGTATTACAAGAAACAAGAACAAAAAGCAATTTAAATATGGCAGTACCAAAATTACAATCACACAAGATCTAGTAGTAATGACAAATAAAGACTCAGGTCTTGGAACACTATATATCAATGAACCGAAGAACTGGGGTTGCCCAGCAAGCTAAACATAATTCTGAATGAAAAAAAAATGGACATTTGATCAAATGTCAGACTTTCAGGACTCTATTAAAACAAACAAACAAACCCTGAATTCAATAGAAGAATTGAATTTAATTCAATAGAAGAATTCAATATAAGAGTCAAGAGAAATATAAAATACATACCAATGACCAATGACAAGGGACTCAATAAGGATAGAATGTTTACCTTTTGTGTATGGAAAATGTAAAACCTATGTCTAAGATTGTTAATAGTAATTAGGTAGCTTATAAGAAAGACTGGGGTTGACCTGAGTATGATATGAATTTCAAAAGAAAAACCATTTAGGAATAGCTAAAAAGAGTATTTATTTTATACAAATGAGGTGCAAGAGGAAGAAGCAATAGAGGAACCAAATAGGGAGGGGGCTGTTAGTTCTGGAAATCTACTTTCGTTGGGAATGGGTTTAAGAGGGGAAAATACATATACATCTAGAAGAGGATAAATTTTAAATTTAGAAAGAAATAAAACTCTTAAGCGGGTAGGAGGGAGGAAGAGGATAAAGGAGGACTCTTTAGAGGGGATGCTGAAGGAATAGGTTAAATGAGAGATATAAAAGGGTCTTTAGATTTAGGGGAATGGAAAGATAAGGGAGGCAGTTTTAGAGGGGAGGGTGTTGGAATAGGGCAAAGGGCTGTATAAAAGGGTGTTTAGATCTAGGGAAATGAGAGGGTAAGGGAGGCATTTCTGGAGTGGAAGTAGGTTAAGTAACAGAATGGCAAGGTAATAGCTAGAAGTAGAGGAATTAGGAGAAATAGGAAAAAAGATGTACACAAACATAAAAATATTAGGAGCAGAATCTCTTAGCCTTGGGGTAAGGGGGGAAAAGAACTAAATAAAAACTGTACAGCAGAGAACAAAAAAATAACCTTCAAGGAAGCAAAGAAAAGATAAACAGCTTTCACCTTAATACATAATATTTATTAGATAGGCTTTCTTGAAATGATGTTATTGCTATATATTCTGAATTCTTTCCTATGTTCTGCTATGCACATGTTTTTTCTTTTTTCTTTTCTATTTAAGTTTATAATATTTCTTTTTCTTTTCTTATTATGTATTTCGGTTTTTGCATTTATCTAAAATTTAAAAGAAATGTGGGGGGGGGGGCGAAAAAAATCAGAGACTCAGAAAGGTCTTTGGGAAAGCAAAATCCAATGAAAATGAACAAGCTCCCAAGTTGTGCAACTCAGTTTCCAAGTTGAAGGGTGGCTTGACATAATTGACCTGCTGGTTAGAGACATCATAACTGCTGATCCAATCATTGATTGTAGCCTCAAAGTTAAATGAAAACCTGTCTTTCCTATGTTCCTCTACCCTGAGATCCTTATGAATCTTAAATAGTGCATGAAACAGATGTTTCTGCTGGTGTGTCCTTCATGGTTTCCAATACCATCTACCAATTGTTAAAAACAAGTGTTGGAGATGACATTGAGATCTAGCCAGTTTCAACATCTTCTGACAGCAGCAACTAATGTCCCAGCAACATCTCCCTTGGTCTTCAGAGGGTAGTCAAAGTATAAAAGTTTGCAACACTATAATGTATAGTACAACATTACACCATCATCTGACTCAGTAGAAGTTAAAATTCAGGTTAAAATATATTTAAGTTTTAAGAATTTTATTTGCTATACATAATTTGTGGTACTGTAGATTTCATGCATTATAAAAATTAAATCTTGTCTGAAATTATTGTGTTGGGTTTTTTTTCATTGAGATATTGGCACAAAAGGTCACAGAACTAGGGAACTACTAGCAAGAAAAATGTTTTGCGTGTTATCAATTTGATTTTTATACTGCATTTTAGGTGTTATTTCACAGTTACTGTGTTAGGAAAAGTACATAGTATCAGAATTAATTTTTCTTATAAAGAGTTGTATGTAGAAAAGTGTATTTTCTTTTTTTGTTTATTTATTTTTAGATCTCGACATTCATTTTCACAAAATTTTGAGTTCCAATTTTTCTCCCCATGTCTCCCCTCCCCCACCCCATTATCTTGCATTCTGATTACTTCTTCCCTCTATCACACCCACCCTTCCCTTATCCCCATCTTCTCTCTTTCCTTGTAGGACAAGATAAATTTCTATACCCCATTACCTGTATTTCTTAAGAAAAGTGTATTTTCAACAATCTCTAGTGAAATATTTTAGTTATTGGTGTTTGTGGGACGCTAACCCACTATTTCCCATAGATTCTGACCTTTGTGTTTCTGCCTTTTGCTGTTTTTCTAGGAACCTTATCCCCATGAAAACTGAGGACTGACTGTACACTTAAATTTGTTCCGTCATTTCACTAATTAGCATTTGTGGAACTGTGCCAAATAGCACTGGAAAGAAGAGGAATTCCCTATTTGTCCTGGAAAATCTTCTAGTATTTATCCATTGGAGATAATATGAGCATTTGTATTTAGATAGATACTTTTGATTGTATTAAATAAGGACCTTCCAGTTTATGCTTTTTTAGAGTCTTTGATATAAATGAGTGATATAATTTTTGTCAGGAGCTTTTAATGTATTTTTAGAAATACTTGTGCAATTTTTGTTGTTTTTGCATTTTTGTCAGTTTTTTTTGGTCATGAACCAATTTCAAGAACCATCAGAATGATTCAGAAAGGCAATCACAGAATGGATTGAAAACATTTGAAAAAGAAAAGCATAGCTAGAACTTTAAAGGCAGCAATCAGTAAATTTCAGGAGAGGAAAATAGGTTGAGTAAAAGGCAGAGACATTGTCCAAAACGCTAGATACTTTGGAAAAAAAAGAGAACATTATAATTAGAGCACAGTACATAAATAATAACAGAGATCACAAAGTATTTCATTGTATATGGAAAATAATTTTGGCAAAAATACAGCATTAATTTATGATAAAAACCCTAAAAAACATTGGTATGGAAGAGTTTTTTATTTAGCATAATCAAAAGCACATTTCTAGAAATGATCTGAATCCAACTTGGTCATAAATTTAGATTTTCCTCTTTTTTGATTAAGTTCATTAATGATTTATTGATTTTTATAGTATTCAAAATAACCATTTTGAAACAATACATCCTACAATCTTTTAAAAAGTTTATTTTTCTTATTTTCCAGATTTTTTCCTTCTTATTGGTTTTAGAATTGTTAGATTATTTTCCATTTTTAAAAATCACATCGTTAATTGATCTTATTTTTTTATGTTTTGTTAGTTTTTTATATTTTATTTCACAATGTTTATACACTATTATTTTTAGTTTTCTATATTTTATTTTATAGCTTTTTTTGTAATTTGTTAGTTTTCAGATTCAAATTTTCCTTTGAAGATTTCTGTAGATAAATATTCTCTTGTTATTTTCTTTATTGTTTCTATGATTTGTTCTATTGTATTGATCGTTGTTGTATTACTATCAAAGTCCTTGTTCTTAGCTTTTCTTTTAAGAACTTTGAAGCTCGTAATTTCATGCAGATACATTTAGTGTTTTTTTTATTGCCTACAGTACTTTTAAGCACAATGTAGTTTACCTGTTTATTTCTTTAATCTTATCTAGGTGACACAGTTCAGAGATTGTAGAGCCTGAAGCCTGGAAGACTCATCTTCCGTAGTTCAAATCTGACCTCAGACACTTTATAGTTGTGTGACTCTGGCCTAGTCACTTAATCCCATTTGCTTCAATTCCTTATCTGTAAAACAAACTGGAAAAGGAAATAGCAAACTACTCCAGTATCTTTGCCAACAAAATCCCAAATGGGGTCCCCGTCAGACATGGACTGAAAACGACTCAGAATCATGAACATTATCAATATCATTTATGTTTAATGGTGCCTTAACTGAAATTATGTTCACAGCTTTTGCCTTTTTAAAGAATTGCCTAAACCCAAATGCATGTTGTCCCATTTTTTTTTATTGTCACTGTGTATATTTTAAAATACATTTCTTGTATGCTGCAAATTTTCTGATCTTAAATGGAATTAGATCCTTCCTTATCTGTTCTTTTATTGGGAGAATTGAATCCATTCTCATTAAAGATTATAATTAAGTTAATGTTTTTTCCATCCATAACACAGTCCTACACACACACACACACACACACAGAATTTCCTTTCTTTTAAGTCTGCACAACATTTCTGTAGTTTGTTTTGCTTATTTGCATTTGATCATAGTCTACTATTATACACAATATTCCTGTTACTCAGTCCTTGAATTTTCCTTGTTTGTTTTTGTTATTCTAGTTTTTATTTTTGTGTTTTATGTGTTATTTTCCCAGCATGTGGTATACTGAATCTTCACCATTTCCTCCCCAGTCCACTTCATTTGATGTTATGCTATCCACGTTTTTGACCCATTTCCACCCTTGCCCCGCTTTCAGACATTTCTGATCTCCTATCCCTGAGGTGCCCACACCTTTTATCCACACTTCCTTCCTTCAACTGGCCATGTGAAGAAGAAAGATCCCAGCTTCCAGAAGCTGGTCTTCTGAAGTTTTTAAACCTTTTCCTCACTTCCAACAATGTTGGATTGTCCCACCTCTGTTGGATTCCTCTACAATGATGTCAGAATGTTCCCTTTCTGTTAATAGAATACAGCTACTCTGCCCCAGTTGTCTGCACTACACCATTCCATCTCTATTTTATCACAAAATCAATAAAAGAGAGGAGGAATTGAAACCTTTTGTCTCTTTTCTCTCAAATGCTGAGCAATCCTTTCCTCATCTTCCTGTTTGTCTTTTCCCTCAGAGGAATTACTGTCTGTTATCCTTTACCAATAGTATTGATTTGCTAATAAGAAAATGCATTTTTACTTCTGAAATACTAATTTATTTCTTTCTCATCTTTTCTTGATTCTTCAATCCTTCTTTATCTTTTGGTCTTTAGATTTTTTAGTCAAAAGATGCTCTGTGTTTTCTTAATATTTTTCAGATTTTATCCATCCATCCATCCATCCATCCATCCATCTCTATATCTCTCTGTCTAGAGAGAGAGAGAGAAAGAGAGAAGCCTTCTACCCCCATACTTACAGCTTAGGAACATGAAAACATTTACTCTCAATTCACTTCTAGCTGAACATTTAACTTTCTAATTTTTAATCAGTTTTCATGTTGGATATTCTAATCGGCAGAATTGACAAAGGAAGGTGGACTGTTAATTCCATATTATAATGAAATGAGACACTTATAACTCATATCAGTAGTTGATAAAAAGAAGTTTACTTAGCCATAGCACAGAAAAAGATCCAATAAAGATGCCTCAGCACTTAGCTTAGGCAGACATGTCCTACTTCACCTCCGTAAGGAAACTCATCTGGTCAGCAGTCAGTTAATTAAGCCATTTATGAAGTGCCTACTATGTGCCAGGCACTATGCTAAACACTGGAGATGCAAATACAGGCAATGTAGTGTAGAATTACTTGGATAGCCTTAGAGTATCCACCAAGTCTGAAGGACCCTGACTCCATATGAATGGGTCTTTTTACACCCTAACATTACCAGGAAACCATCTCAATATGGTCAGAGACTGCCAGGAAGTTGTACCAATGGAGATACAGTGTATACCTTGGCTTCCTAGGCCAATCAAGTCTTTGGGCAAGTTTTAAGAAAAGAACAAGCCTAACCTTTCATTATTTCTTGTAGCACAATAGTATTCTATCACATTCATAAACCATAACTTGCTCCACTATTCCCCAAGACTTTCCAAGTCTTTGCCACCACAAATAGAACTGTATGAATATTTTTATGCACATGAATCCTTTCCCTCTTTCTTTGATCTCTTTGGGCTATAAACCTAGCAGCAATATCACTGGAGAAAAGGATGTGCACAGTTTAATGACTTTTTGGGCATAGTTCCAAATTGCTGTCTAGAATGACTGGACCAGCTCATGGCTCTCTCAACAGTGCATTAAAGTATCTAATATTCCACAATTCCTGCAGCATTTGTCATTTTCCTTTTTTGGTGAACTTTACCATTCTTGGTCTATGAGGTAGGACCTTAAATTGTTTTAATGTGCACTACTCTAATTATTAGTGTTTTAGAGCATTTTTCACAAACCTATTGATAGTTTGGATTTCTTCCTCTGAAAGCTGACCATATCCTTTGTCCATTTATCAACTGGAGAATGACTCATTATAAATTTGACTTAGCCCCTTATGTGTCTTAGAAATAAGACCTTTCTCAGAGAAATTTGCTACAAAGATTCCCTCCCTCAGCTCCCTGCTTTTCTTCTAATTTTAGCTGCTTTGATTGTGTTTATGCAAAAATCTTCTATGTAATCGTTATCCATTTTACTTCCTGTGGACCTCTCCAACTGTGACTTCCATTTGTATCAACATGACTTCTCACTCTGCGTGAGATTTCCACCTCCTACTGCACAGGTTTGATCTCTAGTCTCAGGGGGAAAAGGAAGTGACCTTCCTCTCACCACATGCCTTCTTAGTGTGTCCATTGAGGGAAGGCAGCAAGGGTACAGCTGACTTCTATCATTGCCTACTCAACTTCCTTCCGAGCAACTTCCACCCGCCAGCCTCATCTCCTAATGTGGGGACTCCAGTGTGAAGACAAGCTACCTTCTCTCTGATCTCAGGCCTTCTGTCTCCTCCTGGACCTATTCCTTGAAGGAAGGTGAAGAGGCAAGTCACTGAGTGGTGGGATCTCCATTTCTTGTCTTATCTCCAGCCTTCAGTGGTGAGAGAAGTGAAAGGGCCCCTTTCATCTTACCATGTGCCTTCCATCTCGTACTATGTTTGTCTTCTGCCTGCTCTCCAGTCTCCTCTGGAAACAGGAATGGCATTTTCCACTTGGTGATGAATATTTTTATACTGATCATACTCTACACCTCCCAGTGATATATGTCATCATCCATTCCCCATTCCAGTTCCTTATTTTTTTCTTCCTCAGTCTTCCTGATCTCCAATCCTATCCAAACTGCTCATTGTGCCTTCTGGAATGCCTATTCCATAGGCAACAAAGTTCTCTTCATCCTAAATCTTTTCTTCTCCTATTCCTTCAATCTTCTAGCAATCACTGAGACCTGGCTCTACCTAAGGACATAGCCTACCTGGCCACCATTTCCAGTCCTCGAAGTATTTTTATTCATTGCTGTTTTAACTTCCAGGTTCTTCCCTCACCTCCATTTCTCTTTTCTTTTGAGGGGTCATGCAATCCATATCTACCACTCAATCAAAATTCTGGTAGCTGTTGCCTGCAGATGTACAGGTCACTCCTGTTCTTTCTTCAAGAAATCCAGTACCTGGTTCACTATTTTTCTCTTTTCCCAACATACACACTGCTGTCCTTCAAATACCCTAACCCCTCAGTGGTTCAACCTACTCTCTTTCCATGACTCACCCCACCTCAGCCTCATGCAGAGGTGTGCATACCTTTGATCTTGCCAACAGCTATAAATGTTCCATCTCCATATTTCCCCTTATCTGACTATAACTATCGGATTTTCACCTTCAACTAGTCCTGTTCATTAATTTTTTTAAATTTCATTTTTTTAGGTGCACCTTTCCTAAAAATATTTCTCTCATTTTCTTCATTATCCATCCTTTCTCTACTCTGGACCCTCATTCTCTGATTCATGACCCCTATAGTTATTAGACTTACTCTTTTCTCTGCATTCCTCATGCCACCAAAGCTTCCAAAGTATCCATTCTAGGTTCTCCTGGTGGTTTCTGCCCCTGCCTTGCAGAGCTTGCTCTGTGAGTTCTGCTTTTTCCTTTGTGTCTTACCTTAAAATAATGCCAATTATTGCAGGTAATAAGGCCCTTGCTCCAGCATGTCCTTGATTATATGACCACCCACTGATCTATATCTTCTCCTGGTTACCTTTTTCCCCCTTATTTGCCTTAAAATCTTCTGCCAGCGTTCATATAGTCCCACTCCCCCAGGAATTCCAACTTCCCTGTTTTTGAAGTAGAATGAGTAGACTTTTTAAACCTTAAATCCCCCAGGCTGTACCTAGGACCCAGTCCTAATCTCCTTTCACAGACTTTGTCTCTTCACCCATAGGAGCATTCATCAATGGAGCCCCCTCCCATCACTAAAGCAAGGCCTTCTTTCTTCTCCACCTTCCTTTCAATCCTTTACTCCCCTTCTCATCTTCTCTCTAGGCTCTTCTCTTTCTGAAACCAATGGGTCACCCTCCTCATTTCTAGCCCCTGATTTCACTCTGATAGGTCACACATTTTTTTCTTCTCTCTCCCTATTCCCTTCCCCCTTTCATATATCCTTTCAGTTTTGGGGGAATCCTCCCAGAATAAATGAAACATCTGTAGGCAGCATGTCAGGAGATTCTGTCCATAATGTCCCAAGTCCCGGCTATCTCCACTAGACTTCCAGCTTTACCCTTATCTCCTTATGTACATTTAGAAAGTTTCTCTTTATACTCACTTCATTTCTCTTGCTGCTCTGGTCTACTGCATTTATTCATTCACTCCTCCCATATTTCTATTGTTTGGGATGTTCAAAACACATTCACTTTTGTTCTAGTTTTCTTTCTAAAAATATTTCAAATGCCTCTTTATTGTTGAATATCCATCTTTTTTTGTGTGTGATTAAACTCACATACTCAGAATTGGTCACCATGGTTTGCATCCTGAGTTCCCTTGCTTTTCAGACCACATTATTCCAATCCCTTCTACATTTTATAATAGGTGCAGAAGTCTTGCATTATTCCAATTTCCTTTCCTTTGCACTTGAAGGTCTCTCTCCTGATCTCTTGCAGAACTTGTTTCTGAACTGAATAGTTAAATTTAACCACTGTTTCTTCAGGTTTTCAGCCCTGAGTTTATTTGTTGTTTTGCTGGAGGAGATCTGTGCTTTCTTTCAATTGATAGTTTATTTTCTATATTCAGAAGTTGTAGGAACTTCTATTACTTCCTGCATTATGATATTAAGGTTTTTTTGTCCTGTTTTGTTTTCTGGCAGATCTATGATTGTAGGTTGTCTCCACATGTCCCATCTTTAGCATCAGTCTATTTTTGTTTACATAATGAGTATATTTTAATGTTCTTATGTTTACCTTTTTTTGTCTAGATTGTTCTTCACATATGGACATTTGTGTTCTTACTTTCATTTCCCTGGTGAGACTTGCCATCACAGATTACAGGTTTGCTTTTTATTTTTTTTTATCTGTGCAGTTTATAAATTCTAGTCTTAATGTCATCATAATTGAACCACTTAGGAGCAGCATATTGTGGTTCTATGTTCTGATCATTTTCCTTTGTGCTAATTCTTCATAGAGGGTTGGGCCAGCTAGGTGGTGCAGTGGATAGAGCACCACTGCAGGAGTCAGGAAGACCTGAGTTCAAATGTCACCTCAGACACTTGACAAGTCACTTAACCCCAACTGCCTCATCCTGGGTCATCTCCAGTCATCCTGATGAATATCTGCTCACTGGATTCAGATGGCTCTGGAGGAGAAGTGAGGCTGGTGACCTGCACAGCCCTCCCTCACTCAAAACAAAGTCAAGTGCAAGTCATGTCATCATTTCTCTGATGGCATGGTCTTCTTCAGCAGTGAAGGATGAACACACATAGAGGCTTGAACTAGTTTACAGATCTGGAGGCCATATTTCTTTCTCTTGTTAATTTTTTTTCTGCTGATTTTATCTATTTATGTTCAAGGTCTTTGAATTTTTCTCCCAGATCTTTGGTAATTTTAATCTTTTCTCCCTGATTTTCCTCTATTCACTTCCTGACTGTGTCCCCCCTGTGTTGGTCATTTCCTTTGAGGCTGGATCTCAAAAGACTCTCACCCTCCTTCTATATTGTGCATGAATGCAAGTGATTGGGCAGTCAGAACTGGCAGCAGCTGGAAGCTGTGCTGTATCCCTCAGGCTTAGAGGAGTGCTGCCCACCACACCCCACGGGTTGTTTTGTCCTGGTGTCCTGTCTTGTTCCCTCTCTTTCTCAGTTCTCTGACCCTGCAGAGGCAGTTTGTAGCTTTTCAGTGCTAATGCTTCAGGGAGGTCTTCCATAGTACTAACTCAAAGTCTGCAATCTGGAGCCCAGGTTTCTATGGCAATGAAAGCAGAGAAGGATGAGTGGGTAAGGGGGTGGGTGTTGTCATAGGACTATGTGTAAGGGCCTTGGTTCTGCTGGTTTGTCCTCCCTCATTAAATTACCAGGAGCATGAAAGGTAGGGGAGGAGAGCTCAGTGAACTTGTCTGGTGGTTGTTTTCTTAAACCTCTTGGTTTCATGGGTGTCCTAGACCACAGGGATGACTGAGGTTACTTTGTCTTTGGTGCATAGTTTCTGTTTTGAAACAAGTTTGATATCCATGATGGATATCAAAAAGCATATTTGGTCTTCTATTTTGTTGTTCATAAGACTACTTAATATTTATTGACTGTCTATGGCTTGGTTATTAACTCTTCCCCTTTCGATGGATGCAAAATGAAGTGAGCAGAACCACGAGGACATTATACACAATAGCAACAATATTGTACAATGATCAACTATAAATGACTTGGCTCTTCTCCACAATACAATGATCTAAGACAATTCCAAAGGACTCATGATGAAAAATATTATCCACCCCCCAGAGAGAACTCATGGAGTCTGAATGTTGGTCAAAATATACTATTTTTCACTTTCATTATTTGTGTGTGTGTGTGTGTGTGTGTGTGTGTGTGTGTGTGTGTGTTTTGGTCTGTGCCTTTTTTAACAACATGATGAATATAGAAATGTTTTCATGATCACACATGTATAATCTATATCAAATTGATATCAAATTGCTTATTGTCTCAGAGAAGGGAGAGGGAAGGAAAAGAAGGAGAGAGGATTTGGAACTTAACATTTTTTTTGGAGCGGGGAAGGTAAGGCAATTGGGGTTAAGTGACTTGCCTAAGGTCACACAGCTAGTAACTATCAGTGTCTGAGGCTGGATTTGAACTCAGGGTTCTCTTGACTCCAGGGTCAGTGTTCTATTTACTGTGCCACCTAGCTCTCCCTGGAACTTAACATTTTTAAAAATTAATGTTGAAAATCATTTTTACATGTTATTAGGGAAAAAATAAAATATTTTAAAAGCCCACCTATTCCCCTTTTCATCAATCTGACAGGTACTTTCTTCCATGCTTGTTTAATTTGTTTATAGTATCACCCTTCATATCTAAATCATGTACTGATTTGGAGCTTGTCTTGGTACTTACTGGTCTATACCTTGTTTCCATCATATTTCTTTCAGTTTTCTCAACCTTTTTGGTTGAGTGACATTTTTGCCCCAACAGTAAGATCAAACACTTGGCTATGGTGCTTGTTTGTGTCTGTTTTTTTGTACCTAATCTGTTCCACTGATTAACCCCTCTCTTGTCTAATATCAAATTATTTTGATGATTACAGCCTTGTAGTAAAGTACTATCTTCTTCAACTATAAAATAAGATTGGGCTAGATTGTCTTTGAAGTTTAGAGGAAATAAAATCTCTTTTTAAACTACAGAGTCCACATTTTAGAGCCAGTTAATTTAATTAATGCCTATATGACTTTGGAGAGCATGTCTCAGGGCAGAGGTGGGAAGAGGACTCACTACTATCTCACATAGAGAATTCAAAATCAAACCAGAAATGATACATTGATGATGAATCATGCTTCCTACCTCTTGACAAAAAGGTGGTGGGCTAGAGGTATAGAAAGAGACATACGTGTCAGATGTTAAAATGTTTGAAAATATGTGCATTTGTTTTGCTGATACTGTACTTTATTTACTTGATTTAATTTGTCTGTGAAAGCATTTTCCCTTTATAGAAAAACTACAATTTATTGTAACGGCTTTGAGTAACTGCATGTCTATAAATTAAGGGCAAAGGGAGGATGCCAACAAATAGTTTGGTTTACACATAATAAAATTAGGTCAGAGAATTAGACCTTGATTCAAAATTCCAGGGACTCCTATCTGGGGGCAGGCTAATTGTGGGAGAAGCTTGTGGTGATGTTTATTAATCATTTTATTAGTTCCTTAGTAGCAGAGAGACCCATGTTAGCCCCAGGCCAAAACAAATCATTGTTATAATAAGAGGCAAGTACTTGGGTGCCTCAGGGAAAGACTGCAACCTTTGATGTGAAGGTCAAGGCTACCTACAGGGAGGAAAGGTATGTCCTGCAAGAACGGCCATTCTTTCTTGGAAGTGCAGTCTAGCAACTGAACTTTTAATGAGAGCAGAGAAAGGGGAGAAAGAATTCATGTCTCTTATTTTGTTTCCCTTATACAACCAAACCTTGCCTTATAGCAGCTAGGGATTACATAGGTATTTTCTCAGCCAAATTAAAGCTGGCAAGCATTTATTATTATAAGTTATAATAATATTATTTATATTACACACAGTATATTTGTGTTATTATATATTACATAATTTATAACAATATGTAATTTATTATTTACTGGCACCTACTGTATGCCAGGCACCAGGGATACAATGAAAAACAAAAGCAGTCTTGTTATTAGGGAGCTCCCAGTCAAAACGGTGAGACAACATGCAAAGCCCTATATACGAAAGATACTTATAGGATAAATTGGAGATAACCACAGAGAGAAGGTGCGAGTTTTAGGAAGGATCAGGAAAGGCTTCTTGTAGAAAGTCGGATTTTATCTTAGACTTGAAAGAAATCACGGAAGGCAGAAAATGGAGATAAGGAGGGAGAACCTTCCATGCATGGGGATAGCCAGTGATAATCCCAGTCAGGAGATGGAGTGTTTTATGCAAGGAATGGTGTGTATGCCAGTGTCCCCAGTTCATAGAGTATGGGGATAGAAGACTGGAGGGGGCCAGTTCATAAAACATTTCATATTTGATTGTGGAAGTGATAGGGAGTTTATTGAATAGGGAGGAAGAGACATTGTCAGCCCTGCACTTTAGGAAAATCACTTTTGGTAGCTGAGTGGAAGGGAGACTACAGAGACCAGAGACTTGGAACAGGGAAATCAACCAGTCGATTATTGCAATAATTTAGATGTGGGAGGTGATGAGGATTTGCACCAGGGGATGGCGGTAGTGAGAAGGGGGCCTATACAAGAGATGTTACAAATATAGAATCAGCAGGATGTGGCAACTGTTTGGATGTAGGGGCTGAGAGAGAATGAGGAATCAAAGATAGCACCTAGGTTGGGAACCTGGGTGATGTGGAGGATAGTGATGTCCTCACTGACGATAGGAAAGTCAGGAAGAGGGGAAGGGAAGTCTTGGAGAATGGAGATGATGAATTAATTTTTGGAGTTGGTTATCTTTTATTTTACATCAATTTAATTTCCAAATTTCTACTTACTTTCTACTGTACTCAAAAAGCCATGCCTTTTAACAAAAAATCAAAAACACAGAGTGAGGTTCAGAAAACTGTTCTTATCAACCAAGTTTGATGGTATGTGTAATGTTCCAAACCCATAGTCCTTTACGTTTGAAGATGGCAAGAAATGTATTTTCTCAACTTATTTTCAGTGTCAGATTTCATCATTACAATTACAAAGCATAAAATTTATATGATAATATTATTATATATTTGACAAGAATAGTAAGTTTATACATGGCAGATTTGCAGATTCATCTTTTTTTTGTACTATATTATAGAACTACTTGTTTTATTCCATAAATTAGAAAAGAAATATTAAAAAATTAAATGCAATTTCTTAACTTTGAAAAGAAAAAAAACAATTACATTCAGTTTTTTAAAAAAACATTTCCTTCCTTGTTGCATTGTTGCAGTCACTGCTCTTCACTTTGTATCCATTCATGTAATATATCCCTGAATACTTCATTCATCATTTCTCTGGGTGCAGTAATATTCTCTTATTTTCCTATGGGTGCTACAGTTCATGTAACCATTCCCCAAATGGTGACCATCTCTTGTTTCCAGTTTTTTCTCCTACAAAAAGTGTTGCTAAAATATTTTTGTTGTCAATCTTTTAAACTCCATACTTCAGAAGTGTACCTACCCAGAGTCTGTGCTGGGTGACAGTATCACTTTTGGGGTTCCTATGCATCGGCTTCTGGGAGGTTTGTTCCAAAAAAAATTTTCTTCAAGTGAGCAAAGCTTTGGCAGCTCCAGATTTTGTGGGACTATTGGAGCTATGCACATATACATATACCATAGAACTCATCTGCCTTTCGGTTTTCAAATTATTTTTATCTGCCGTCCTTTACAGTTATGAAGGTAACTGTCAACCAAGTGGGGGATAGAGAATATTCAGTCTGGTTAGTAAATGCTTTACACCTGTTTTATGGTAAACTGAATTAATAATTTATCCCTATCAGCAGATCCAGGAAGCATGGGGTTAAATCTCTGACAACCTGGTAGTGATGCATTTGACTAAGCATCCACAGAAGCTTTAACTGGGTTCATGTATGGTCTATATATGGAAGACAGCTGGTCTGCTGGAGTATTTGAAGTCAAAAGGTCAGCAGATTTTCCTTACTGACAGTGGTATCAACTTTGTTGCCTTCAAGAAAAGGAAAAGAAAAGACAGCTGGTGCTGAGGGGCTATTTAAAGGATCAACTGAAGCTGTGCTTTGTCCAGCACTGGAGCAGAGATAAACACAAAGGAACTAAATGGGCTTTGGGGAGAATGAAGTAAAGATTGTGGGGACAGTAACTTATTCTGGCTCCTCCTTGTGTCAAAAAAGAGAAAAGCCAGAATCGCCCTGTAGACAGTTAGGTGGCATGGTAGGTAAGCATTGTGCACGGACTCAAGAATACTGCTTAACTTCAGTTTCCTCATCTGTAAAATGGGATAATTAAGAGTATCTGCCTCACAGGGTTGTTATAAAAATTAAATAACACATTTGTGAGGCACTTAGCACAATACCTGGTGCATGGTAAGCACTTAATTAATGCTTGTTTGCTTCCTACATTGCCATTACCATCTCCACCTTCTACCTGAGGCACCAGAATGTGAATCCAAGTTGCGTGGTACCCTTAAGGAGGCTTCCTAAGTAGTCATTAAGCATCTGATTTGACTTTGTCACCCTGACTTAAGAGTGAAAGAAGACAGTACTGTTGTCATACTGGAGTCCTCTAGTCAGGAGCCAATATCTTCCTTTTACAACTGGGGAAACTGAGGCTTAGAAATGACTTAACCAAAGTCACATTAATACTAGGGTGGGGTGGGGAGTCTGAACTAGAACCCAGGTTTTCTACTTTGAGTATTACCCTGAGATTCTTGACAAAAGAGATTTCTCCAAGACAATGGCTGGCACAGGAAACACATAGAAAACCCTTTTCCCCTTCCCCTTTAACTTTAAGTACCTTGAAAGTGTTTTTCGTCAACCTATTCAACCCGACATCAACTGTATAAAGAGAACATCCTTCTGCTTTAGTAACACCAGAGGGCAACATTGTTCCATTTTCAGGTTGAAGCTTTCCTCCTATATGGGCTTTCTGGCAAGAGTTTCTGAGCCAGAGATAGAATCATCCCAAAGGCTTAGGGATGGAAAGGAATGGAATGTTTTAAACAGCTGTGCTCCAGTATGCAAAGGAGATGGGAAAGGGGAGACCACATAGGCCCTGGAACGGTCCCAGTTCTGTGCTGTTACTGTGATCAGCAGGTGTGGGTGCCATCCTGGGCATCGATATAATAATTCCCCAGATATCTTTGTGTGGAAAATTCGCCCCTGCAAGGGAGAGGAATCTGCTTCTAATTTAGCAGGGGAATTTTACACCAGGCATCTTGCCCCACCAGTGAACCGGGCTGTGCATGCCATACAACCTTGAAATGCCTGTTAGAATTTTTACTATGACTAAAAGCCATAAGCCACTTGGCAGAAAGCTAGGATCACACCAAGAGGCATCAGTTTTTGTCGCTCCTAATGAACCAGCTTTTATCATAATGCAACAGGGGAATCCAATGAACTCAAGTGACAACCGTCCTTCTCCCCACTTTGGGTAGATCTGTGTTATCACCTTTGTATGACTAGGCAGATAATGATGCATGTTTCCAAAACATTTTTCTCTCACCTCATTTTGAGTTAGGTAGTACAAGGATTATTGACTGAGCTTCTCCCATGTATTCTTGATCTCGTGAATGTGAATCTTACCAATCTCATTCCATCCACAATGTCTCACCTTAGGTGATTCTTATCTCTATCCTCCTATAAATCCTCAGTGCAAGATCCACCCAATGCCTTGGAGACCTTCCTTGAAGGTTTTTTAATATTTCATAGATGTCACAGCAACATTTGGTTCATCTAAGCTGTTATGTCTTACTCCCCCTACGCAGGATCATGACCAGCCCACCTTCTCTGGTTATACTCGTCCTTTACAGTGTCTATTCAACTGGAGACCTGGTTCTGCAGCCAGGAAGATGTGGGTACAAGTCTCCCTTTTGATACTTTCTGGCTGTGTGACCCTAAGCAAGTCACTGAACTTCTTTATATCTCAGTTTCTCATTAGAAAATAAAAGGTTGGAACTACATGAACAAATGAAAGAAAGAAAACCTTTATTAAGTATTCTTCATTCTCCTCCTGACTGTACTACCGACTTTCTGCTGCTGACCGTTATAGTGGAATATTCCGCCACCATGCTGGGCCTCTGCTCCCACTGGTGAGATCCTCCCAGGGGCCTCCATTCTGGGGAAGGGCCCTGGCTGGCCCAATGGGCTGTACTTCTGACCTCGATGTCAAGCCTCCTTACCCTGGTACTTTTACCAATTCTCTGCTTTGATCTCGCCCTCGTGTGCTATTTCCTCCTTTGAGGACAAGAATGTTCTCTCGTATTTTAACCTTCAATGCTTAGCTCAGGGCCTGCC
This sequence comes from Potorous gilbertii, assembly GCA_028658325.1. Lineage (NCBI taxonomy): Eukaryota > Metazoa > Chordata > Mammalia > Diprotodontia > Potoroidae > Potorous > Potorous gilbertii. The sequence continues at coordinate 111,475,633 of CM053774.1, forward strand.
ACATCAGTAAGTCTTTACTGTACTTAAATGCTCCTCATCACCTCATCCTTCTGCCTAGCCTAGAAGACAGAGCACTTGGCTCATTGAAGGAGAAATTCCTGTGCTTTCCTTGAAAGCTGGCCGAATCCAGATAGATCTTTGCCTGTCTAGGGGAACTACTCCAGGGCTCTCCTAAATTCACACTGCAGAATGCCAACCAAGATTCCCAGTTCATAAAGAGAAAGGAGGTGAGGATAGAAGATCCCATTTCAGCTTTCATCTGGGAAGTCCAGAATCTTCCTGATGGATGCAGTGACCTGTTCCGAAGTCTTGTGGTACAGTGAACCAAATAGAAAGTCAGAGAGAAGTGGGCAAGTTCCCTACTTAGTGGTAGGATACACTATACACACATACATACACACATGCACATACATGTGTACATATGTAGGCACGTTTATATGTACATGTGTATGTGTAGGGATATATGTAGATGTATATATGTATACACATACATATACATAAACACATGTGTATATATATACATACATTATAATGTATATAAGATACTATATTATATATAAATGTATATATGTGTATTTATCTATATCCTTCTCTCTTTGATTTTTTATGTCACCATGATTTCCTAATGTCTCCTTTCTTTCTCCTTGAACCTTCAAGCCTTTTCTTATAACAAAGACTAAAAAAAGAAAGAAAAGAAGCAGTTTGGTAAATCACCCAACAAACACATCAGCTGAGTTGGAGAGTCCATGCTGTGTTTCACACTTTTCAGAATAGCCTGGCAGCTGTGTGGTGAAGCCTGTGGACCACATCTCACAATAATTCTTTTAAATGCCTAAATGAAAATAATTGCAGTTAATATTTACATGGTACTTTAAGGTTTGCAAAGTGTTTTACAAATATCTGAGCTGTTCCTCAGGACAATGGGATGGGGAGGTAGGAGTGGGTGTTGTCATCCCCATTTTATAGATGAGGAAACTAAGGTAGACAGAAGTTAATCGATTTTCCTAAAGGCCATGTCTCATCATGCCACCCCCGTACTCAATAAATTCCAATGACTCCCTATTGCCTCCAGGATCCAATGTAAATCTTCTGCTTGTTATTCAAGGCCTACCCTAGCCTCCTCCTACCTTTCCAGTCTTCTTCCACCTTATTCTCCAATGGCTATTCTTTGATCCAGTAAAGTTGGCATCTTGGCTGTTCCATGAGCAAGACACTCTATCTCTCTGCTCTAAGCATTTCCTCTCACTGTCCCCCATGCCTGAAACATCTTCCTCCTCCTCTCTGACCACTGATCTTCCTGAATTTTCTTAAGTTCCAGTCAAAATCCTATCTTTTACAGGAAGCCTTCCCCAATCCCTCTTAATACTAGAACCTTCCCTCTGTTCATTATTTCCTACTTCTCCTGCATAGAGCTTGCTGTGTGCATATTTGTTTGCATGCGATCTCCCACCTTAGACTGTAAGTTCTTTGAGAGCAGGTACTGTCTTTTGCCTCTTTTTGTATCCCTACTACTTAGTACAGTGCCTGGCACATAGTAGGGCCTTATTAAATGTTTATTGAATGCTCAGGGTCACAGAGTTAGTAAGTGATTTGAACTCATGGCTTCCTGAGTCCAGGTTCAGTGCTCTATGACCTCTAACAGGATGACAAAAGAAACCAATTACATTGAAATGCATTTATCAAGATACTTTTTTAAAGTGGACCTTAAGTTAAGAAGAAATAGACACAGCTCCTCAATTGATGTAAAGTTCAGGGGCTTATAAAGGCTTCTCTCCTTCAGTGCTTCTTACCTCCCAACCCACCTTTCCATCAGCTGTCAGAAGGTTGAAATTTTCCCCTCAAAGATTCTTTCTTTCAGACTTTTTTTTTAAAAAACAGGAGATTCTAAAAAACTGAAGACCTTCTAGACCAACTACCTCTGGGAGAGGTAATACGTTTAATGTAACTATATATATATATGTGACTATATCTGTGAGAGATAGGTTTGTGGGACTGGACTACACATAAACACCTGAGACACACACACACATACAAACACACACAGAGACAGAGAGAGACAGACAGACAGACAGAGACAGATACAGAGAGATGACAGAGACAGGGAGATATGAGAGATGAGGAGAGCGAGAATGAGAGCGAGAAGGGGAGAAAGGAAGGGAGAAAGAAAGAGAAACAGAAAAAGAAAGAGAGATGAGAGGAAGATGAGAGAGAGATGGAGAAAAAGAGAGGGAGAGATAGAGAAGGAAAGAGACAGAGAAACAGTGACAGAGAGAGAGAGACACAGAGAATCAGAGAGATAGAGAAAGAGACAGAGACAATGAGAGAGAGACAGACGGAGACAGAGAGACGGAAGCAGGTTGGGGAGATGAGTACTACATGTGTAGAGAATAGCTGAGTATGAATCATTCGGGGCAGAATTTAGCCTATTTCCCATGGCTGTTTTTTGTGGGGAGGTGAGAACTGAGGGTGCCTAGTTTCTGTGCTGAGTGTTGACTTCCCCGCTTCCCAAACACAAGGCATTGTATGAATCATTCGGGGCAGAATTTAGCCTATTTCCCATGGCTGTTTTTTGTGGGGAGGTGAGAACTGAGGGTGCCTAGTTTCTGTGCTGAGTGTTGACTTCCCCGCTTCCCAAACACAAGGCATTCGCCTTGGCACTGGATGAACTTTTCTACTAGATAAGCAAGGTAACAGGAGCTGTGTCTCTCCCTTAGTGTTTATTTTGACTTCATTTGAATTAAACAATGACCTGTCCAGGTCTCTTGGATATTTCATTGCCTTCTTTACGGATCAAATAAAAAAGTGTGGCGAAGAAGTCTGGCCTTCAAGCTCAAAGAGCCTTTGGGGTGAAATTGTTCAGCCTGAACCAGGGACTTTCCAGGGGAAATAAAGGAGCATAAACTGTTTATTTGGCAAAATACCAATAGACTGAGTTAAGGGCTGTAAGACCTAGTTATTAGCCCCTAGTCCAAGTCTACCTGCCAATTGCTTCTAAATATTAAGTTGAAGCAGAATTCTTGAAGTCGAGAGGATGGGTTTCCATTGCCTGGCTTCCATGCCATCGGTGCCACAGACATAACCTCACTCCAGGGAAATGGGGTCACTTAAGGAATCTTTGTCCCTTTTCTACCCTCTCTTGAAAGGCCTCATGGGGTAGTAGAAAGAATTCAGTTAGAAGAGTCAAGAGAGCTGGGTTGTCACCTTGGTTCTCCTACTAACTGGGTTCTTAGTGATCACTTAACTTCATCTGCTAAATAAAGATACGGGACTAAAGGATTTCTGAAACCCTAAGTTACTTCTAGATGGAAAATTCTAGTTCCGTGATACTCTTCTCAATGCGGTGCAGATTTAATTTTCAAATGGTCTCATAGATAGAAATCAGCCTTTTGTCACTGCCCTTGAAGCTAGGAAAAATATTCATTAAGGGCATGAATGGTAGGTAGTAGGAGTCTAGGGTGGTGAATAGTGCCAGTATGTAGTAGGGAGTTTTTCACTTGAGGTAAACCTAGGTGAGTAGTGGTTAGGTGGTATCAACAATAGTATTACAGAGTAGACCCCATTCATGGGGTCCAGTTGAGCTGAGAGAGGGGCTGATCCATCCCTGTCCATATGGGGTTGTGGGAAGAATTATACCCCAGGGGAGAGGCACTATGGAAACCCACACAGGAGTAAGAATCAAGCTGTCTCCACTCCAAGACTGTATTTCACCTGGCTTCAAGTTGCTTATACTTCATGGTAGTCACCGAGGAAAAGCTGTGAGGAGGAGGTGCATTCTCCTTAAGAGAAAACTTTCCCCCAGATGTTGGTATCCTGGGGCACCAGTTCTGTTCATTTCAGATTAGTCATGGATAGTTAGGCATCACGTAGTCCAGCCCCCTTATTGTAAGAATGTAGGGGACTGATCAAAGGAGTTCCTTGATCGTCTTGAGCTCACAAGATGATAAGCCTTTCTTTAGGTCTTTGCTGGTCTGAAAATCCCATTGGCATTTGAACCCATCCAAATATCTCATCGTGGTGGCCAGGCACAAAGTTCTGCTTCCTTGTTTCCTTATATTGTGACTTTAATCTTTTGATGATGTTCCAGCGTTTTGAAACACCTTCTCCCCACACATATAAGCAGGTGCATATATATATATGTATATATATATATATATATATATATATACATATATATATATACACACACACACACACACATATTAAATATTTTATTTATTTCAATCAGTCAAATTCTACCTTCATATTCCCACTCAACCTTCTCTCTTTTCCCCAACAAAGCCCATTATAAATGTGTTATCAATCAAAACAAATTTTCATATTGACTATCAAAAAAAGTCTCCTTCTATAGTCTGGGTCCTTTTCCTTCTCTGGCAGGAGGTGGGTGGAATCATTAGTCACCTGGGATCTTGGTTGGTTGTTATGATGATAAGAATTCAGCATATATTCATCACATTTATATATCGTAACTTGTTCATCCAATTCCTGACTTATGGGCACTCTCATATTCCTATCCTTTACCACCTCAAAAAGGGCTATATGGATTTTTGTATATTCTTAGGCTTAGAACTAATGTTTGGCTTAGAACTAATCTCTTTCGTAGTCTAGCCTCTTCCTACTCCCTCCACCCACTTCTGCCATTTCCCTCCTATTTTCTTTTTTTTTAATTATTATTTTATTTTGTTTTCAGTGTTCTATAATCACTTCCATATATCTTAGTTCTTTCCCCTCTCCTCCCCACTACCTCCCCACTCCCTCCCTGAGACAGCAAACAGTTTTATATAGATTCTATTTTTTTCCTATTTTTTTATTTTATTTGTTTTCAGTGTTCTACAATCATTTCCATATGTCTTAGATTTTTTTTCCCCTCCCTTCTCCCACTCCTTTCCCCTTACCTCCCTACTCCCTCCCTGAGATGGCATACAATTTTATATAGGCTCTACACATACATTCCTATTAAATACATTTTCACCTTAGTCGTGTTGCATAGAAGAATTAAAATGAATGGGAGAAATCACAGAACAAACCAAAACATAATACAAAAGAAAGTGATCTGCTTCATTCTGTGATTGAATCCCATAGTTCTTTCTTTGGATGTGAAAGGCATTTTGCCTTAAGAGACCACTGGGAATTTTTTAAGTCCTTGCATTGCAAAAAATTCTTCGCACACTGTGGTTGTTGCTGTGTACAAAGTTCTCCTGGTTCTGCTCCTTTCACTCAGCATCAGTTCATGTAAGTCTTTTTGGGCCTCTCTGAAGTCTTCCTGTTCATCATTTCTTATAGCACAATAGTATTCCATTACATTCATATACCACAACCTGTTCAGCCAAATTGTTCTCCAGAACGGTTGGATCAGCTCACAGCTCCACCAACAATGAATTACTGTTCCAACTCTCCCACATCTTCTCCAATATTAATCATCTTCCTGTTTTGTCATGTTAGTCAATCTGATAGGTGTGATGTGGTACCTCAGAGTTGTTTTGCTTTGCATCTCTCTAATCAGTAATGAGTTAGAGCTTTTTTTCATGTGACTATAGATAGTTCTAATTTCTTCCTCTGAAAACTGTTCATATCCTTTGATCACTTATCAATTGGAGAACCTCCTATTTTCTTGTTGAACAAAATGGATTTTTGTACCAAACTCTACAGGTGAATGTATGTATTTTTGTTTTCTTCCTTCTTTTGAACTGTTTGAATGAGAGTGATGAGATTCAAATGTCAGCTGCCCTCCCTCCTTCCTCCTTGTTTGTATAGATATATACTTGTACACCCTGATTGTGTGAGGTAATGTTCCCAGATCTCCCTCTAATCCTTCTCCCCTCTTCTCCCAATGTATTCTCCTCCCCTTCCTTTTCATTCTTTTCTTTAAGATCATCAAGGTATAACAGAACCTCTCCCAGACCTTGTCTAATTGGATTCCCTCCACCAACTCTAATGAAGATAAGGTTCTGAGAAGGCACTTGTATCTTTGCCTTATGTTAGAATCTAAACAGTTTATTCTTTATTCTCTTATACTTGTTCTCTCATGTTTATCTTTCTATGTTTCTCTCAAATCCTGTGTTTGTATTTCAAAATTTCTATTAAACTTTTTTCATTGAGAATGCTTAAAAGTCTTCTATTTCAGTTAAGATTCATTTTCCCCCCGTAACATTCCTCAGGTCTTCTGGCATTCAGTACTTTGGAGGGGTCCCAATCTCTGGTGATGGGACCATTTATACTCCTAGGTAACCAGGAGGTCATATCTACATAGCCAAAGCCTACCAGAAAACTGAGTCAAGGGAGGCAAAGCTTGAACCTTGCCACAATCGCAGATCAATCATGTCCTGGCTTGGTAGGTTGATAAATTTGTTTATCTAAATTTAAATATAGATCAGTTGGTCCATTTGTTCAAATAAAAGATAGGAAAAAAAGTGCATCAGGTACCTTCCCCTTAGTGCTAGGGATCTTGAGCATCCAAGCTTGTGGCACAAAAAGGTCTCTGGCCATAATCATAGGAAGAATGAAGGGCACATCACCTGACTTGAGTGTTTTTTTAATCCTGAAATTAAGATTTTGCAAAGTCAAGCTAGAAGACTAGAAGACTGAAGATTAACCTTGTTCCTTCCCTACTGCCAGAGAGGTGATTCATTTAAAATGGAGCGAGCTACACACCATTTAGGGCATGGCCAAAGTGGCAGTGAGTTTCTCCTGCCCATGCTGCTTTGTAATATGGGGTTGGCTGTAAATTGCTGAGGGCATTTTTGGATATTTTTCAAATTTTGTTCATTTAGTTTGGGGTGCTGGGAAGGCCATTTTGAAAAAGTTGCCCCCCCAAAATAGAGAATATATGAGTAAACAGATTTGTGTACTGAAAAAATAAATGAATAAATTTATGAATTTATTAAAATAGGCCTTAATTCCTAACCCTAATTCTATTATCAAGATACATAAATTTATTCACTTCAAATCAGAAATAAACCAATTGTTTCCCTTGTTATGTGTTATTTTGGGCATGGTCAGTGTGACAAAGGTTTGTTTTTTGGCTTTTGGGTTTTTTTGGCCTGACTGGTTATTAATATAGACTTTGCTTTTGGGTTAATGATGGTATTTTTGGACATTTCAGATTTTTGTTTAATGTGATTGGGGGTGCTAGGAAGCGCTGTTTTGAAAAAGTTGGGTAAAAAATAAGTGAACAGATTTGCTCACTAAAAATATAAAAATTTCAATTTATCAAAATAAATTTGTTCATTTGTTGCTTTTTCTTTCCCAACGATGGAGGTGGTGGGGGAGTGCTGATAGATGTTGATTCTATCATATACCTCCCATGGTTTTTCTTCCCTTGTGCTATTTGTAAGCAACAACTGGACCCTTTGGTCCCAAGTTTTTTTCTGGAAAGGAGCTGTCCAAACCCTTCCAGATGAAGGGAAGATTGCTAATTGAGGGGAACCTGTGCTCTTTTTTTAGGATGTTCATAGCCCTAGAAGGGAGCAAGGGTTTTGAAGCCAAGACAACTCTGTGTAGGTTGAGGAAGCAGTTGAGGGTGTCTCAAAGTAATCTATTCTTTTGAGCTAGGTTCCTAGAGATTGGATTCCAGGAACCACTAGACTGGAGAGACCTTCCCCTTCTTACAATAATATTGATTTGTCACAGATATGGTTTCTGAGATATTAGACACTTGGCCTGGTCATTCATTTGCATCATGATGCATTGATAGTTTAGCAGGGGCAAACCTTTTACCTGAGATGAGGGAGTGACATGTTGTTAGTTGGGGATAGTTTGCGGGGGACACTTGGTTTATTTGGTGTGCCTACTGTGAGAGAAATGTCTTGCATCACTCAACTCTAGACAAAGGGTAATTATATGTCCTATGTCATCTCTTCAATAGCACATAGGGAGCAGTAACACATGAGCGATTGTTTTTTTAAAAAAGGATCAGAGTAAACAGGAACTTTCAGCCTCAGCAACCTAATAATTGTTCGTTTTTGTCACCCCTTGCCTTGGTACTGGCCGAAGGCCCCACTCAGCATGGTCTTCGTGGATAGAGAGCTCCAGAAACATGGACCTTGTGGGGTCATAGGGGAGTCTGCTTACATCTTACAGGGCTATGGCTTGTTCTGACCCCCACCTGAAAGATACTTACTTGTGGGGAACATGACCTATCATGATATCCAGGTGCATTTTCTAAAACTTAAAGAGTTTGATAAGTCTCTGGGTTTTCTATTTGGATCATGGAAAAGCAAGTATCAACTGTTAATTCTAGGTTGTGCCCAGAGCCCTCTTGGTTTTCCCAACTCTGTTCCCCAAAACTTGATTGAGGTGTCTGTACTCAATCTCGCATGTGGATCATCACCTGATCTAGGGCCTCTGCCATGCTGGTTTCATCTGGCCTGGTCAGTGGTGGATGTGTAGTGGTGGATGGCAAGGTGTCAAACCACACAGGGGATGGAAGTAAGCAATACTCTCCAGTGCAGCCTGAACTAGACTAAAATGTAATCTGGAAATATATAGCAAAATAAATAAAAACATAATAAAACACAGATAACATTATGTTTTAAAACTTAAGTCAATTTGTGTCTTGCAGGGATCTTTGTGTACAGATTAGTTACCCCATTTCTATTTGAGTTTGATTCTTTCCTATCAAGCCCATGGCAAAAGGGGTCATGGTCCTCTGCCCCCCCATAGGTGACTGTGACTTGGCTCCGCCATTCCCAAGTGCCTATTTGAACTGACAGCAGTATTGCTCAAGTCACAGTTATCTCTACTTTCTGCTCCAATTCCTTCAGTTGATCAGCTTACGCTTGTGTAGTTATGTGGTGCTGATGAGGGGATGGACCCAGAGCTAAAGTCTGAAGCTGTTCTGATGGAGCTTCCCCCAGAAGGTGAGATCTAATTGCTCCCCAGACAGAATCTAGAGGTTCACATAGGTCTACTTTACCAAGTCCATTTCCTTTAGGAACTCCCTTCCCTCATGTTCCCCATTGTAGAGTCTGCTACAATAAGAATGCATCTTTACAGTGTCTGGTGAAAGTAGCTCCCCATTTCCAGCCCCCTAAAAAGGGGGATAAGGTAGTCTCTATCTAGATTGATTTAGTCAATTCTGTACCTTTAAGTCCCCAGAATCCTCTCTAAAACTATGAATCCCAGATACTGAGAATCAGCAGTGACTTCCCTACACCACACCCTCAGTAACCAGTGAGGCAGTGATTTGTGCAATTTCTATTTGAATTTCCCATACATAATAAGTGGTCTAGGTTGCTTGAAGCACAGCATGTATGGAAGAAAATCACATGAGATAAAGTTAGAAAGGCACAGTTGTGCCAGGGTGTATTGCTCTTTGAGCATCTCCTTTCTTATTATATATTCATTAATTATATTTGTGCAAAAGATTTTCAGTTTCATGTAATCAAAATTATTTAGTTCCTATAATTGTCTCTATATTTTGTTTGGTTAAGAATTCATCTCCTATCCTTAACTGCTCTTTGTTAATTTTTTTATAGTATGATCTTTAATATTAAGATCATGCTTCTATTTAGAACATGTTATGAAAAATGTTAAGCTTGTAATGTTAAACTCTGTCAACATTTGTCTTTATATATGTTATTCTCAGCCTAACTTCTGCTGGACTGTTTTCCAATTCTCTTAGCAGATGTTTTTTAAAAAAATCAAATAGAGTTTTCCTTCCTAAATTCTCTGTTTTCCAGTTTATCTGATATTGGGTTGTTGAGTTGCACTGTTTCTGATAATTGATTCCTTTCCTATTTTGTTCATTGATCTACTTCTCTTTTGACCTGATAGAATTGACGCCAGATGTTTTTGATGACTGCTGCTTTACCTTGTAATTTGAGGTTTGGAATCGATATTTACTCTTTGCCCCGACTTCTTTTCATTATTTCCTTTGATATTCAAGGTCTTTTATTTTCCAAATGTATTTTGTTATTATTTATCAAGTTCTGTAAAATATTCTTTGGATAATTTGATGGCGTAACATTAAAACTGTAAATTCACTTCAACAGTATTGTCATTTTATTACATTGGCACAGCCCAGTCATGAACATCCAGTCTTTTTCCAGCTGTTTAAAGTATTTTAGGAGTACAAAGGAATACTTTGTAATAGAATCTGTACAAATCTTTTGGGCATTTAGATAGATAGAGCACCAGCCACAAATAGAGCTCCAGCCCCGGAGTTAGGAAGTTCTGATATGACCTTAGACAAGTACTAGCTGTGTGCCCCTGGGCAAGTCACTTAAATGGTTACCTCAGAAGGAAAGGGCAAACCTCTCCAAGTATCTGCCAAGAAATCCCCAAATGGGGTCATGAAGAGTTGAACACGACTGAAATGGATCAACAACGACAAAAGAGTTATCCCCAGATAATTTATATATTTTGTAGTTATTTAGAATGGGATGTTCTTTTCAGTCATTGCTTCTTAAATTTTGTTATTGTTGTATAGATATACTGTTGATTTCTGAGGGTTTATTTTGTAGTCTTCAGCTTTGTTGAAGATCTTTTTTGTTTCAGTTAGTATCTTTGTTGATTTCTTAGGTAAACCATCTTATTATCAGTAAAGAGGGAAAGTTTTACCTTCTTATTCCTTTAATTTCTTTCTCTTATCATGAATAGTGCTAATATTTCCAGAACCATATCAAATAATAGAGGGGAGAAGATATCCTTGCTTTCTTTACTTATGCATCTAGTGCACAAAATGCTTACTTTTAGTTTTAGATAGGTATTTTTGTGATACTAAAAAATGTTTTTCTATACCTATTCTTTGCGGAGTTTTTAGCATAAATAAGTGCTGTAAGATTTTTCTGAGATAATCATGTGGTTTGGGACATTTTTGTTTTTCTTATGATTATGTTTGTTACTTTCCTAATATTGAGCCAGACTTGTATCACTGGTATAAATTCAACTTGGTCATGATGCATGATTTCTTGGATGAACTGCTGTGGTCTACTTGTCAGGATTTTATTTAAAGTATTTTGAACTGATACATATTAACATTATTAATCTATATTTCTCCTTTCCTGATTTATGAGTTAGGGCTATATTTGTCTCATAAAAGAAATCTGATAAGGTGTTTTCTCTATCAATTTTAGATAGTAGGGTGTGGTTTGTTTTTTTTTTTTTAGTATTTGTATTAATTATTCTTTAAAAATTTGATAGAATTCTGCTGTGAATCCATCAGGACCAGGAGGTTTTTTTTCCCACCTTAGGTAGTTTCTTTACATTTAGTTCTATTTCTTTTTTCTGATATTAGATTATTCAGAATTTCTATTTGATCTTTTGTTACTTTGGGTATCTTATATTTTCAAAAATATTCCTCTATTTCTTTTGTTTTCTCAGTTTTGTTAGCATACAACTGTATAATAGGGTCTTCATTTCTTCTTGTTTTATTGTGAGCTTACCTCGTTTGTTTGCTATTTTATTTATTTAATTTTTGCCTTTTTAAAAATGAGATTGACTAAAGGACTTTTTATTAGTCTTTTCAAAGAATTTGTTTTTAATTTTATTAGTCTTTTCAAAGAATTTGTTTTTAATTTTATTAATCATTTCTGGAGGGTTTTTAAAATTTCCAATTTGTCTATTTCTTCTCTAATTTTTATTATCTCTTCTTTTATTCTTATTCTGCTTATGCGTTGGCTTTCTAATTTCTCAGGTGTATATTTGTTCTTTAATTCTCTCTTTTCCTATTTTGTTCATATATTTTTGTAGAGATACGATTTTTCCTTTAAGGACTACTTTAGCCACATCCCAGAATTTTTGGTATTTTTATATTACCATTATGGGCAGGTAGGTGGCAGCATATTTCCTAGCATGTCAGGCCTGGAGTCAGGGAGATTCATCTTCCTGAGTTCCAATCTGGTCTCCGACACTAGTTGTGTGACCCTGGGCATGTCATTCAACCCTATTTACCTCAGTTCCTTATCTTCAAAATGAGCTAGAGAAGGAAATGGCAAAATCTTTGCCAAGAAAATCCCAAATAGGGTCAAGAAGAGTTGGACAAAATAATGACCAAGCAAGAGATGATTATAATTTTCTTTCACATAATTGTTATGTTTCACGTAATTGTCTCTATGATTTGTTCTTTGAACCACTTATGATTTAATACTTCATTTTAAAATCTCCATTTGGATCTGTGTCTTTTCTTTTTTGTATCCTCTGAACTGGGTAACAATGACAATAACGACAGTTAAAATTCATATAGGTCTTACTATGTGCCAAGCACTGTGCTGTGCTATATAATCGTTATCCTATTTGAAACTCTTAACAACCCACGGAGATCAGTGTTAGTATTATCTCCATCTTATAGATGAAGAAATTGGGGCACAGGGGTTAAGAGACTTGCCCAGGGTCACACTGTAAGTGTCTAAGGTTTGATTTGAACTCTAATCTTCCTGACTCCAGATCTGGCTCTCTATCTACTTACTGTACCATCTGATTGAATAACAGTTAGCATTTTAAATTTCCTTATGGTCTGTAAAGGATATTTCTGCCTTTTTAACATATATTTGCAATATCTCTGACCACTTTTTTTAAAAATAAAAGATACATATGTTTCTGAGAAATATGCATGTTCTTTAGAAATTCCATTGAAAAGATGTCATAAGTTTTTTAGCTCTAATTTCTCCAACCATTCATTCAATTCCATATTTTCTTTTTGTTAGACTTGGTTTTTTGTCTGGATTATTTCAGTGAAATGTAGTCATCTTATTTATGTCAATGTTTATTTTCCTTTGTATTGATAGCATGACTGCAACCCCTATTTTTTTCTTTTTGGATTCACTTCATGTAAATACATTTTTTCTCTAACCCCTCATTTTTATTCTGGATATGTTTTTCAAATATGTTTCTTATTAGCAATATATTGTGGAGTTTTATTTTCTTATCCAATTGGTCATTCTTTTTTTATAGGATTTTTAAATCTCTTTACATCTAAAGTTGAGAGTTAGGTTATTTTCTTCCATTTGTCTCTAAAATTAATTTCTTTTCCAAATTAAGATTTCTTTCCCTCTTCCTCTATACATGTAGTACTTTGTTTCTCCAGGTATTTTAGGCTGATGTACTTTAAAGTAGCACTATTCCCACTGGAATTCTCTTTCTTCTCCTCAACCATCCCTTCCCGTTTTCTACCCTTTCCACTACTTTTGTAGGTTTACTTATTTGTTCCTTTTTTTCTTTTCCTCTTAGCTAAATGGTCATGAAAAATTCCCCTTTCTCTCCTTTCTTTTAACTTGTTTGTTGGTTTTTTAAAAATTAATTTTTCTGCTTAATACTGTCTCAGAGAAGAGGGATAGATAAAATTTCAAAGTTGAAATTTTAAAAAAATGAATGTTAAAAGTTGTCTTTACATGCAAATGGGAGTAAATAAAATATTATAAAAAAAAAAGAACTGAGTTGCAAAAAACCATAACAAACTGTGAAATGAGGAAAATGGAAAATAATTTCATTGTTGATATTAGACAATTGCTTACATTGAATGTTATAATGGATATCAAGAAACTGAGCTAGTTTTGGCAAATCAAAACTTAGATATCTGGTTACCTCACCCACAAGTTTATGAACATCTCTAAATTTGCAGGGAATTAATAGAACTAAATGACAACATCAGTTAAAGTACTAATAGGTCACAAAAATCTCTGTGAGGTAAAACTTGACATCTCTATAGAACACAATGTCAAAATATACTTTGATCTATTCACAAATAGATGCTCATGTCAATGAATGAGAACTTGTATGAATATCCCCTCCAATAAAACAGGCTGTGATACATCTAAAAAAAGTTAATTTTCCCTCCCTTTTTCTAAAAAAGAGAGATTTATTTCCCTCATTCTCTGCATTATTTATCTTGCTTTTCTGATTCTTCTCTACTTTTATTCTTTGATCCATGGTCCTCATGCTTATTTAATTCTTCTTTACTCTCTGCATTCCTTGGAGAATTAAAGCTCCTGAGGATCCTATTTTGTATGCTCCCTCCTAAATAGTTTCTATCTTATTGCCTTGTAGATCTTACCTCATGTAGATCTTTCCCCTTTTTCTGATGTGCTTCAAGAGATACAAGTTCCTATAGGTGAGGGAGAGGATATTATCCTATAGTAGGAATTTTCCTATATTCCTGATTCTATGGTCTACCTTTTCCCTCCTCATGGTCATCCCCCTGCCTCATTTGCCATGAAATTTCTTCCCTGGGTTTTTTTTTACCCTTCCCTCTTGGGTGTCACCTTCCCACCCAGAAATTCTGCTTCCCCTTCTCCTGGAGCAAGATTATTCTCTTAGCATCAAATTGGTGGAGATTCTGTGCATTGTAAGCTCTCCATCCTCCTTTATAGAATATTCCTTTACCTCATTAGGAGAATTCATCAGTGGGACTCTTTCTCTCTATTGAAACAAGATTGCCTCCTTCCTTTTCCCAGCTTTCCTTTTACCCCCTTACTCATTCTCCTGGAGGTTTTCTTCTTCCAGGTCTTATCTTTCTTCATTGTTTTCTTTAACTTCTATTTTATTTTCTGCTTCAAATTTTCTGCCTCTCACTTCCTCCTTATCTCATCCCCATTAAGAGAACAAGAAAAACAAAACTCATTAAAATATATAGTCAAGGAAAACACACTCCTACATTAGCCAAGTCAAAAAAAAAACCAATCTCAGTCTACACTCTGAGTCCATCACCTCTCTATCTAGAGTTGGCTGATGTTGAGGGCCAGGGTAGAGTGCTGTTGACAAGATCAGGAAAGACCTTTGGGGAAACCGTTCTTTGAGACTGTGCTCATTATCATCCGGAATGGCTCCCCATCCCCCCCAGATGTTGCTCTCTCCATGAGACAAACGTGGGAACTACAGAAAAGAAGGGGTATGTAAAATAGATGTCCTCTAGGCTAATAGCCTTTAAAGACACTAAGACTGGCCAAATCACTGAGCCAGGAGACAAGCAGAATGTCATGTAGACTTGTAGTTTCTGTCTATATATACCCTAACCCTTGGATCAATAAACGGAATTGGTCTATTTTTTCCCACCTCCCATGTCTCTTTTCTTCAATCACATCACTGAGCTGTGTAGGAATGCGGGCCGTCCGCTGCAGGCTGACATATCTTGTCACAAGTCCTCTGACTCTATAGTTGGAACTTTGTGCACTGGAAATGATAGCGGTGTCCTCTAAAGCACCGGTAAGGGACTGATTGCCATAATCTGCATCCAGTGCTGAGAGGCACATTGAAAACAAAATATATAAATCGAGGAAAGGCAGCTTTAGAACTCACCAGGAACACCAACGCCCAGAGATAGCAGGACATTCAGGGAGATGTCCTGAGGACTCCATAGAAGGTAGGTCTGCCGGTAGGCAGAAGGTGTGTTCTATGTTGCCACATTTTCTCTACATATGTATCCTGTCACTATATGTGCCTTTAAATTTAAGGCTGTTTGTCCCAGGAATTGATTGTATTTAAGGAAGAGAATGTGCCCTCAGTTCAGGGAAATATTTTGTACTGGCCACTCTTACTGTAGCATATTAGTAAAGACCCTTTTCTAAAAGTGAATCCAGTCTGGCCGACTAACAATCAATGAGAAATACACCAGATTGGGGCTTGAGAACAGTATCACTAGCAATCCTAGCCCATTAGTATTATACCTCGAACTCTGAGGGGAAAAGTAGCCAGCTGCCCTCCAGGGAACCAGACCACCAATTCAAGGGGAAATGGAGAAATAGCTCTGATGGGGGGATTGCTGTGAAATAAGGATCTATTAGAAAGTTTTAAGGGAGGCAATGATAGGATTAGATCTTTAACTAATAGAAAGTGACTCTTTCAGCCTTGCAAAAATGCACTAAAGGGAGAAGATGGAGGTGGGAAGGTTGAGTTAGTAGCCAATTGTAACTAATAATGATAGTTCTAGGAAATGAAATCATATTTTTTTGGCTTTATGTTTGCAGGAAGAAGTAGGAAGTGTAGATGACTCTTTGTTCTCTATTTACTTTAGCATTGCCAGAATCACCCAGGCATTTGGCTAATGTCTCCCCAACGTTACACAAACATTTTCTTTTGATTAAGTCTGCTGGCCTTAAATCAACTTCTGACTAATCAAGTCACTTCCCCATCAGAAAGCTGTCCCCCAAAAGAACACTCACTAGGCGCCTTCTTCAACTTGGATATTCTTTGAAAATTTAGTTTTTGCTAGAAGAATCTGTCCGATACTTTCATCTCTGATGAAAGAAACTTTGTGGAAACTTTACGCTAGAGGAAAGCCATAAATTCAGTCAGGCAATGCTAAGACTAGTCACTTTGGGAGTAGGGTTGGGAGGATTAAAGAGGTAGGAGACACAACTCATTCAGGAAGCATTTATTTTTAGGTGGTAGAATACAGATGAAGTTTTTCCTTCTGTACTGAGGTCTCAAGTAGCCTTCTCTTGATGAATCAACAAGCCATATCATTGACCTTCCTCCTGCCTAAGACTACAGCTATTCGCATAAGACTCTCTTCATTGGTAGAAATGAGTAGAAATAAGTCTATTATGGAATTTTGTCATGTGTAT
>CM053774.1:111492628-111524140 GCA_028658325.1 Potorous gilbertii
TTACCATTAAGACAGAAGGAGTCTACTTAGATGCCATGCATATGAGTCTATTATGTTGAGATGATCTCAAAAGAAAAATGGAAGGGTGAGGAAGAGAAGTGCACAGGGAGAAGTGGGATGGGAGAAGAAGAATGGAGAAAGTTATCTCACATAAAATGGGCAGATATGGTAGAAGTTTTACAATGGAGGAGAAAACACAGTGGGAGTGGGGTGAGGAGGGAAATGCTTAACTCTCAGTCTCATCTGACCTGGTTCAGAGGGAAGAACACAGAGTTGCATATAGACATTCATCTTATCCAACAGGGAAACAGGACAAGAAGGGGCTAAGATAAAAGGAAGAGGTGATAAGATGAAGGGTAGGTAAATGGAGGCAGTGATCAGAAGCAAAATAGACTTCTGAAAAATTTTAACATTTTATTTTTTCCCAATTATATGTAAAAATAAGTTTAATATTTGTTTCTAACAATTTTAAGTTCCAAATTCTCTTCTACTCTCTCTCCCCTCTTCCATCATTGAGAAGGCAAGAAATTTGGTAAAGATAATATATGTGTAGTAATGCAAAACATATTTCTTTATTAGTTGTGTCATGAAAGAAAACACAGAAAATCCTCTGCCCCTAAATAAAGAAATTTTTAACAAACCAATCCATTGAGCTTTGATTTGCACACTGATTACATACATTCTTTCTCCCATCATAGATCCTTCAGAATTGTCTTGAATTTTTGTATTGCTGGGAATGGTTGTCATTCACAGTTGATCACTGTAAAATATTGCTGACTATTGTGTACAGTGTTTTCCTGGTTCTGCTCACTTCATTTTGCATCAGTTCATGTAAATCTTCCCAGGTTTTTTGGATACAATTATGCTTGTTATTCTGCTTGTTATTTCTTTTTTGTCTCTTAATAGTATTCCATTTTTTTCCAATTACACGAAAAGATAGTTTTCAACATTCATTTTTGTAAGATTTTGAGTTCCAAATTCTTCTACCTCCCTTCTTTCTGTCCATTCTTCCCAATACAGCTAGGAATCAGTTATAGGTTACATTTGTATAATTGTGTTAAACATATTTCCACATTAGTCATGTTGTGAAAGAAGAATCAGACCAAAGGGGAAAATCATGAGAAAGAAAAACAACAAAAAAGTGAAAATAGTCTGCTTTGATCTGCATTCAGACTCCATAGTTCTTTCTTTGGATGTGGATAGCATTTTCTATCTTAAGTCTTTTGGAATTGTCTTGGATTGTTGAATTGCTGGGAAGAGTTAAGGCTATCATGGTTGATTATGGTACAATGTTGCTGTTACCATGTACAATACTACCCTGGTTCTACTTCTTTCACTCAGCATCAGTTCATATAAGTCTTTTCAGGCCTCTCTGAAGTCTTCCTGTTTATCATTTCTTATAGCACAATAGTATTCCACTATATTTATATACCACAACCTGCTCAGCCATTCCCCAATTGATAGGCATCTCTTTGATTTCCAATTCTCTGCAACCACAAAA
The DNA here is from genome assembly GCA_028658325.1 of Potorous gilbertii. Classification (NCBI taxonomy): domain Eukaryota; kingdom Metazoa; phylum Chordata; class Mammalia; order Diprotodontia; family Potoroidae; genus Potorous; species Potorous gilbertii. The sequence continues at coordinate 111,494,130 of CM053774.1, forward strand.
ACAGCATCTATAAATATTTTTGTACATATAAGCCCTTTTCTTTTTTCTTTGATCTCTTTGGGACACAGACCTAGTAGTAGCATTGCAAGGTCAAAGGGAATGCACAAAGAGTATACCCGGCTTTATAGCCCTTTGGGCATAGTTCCAAATTGTTCTCTAGAATGGTAGGACCAGTTCACAACTCCACCAATAGCGCATTAATGTCCCAATTTTTTGGCATCTATTGGGTAGGATTGCAAAAGGCATAAACTTGTGGGATAGGAGTGGAGGGATTTTCTAGCATGGCATGACCAGCACAGAGAGATGATAAATTCTGGGCTATGTTTAGGAGATAATAAGTAATAACTAAAACTTATATAGCTATTTAAAGTTTGCAAAGAATTTTGCACAGGTAGTATTCCATTGCAGTATACTCACCACCTCCATTATGCATGTCTCCTTTGGGTCTCTCTATCCTTTTGGGATATGCTCAATTGGCATTCCAATCAAGTGTGTGGAAGCTTGGAGTGGGCCTACTTTCAGGAACACATAATGAGAGAGGATTGGAAGATTGTTGTCTCATTTAATCCTAACAGCAACTTTGAGAAGTAGGTACAATATCCTTATTTTACATTTGAGAAAATGGAAGCAGACCAAGGTTATGTGACTTGCCCAGGGTCACACAGTTAATAAGTATCTGATCTTTAACCCAGGAATGAATTTGAACCTAGGACTTCCTAACTCCAGGCTCAAATGCTCTGTCCACTGAATTATCTTTTTTTTTTTTTTGTCACTAAGTGTTAATATTTATTTTTAATTTTTTTTTTTCAGTTTTCAACAGTCACTTCTATAAGTCTTAAATATTTTCCCCCTCCTTCTTGCCTTCCTCCATGACAGGGAGTGCAATCTTGTATGGGTTCTATATATGCATTCTTATTAAACACATTTTCACATTAACCATGTTGCATAGAAGAATTAAAATGAATGGGAGAAACCATGAGAAAAGCCAAAACAAAACAAAACATAAACACAGGAGAAAATAGTCTGCTTCATTCTGCATTCTGATTCCACAGTTCTTTCTCTGAGTTCCATTGAATTATCTTGTTGTCTCTAGAGTGGGAATTGAAGATTTTGGAATGAGGTGATATGATATAATCTGTGCATTACCAGAAGATCCCATCGACTCCTTCCTATGTAAAGCCTTCTCCATCTGCACCTTTCGAACTTGGCCCAACTACTTCCTTTGTGCTTTCTACCATCCATCATTTCTGATCATGGTGTCTTCCCAGGGTCCCTGCGCACTTCCGGTGGAATTTGGCCTCCGGAAGAAAAGGGGAACAATTACAAAACGGCAAATTTAAGCCTTATGTAAAGAAAACTTCATAATAATTAGAGCAATGGCAGCGTGGAATTGGATGATACATTGGAAGGAATGGGATTTCCCTTCACCGGAGTTCTTCAAACAAATGCTATATGGCAGCTGATCAGTCATGGAGAGGGGATTTTTGCTCAGTTACATTTTGGACTAGATCAATCCAACTAAACCTTAGGCATTACCAGAATTAAGGATTAGATCTTAATCATTCCTGGAAACCATAAATGTGGGTTGTTATAATACTCAATACACAATAATTGGTTCCCTTTGTAGTTCTATGTGTTTTTTTATGCTTCATGAACATATCTGAAAGTCCAGTGAAGTCTGTGGATACTTCTGAGGATCATGTTTGCCTTATACACAAGATGCTCCATTCCTCAATTTCAAGCATTTTTTCTGGATGTCCCTCATACCTGGAATACTCTCCCTCTGCATCTCTGCCTCCTGGTTCCCTTAAAGGTCCAGCTAAAATCTTCCCTTCTCATGTCTCTTTCCTCTGTTGACTATTTCCAATTTATCTCACATATAGTTTATACATATTTATTTCCATGTTGTCTTCCCCATTAGACAGAGAGTCTTACTCTTCTTTTCACCTATCACAGTGTGTAAATGTTTTCTGGCAGACCAGACCAACTGATTTATATCTGAGATAGTCCTGTAGTTTATGTCTTTCTTGTAAGGGATTCAGCAACCAATGATGCGGCCCCAGTGAAGATGCTTTCGAGATAAGAACTGAGACCCAGGTCTTGTTACAAAAATGCCAAAGTTTCAAAAAGCATCCCAGGAAGAAGAGAGAACAGGAAGAAGCAGAGATAAGAAATGTATCAACCCACACTGTACTCTGTCAGGGAACTTGGAGATTATCCTTTATCTTTTGTCAAGGCTTGATGTCAGGTACTGACACAGAATCACAAGGTTTCGTTGTTTCTGCTGCTGCTTAAGTTAGCATTCTATAATTTCTGGGCTCTTAAGACCCCTTGAGACCTCACACCTTTTGAGAGAAGAGCAATGTTCCTACATGGAGCAACTGTGATTTCCAATCCTGAAGACACAAGTCTAGACTGCACTGATGGGTAAATTGTTATTTTCCTTTTTTTTATTTTTTGGCTTTCCTAGTTTGACTCTAGGTCCAAGGCCAGGACTATACTAGACACAGGATCTTTTAATCCTTGAGTGCTACTTGGAGACTCAAATGATGGAAGTGTTTTCTGATAATTTCTTCACATTAGAAATAAAGTATATAAGTATATTTCCTCCCCTTGAATATGAGGTCGTGTGTCATAGTTTGATCTTAGCCAGGAATTCAAAGTAGCAATGGGATCTTAGAGTATTTTGTAAGTAGTTTGAACCAAAAGCCAATTAAGTTCTTGAGGTAACAGTTTGAAGAATCTGTCCCATTCTGTTTACGTTTAATTGACATAGGAACAGGAATTTGGTGCTAGGGGTTGACAGGGAATGATCTAAATAGCCCTGCTTGATCTTCCTCCTTACTTTTAAGAATTAAGTTAATATGGGAATAGGATGATTAATATCTCCTTGTGGATAGAGAGATATTCTGGACCAGGTCTGATTTGGGCTGGTCTGGTGGTGCAGGCTTGAGATTAGAATGAAATGACATACTTGTGGATCACATAATATTTAACAAAAATTTTTTCCTTAACAATAACTTGGAAATGATATTTAGCAAAGATGCACCATTGGTTCAGTCGAATTGTTTGCTTTGCAGATACTTCATCAGAGAGTATGTATGTTGAGGCACACCACAGTGAGGTATCCATGAAACCTAAAGGGCTCTGACTCCTTGTGTGCTAGGCTTTTATATTTTAGGCAAATGGGAAGCTCTATCAATGCTTCAGACCTTTGTCTCCTGGAGCAATGAAATCTTTATACCTTTCTAGGAAAAAAAGTAGCTTAACCTCTGTGACAGAGACTTTATTAGATGTTGCAAAACAAACTGGACTGTACATCTAGATGTTGTTTCTACCAAATCCCAATCACTATCAACAAAGGTCTTAGAAGGAGCTGTCCATGTTTTAAACGGTTTCAAAGCTATAAACGATCAACCCTAACCTTGGGGATGTGATAAGCTTGAGGTGGGACTGGTTGTGGTTGTTCAGTCATATCCAACTCTTCACAACTCAATTTGGGACTTTCTTGGTAAAGATACTGGAGTGGTTTGCCATTTCCTTCTCCAGCTCATTTTACAGATGAGGAAACTGAGGTAAGCAGAGTTAAGTGACTTCTCTATGGTCGCATAGCTAGCAAGTGTCTGAGACTAGATTTGAACTCAGGAAGAGGAGTCTTCCTGACTCTTACCCTGGCACTCTATCCACTGCACCACCTAACTGTCTTGACAGGATTGGAAGAAACATTTAGTGCAGATTCTAAAACCAAAAACCAAAAAAAAAAACACCCCAAAACAGACAGCAAGCAATGTAACAGTTGCCCCTGGAGAAATCTAGTATAAAGGGGACTAAATACATAAAGGAACAAAGATCAGAAATTTCAAGTTTGGCTCTGAATCTTAATGATCTTAAAGAACCTTAATGGTGGCAGATGCCTCATCTTTGTGGTCCACATCAATGGATGTGAAGTAGGGATTATGAACTGAAGTATCAGCAGGTACATCTGGTCCATACCACAGGCTTCCTAGCAATCTCTGATCCTCATTGGAGTACCTCCTTGGGAAGTTATTAAGATATCCCAGGGACAGTCCATACATAACCTTCCTCCATACTGACATCCATTCAGTTTCTCTCAGACCAGCATCCAGGATCTTGCCCTCTCTGAGAACCCCAAGGAGGTACTAATGCCAACTCTTTGCTCTTTTAGAGGCCTCTGCTGAGGCTTTTTCCCATGGGACCTATAGTTATACAGAGACAGTTTCACCCTCCCCATCCATTAGAAAGCAAGACACCTTCCAAAGCAAGATACCTCCTAGCAGGCTCATCCATGGTCCTTGGGGACAGACAGATATGAGGCTGGCCGTGGGGAAGAAATGTAGAGGTACCTTGTTTCTGATTATAGTCAACAAAGGGCTATGATGAGTGCTTACGTTCTTAGATGTTCTAGTACCCATTCTACTCGTCCCCCATATACCTTCTGGTGTCCTCTGTGGTTACCTGGTGTCCCCAGGCTTGGCATTACGGCCCCAGTTGGCCCACCAAACCTGTGACAGGGAGGATGGTCACAGAAACCAGCATGATGACCTCTCTCAACTCATTGTAGTCCATTGTAAGCAGCCACATGCCATCTGTCTTCCTCACCAGGCCTCTGCACTGTCCAAACAACTCCCTCAAAGCACATGTAAAATACCACAGTCTACGCCAATACCAAAGTAGAAAGATTTTGGAATATGGACCTTTGGTTCTCTTCAAACTTAAAAGCAGAAGTGATTTTTGAAAGTTCAGAGGTAAATGAAAGAGTGATAGTTTTAGAAGGAATATCTGAGGTCAAAATAATTCAGATGTTTGCAAACTGGTAGCCACACATCTCAACAAAGCTGTGGGATAAATCCAGGAGGAGTGCCATGAAACAGCTCAAAGTTGGGAAGATGGATTGCCTGTCACCTTTGAGGTTCACTTCTGAAACAACCCCATCAACCCTTTGGCCAATTCTCACTGAGACTGTCCCTTTCTCAGTAACACTGGAGGCTCACCAACTTCTCCCTTCTGTACCAAGTGTCCGGCCCCCAAGCCTGTGTGTGGGATCAGGTTATAAAATAACCACAACCTCAGTAATTCACTGCTACTACACAGAATCTTCTGAGGAAAACCTGCCCCACCATATAGACCCAGAACTTCTCCCACTGTACCCCCCCAAACCCCAAAACCTTATGACTCTGGTAGGTGCCCTTCTGCTTAACTCTGGGCTCCAGACTCAATTTTTCTGTGATAACAATTAACTGTCAATCGTATCTTACTCAATAAATATTTAAGTACACACACTATTTAATCTGCATAACCCTGGGTAGACAGAAGCAACCTGTCTACCTCAGCTTCTTCATAGGTAAAATGGGAGGTATAATAACGCCTAGCTCCCAGAGCTGTTGTGAGGGTAAAATGAGGCAATCCTTGTAAGCTCCCTGTCACAATGCCTTCCTTGTTTCTTCTTTCCTTCCTTCCATAGCCTGAAAGCAACAGTCAGCAAGGAGGCCACATGACTTCATATGGGCAAAGGTTCCCTACCTCAGCATCAGCCAAGCAGGTACCCTGGTCAGAGAATGTGACAAGACCCCCTGATGAAGGGTTGATGAGTCTTCCTCAACTGGCTTTAGTACTGACATCACCAAGACCCCCCGGGTCAATGAAATGCCACTTGCAATTGCACTACCTTTTTGAGGAAAAGACTAGCCAACTCTATGGGGCAGACACCACAAAAGATGATGCTAGGATCACTCTTCCTCCTCAATCCCTCAAAGGAGCCATCCTTTGTAACGATGTAGAAGAAGGAAAGGGGCGGGGGAAGTAATAGAACATCAGAGAAACTCACCAGCACATCAGTGAATTCCCTCAGCATATGCTTTGTTCAACACAGGCTCCAAATCTATTAAGAAGTATAAGGGTGAATTTGGAATTCAAAGTTTTAAGAATGGATGTTAAAAATTGTTTTTACACGTAACTGGGGAAAATAAAGTACTAAAGAAATTTTTAAAAATGAAAAGAAATTTTTTAAAGTACAAGGGTGGAGGGCGTCAGGATCAAACCATGAGCCCCCTTTGCTTATAGTAACTACAGACCTTTATCAGGTAGTTCAGTCTTTACTTCATCAGCCAAAGGCATGTAAAGTAGGCATGAAAAGCCCTTAATCTATTGGAAATAATACCCATTAGATGAGAAGTGGAGGTTCAGTCACACTTATGAGGGGAATTTATAAAACAGTAAGTCAAATTAGTTTATAGTATTCTAGTATCTGGCTGGCCTAGAGGAAACAGATGAATCCCAGAGAGGGGGGTACTTAAGAGGGAGGAGGAGGAGAGCCTTAGTCTTCTCTCTCCTCCATCTCAACCGGAGAATGATCTTGTGAACTTTGAAAAGGTTTGGACAATCGACGGGCATCCTGGCAGCTTCCTCAGAACATCTGATCGCAGTGCCTGAATTGTGAGTCAAAGATGAAGTAGATATCCTGAGAAAAGATGTATTCAGGACTCAGGCTCAAGAGAAACTCTGGGAGGTGTTCATGAAGAGAAAAGACTTGAAATAATCAGGAGATGGAAATTTATCCCTTGCTGTAGAATCTCTATAGATTTAAGCCCATATTTCCCTGAATTCTGGCTGTACTGGTGGGTGAATGTGTCGTAGACTTGAAGGAATATTGTTTTCTTTCCCTCACTTAATAGTATTTTATTTTTTTTAATTACGTGTAAAGGTAGTTTTCAACATTCACTTTTAGAAGATTTTGAGTATCAAAGTGTTCTATTTTAAATATTGGGAAAATAAGAAATTGTAGAACTAAGAAGATCCTAGAAATAATGCTACCTATGACCATTTCCACACAATTTTAGATTGTCTAAAACATGGAAACAACACATTAAAAAACTGAGTGTGACAGAGCTGTGATTTTTATTATGAGGAAATACAACTTCTGCCATAAACAGAGCCATGGTCTTTGAGTGACTATCAGGGAAGAAAGAATTTATCACAATTAAGTAAATTATCTATTTGTGTTTATTGAAAAACAGCACGAGTGGTACACTTGAGAAAAAACACATTTATGTTCTGAATTGTCTACTCCTTGGTATGTGGCACATCATAGGATGCAAGAGATCTGTAAGAGAAGCTTAGCTGTAAATAATCCTGATTGCTCTGAGTTTAATTCTGGGGTGTTTCTTTGAAGGATGCTAGGCAGAGGCTTGGAACAGATCTCTGGGGCTATCTCATTCAATTCCTTGCAGTTTAGAGATGAAGAATTTAATTCTAGGAAGGCTCAGTGACTTATTCAGGGTTCCACAAGAGTGGGATGTCATTCCAAATCTCTTGTCTGCAGAGTCACTGTGTTTTGCCCATACAACCTCTGGCATACTGTCTTGTCAGTAGCATGACACAGACTGTCACTTGTGGAGTCTTTAGGGTCATCAAGTCCCAACATTTTTACCTAATCTGTGCTCAAGAGTTTCAATTGCTTTGTGTGGACAATCCCATTAAAATTATTTGAATTCCCTAGGCAGCTTTCTCTCCTGGTAATTTGAGAGATCCACAGATGAAGAATTGCTTCCTTTTCTAACTTATGCCACTTGCTCCCATTTGATATCTTAGCTACACTTCTATTTACGGGCAAGTCTTTGTGCAAGAATTGGGTTCTTCCATGACCAGCCTTACTTCTAGTGCTGGTTAAGATTTATTTGAAAGAACCTTTAAATATTTCTAGCAAACTTACTTACTAATGTTGACTAAGAATATGTAAATCAAGCATTTGGTTGTTTCCTAGATAGAAGCTAATATATTGCTGAATTATTTCAGGAAATTCATTGTGGCAATTTGTTTCTAGGAAGAAGTAACTAAAAGAAGCCTTTCATTGAAATTTTTAAAAAATTAGTAAAAGAAATGAGAATTCTTAATGCGAAGGGAGATGAGCTTAGATGATCTTACATGTGGTACCCATATCCAAAAGCCTTTTTTGTTGAGATAACCGACAATCTATGGAACAAATAAAGAAATATTTATTATTAATTATGGATATTTTTTATTATTAGTCTACATTATTAAAATTATTATTAAATATAAGTATCAATTATCAAATGAAGCCACTAGTCTCATTTGACCGACTTTTTAAATAGATGAGACTCATACTAAGCGCAAAGGAAGGTAAATTGGAATAAATGATCACGAAAGGCTTCTGAACCAAATACATACTTTGCAGCCTTCATTTGAGGAGACCATCTTGGGAGACAGAATCTTTAATTTCCCAAGGAACAATGTTCTGAGTCTCAAGGCAAATGATGTCCAATTGGCCTACCTTATTTTTTCTTCAAAATAACTTTTCCAATTGCATGTAAAAAATTTTAAACATTCATTTTAAGTTCCAAATTTTCTTTCTTCCTCCTTGTCCCTCACCTCATTGGGAAGGCAAATAATTTGATATCAGTTATACATGTACAATCATGCCCAACATTTCCACATTAGTCGCATTGTGAAAGGAAACATAGACCTCCACCCCAAAAAACCCCAAACCAAACCAATCCCGAGAAAAACAGTGTTGTTTTTTTTTTTAAATGTATGCTTTGATATGCATTCAGACTCAACCAGATCTTTCTCTGGAGGTGGATAGCATTTTCCATCATGACTTCTTTGGAATTTCAGATCATCATATTGTTGAGAAGAGCTAAGTCGTTCACAGTATATTACTATTACTGTATACCATGTTTTCCTGGTTCTGTTCACTTCATTTTGTATGAGTTCATATAAGTCTTCTCATATTTTTCTGTAACTATAGTGCTTTTCATTTCTTATAGCACAATCATATACAACAAAATTTTTAGTCATTTCCCAATATTTTTGTCCCCACAAAAGAGCTGCTATAAATATTTTTGTACGTATAAGTCTTTTCCCTTTTTAAAAAAAATCTGGATACCAAAAAATTTGGATACTGACCTAGTAATGGTATCTCTGGGTCAAAGGGTATGCTCAGTTTCATAGCTCTTTGGATATAATTCCAAATTATTCTTCGAATGTTGGATTGCTTCACAACTCTACCAACAATACATTAGTGTCTCAATTTTCCCACATGCCTTCCAACATTTGTCATTTTCCTTTTCTGTCATATTAGCCAATCTGGTGGGTATAAGGTGGTACTCAGAGTTCTTTTAATTTGCATTTTTCTAATCAACAGTGATTTCAAGTATTTTTCATGTGACTATAGATCACTTTGATTGCTTTGTCCAAAAACTGCCTATTCATATGCTTTGGTCACTTATAAATTGGGGAATGACTTAAATTCTTACAAATTTGACTTAATTCTCTCTATATATCTGAGAAATGATGGCCTACCTTAGTAAATCATGTAAGACATTATATATCGAATTTCTCTTTGGATCCACATATACTTTTTTATTACCCTTCAAAAGAAACCTAAAAAAAATAAACAGAAAAAAGAAATCCTCTAAATCTTCCTTTCAAATCCTAAATGCCACATCTTTGTCCAGTGACAATTTGGTGAGGGTGAGGCAAAGTGAAGTTGAATGATGGGCTAGACTTTAGGTTATAGATTGTAGCAGATGATCAGGAGACAATAAAAAAAGATGGCTTCTATGAACTATTTATGAAAAAGTCATGGAAAGGGAGGGCCTGAGCAATATAGCACAGCACTAAGCCTCTATCAGAGGGCTGTTGTGGCTCCTGTTAGTGATATCAGAGATCGCATTGTTCCCTTTGTTATTGTGTATGTGTGTGTATACATACAATTATCCCTTCCACATGGGGACTTTCCCCATTGTAGTTTCGAAATACCATAGGTTGGCATAAGAAATTAAATGGAAATTTTGTGGGAGTGTGACAGAAACCACAGATGACATGTGAAAGTCAGTAGATAATACAGGAAAAGTTTAGAAACTCAGAAATGCATAAAATATAGGTATAGTATCACATAATATCAACATATTTTATCTTTTAATACCATAATAGTTGAAACTTCTCTGGTATGAAGGGAAAGCCGAAAAAAATTATGCAGATTTTCCTGATCAAGGGGTCCTTCTGAGATGGAAGGGATAATATATATATTGTATATACATACACACATACTATACACACATACATACATACATAGATATATATATCTATATAGATATATATACCCACACACAAAGTCCATTTTTCTTTTTTTAAAGCCAAGGAGAAGCCTGGTTCTTAGTAGACTGTAGGTAAAAAGGACTAAGACTTTCAGTGACGTGGAGGTTATATCAAAGAGTTAACTGTTATGGGAAAGTAGTATTTGTATGTATTGTTTATAGAAACATTGAACTTTGGACCTAGAAGCAGTACAACCCTTTCTTTTCAGACCAATTAATTTTCATAGTTCATAGATTTAAAGTTTCATGGGAGGTCAGTGGTCATGTAGAATTCAGAGTTCAAGTCCCTCACTTTATGAGGAAAATGAAGCCAGAGAAGTTAAGTGGAAAGTTTGGAGGTCAACAACATCATAGTACAGATTAAGAAACTGAGGCCCATGGAAGATGAGCAACTGGTCCAAAGTCCTACAACTTGGAAGTGGGAGAGTCTGGATTTGAACTAAGGTCTTTCGAGTTGAGATGCAGAGTTTCTAAGAAAGTAAATACTTTGCTCCATTTTACAGAGCTAAAATCAGGCCCTACCTCTGCCTCTATCTCCCTGGGTCAAGGCAGTCCTTTAATGGCAGATGCAAGTCAACTGATTGTTGAGTCTTACTTTCCACTTGGCTAGAATCAGCTCAAGCTTAGGCTCTGTCATCATAGTCTTTGAAAACCAAGGGGCACCTGCAATTGATAGACATCCCCTCAATTTCCAAATCTCTGCCACTACAAAAATGCTATTACAAATATTTTTGCATATATAGGTTCTCTTCCTTTTTCTTTTATCTCTTTGGGGTACAAACCTAGTAGTGGTATTGCTGGATCAAAGGATATGCATAGTTTTATAGCCCTTTAGGTATAAGAACGGTATTATTCTTCAATGTTCGGATGATTCTGTGGTCACACTGATGTGGGTACCACCTCCAACAATCAATCAATATGCACTGATCAGTGCCTACTAGGTACCCAGCACTGGGCTAAGCACAGGGCAGATTACATTCCACCTCTGCCTTCCTATCCTGTGCAATTCTTTTATGTGTCTAATAATCAATTCTCTGCCTCTCAGAGGGAAACAGGATTCAATGGATTTATACAGTCAGGAAGTAAATGTTCCATTAAAGCAGACCTTTGGAGGCCATGGAGAAGTGATTCAGACAGGTATTCTTTACCCTTTTTTGGGTGCAGGTTATTTTCAAGTACATAAAATAAAACATAGAATTAGAAAAGTAATCAATCACACTGAAATACATTTATCTAAGTTTTTTTTTTTAACAAGCTCATAGATCCCAGATTTAGATTTTTTTTTTTGAATTTAGAACAATAGAAGCACTACCTCAGATGCACCAAACTGGATTCTCCCCCGTTCATAAAGTGCTACATTTTGGTACATTCGATAGTGGGAAAGAATGAACTTTGGCAGAAGCTCAGAGGACTATTTATCAAACAGCAGCAGATAACACTGAGAAATTTCCACTTTCCTACATCAGAGAATAGTGAGGAACAAAGAAACCTTCAAACCTTGAGGTGGGTGACCGAAGATAAGTAATCTTACAGAAGTGTTTGCCTGTGGAGTCACACAAGAGAAGATCAGCTGGAATTGACCTCCTTTTACTTAATAGAATTAGGAGAAGGAAAATCGATTTTCTTACTTACACCGGTTCACTTTTGTTGCAACCATCCTCAGGTGGAATGATAACCACTTTCCGAAGTTGGTGTAAAGGGAAGGTCTCGGGTGACAGCTTGAGGCTTAAACAGCTATGGTTTTCATGTTTGATCTCTGGAACAAGTGGAGCTATAAAAAATACCCCAAAGCATCCAATTTATTCTGATAATTATGAGTTTTAATTACATATTAAAAGAATGGACTATATCCTAGGTAGCCCCCAAATTAGAAATGTTAAAGATTTCTTGCTTCTTCATGGTTTTAAAATGACTGAGACAAGCCTAGTCATAATTCTTAAAGTCTTAATATATAAAAAAACTTTAGAAGGAAAAACAGCTCCTCTAGGTACTCCATTTTGTCAGATCATCTGATCAACTATTTCTATGAGCTTTATAGTTATGTCTCTTGTGGAAGTATAATTCTAAATAGTGAGGTTTTTATATTTTAATTCTTGATATGGTGTATAGGGTTATATCATTTCTCTAGGAATACTTCATGAATATATATTTCAAGTTTATTATCAGATGATAAGATTTATTCATAATTTTGTAAAATTTGAGACTATTTTCTCCCTATTCCCTTTTTTTTTGGATAGGATTACTTTTGTTCTACAGTGAAACGAACCTAAGTAAAGCAATTTGTGTAAGCATAACACATAATTCAAAACATTCCACCTGGGCTGTTTTGAAGGGTGCCCCAACAGCAGTGAGTGGCAATTGAAAATTTCAATAACTGATAGCCAAGATATAGAGATACTGCTGTTTCATGATGGAAGATGGTGATTTGGAGGTCTCATTGCCTTTCTGGCTTCTTTCTCCCTCATCTTCAAAGTGAATTCTCCTGGAGTCTAAACCACCTTCTGAAATATCTACCTTTTAGGGAAGTACATTGATCCCTAGGAGAACCTCATTTATTTTAGTTTTAACTGAATAGTATTCTATTCAGTGGTGCAGCTAGGTGGTGCAGTGGCTAGTGCCAGACCTGGAATCAGTAAGACCCATCTTTGGGAGTTCAAATCTGGCCTCAGACACTTACTAGATGGGTGACCCTACACAAATTACTTAACTCTGTTTGTCTCACTTTCCCAGAGAAGGAAATGGCCAACTATGCCAGCATCTTTGCCAAGAAAATCCCCCAAAATGGGGTCATGAAGAGAAAGACACAGTGGAAAAACAATAAAATTCTCTCTAGCAATAGAGCATGACTTGACTCTAAATTCATCTGACTTAGACATTTTTAATGTTTTTTTCCAAAAGGGATATTCTGAAAAATACCCATGATAATTCTTACCTTGGCCTGAAGAGTTAGCAATGGCCATCAGTAGACCAAAGAGCAGACATGCAGCAGCTAATGCCATTCTAACTTGGCAAGGAGAAGTCAGCTTTGAGTAACAGGTCTGAATCTCTTGTGTGCTCTTGCTGGGACCAGAGCCACCTATTTATTTGCACCATTGAGGATCCTCCCATCACCCAGGTTCCCAGTGGAACCAGCTGAGTCATCAATATTTGAAGCCTAAACACGTCATTGCTAAGCTTGCTTTTTTCACCAACTTCATGATGTTGCTCCAGGTCCTCATGGCTACTTTTTTTTCACATAGACTGTGACTCCCTGGAATATAGTAGGAAATTCTGGAAAAAAAGGAGGAGCTTAAGGAAAGAAAGCAAGAGAGTTATTGCATAGTAGATTTGCTGTTTCATGTACAATCATCTTTTTTTCATTGTACTATGAGAGGAAATGCATGTTTTATTCCATAAATTGAAAATAAATAAGTGTATTAGAAACATTTAAAGGGTCTTTCATATAAGGTCATATGTAAGGCTAACAACACGAGGCCCAATTCTTATACTAAGGCTTCCTCTAAATGGAAGGGTAGCTTAGATATCACATTGGATCATTTTCCATGAGCTAGGGGGGAAAACAAAGAATCTTTCTTCACTTGTGGATTTCCAAAATCTGAGAGAGAAAGCTGCCCAGGGAATTCACATAATTTTCATTGGATTGCGTGGAGGAAGTCATGAGCAAACGAACCTCTCAAGTACACAATAAGAAAAGGGATTGGGACTTGGTGACCCTAAAGATTCCCCAAGCGATTGTCTGTGTAATGCTGTTGATTTTGACAGTATGACTTTGACAGAGGCATGCTGTATGGGCAAAGTACACTGATTTTGCAGGCAATAGACTTGAGGTGAAATGCTACCTTTGATGGTTATTCCCTATATAACCTTGAATAAGTCACTGAGCCCTCATAGGCTTCAGATCCCCCATCTCTAAATCGCAAAGAATTGGATGAAATAGCCCCCGATGTCTTTTCCAAGCCTCCAGCTAGCATCCTTCAAAGAAACACCTCAGAATTAAACCCAGAGCGATCAGAGTTATTTACAGCTAAGCTTGTCATACATCTCTTGTCTCCTGTGATGTGTTACATACAATTTTGAACATAAAAGTGTACTACTCATGGACTGTTTTTCAAGAACACATTTTACTTAATTATGACAAATTCTTTCTTTCTCAGTGCTCATTCAAAGACCATGCCTCTATGGTGGAAATTCCATTTCTTCATAATGAAAACCGTAGCTCTGTCACATTGAGTTTTAAAAATACCTCTTGTTTCCATTTTTCAGAAAATCTAATATTATATGGAAATGGTCAAAGGCAGCATTATTTCTAGGATCTCCCTAGTCTTAAAATCTCTCATCTTTAATATTATACCTTTTCTCCACTATCTTGTTAAAGAGTAGTTTGTCAGGAAGAGTTTATAAAGAGGTTGGAAGAAATCATGGTTAAGCACTATAGATTCTTTCCACTGTATCTTTAATGCCTCATATTTTGAAAAGACTTTAATTTTGGTACATTTCAGGAATGAGTGTAAATAGCTAGCATTATACAGTACTTTGAGATTTGCAAAACACTTTACAAATATTATCTCCTTTTATCCTCATAAAAATTGAGAGACGTAGGTATATCATTATCTCCATCTTACTTTTAGAAAACCAAGGTAGAGAGTTTAATAAATTAACCCAGGGTCACATAGCTAGTAGGTGCACTTGTAATAATTTGAACTCAGGGCTTCCTACTTCAAGGTCTAATGCTCTATCCACTGTATTGCTTATCTGCTTAGGTTAATTAATAAGAGGATCAGATGTTCAATATCAGAGAAAGATGGGAAGTCAGTGTCTTCGATGCCACCTCCATACCATTCCTCTTATCTTTTTTATCCACTCTTACTTGTCCATCTCTGTCTTCTACCCCAAATCTAAGCTACTCTATACTTTCACTTCTTTTCTACCTCCTGATCATTCATTCTCTTCTTCCCTTAAGAATTTTCCTGAAAGTATCAAACACCAAAATCTACACATGAGAATAGGACATGCTACTCTTATCTGGTGTTTTAGTACAATATTGAATTGTTCTTTTATGTGGGAGGGAGATCTTATTTCAGTGGAAGCTCCTAGAAGAATTTTTATTTTTATGGTAGGGTAACATGGCAGGAAGAACAATGAGTTTGGAACCAAAAGACCCGAGTTTGAATCTCTACCGTATCACCTACTAAAGCTATGACTCTGAACAAGTCATTTAACATTTTGTGCTACATTTTCTTCATATGTAAAATGAGACAGAATTGTGGGAGAGAAAAAGTCAAGGAGGAAGGTGATCTATATCATCCTTCTCTAAAATTTTTTGATTATATCCTCCTATCAGTCAAAAGCTTCTCTACACATGTGCATTTTAAGTGTGGTTAATTTTGACACTTGGTTTTAATGAGATCATAGATACAAATGATGCATCACAAAGATACATCATTCCAAATGGAAGATGTGCTCATATGGGTAGATGCATATCTCTAGTCATGATTATAATTTTTCAATTCCATCTACCAATTATGCAAAACATTTTGTTGAAATGGAGTTAGTGAATTCCCACCTCCTTTGATGTCATTTATTTTTGTGTACTAAGGTGAATATATTGTATTTTTTATAAATGGATATAAAACCCACAAAAACAGAGCTTTTGGAAGATTTTCAAATACATTAAAAATATATTTCTGATATGTATGTTTTCTAAGTGACACATTGTTTTCAGCCACATAAATCATATAATAGACATATTACCAATCATCCATTTTCAAAATCTTCATAGCATGAGTTTCCGTCAGAAAGCACATATTTTCTCGCTCATTGTTAAAAGGCATCTTTGTGTGCAATCCTTGATGTATAGGGAACTAAAGAAATATATTAGAACAAAAGCTATTCCACAATGAATAGGGATCAAAGGATATAAGCAAACAGTTCTCAAAAGAATTGAAAACTATTACTGATGATGCAAAGGACCTCATTATATCATGAATAAAACAAAAGCAAATCAAAACAACTTTTAGGTTTCATCTCAAACCCAGGAAACTGGCAAAGGTGACAAAAGTCATGACCACCCAATGTTGTTGACAAATCTACAATGGTTAGTAGAATTGTGAATTGGTCTCAACATTCAGGCAAGCAGTTAGGAAGAAATTTTGTTAATTAAGAAAATGATTAAAATCTCCACACTTTTTGATCCATCAAAAAAACAATATACACAATGACTTCAAAAGACATAAATGGAAAAGACAAACTAAAAAATTAAAAATGAACACCACATAATTATAATCAAACTAAGTTTCCCCTCCCCCCAAAAAAAGAGAAAATGACAATATATCTGTCTCCATTCTGTAACATAGACTCTGGGACTCTATCTCCTAATCCACCCTTGGATTAGGAAGTTGAGTGTCCAGGGGACAACAGCTACATGTCCCCTTATGAGTCCTGGGGACAATCCAGAGAGGCTTTATTTTTTTCTAGAAGATCACAAGACCCCACCAATATGCTGCCCCCAGTGGTATCAGTAAACTAGCCAGATTGAATTTGCACTTAGAAGGATTTCCTTAGGAGACATAAAAAGAACAGTTGATACCAAACATCCCTCTCAAGTCTGCGATACATTTTTCCACCACTATACATAGAATCCAAAGAAATACAAGTTCAGACCTATAGAGAACCTATGGCAAAGGGGTAAATTCCATATCTCCTGATTATTGCAAGTCTTTCCCCTCCCCCTTCATGGATTCCTCACAGTTTTCTTTAAGCATAGTGCAGTTTATCATTGTGTTTTTATGACTAGGCTCATTCCAGAGTCCCGAGGCTACTTTTCATTGTTATATCAATGTAGTTTGTTCTTGGCTCCCAACTCAAACATGAGGGGACTTTGGGAATTGAGTGAGCCACACTGACTTCATTCTTTTTCTGACTTTAGGGAATTGTACCTGTTTGCATGCCTCCTCCCAACTCAGAAAGTCTTTAGTGTTTCTTCCTCCTAGAAATCAGATTGCACAATTTTGTATTCTGATTAACAGGTTTTTTTTAATTAATTGGTCTTATTTGATTATTTAAATACTTTGAATGCATAAGAATCTGTTTCCCCCTGTATTTGGGGTCCAGGGCCAAGTTAAGGAGTCCTGGTCCCAATCTGTTAAGAAATTGGCATGCATTGTTTAATAAATTCATATGCTTGGAAATTTGAACTTTTGTTTCCTCAGTTATTTCAAATTTCACAATGCCAGGTTGTCATCACTCCAGCCCCCAGGATGACAACCTTTCATAAAAACTCCCTAGAGTTTGAGCTACAATAAGGTTTAGGCCTACCCTGAAGGTTGGGTAAGGGCTAAGGTTTACCCCAACACTGCTGGGGAAGGTCTATTCACACTCTGAAGTTTGAGGAGGGATTACTCCTTTTAAGGGAATGATGGGCTCTGGTAATAGTAAAATATCAAATGGTTCCCCTTTCAATAAAATTTTTTTGACATGAGTCCAAGGGAAGAAATTAAAGTACTCTGAGAGAAATTCTTATTTTTCTAGATCTTCCCCTACAGGATGGAAGAGGTGATTAAAAGATAGAGCTCTCCGATTAAGCTAAAATGCAGAAAAATGCAAATGGGTCCCCAATTTGGTGTCAAATTAAAGGCTTTGAAATTAGAGTTTCAGTAAGAGATAAGGAGGCTAGCAAGTATGTGTCTTGTTTTGTCTGTGTTTTTGTTTCTTTATAAAATACAAAAACTTTTTGTCTTGTATCATGTTAATTGTAGATTCTATTATCTTGAAGGATTTCTAAAGGGAAAATGCACACAGTCAGAGACTACTGAAAAGTCAAAGCTAAAGAGTTTAGTGTGCTGGGGAAGATAAAGGAAGTTTTCTATTTGGTGCAGTTCTCCCAGATACTAAACTCTCTGTCCCAGTTAGCAGGTTTAACTCCCACTTCAAGCTTTCAGTGGGAGATGAAATTTAAAAAAAAAAAACCATGAAAGATATTTTTGTCTCTGTCATTCAGCCTTGACCATGTTGGGATTACAGAGATAATCTAAAAAAGAAAAACTTTTCTTCTGGTTTGTAGAACTGCTGAAAACATCTTAATAGATGTTGGAGATTAGAGATTTTTAAGAAAAAATTAGAATTAAATTCTTTGCAAGCTTTAGGGGTTAATAACTCTTAGATCAGGCAGCTACATAGCACCATGGATAGAGTACAAAGTGTGGAATCAGCAATGACCAGATGATGGGGGTTTCAATCCTGACAAATTACTATATTTATAAAGTTTTTAAGAAGTTTCCCATTCTAAACAGGACTATTGATATCTTTGAAGAGGAAGAAATAAGAAATGATCAAGAGAAATAGTCAAGGGTCATAAGGCTTTTTAAGGAAATACAATGGAAGGAAATTCCTTCCAGTTTGCAGCAATTTATATTGTTAGTAAAATAATTAGAAACTGAATTTATGAACTGAAAGGAAATCTGTTTGCCATGCCTTTCTAAAATTATGATGAAAATGAAGTTGAAATTTTAAAAAATGAATAGTGAAGTATCCTAGTGGGGTTTTGGAGTTTGTAGCTTCTTAGAACATTCTCATATAAATAGCACACTTCTCTATTGCTCTCTCCTCCGTAGAGTAACAGATTTATTATTTTAGTGTAAGAGAAGAGAGAATAAAGAGAACTAAAAATAACTGGGAAGTTTTATCAGTGAAATCCAAAAACAGAGGGAGAGAAAAAAGTAGTTTTCTAGTTTATATAAATTTATTTGGTACTTAAGAGCTACCTGTTGTTAACTCTTCTCTCTACTGTGGAAAGAAATAGGTGCTGTTGTTTTTAAATCAAGAAGTAACTTAAGAATAAGCAAAATTTAATTTTGGGAGAATGTTTTGTCTGGCCACTGTATTTTATTCCATGAACGATTTAACAAAATTTAGTTGTTTAAGCAGATTAGAAGCAAAATCATCTTTAAAAAATTGGAATAGGCTTGCAAATTCCTAAAAATCCAAACAGTAAAAGTCCTAAATGTGCTAAATTTGCAAAGGAGAGACCTAGGGGAATAAAAGTAAACTGAAAATGACTTGAGACATAATTAGGAAGCAGATAGGTAGAATTCCATGATTTATAGGGCTTTGGTCAGAGTCCATAGGAGAAAGGGAAAGAGAATTGGAGGAAGTTCACCCTAACATGGTATGAACATGAATTCAATTAGAGGTTAATGAGAAGTATGTAAAAGTATTTTTAGAAGCAGAAAAGGTGCTTTTTTAAATACAATTCAACTTTAATTTCTCAAAGGCATGAATGAAAAACCAGTGACTTTCCAGGTAAGTGGGTGCCATACTAGGTTCTCATCTTTGTCAGCTATCAAAATATCCTGCATAGGTTTAAACAAACAAATAAATAAAAACTGAGCATTTAGTACAGCTCTACAGAAATGCTTAAGTCATATCTCTTTTGAATAGAGGAGAATAGGAAGATTTCTATGCTTGTAAAATTATTATTTCATAGTAGTACTTTTTTCCTCCCTAAATAGTAGAAGTTAATTTTTAGATATGTCATGTTTTCCAAACTTTATTTAACCAATCTTGAAATTTTTTGGGAGGGGGCATTACTCAATACTTTTATTCTGCACATAGAAGCCACTAAGGATTTGACTTGTGGGCTCACTGGGCTGCATCACAAGTACATGACACCACACATCAACACTAGAGTTGAGAGTGAGAAGAGGTCAATCTATCCCAGTCACAAGATGATAAAGACAGTTCTAACAAAGCAGTGAGAATATCACAGAAAGATTGAAGGGAGAGGGAATTTAAGGAGCAGAGGCCTTGCCCCCAAAACAAGACTGGTCTAGTACTTGGTGCTGCCCATTCCAATCTTGAAATTCTTGTTGATGTAGAAAAGTAGCATGAATTATATAGCAATATTTAAAGTTGAGCAATTTAAGACTTGGGTTTATATTGGACTTTGAAAAATTAATTAGGGACAGTTACAATTTATAGTGTAATTGATCTGTGTTTTGAATGGTAACTCCTGGGGACGTATTTTGGAACTCTAAAAGCAATCTTATTTCAATTTAATTTAATGTACTGGTCTCTGAATACAGTGTATAGAATTTCAGAGCTGATGAATGAATGCAATGATTCTCTACATGAAGTAATTCAGAAATGCATTCAACTGGATTGATATCATTTGACTAGCAATAAGTTTTATTCATGTTTTAAGTCCCTAATATTTTGTTATTATGTTCCTATTTTATTCTACAATGTGATTTTGTGAAACTATTGAATAAGAAATGCTGTTAATTTGTAAAATTGTACTTAGTGTACTGCATTTGTATTATTAGGAAAATAACATGATCAGAGTGCTGTGAAATTATGAATTTAAACTATCATTTATTAGAAGTTTTTGGGGGGCGGAGGCAAGATGGCAGAGTGGAAAGATGCACACACTGTTTCCCTCACAGCTTATAAAATACCTGTAAAAAATAACTCTCAACAAATTCTAGAGCAGCAGAAGCCACAGAATGACAGAGTGAAAGAGATTTCCAACCCAGGGTGACTTGGAGGGCCAACTGGAAAGGTCAGTTGCACTAGATGTGGGGCAGAGTGCATCCTGGCCTTGGCCACTCGGCACCTGGGAGAGTGGAACTGAAGCAAGCCTCGGGGTTCCTCTGCAGCAGCAGAGGTTCCCAGATCCCTCAACCCACAGGCATCAAATAGAGCTTGGAAGGTCAGTGAGAGGGCTTTTTAGAAGGGTGGGAGGGGAACAGAGTCTCACCCTGGCTCTGACCCCCCCATGCTGGTGGTGGTGGCAGCAGCAGCTTCCCTTTGTGGAGTTCTCAGCCTGAAGGCACTGGGGGAATTGAGCAGCTGATCTGAATCTCAGCCAGAAGTCCAGCCAGGGAGTAATTCCTCTCCCTTGATTGTAGCATGTTGGAGGAACTGAGAACTCACAGGTCCCCAGAATATACCCTTTTCTTGACAAAGGACTCAAAAGTCAAGTAACTGGCTAGGAAAATGCCCAAAAAAGGGAAAAAAAATAAGAATATAGAAAATTACTTTCTTGGTGAACAGATACTTCCTCCCATCCTTTTGGATGACAAAGAACAATGCTTACCATCAGAGGCCTCCAAAATAAATATGCAATGGTCTCAGGCCATGGAAGAGCTCAAGAAAGATTTTGAAAATCAAGTAAGAGAGGTGGAGGAAAAATTGGGAAGGGAAATGAGAGCAATGCAAGAAAATCATAAAAAGTGGGTCAATAGCTTGCTAAAAGAGACCCAAAAAATTGCTGAAGAAAATAACACCTGTAAAAATAGGCTAACTCAATCGGCAAAAAAGGTCCAAAACATCAATGAGGAGAAGAATACTTTAAAAGGCAGAATTAGTCAAATGGAAAATGAGGTTCAAAAGCTCACAGAAGAAAAGTTCTTTAAAAATGAGAATGGAGCAAATGGAAGCTTAATGACTTTGTGACAAACCAAGAAATTACAAAACAAAACCAAAAGAATGAAAAAATAGAAGACAATATGAAATATCTCATTGAAAAAACAACTGAACTGGAAAATAGATCCAGAAGAGACAATTTAAAAATTATGAGACTACCTGAAAACCATGATCAAAAAAAGAGCCAAAACATCATCTTTCATGAAATTATCAAGGAAAACTGCCCTGATATTCTAGAACCAGAGGGCAAAATAAATATTGAAAGAATATACAGATCACTTCCTGAAAGAGATCCAAAAAGAGAAACTCCTAGGAATATTGTAGCCAAATTCCAGAGTTCCCAGGTCAAGGAGAAAATATTGCAAGCATCTAGAAAGAAACAATGTGAGTATTGTGGAAATGCAATCAGGATAACACAGCATCTGGCAGCTTCTACATTAAGGGATCAAAGGACTTGGAATAAGATATTCCAGAGTCAAAGGAACTGGGATGAAAACCAAGAATCATCTACCCAGCAAAACTGAGTATAATACTTCAAGGGAAAAAATGGTCATTCAATGAAATAGAGGACTTTCAAGCATTCTTGAGGAAAAGACCAGAACTGAATAGAAAATTTGACTTTCAAACACAAGAATCAAGAGAAGCATGAAAAGGTAAACAGGAAAGAGAAATCATAAGACTTTCTAAAGCTGAACTGTTGACATTTCTACATGGAAAGATCACATTTGTAACTCTTGAGAATTTTCTCAGTATTGGGGTAGTTGAGGCACACACACAGAGCACAGGGTGAATTGAATATGAAGGGATCATATGTAAAAAAAATAAAATTAAGGGGTGAGAGAGGAATATATTGGGAGGAGAAAGACAGAAATGGAATGGGGCAAATTATCTTTCATAAAAGAGGTAAGAAAAAGCTTTTTCAATGGAGGGGGAAAGGAGGGAGGTGTGAGGGATAAAATGAAGCTTACTCTCATCACATTTGGCTCAAGGAAGGAATAACATGCACCATGAATTTGGTATGAAAACCTATCTTACACTACAGGAAAGTAGGGGAGAAGGGGATAAGCAGAGTTGCGAGGGTGAGGAATAATGGAAGGGAGGGCAAGTAGGAGGAGGGTCCAATTAGAAGTAAACACTCGTGGAGAGGGACAAGGTCAAAAGAGAGAAAAGAAGAAATGGGGGCAGGATAGGATGGAGAGAAATAAAGTTAGTCTTATACAACATGACTATTATGGAAGTCATTTGTAAAACTACACACATATAGCCTATATTGAATTGTTGACCTTCTCAGTGGGGATGGATGGGGAGGGAGGAAGGATGGGAAATTCAAACTCAAAGTTTTAGGAACAAATGTTGAGAATTGTTTTTGCATACAACTGGGAAATAAGAAATACAAGTAATAATGTATAGAAATTTATCCTGCCCTACAAGACAAGAGAAAAGATGGGGATAAGGGAAGGGAGGGATGTTAGAAGGGAGGGTAGATTGAGGGAAGGGGTAATCAGAATGCTTGACATTTTGGGGTGGGGGAGGCGAGAGATTGGGGAGAAAATTTGGAATTTTGTGGAAATGAATGTTGAAAACTAAAAATAAATAAACATTAAAAAAAGAAGTTTTTATAGTAATGGTTAAAAAAACCCTCAAGTACTTAAGTGGGTATATTTTCCTTTACAATGAAGAATAATAACTATTTAGTATTTGGGAAAAAAATGAAAGACCTTGTAAATTCTCATCTATAAAGTTTTTTTTGCCAGATTTTTAATCTTCATAAAATCATAAAACCTTATAATTTCTGGGAAAGAAGTTGTGGAAATAATGTTGTGAAATTCTAGAATAGTGAACTAAGAGTTCTTTGTCCATCATGAACATTCACAACCAAAATGTGGGGGTAAGAGGGTTTTTTTTTAAAACAAATTTTCTTACATTATAAAAGTAATTTTTATAATGAGCTGACTACTGATTATGAAAATTATCAAAATATACCTAGAGTAGTATTAATTGAAGTCACATCTTGGGCCAACAGACAGACCCCAATTTTAAAGGTTTTATTTTTGCCTTCAGGGTTAATCTTGAGGTATTTCTCAAGATATAGATATCTGTTAGTTTGAAGTCTTAACAGTGACCAGTGTTTTTCTAGGTTTTGAATGGTCTATGATGTATTCACTAAAGTCCTGAATGTGATTTCTTAATTTCTAATGATTGCTTTTAATACCAAGATGTCATTAAACTGGAAAAGAAAAATGATGACTGATTGCTTTTGGAAAAACTTTATACATACTAAGTAATAAAGGTATATGTTTTTATGTACTGTTAACTAATTGCAACAACATTAAAAAAGAGCAAGTATAAGCTGATATAAACTGTAAACACTGGACATGATTATGGGAGGCAATACTGTGATTTGAATTGCTCTGAGTTTGAATTCAGGCATAACTATTTTAAGCTACTCAAAGGCAGTGTGAGCTGAGAAGCCTCACCACTGGATATAAATGACTATGAATCTTGAAAAGACAGCGTCAGAAAGGTAACCATAGGATCCTCTTGAATCAGTTTTCCCATTGTACTATTTCCTTTTTGAATAGAAATGTTTCTCACCTAATTGATTCTGAGCCTGGCTATGATAAATACGAATACTGTGGAACTCTGTTACATGACTGGCTATCCCAAAAAGTATCTATGACTTTTACCTGAAATCAAATCGAGCTAAGGAAGTTTTCCCATGAAATACCTTTGATAAGTCAATCTGTGGCTTTAGTCTTGGACCTGAGTGAACCATCCTATTACTGCTACCGTTGTATATTTCCTCTTTGCATAGTAAACTTCTCTGATTATGGCAGAAGAATTGCAAATGTTTAATAATGAATCTTAACATTATAATCACCACATACCTATGAACTGCTTTAAAAGAGTCTCCTGGTTTGGTTTTCCTACTATGAATTTGTGACTAGTAACTATTAACCTTTTAATCTGGGTAATTGAGGAACTTCATTCTTAGATTTGAAATCTCCTTGCTCGTTGAGTTATTCATACATTCTCATGTATAAGATTAGTTCCATATAGTATCACCTCTTTTTGGATGTTATGAAGGTAATATATATCCTCAAAGGGCGTTAGGATAAGGATGCAATGTGATAAAGATGTAAAAGTTTTCAATTTTAATGGAATAATAAATTTCACTTTGGGGAACACAATAAGATTAACCTGCTTCCATTTGAGAACTAAAATGTATGTGATTGATTTTCAAATATTTCACTGGGTAAAAGAATGTACTTAAAGGACTCATGATAGCTATAATTGTATTAGTAGCCTTAAAACTTCTGCTGTTGTGACAATGAAAAACAATAGAAAAAGTCAGGTAAAGTTGATAGTTCTAAATGATATATTTTAAACTTTATCTCAGAAGCAATAGGGAGCTACTGAATCTCTTTGGCATCCATTTGAATATTCAATCAGGTCCTCATTGCTTCTTCATGGATTCTTCCTCTAAAAAATTTACATGGTAATTTTATCAGATATTGAAAAGGAATAACGAGTTGTACAGAATAGATTTGCAGTTTCATGTTGCATCATCTTGTTTATTATGCTTTTTTATGGAAATACTTATTTTATTCTATAAATTGAAAATTGAAAGAATAAAAGGAAACAAAGATTCTTCCTTTAGCTTCTAGGTATTGTCCATATCATATACAAGGTTCATATACAGATAAAAAGAATAAATGGTATGTGAAGACTGAAACTCTTCAAACTTTCAGATGAGTTAGATGTAGCTTAATTAGATGTTTTTCCTATAACTCTGATATTTATAAGGCTAACTCCTTAAGGATTGAACAAGCTTTCACCACATAAAATTATTACTGGAAGGCCAACGTCATTAGGTTTTGTAACGCTGTATTAAATTATACTGTCTTATTGCTAACAGTTTTAAGTATCATTAAAGTGACTTAGAACCTGGAAAATGGATCTACTAGCAGAAACGTCTGCAAATCTGTGCTAGAAACAGGACTCCATTCCAGGTCCTATCAGCAAACAACCTAGTTAAGAATGCTTAAGTTGTGTGTTCAAGGAGGCATATTTCTGAATCTCAGTAGATTAAACTGGACAATTTATAGATGATAGTCAAGGATGGATGATGCCTTTGATCCAGACATTTCAAGGAAGAGGACGTCATGAAGGAGATGGTTCCCCCAGAGACCCCAGGCCAGTATGTGTTGTGACACAAACAGGAGACACTCTGCCTTCTTTTTACTTTCACTTGAATTTTTGTCTTCTTTGTAACTTATCCATATTGTATGGTTCCCTGGGGATAATCATTGCACACAGAGTGCCCCTGCCTACTATGCCACTCCAAGAATGCCCTTTTCCAACCCACCTCCCCCACCGTCTCTCTCTTATCCAAAGTCATCTACACCTAATAGGAAAACTAACCCTTCAGACTGATTGCTAGCCAAGTCCGAGGAAAGGACCAAACACATCAATATGATGATACCCATCTCTCTATCCCATGTTTCCCACTGGCTCCAAAGAACTGTATTGTACTCTTATGTGATGCTTTCAAGAAAATAACAAAGGGGAGAATTGTGGAAAACATGTAAAATTGTAGATTGCAGCTGTGAAGATAATATATATTAGTCTTTTTGTTGTTTGCTGTTGGATCATTTAGTTATGTCTGACTCTCTGTGACCCCATTTGGGGATTTCTTGGCAAAGATACTGGAGTGGTTTGCCATTCTCCAGCTCATTTTACAAATGAGGAAACTGAGGCAAACAGGGTTCAGTGATTTGCCCAGTGTCACACAGATAGTAAGTTTCTGAGGCTGGATTTAACTTCAGGAAGAGGAGTCTTCCTGACTCTATGCCCAGTGCTCTATCCACTGCACTGCCTCGCTGCCTATGTATTAGTCTATATTCCATAACATGAAAAAGGAAACAACAACATGCAGTTATCATGACACATCTATTTGGAATGCTGTGTCATTTTCATAAATGTGAATAATATTCATGTGAATAAATTATTAAAATAAAAATAAAGTATTAAAATAAACAGCACATAAAATTTATATAGGTTGGATAACTTTTAACTGAAGGGGACATGTGATCAAAGAACTTTGGAGAAGGCCGATCTAATTCCTCTCTACTTCCTCCACTTAACCCCACCTCATTTTATACATGAAGAAATTGTACTGCAAAACAGTTAAATGACTTGCTTAAGGTCACACAAGTAGTTAGTGGTAGAGTAGAGATTGAAATTGAAGCCAGTTCATTGACCCCAAATCCATGGCTCTTTCTACTATGTTAACCTACTGAAGAAAACACTAGTTCTTCCAGGAGATGCCCATCAAATAAGACCTCCATTCCTTAATACAAACTCATATAAAAGAATTCAATAAAATCAACAACATTCAATATTGAAAAAAGTTTAATTAAAATAAAAAGACTGTTGTAAAGCACCCAGATTGAAGTAGGGTATCCAACTTTGGTGTGTATGTTTTGCTCCTTAATACTATAATTTTTTTTGAGTTGGCAGGATGGTGGTGAATTTATTTTTTAAATAGTATTTTATCTTTCCCAATTACATGTAAAGACAATTTTTAGCACTCATTTTCAGAAGATTTTGAATTCCAAATTTTTCTCCCTCTCTTCCCTCCCTTCTTCCTAAAATGCAGTGGACAGAGGCTATATATGTGCAATCATGTAAAACTTATTTCTATTATTAGTCAGAGTGGTAAAAGAAGAAACAGATCAAAGGAAAAAACTATGGAAAAAATCAGGATAATTTTTGAGGGAAAAAGAGAATGAATGAATGAATAAAGGAATAAGTAAGAGGGTAGAAGGATGGAAGAAGGCTTAGCTGAAACGGCATAGGATCAAGGTGGAAGAAGATTTATTGGGGAGTAGTTATGGTAGAAAGAAAATATAGGAGGTATGACAGTGAGCAAACATTGAAGACACTGAATTCCACTCTTTGGCACAGATAAACAACATAATGGGTAATCCTGAACCTTGAATCTGGAGGTCTGAATGCCTCACGCACTTACTAGCTACATGACTCTAGGCAGGTCATTCAATCTCTGTCTGCCTCAGTTTCTTCAACTCTAAGATGGTAATGATGTTGCCTAATTCTCAGAATTGTTTTGAAAAGAAAATGAGGTATTTATAAAATAGTTTTCAAATATCAAGCTACAAAAATGGCAGCTAGTTACCCTCATGATGCCAAAATTAAAACCTTTTTGCATCATGAGACATTAAAGAGACAGTGGAAAGAATCTATAGTGGTTAACTATGATTTCCTCTGTCCTCATGTTCAATATATACTCTTCCTACTGACATACTAGTCTTTAACAAGACAGTGGAAAAAATCTTTAATTTTTAAGACTAAGAAGATCTTAGAAACGATACTGCCCTTGACCATGTCCATATAATTTTAGATTGTATGAAAAATAAAAATAACACATGATATTATAAAAAGCTCAATGTGACTGAGCCATGATTTGCATTATGAAGAAATAGAATTTCCACCACAAACATAGCCATAGTCTTTGAGTGACTGCTGAGGAAGAAAGAATTGGCCACAATTAAGTAGAACATCTGTTTGTGTTTATTGCAGAACAGTACATGAGTGATACACTTTAGAAAAATACATTTATGTCCAGAATCCTGTACTCCTTGGTGTGTAACACATCATAGGAGGTAAGAGGTGTGCAAGACATGTTTAGCTGTAAATAATTCTGACTGCTCTGGGTTTAATTCTGGGGTGTTCCTTTGAAGGATGCTAGCTGGAGTGTTGGGAAAGACATCCGGGGCTATCTCATCCAACTCCTTGCAATTTAGAAATGGGGGATCTGAAGCCCAGGAGGGCTCAGTGACTTACTCAAGATTGCAGAGAAAGTGACCATCAAGGGTGAGATTTTACCTAAGTATGCTTTGCCTCACAACCTCTGGCTTACTATTGAAGTCAGCAGCGTAACATAGACCATCCCCTGGCTTTCTTTTACTACAATTTATTAAGATGGAGGAAACCTTTAGGGTCACCAAGTCCCAATTCTTTTTGCTTAAGCTGTGACCAAAAGGTTCACTGGCACATGACTTTGTCCAGACTCTCCAACGAAAACTATGTGAATTTTCTGGGCAGCTTTCTCCCCTAGTAATTTCTCTGCAAGTGGAGAAAAGATCGCTTGCTTTCCTTCCTAACTCATGCCCGCTGCTCCAATGTGACATGTCCAAACTACCCTTCCACAGAGGAAAGTCTTAGTGTGAGAACCGGGATTCTTGCATGGTTGTTCTTACTTCCAACATTGGTTGAAATTGGGTGTGACCTTGATATGAAAGAATCTTTAAATATTTCTGACAAGTTTATTTACTGATATTGATCAAGTATATGTAAATCAAGCACTTGGTTAGAGAGAAGCTAATGTTTCGCTGGATTGCTGCAGAAAGATCATTTTGGCTATCTGATTCTAGGAAGGAAGTGTCTAAAAAGAGTATTTCATCAGAACAAAAACACTTAATAAAAGAAATGAGAATTCATGACAGGAAGGCAAGCCCAGGTGCTCTTATTTGGAATCCTGGCGTTGTCTCTCAACAATCCTGTTTGGTGTGGTAGCCTTGATTCTAAGGAGCAAATGAATCAATACTAATTAATAAATAAATCTACAGCTAAATAATATTCTTTACTTTTTAAAAAAATCTCTTTTCCTATGAGAAATAAAACAAGACAAAAGAAGCTGGACATAAAGTCACCAGGTCTTATCCAATGGACTGATTCTTTTTAATTTAATTTTTAAAATTTAATTAAAAAGTTAATTTTAACTGCAGAGAAATGTAAATTAGAATAGCTGATTATGGAAAGCTGATGAACCAAAGCATTCACTTTCCAGACTTTATTCTATAGGATCAGTGTAGGAAATAGAATCTTTACATTCTCAAGGAACAATGTTCAGAATCTCAAAGTAAGTGATATAATTGGTCTACCTTTTACTTTTGATGACCTCCTCCAACCATTTTTTCTTTGGAACCACACACACTTTCTTCCCAGATTTCAGTGTAACGCTGGAAAAAAAAAACAGCAAAAAACCAAATTCTCAAAGTATTGCTTTTCAATCCTAAATGTCACACCTCTATCAAGTGACAGGTGAGGATAAAACAAGATGAAATTGGATTATATTATGATATATTGATGAGCTCTACTATAGGGTATGAATTATAGCAGATGGTCAGGGGAGAATTGAGAAACCATATGCCTTCTGTGAACTTTTTATGAAAATGCTGTAGGCTTGGAGAGCCTGTCCAGCATCGAATCTAACCTCTATAAGACAGAGGTTGTAAGACCAGTTAGTGTGTATGTATACAAAAAGTCAATATTTTTCCTTTATTAATGAAGAGAAGGCAGGTTCTTGGTAGATAGAGTCTAAAAGGGTTAACATTTTCAGAGACATGGAGGTCATGCCTACTTTAATAA
>CM053774.1:111524640-111543230 GCA_028658325.1 Potorous gilbertii
CCCCCCCAATACCTTAGGAACACACTCTTAGCTCAGTTTCTACACAAAAGTGCTTCTACCACATTCACACCAGCCTGACTCTCAGATGAGTCCCTATCTCAGTTACCACCAGGCTGGGGCTAGAAGGTCACTCTTTGCTCCTCAGAGATTTAATGCTGTGCTGACTATAAGCTCAGGCTCTGGAATTCTTAGATACCAAAGACCCCTCCCGACCTTTCCAAACTCACAGGACTGGAGGCTCCATTCTGTTCATCTAGAATAGAGACCAAAGATCCAGGGTCTCAGAGGGGAGAAGACCTCAAGGCCTTTCCTCTTACAGCATTGTCTCACATTGGATCCCAGAAAAGGAGAATATTAAAGAAAAGGAATCTAAACACATACAGAGCACTGGGAAGGACTAGGGCAACAGAGAAGGCTGAAACTGACTTGACTTTTTTGAAGATATCCCTAGCTCTATGCATCCAATCAAAAAAAAAAGAATTCTCTAAACCATGTGGTTGGCAGACTGAAAACAGTTATATCATATCTACCTATACTGCCCCATGGTCTTTCCAAGATATTTCCATTTTATTTCATCATATTTCATCTCCCAGAAGCAGGATCCTCACCTCTTTACATGGACATACCTTGTCCAGAGTATTCTGCACATGCACCAGACTCCCCTTACTCTTAGGTATCTAAGGGTCTCCTTTAAAGAGTTTCATGGAATCCATTCTAGAAAAGGTACTCAATATACAGAAGAGACTTCAGCTCTAAGACAGTTATTGACCATAAAAGAAATGCTTAAAATGCAAAAAACTCATAAAAGTGAATGAACAAATACTAAAATAAAATGATAAGCCAAGCACATCATTGGTCCCACCAAGTTCATGAAAAAAAAAAGGAAAGATGATAAAGACAGGAAGGGAAATGTTGGGGATCTGGTGATGAAGTTATGAATTAATCCAACCATTCTGGAAAACTTTGGAATTATTCAAGAAAAGCCACTGAAATGCTTATACCCTTTGAACCAGAGATTCCCATCCCAAATTGCTCTAAGACCTTTGTCCTATATTTGTCAAAATATTTGTAATAGTACTGGGAGGTAAAGAAAACCTTCTAGGTGTGATGAATATATATGCCACACTCACTTCAAGCCTTCTATGTTTTTGTGACTCACAAGCCCCAAATTTTCTTAGTCTTTTCAGTTGCACCATCCTCCTGGTGGATGCCCCAGGAGGCATCTCATGCTGGACAGCCAGTGTCAACTCACACACTTAGTGACTTTGTAACTCCCAAAGTAGCTGCCAACATTGGAAATATCTGTCTCTCAGGATGGATCTTTGGTTGAATGGAGCTCAGGAAAAGAAAAATAAAGCAAATATATAATAAATTTTAAAATATAAAATACGTAATATATTTAATATAATAATATAAAAATATGAAATCTAGCAAAATAAAAAATAAAGCAAAAGAAGAAGGTAGAGACTTGAGGTTGTCTTGGGTACCCCAAAAATATGTTCTTACTCCCATGTGCTCAAGGTGTACCTGCCACTAGTACTGAGTGGTGGGAAGAAAAAGAAATCTCCCTTCCTTGCTAAAAGAAGTTCAAGAGAGAGCTGCTCCCAAAGGATCTGTTACAAGAGAGGGTAGTACAGAAAAGAGAGAATTTAAAGTCTTTCTACATCTTCAATGGTCTTCTGAAGGGAGAGTTTCCTCCACAAGATCCTGTCCTCCCTGATACTCAGTGACCAATCCTATTCATGGAACCTCTAGTCATAGTTTCACATGAGGATCAATCTAGAGGTGCTACAACATTTTTAAAAAGCCAAGCATTTGTTCCTTAGTCAGAGACTGATGAGAACACTCATTCTTAAGAAGCAAAAACATGTGCTCTGTGAGATCACTAATACTATCTAAAATATGGAAGTGATGTGGGTACCCTCCTATTGGAAAATAACTAAGCAAATTGTGGTATGTTAGTAATATTGTATCATAATAAATGATATATAAAATGAATTCAGAGAAGCATGGGAAGACTTATTTTAACTGATGCAGAACCAAGAAAAAATCCAGAGCATTACATTCACAATTATAATAAGGAAAATGAAAGAAAAATTGAAGGCAATTGGACACATATAAATTGCAAATGACCTATCTTGAAACTGGAGAATAGATGACAAATCAAATTTTATTCCTTTTGGTAGAAAAATATGAAAAGAGGATTGCAAAATGTTGCACATACTATCAGATACAATATTTGGTTAGACTGTTTTCTTTCCTATGAGGGATTATTCAATCATGGTGGTTCCATGGGGTCAGGGTAAGGCAACATAGAAAACAACTATGGTATAACAACAAAAGGTAAATTACTTTATCTCTCTGGGCTCCCATTTCTTCTGTACCCTCATAAAGGAATTGGGTGAGTTGACCACTGAGGTCCATCTGAGTCCTTAATCTAGGCTTATCTGATTCTTTGAAAGTACGCTTACTACTAATATATTCCTAGCATACCACACATAGTAGGTATTCATATGTTTGTTGACCATGGTGAAAGACCAGTGGTGTTATAAGTAACAACTCATCAGGTCAGATTATAGACAATAGTCTGAAGAGGAAGACTGGATGGCCACCAAATTCTTCCTTCCAAGGAGCCATTCATATGAAATCTTTACCTGTCATTTACATCATGTGAGTGACTGTGACAGTCTACACACTACTGAAATTTCTCTTTGTCACACTTATTCAGCAAAACCGTGTATTCAATGCATAGATTCAGCTCAGATATAATTGTGACAACATTCACTGGCTTGTAGTCAGATCCACTGAGGGATCAACTAAGCCTGTGACTTGTAGTTGTCCCAAAACAAGCACCTTACCTGGTCATCCTCACATAAAATGTAGAGGCCACAGCTATTTAATCTTGGTTTTGTCACTGACTGATAATAAGAAATGCTTTATTGGAAATGAACTACTTTAAAACTTTATAACTTTATAAGGAACAGCAAGTTGTACATAATAGATTTCAGTTTTATGGGCAATTTTTTTTTTATTCTGTGTTATGCAAATACTTGTTTTATCCCGTAAATTAAAAATAAATAAAATTTTTAAAAAGAAAAGAAAATGAACTCTTAGAACTCACACTTCCCTCATTTCAAGATGGTCTTTTCCCTCCTTGTAAAATAGGGGCTTTGGGACATTAGCTCAAGAGCATTAGAACTGGGCTGGGTTTTTTCCATGATGCTTTTATAGTTTAGTTCACTGGTTCCTCTTTTGGATTTTAAATATGTAACTTGCCTTTCCCTAATGTCATCTGAAAAATGTGTGAAAACAAAGGATGGACTTGAAACCACAGTCCTGTATACAGACTGCAGAGTCATCAGTCGTCTGAGCCATTGAATTATAG
Source organism: Potorous gilbertii (assembly GCA_028658325.1). Lineage (NCBI taxonomy): Eukaryota > Metazoa > Chordata > Mammalia > Diprotodontia > Potoroidae > Potorous > Potorous gilbertii. The sequence continues at coordinate 111,528,026 of CM053774.1, forward strand.
CAGGATCTCTATTTTCTTCAGTAGGTGGCAGATAATGTGAAACCACATCATGTCTCAAAGTAAGTGACACCTTTCCATCTTACTCACTATCAAGCCTAACAGACTTCTGAACCCACAAGATGGTCCTGACTCGCTTCATCAACAATCTTGTCAACAACAGAATCCGGTAAATCTGTTGTCATTGACGAGCTGGGCCAGTCAAAACAAGAAAAGGAAAGGGTTTTGTGGAACATTCCTCTTCCTTAATGGAAAGCATCCTCTGAGTTCTTCCTTCCCTCTCCCTTCTCTTGCCCTTTTCCTCCACCATGTACTAAATGAGTGACCTTTGGCAAATACTTTAACCATACTGGGCCTCTTTTACCACATTCATGGTTCAGAGGATCAATCGATGCAAGGGTTATGGGCATTGCCAACCTTGAAAGTGCTTATACTTAACATCTAAATGTCAGCGATAAGGCAGATCTGAATCAGGCTACTTTTAGTCTTAGAGCAAGGGTGGGAGACCTGTGGCCTTGAGGCCACATGGGGTCCTCTAAGTACTCAAATGCAGCCCTTGAATTCAATCACTGCTCTTGAGGACCTAGAGCGCCACATGTGGGTTCAGGGCTATAAGCTCCCCCCCTGTCTTAGAGAAATGCCTGGGGCTGAGCCTGGTGGTGCAGGGTCACTCAGTCTCCTATGAGTTTGTGCTTGAGATACAAATAATCACAAGAAAAAAGTCCCTGCTCTCAAGGAGTTTTCAAACTCATAGGAGAGTCAAGACACAAACAAATATATACGAAGCAAATTATATACAGGGTAAAAAGGAAATAATTAACAGGGGGAGGGTACTGTAATTAAGGGGGATTCAGGAAGTTTTCCTGTAGAAGATGGGATTTTAGTTTAAATTGAACCTCTGTGCTTTGTGTCACTGGATGAACTGTCATTCCTTGAAACTCTTTGTAATAAGGTAGAAACCAAGCACAGGTGACTCCTCTGTTGGATGAACCCAGATTGCTCCATCCTTCGCTTCTGACAAGACATTTCCTCTATTTTGTGAAGATGAGTGGAGCTAAGTGCTGGAGGCCAAATTGTCTAATATCCCTTCTTTGAATGGCCTAGAAGTACCACATTTTGTTCTAACACCAAATCTAAATTAAAATAGTCCTGACCGTAGTCAGGCCTGCCCCAAATATCTTCTTTCTTTCTTCCATACTCTCTCCTTTTTTACTTTTGTGCATTCAACAATCATCTTTCTGCTGATGACTCTGAATTCTTTATTTCCAGTCTGAGAGTTCTAAATTTCCATTGGGAAATCCTACTGACCACTCATACTCAACGTGTCCAAAGTGGAGTTCATTATCTTTGCCCCCAATCAGGAGACTGTGTCACTAGGTCAAAGAGTATGTCAAGGAGTAAGGTGTAAAAAAACTGGAAAGGTAAAAAGAGGCAAAGTAATGAAGGGCTTCTTATGCCAAAAAGAGCATTTTGTATTTGATTCTGGAGGCTATGAGTAGCTGCTCGAGTTTATTGAGTATTGTTCTGTGCTTTAGAAAAATCACTTTGGTGACTGAATGGATTGGAGTGAGGAGAGATTTGAGACAGGCAGATCCATCAAACTGGCTATTACTGGTTCAAGTATGAGGTGATGAGGGCCTGTATCAGGGTGGGTTGACAGTGTCAGAGGAGAGAAAGGGGCATATTCAAGAGATGTCGTCATGGAAGTTCAAGACTTGGAACTTCAAAAATCAGAGTGGGAATGAGGTGTCTAAATTCCAGAGGTGGAGAAGTCAACAACTCAAGTGCTAAGAGGAAGATTATTCAGCAAGCATACAGCAGGCACTTAGATTCTGTAGACATGGTCCTTATCTTGTCCACAGTCTGGTAAGCAGGGCAGAGTTTAGTTACTCCTATGGCCTTCAGGCATCGATCAAGATGGAAGGCTCAGCTGCACATGGAAGTAATTTTATGCCCCTCAGTGACCAGGAAGCCAAGTCAGCATAGTCAGAGACCACCAGGAATCTGTACCAAGGAAGTCAACTGAGTCTTACCCAACTCCCTAATAGAAGAGTATATATATGTGGAAGAAAAGTTATAGGAACAAACAATACCTGAGCCTCACTCATCCATTATGTTGGGCAGAAGCTCCAACCTCTAGTATCTACAATGCCCCAAAAGCTCACTCTCCTTAAATCTCATGGTGGTAATGCCACCTCTCTGGATACCCTCTTATTCTGATTGGTGGGTTCCTATGAGAATATCAAAATGGCAGTAGTCATCCAAAGTCAAAACATGGCCCAGGCCAGCCAAGTCTTCATTTCTCTGCAGGCTATTTACTGTTAGATTTTCTCTACAATTCCCCCCACACACACCATTTTCAGCTCCCTTTTATGTGCTGTGTTCTGCTATCAGAATAAAAGTTCCTTGAGGATAGGGACTGTCTTCGAAGTTCAGCTAGGTAGTCACTGGATCTGGAGTCAGGAAGATCTGAGTTCAAATCCAGATTCAGACACTTACTTCTTCTCCCACTTCCCAATGATGAAAAATAACAAATTCCATCCCCTTATTCCTCATTTCTACACTAGCATATTCCTCCCTTTACCCACAGTGATATTAGTCTGTCCTGTGCTTTAGGAAAATCACTTTGAAACTGAATGGTCTCTGGATTGGAGTAGGGAGAACCTTAAGACTACCAAGACCAATAACCTATCCTGGTTAGGAAAGGTCAACCAGGGTAAGACTTCATTGGCAGGGTAGGGAACCGGGCAAGGCTCAAGCTGAGCCTCTTTTGTGTGACCCTGGGCAAGTCATTTTACCTCTTTCTGCCTCAGTTTCCTCAACTGTAAAATGGAGATGATAATGCTAATACCTGCATCTCAAGATTGTTGTGAGAATTAAATGACACAATATTTGCAAAATGCTTAGCCCAGTGGCTGGCACAAAGTAGACACTTTATAAATTCTTATGTCATTTCTTCTTTAGTTCCTTCCTTCATTCCATTTGCATTTTCAGCCCTTAGCTCAGTACTTGGCAATCCTTCCCCAGTTCCTTCAAATATTCTTCATATGTCATGAACATAAGGGTTTTGCCCATTCTAGGCATGTTCCAATAACCCCACAGTTCTGTCTTATCAAATCTGAACAATGTGCCTTATTTAGATGCCCACCAACAAATATCCCCTACCCTAGACCCACCTAGACAACAAATCAGTATTTCCTTCTTTTATAACCACAAACTAAAGCAATGAAAGTTATCTAAGCCCATAAGGGTTAAGCAAGAAAACATACAAGAAATGAAAATGCAACTGTCTCCACTAACGAAAGTTTCATCTAAGTCACTTCCATTTTTCTGTGACCGCACTATTCCAGTCAGACCACGGTAGGAAATGCTACAGGTTATAATTAGATCACTCCAAAACTGCAACTTCTTGTACACACATGAGGTGCATGGCCAGGGGATTTTAGAAGCAATCAGAAGGAAAAAAACTTGCTAGAAGTCAGCCTTCTCTATCAACCTTTCTTGTGACTGATAGGAAAGAAAGTGTTATAGGATGTTAACTGGTCTATCTGATTTAAGCCAACTTGGAGGCCTCCCCATCTAAACCTATGCAGATCCAATTGGTATATTTGTCATTTTCTCCCCTTCTCAATTTCCAGACCATGAACATTGTGTACCCTGTCAGACCCTTCCCCAATATTAGAAGCCTACAATTGAAAGTGTTTATTTTTTGAAAAAATATTTTGTTTAAATATTTTAATTGTTCCAAATCCACCTTCTCATCTTCCCATTGAGAACGCCAGAAAAACAACACCCTTTACAAAATAGTAAATCAAAGTAGTAAACCATCAAATTTCCACAGTGGTAACGTCCAAAAGAAAAGATCTCATTCTGCATTCTGAGTCCTTCACTTCTATAACAGAAGTGTGCAGCATCTTTCATCATTAGTCTTCTGGAGGGCTGGCTGGTCATCATCACACTGATAGGAATCCAGCATCATAGTATCCCTTCACATTTATATACTGTAACTTGTTCATTAATGCCCCAGTTTATGGGCATTCTCTCAGATTCCCATTCTTTACCACTTGGTCAAAAAGAGGTATAAATATTTTTGTAAATCCTTAAAGGGAATGACCTCCATTCTCCCCTTTCCCTTATATTTTCCTGTTGAGTGAAGTGGGTTTTTCTATCCAACTGTGCATGCATGTAGGGGTGGCTAGGTGGCACAGTGGATAGAGTTCTGAGTCTGTATTCAGGAAGACTCCTCTTCCTGAATTCAAACCCAACCTCAGACACTTACTAGCTGGGTGATCTTGGCTAAAGCATTTGACTCTGTTTGCCTCAGTTTCCTCATTTATAAAAATGAGCTGGAGAAGGACATGGTCAACCACTCCAGTATCTTTGTAAAGAAAACCCCAAATGGGGTTAAGAAACAACTGAACAACAATGTGTGTGTTCTTTAACCAACTCTGATGGGAATGAGAGTCAAGTAGCAGCAGCTCCCACCCCTGGTTCCTCCTTGTTTGTATAGATATCTATTTGTACATCCAGATTATCTGAGATAATTACACCCTAATCTTCCTTCCCCCTCCCCAATATATTACGCTTCTGATTTCCTGCCATTCTTTTCTTAAGTTCATTAAGACATAACAGATCCACTTTCAGGCACAGTCTAGTCGGATTCTCTCCAAAGAGGAGGATGATGGGGGTCTGAGGGGATACATCTATCCCGACTCCATCTTTCAATATAAACAATTTATCCTTGTTTTTTACCATTGCTCATTCATATTTGCCTTTTTATCATTCTCTTCACTCCTGCGTTTAAATGTCAGAATGCAGCTTTAGTCTTTTCCTGAGAAATGCTTGGAAGTCCTCTATTTATTAAAGATCCTTTCTTCAGCTGCAAACAAAAAATTAACTAATTAACATATGTTCTAAGAGATTCTTTTTTCACTTGTTTTTCTGGGTAAGTTATTCTTGGTTGTAAATCCATATCCTTTGCCTTCTGGAATATTGTATTTTAAGTTCTCTGTGGATGTATAGTCAGGGCTGCATAGACCATCATTTATAGTGAGGGTATAGTAGATTTATCATGTGTGATCCTGACTTTGGCCTTTTGATATTGGAATTATTTCTCTGCGGTTGCATGCAGTATTTTTATTTTGCTCTGGAAGCTCTCGGTTTTGGCTATGATGTTCCTGGGAGGTTTTGTTTAGCAGTTTTTTAAAAGAGTTGACTAGGTAGATGCTTTCTGTTTCCACTTTTCCCTAAGAGATATGGACAGTTTTTTTTTTAAGATTTCTTGAAATAGGATATCTAGGGTGTTTTTAAATTTTTTTTTGATCATGGCTTTCAATAGCTCAATAATTCTTACTTTTTCCCTCCTGTTCTGTTTTTAGTTCAGATGTTTTTGCTATGAGATAGTTATATTTTCTTCCATTTTGGTTCAGTCTTTTGACTCTAAAGTATCTTGTTGCTTGATGAAGTTACTGGTCTCTGTTTTAGTTATTATTCAGTTGTTTCAGTTGTATCCAACTCTTGACCTTAAATGACCTTATTTGGAGTTTTCTTGGCAAAGATACTGGAGTATCTTGCCATTTCCTTCTCCAGCTCATTTTACAGATAAGGAAACTGAGGCAAACAGGGTTAAGTGACTTGTGCAGGGTCACACAGGTAGTAAGTGTCCGAGACTAGATTTGAACTCAGGTACTTTTGATTCCAGGGCTAGTACAGTATTCATTGAGCCACCTAGGTGTCCCCTCCAGGCATTTTCACTGTCTCCTCTGCCTAGAACTTTTTCCCTCCTCATCTCTGTCTCTAGACCTCTTCCTTCAAGTCCCAGATAATGTCTCATATTCTACATGAAGCTTTTCCAGATCTTCTAGACACTTAACCCCTAGCTTGGAGTTGTATGAAGAAGAGTAAAGAGTCCATTGTCAGTACATGGCAGAGTACAAGGAGGGAAGGAAGGTGTGAGAAGACTGGAAAGGTAAGAAGGGAGCAGATTACTAACAGCTTTGATTTTATTTAAGCTAAAGTCTCTAAAGAGTCGTTTTCTAGAGTTAACTTTTCTTTTTTCAGTATCCTGGAAAGATTCTGTTCCCATGACATGAAGTAAATGGAGGTGGAAGAGTGTAGATGATGGTGGGATAGAACACTGGACAACAGGACACTCGAATTGGTGTGTGACAATAAATAAATAAACAATGATGTCTCTTCTGGTCTAGTAATACTTTTCCTTTTACAGAGACAGCCCATAATAAGTATTTGACTTATTAAAATTAAGATTTATTACAATAACTATTATAACACATTATAGGTATCAGAATATTATACATATTATGTATATAACATACATAACAATGTGAGACCAAAGTCAGAAGTACATATTCTATTTACCATCCATCTTTAAAGACACTAGCAATGGGAAGGCAATTTTATGAGAATCCTTTAGACTTCATGAGTTTTGACAAAAGCAAGTAGAAGGATGTGTGTTTGTGTGAATTGCTCATGGAAGTTTGTGTGTCCACATAGGTCTGCCTGGAGATGGTTTTCAGAGAGGCAAAAATACACATCTCAGGGGTCTCTTCTCCATCCCTACTTCAAATGAGATTTGATTCCTGCCAGGAGGGGAAGCAAGAGGGTGGCTATTCTGCTCTTCTCAGAGAAAAGGTACTGGGCTAGAATTATACAAATTACATTAATATATTAAGAATATATGCCCTAGAATTATGTGTAAAATATTGTTAGTCTAGGGGAAATCATTTTTGGGTTCTGCCTGTCAACCTGATCACTATCCTTTAGAAGGGAAAGAGTAACCCAAACTATTTATCCAAAGTTTGACTCCCCTTTTCACCAAGTTCCACAAAGAACACCCATGGTGAATGGGAAATTAACCCAATTTTCAAAGCAGACAGCAAATTGAAATCAGAAGAGGTATATAGATGGAAAAACACACAGTGTACATGAGCTTTCCCACTAGAAATAAGGTATCACAGCTCAGTGAGTCACTAAGCATTTATAAGCACCTACAATGTTCCAATTGCTGTGCCAAGGTCTGGGCATGGAAACAAAGATAAAAGACGATCCTAACCCTCAAGGAGTTTATAATCAAATGGGGGAGATGAAAAAGCAAATAAATATGCACAAATGGATTATATACAGGGTAAACAGGAAAGAACTGATGGAGGGAAGGTACCAGAGAGTCCCAGATATCACAAAAGGGGAAATTTCCTAAAGTGTCCAGTGCAATAAGCCAGGGGTAGATACATGGTTGAGAAACTGACTTCTCTACATGTTGACTTCTCCCCTGAATCTCTCCCTTTGGGGACCTTTCCCTGAAAAGAATCTTGAACTGTGAGTTTTCTCTCTAGAAGCTGGAACCAAAAGACCAAGATCTCTCTTCTCTCAAACTCTTGCCAACTCCACCTTTCACACAGGTGAGCAGCTATTAATCAATTTTCACCAATGAAAAGAATCTTATGCAAATGGACTTTGGGTTTCAAATTATGGAAAATTTTTAAACTTATCTATTTTTCCAATGTATTTTATTTATTTCATTAAATTTTCCCAATTAAATGTAAAAAATTTAACATTCATTTTTTAAAAATAAAATATGTATATTTTAAACATGGCATGACACTAGATATTTAGTAATCAGTTACCAAATCTTGTTTTAAGCTCTGATATTTCTTAACTCTGTCCTCTTTTCTGTGCTCAAACAGGTACTGTCCAAATTCAATTCCTCTCACCTGTTTTCAAAGGATATTGAGGGAGTCAAATAAGGAAAGCAGAAGCCCTGATGAGGTCAATTGGGTCTATTCTGAGGATTTTAAGAGGGGAAAGAGAAGGAAGGGTCAAAGGAACACTTCAGTAAAGAGAAACATAGAGGACAGAAATGCCTTTTTCTTTTAACTGGGGTGTGAGAGAAGTATATATAAACACAGAGGAAGGGGAGAAGGGTGTAAGCATTAGATGAACCCCAGTTTTTACTGAATCAAAGAAGGTTTAATACACATACAGAGTTTAGTATAGATGCATCAAATAGGGATGGGGGTGCAGTTAAAAGGGAAGATAATATCAAGGAAAGAATAACTTCAAGAGAAATATATTTCCCAATTCTGAAGAGAGGAGGAAAAAGGATGAAAAATAAAGAAAGCAAAAAACCTAGAATCTAAAGGGGTGTCTTTGTTTGCCTCTTAGACAATTAGGTAGGGAATGACTGGCCAAATTGTGACATATAAATATAATGGAATAGAATTGACTGTAAGAATTGACAAAGACAATGTCAGAGAATCAAATATAGTATGACTAGATGCCAGGGAATTGAGCAGATACAGGAAAAGAATTTGTACAAGGTCAGGAATATTGTAAAGAAAAACAATTTTAAATTTTAAGCAATTTAAATTTTAAACAAAGAAAAAGAATTATAATAAATTTCAAAGAAAAACAATCTTGAAAACTTAGATCAATGCAATGACCAGAGCACCTATGATTAAGCATGTTATCTTTCTCCTGACAGAGAGAAAATTGACAAAAGGTTCAGAAAGAAAGACATTTTTGGACAAGTCTACATGTTAATTCATTTTGCTTAACTATGTTTATTTGTTCTAAGTGGATTTTTTTTACTATTTTTTTAAAGTGGGGTTTTTTCCTTCCAAAAATGCACAGAAGGAAGTTTCAAAGAAAGAACAGACAAGTAGGAGAGTTTTTAAAGTAATATATGGAATTTTTAAAAAAGTATCATGAAATGAAGATTCACGATTTCATAGAAAACCCTCTTTTGTGTTCTATGTATGGAAATGCTCTTATTTGATGTTTAAGTTCAAAATAAATCTTTACATAAGAAAAAATAATATTTTAGTCACTGTGACACTTTAGGACTCAGCTTTAATAAGTGTTAAAAGATGCAAGAAAGCACTCGTTACATACTCTGGGATTCTCTAAAGGCTGAATCATAATCTTATTTGGGAATGTGTCCTGGATGGTCTTAAATTTACACACACACACACATGTATATGCATATGTATATGTATATATGTATATGTGTATACACACATATATATGTGTCTATATACATATACATATGTGTGTATAAATATATATATATATATATGTATACATATCTGGTTCACTTTCCTAATTTGACAACCACTGATTAGTACAAAATCAGAACCTCACCTGGACTTAGATCTTTGAGCGTTTTTTTTTTCTTTTCATATCTAGAGGATGCATTTTTCCCATCTAGAACTAAAAGGGGAGAGACAGACAAGGTGATTATTTCTTCATTTGTATGTGTGTTGTACTTTTCCAGTTGTCTTAAATGTTCCAATGGATCTGTGAACTCATCAAGGTAAATGTTTCCTCTAGTAATGCAGATAACAACCCATCCTTGCCCAGCTACCCTCTACAATTCTTTTATCCATCCTCCCATAAGTACACCACAGGACTTCCAGGGGCCATTTCCAATTGTCTTGATCTATATCTGACCATTGGACCCAGATGGCTCCAGATGTGAAAGCGAGGTTGGTGACTTTACACAGCCCTGGCTCTCTTAAATCCAATTCACTTGTAAGTCAGATGTCACGGTCCTCTTCAAAACAAAGGACTAACCAGGACAGGGCTTCCACCTCAGCTTGCTAAAGGAATTTCTCACTTGCTCTTAACATCACAGTGGAGCCTAGGGGCCCTCCAATCATCACCCATTGCTTTCACCACATATCCAGCCTGTGTTCTGTTTTTATTATATGAGTGTAGATGAATAGGAAGCAATTTTTTAAAGCCTAGAAACTTGAGGTTCTTTCTATATTGGTATGTGGTGATTTTCGTTTTCTTAGAATGCTTGCTAATTTCAGAGAGCTCAGATACTGTTGCTACTGAGACCTAATGTGATTTCTTGCCAATAAAGTGAAACATGAACATGATTTTGCAATCTCAGGGGCCAAAAGATTTGGATTTAACCCAAAATTTGTCTGATTATTCCAGATTTTTAGGGGTTTTTTCCTTCCTGTGTTAACATTTTAATCTAATCAATTTATCTTGAAAAACATCAAAGAAATAGTCTATCCCTTTAAAACAAATCCATTACCCAGTCATTGCAATAACATTACAGATTGCATCTGTATCCAGAGGTGTGTTTACCTAAGGAAACCCTTCATTTTAGAAAACACTTTTACAAGAAATAGTGCCACCTAGCAGCCATATGGCAAATTGCCATCATCAAGAGTAATGAAATTAACATTTTTTTTAAAAAGTCCATCTCACTGGTGAGTTTATTCCACCTTCCTTCACTGCCTTTGCCAGTTATTTAGGAGCAGTCTTTTAAAACATTCTACTAATTTGGATTTGGGAAATTATCTACCAGGTCATCTAGCCCAACCTGTACTTAAAAAGGAATTTTCACTTCTATCCCTGACAAGTGGTCCTACAGCTTTTGAATGCCTCCTCTCAAGGTAGCCCATTCTCCGGTGGGACACCTCTACATGGTTAGGAAGTTTTCCCTGACATTGAGCCTAAATCCACTCTCCTATTGCTACCTGTTTCTGCCTTCCAGAACCAAGCAAAAAAACAAAAAACAAAACCACACCCTCATTCTTTTACAAGAAAACACTTGCAATACATATGTCAAGTACCATACTCTACCTAACTCTTCTTCTCCAGACTGCTTCCTTCAATTAATCTTCCTATAGTATTTTCTCCTTGAAATGGAATCTCATGGAGGTATTTTACACTGGTTCATTCTGTTTGCTCAGGATCATATGAAACCCAGAAAATGCTACAGAAGCAACGCACCAGCATTCTCAAATGATGTTCATTTGGGTTCCAAGTTGGTTAATGCATGAGATGGGACTAGGGATGATATGCAAGTCTTTTTTCCTGTGCTGCTCAATTGTTTTTAGTCATGCCTGATTCTTTGTCACCCTGCTTGGGGTTTTCTTGGCAAAGATACTGGAGTGGTTTGTCATTTTCTTCTCCAGATTTTGACCAAATAGGGATCTAAAAATAGTTACAGGAAGGGAATAACTATACATGTGTATGTACATAAAGTATAATTGTCATCTCCATTTTACTGTTGAGGAAACTGAGCAAAACAGAGATCAAGTGACTTGCCCAAGGTCACACAGCGTATCTTAGGTCAAATTTGAACTCAGATCTTCCTGAATCCAGGTAGTAAGAAAAGGGTGAGTTAAGAAAATTTTCATCAAGGGTCCACCCATGCCCAAGGTGGTTTGGTGCTCCAATATGATGACCATCCTAGAATGATCTCTTTCTAGGCAGTCTTACAAAAGGATAATAGCATTCTCACTCAGTCTGGAAAACTCCCTCAAGGCAACCACACATCTGGCTTCCCAGTAATGCAAACCTCTCTGCTACTATCTTATTGCAAGGGACCAGATGAAGTAAACTACAAGTTAGTTTGTAGGGATGTGTTTGGATTTACTTGAGAAGGAGGGGTATAGGAACACTAGGAGAAAACCAGATATTAGAGGCCCAGTTTGACAGAGAGATTTTACAGATGAGGATGTGGGTGAGGTCTGAATAATTTGATCATGCTAGTACCACCTATTTCATGGGGCTGTTGAGAAGCAGGTGTTTCACTAAGGTTAAGACACTCTGTGAATGACAGCTAGAATCGTTGTGGTTACTTTCTGACTCAAAGAGAGATGAGACCAGTCCTTGCACAGGAAGAAGATGACATGGTATCAGTCCACCATTAGATGACAATTCTTAGTCAACAAGCATTTTATTAAGAACCCCTTATTGTAAGGCACTGTGCTAAATTCTGGGGATATAAAGCAAGGCAAAAAACAACAACAAAAAACCCAATTCTTTGGGGAGCTTACAATCTAATGGAAGAGACAACTTGAAGGCAGCTATGAACAAACAGGACATCTACAGAATAGATTAAAGATAATAAATGATATTAATAAATGCAAGGATGGTACCAGCTTTAAGATGGATCAGGAAAGGCTACTTATAGAAGCTAGAATTGTAGGTGGTATGTGAAGGAAGGCAGGGAAGCCCAAGGCAACGATAAGGAGGGATAAATTTGCAGGCATTGACTTCCAGAGTCAGAAGATGAAACAGGGGAACAGAAGTGAGAAATCTTTCCACAATCACCCACTGTGGGAGAGTCAGGGTTAAGAAGGTAGATCAAATCAAAACTAAACCGGACTACATTTATTTATGCAGCCTTTACTGTAAAAAGCACTGTATTAATTAAACAGATATAAGGAAAAAGTAAACTGAGGGCTACAGACCCCAGACAGATGCAGCTGGAATTTCTGCTGACCATGTACAAGGTATAAGCCAAACAACTCTTTGAGAAACATTCTATGTCCAGGCAATGTTCTAAATGTTTTTTGATAGTTTTGGTTTTGTTTTTTGTTTTTTTACAAAATATTGTTTCATTTGAATGAGAATAAATTTACAAATTTTCTTTGGAAGTTTTTGCTGAACAATTTTAAGCATTTTGAATAGTGAGTGAGTTTTGCTTCTTCAGAGGGACCAACATTCATCTTTCCCAAATAATATATTTCTTTCTCCTGCTCACCATGGAAATGGAGAAAATCATACCTTTTATTAGCCTAAAAAAGAAAAGATGGAAAAATTTTACTGGAAAAGTGGACCTTGCCCACTATCATTGTTAACATCATTGGAGCATTTATACAGGTCCCAATTAGTGTAAACAGAATCCTATGAAGTAGGCACATTACTTCAGTATGTATTGCACTACCTACTTCCATTAGACTGGTACCAATGATCATATTTTACATAATTATAACTCTGAAGAGTTAAAATTTAAATATAGACACCCATTTCAGAGGATTTACTATTGTCACTAACCAGGATCTAGCTGTATGGTACTGTGATATTGTCAGAGCACATTACAAATTTTATCCCATTTGAACCTCATAACAGTAAGCCCAGGAGGTGCATACAATTATCCCATTTTACAAATGAGGAAACTGAGGCAGACAGTGGCTAAATGACTTGCCCAGGGTAACACAGCTAATAAGGGTCTGAGGCTGGATTTGAGTTCAGTCCAGTTTGGGTGCTATATCCACCACCTCTGAATAGTTTATCAACAGGCTTGTTTGTCCTTGCCCCACACATTCACTTGTACTAGCCACAGGAGCCTGAACCTTGGAATTTCTCAATAGCTGTTTTTTCTTTCTCCCCTAACCTATCACTTTTTTTTTTTTTAGCATTTCTTTCTACATTCCAAGAGTGCATAGTCCATATTTATACTAATAATAAGAACGGAAACTTTGCTGACAATGATGTGCAGCAAAGACAGGGAGTGTGTGAAGGACGTTTGGAAAAAAGCAAGCTCAGCAATAACATTTTTAGGTTTCAAAGATTGATGACACAGCTGGCCCACTGGAGACCCGGGCAGTGGGAGGATCCCCATTAGTGTAAATAAATAGGAGGCTCTGGGTCCTGAAAAGAGCCCAGATGAGATTCAGACCCAGATTCAGATGGTGAATCAAGCCTGACTCCTCCTCCTCCTCCTCCTCCTTACCCTTGTCAAGCCACAATGAAATCTACTGCTGCCTCCATGGCTGTGGTTCTCCTCATGGTCATCAATAACTCGTTAGTCCAAGGTAAGAACTTTCACTTGTCTCTTTCTGGGCATCCCCTTAAAAAAAAGTTAAATGGGCTGGGGAAGGGATATTTAGAATCAAGTCACTCTCCCTGCTGAATAGGATATACTCCGTTAAGACTAACTTATTTTATTTTTAATTTATGGAATAAAACAAACATTTGCATAACATAGGATCATAAAAAAGATGATTGCACGTGAAACTGAAAATTTACTGTGGACAACTTAACAGCAGTTGAGACTAAAATGAATCAGGTTCTCCCAGGACTCGATGTATTTCTCTAAAAGGTAGATATTTGAGGAAGCAGCATACATTATGAGAGAAATCACTTTGAAGATGAGGGAGAAGAAGAAAGCCAGGCAGGGAAAGAGATGAGAAAAATTATCATTTACCAGCCTAAATCAATCAGCCACTGGGATCTCCAAATGGCTTTGGCATCATAAAAATAAAATATATTTTATTCTTACTTTTTGGAATAAAACAAGTATTCCTACAATAAAGGTAATTTTTAAAAGGATATTTGTAATGCAAATCTATTATGTGCAACTTGTTATTCCTTTTGAATATATGATAAAGTATTCATTGAAATTGTTCAAAATTTATTTTATTTTTAGTGTTTGAAATAAAAGAAGCATTTCCATAACATAGTAAAATAAAAAAAGATAATTACACATGAAGCTTGAAATCTATGACATACAATTTGTTTCCTTTTAAATATACAACAAAGTACTAACTGAAATTTTGAATTATTGAGTAGAAACTGAGTGTTGCAGGAAATCCTTGATAACACTTCAGATGGAATGTTTCGAATTATATTTTATGCTTAGGTTTAGTTCATCTGATTTACTCAGGCTCTTCTGTTTCATTGCAGATCATGTAATATTATCAATAAAAAAGGGAACAGGAAAAAACAATCTAGAACTTCACAAAGTCAGGGACTTTAAGTCCTATCCTAGGATATCCTATGAAGGATTCCTAAGGAAGTTATATAACCCTATACAAAAGATCCAGAATTTAAATGTTAAAAACCTCATGATTTAAGAGTATACTTTTCAGCTGTAAGGCTCATAGATGGAGGCAGGTAGTTAACAACATGTAGTGCCCACAAGAGTTACTTTTTCTTCTCATTTTTTTAGTGAATTGAAGCAATGTGACTAGGCTTGACTCCGTTATTTTAAAACCAGGAAGAAACAAGATCAAAAGGAAGAACTTAACCTTTCCCACTTTTGAGCTGTCCAGGAGGTCATTCAATCCTGTGACATGTAATTCAGAACCTTTAATGAACAGAAAACATTGTATGCTCTTGGGGGTTTTTATGGCCATAGGTATTCTAGAGACCAATGATGCCAATCAGAAGTGCAAGTGCCTCAAGATGTCGGAAAGTGTTCCTCTACGCTTCATCAAAACAATAGTTATCTCACCACCTCATGGAGGCTGCCGAAATCTAGAATGCATGTAAGTAGCAACTAAGAAAATGGACTTCTCTTCTCCTAATTCCATTAAGTAAAATGAGGTCAACCTGAGTTTCTCTTGCATGCCTTCCAAGGCCAAAGTTTGTGCTAGATCAGGGCTAGGGAACCTGTGGCCTCGAAGCCACATGTGGCCCTCTAGGTCCTCAAGGG
>CM053774.1:111543730-111558802 GCA_028658325.1 Potorous gilbertii
CCTAGAGGGCCACATGTGGCTTCGAGGCCACAGGTTCCCTAGCCCTGATCTAGCACAAACTTTGGCCTTGGAAGGCATGCAAGAGAAACTCAGGTTGACCTCATTTTACTTAATGGAATTAGGAGAAGAGAAGTCCATTTTCTTAGTTGCTACTTACATGCATTCTAGATTTCGGCAGCCTCCATGAGGCGGTGAGATAACTATTGTTTTGATGAAGCGTAGAGGAACACTTTCCGACATCTTGAGGCACTTGCACTTCTGATTGGCATCATTGGTCTCTAGAATACCTATGGCCATAAAAACCCCCAAGAGCATACAATGTTTTCTGCTCATTAAAGGTTCTGAATTACATGTCACAGGATTGAATGACCTCCTGGACAGCTCAAAAGTGGGAAAGGTTAAGTTCTTCCTTTTGATCTTGTTTCTTCCTGGTTTTAAAATAACGGAGTCAAGCCTAGTCACATTGCTTCAATTCACTAAAAAAATGAGAAGAAAAAATAACTCTTGTGGGCACTACATGTTGTTAACTACCTGCTTCCATCTATGAGCCTTACAGCTGAAAATATACTCTTAAATCATGAGGTTTTTAATATGTAAATTCTGGATCTTTTGTATAGGGTTATATAACTTCCTTAGGAATACTTCATAGGATATCCTAGGATAGGACTTAAAATCCCTGACTTTGTGAAATTCTAGACTATTTTTTCCTGTTCTCTTTTTTACTTATAATTTTATATGTGATCTGCAATGAAATGAGTAAATGAGATGAAGTAAACCTAAGCATAAGATGTAATTCAAAACATTTCATCTGAAGTGTTATCAAGGATTTCCTGCAACACTCAGTTTCTACTCAATAATTTAAAATTTCAATTACCACTTAATTGTAGATTTAAAAGGAATAGCAAATTGTATGTAATAGATTTTCAGCTTCATGTGTAATTATTTTTTTCATTATGCTATTTTATGGAAATGCTTGTTTTATTCCAAAAATTAAAGATAAAATATATTTCAAACAATTTCAATGAATACTTTATTGTACATTTAAAGGAATAACAAGTTGTACATAATAGATATGCATTACAAATATCCTTTTAAAAGTTATCTTTGTAATGGGAATACTTGTTTTATTCCAAAAATTAAAAATGAAATAAATTTTTAAAAAATTCAATGAATATTTTATTACACATTTAAAAGGAATAACAAGTTACATAAAATAGATTTGCATTTTCATGTACAAATATGCTTTTAAAAATTATCTTTGTTATGTAATACTTTTTTATTCCAAAAATTACAAATAAAATACATTTTAAAAGATTCAATCAATACTTTTATATTTTAAAGGAACAGCAAGCTGTACACAATAGATTTGTATTTTCATGTACACACCTCCTTTTAATTATGTTGTGGGAATACTTGTCTCATTCCAAAAATTAAAAGATAAAATGTATTTTATGCCAAAGCCATTGGGATATCCCAGTGATTGATTGATTTAGGCTGGTAAATGATGATTTTTCTCACCTCTTTCCCTGCTTGGCTTCCTTCATCTTCAAAGTGATTTCTCTCATAATTTATGGTGAAATATTTACCTTCTGGGGAAGTATCCTGAATCCTGGGAGTACCTGATACATTTTAGTCTCAACTGTTGTTAAGTTGTCCACAGTAAATTTGCAGTTTCACATGAAATCATCTTTTTTATGATGCTATATTATGGAAATGTTTGTTTCATTACATAAATTAAAAATAAAATAAGTTAGTCTTAATGGAGTATATCCTATTCAGCAGGGAGAGTGACTTGATTCTAAATATCCCTTCCCCAGCCCATTTAACTTTTTTTTAAGGGGATGCCCAGAAAGAGATAAGTGAAAGTTCTTACCATGTCCTAACGAGTTACTGATGACCATGAGGAGAACCACAACCATGGAGGCAGCAGTAGATTTCATTGTGGCTTGACAAGGGTAAGGAGGAGGAGGAGGAGGAGTCAGGCTTGATTCACCATCTGAATCTGGGTCTGAATCTCATCTGGGCTCTTTTCAGGACCCAGAGCCTCCTATTTATTTACACTAATGGGGATCCTCCCACTGCCCGGGTCTCCAGTGGGCCAGCTGTGTCATCAATCTTTGAAACCTAAAAATGTTATTGCTGAGCTTGCTTTTTTCCAAACGTCCTTCACACACTCCCTGTCTTTGCTGCACATCATTGTCAGCAAAGTTTCCATTATTATTAGTATAAATATGGACTATGCACTCTTGGAATGTAGAAGGAAATGCTAAAAAAAAAAAAGTGATAGGTTAGGGGAGAAAAAAAAAAAGAGAGCTACTGAGAAATTCCAAGGTTCAGGCTCCTGTGTCTAGTACAAGTGAATGTGTGGGGCAAGGGCAAACAAGCCTGTTGATAAACTATTCAGAGGTGGTGGATATAGCACCCAAACTGGACTGAACTCAAATCTAGCCTCAGACCCTTATTAGCTGTGCTACTCTGGGCAAGTCACTTAGCCACTGTCTGCCTCAGTTTCCTCATTTGTAAAATGGGATAATTGTATGCCCCTCCTGGGCTTACTGTTAAGAGGTTCAAGTGGGATAAAATTTGTAATGTGCTCTGACAACATTAAAGTACCATACAGCTAGATCCTGGTTAGTGACAATAGTAAATCCTCTGAAATGGGTGCCTATATTTAAATTTTAACTCTTCACAGTTACAATTATGTAAAATATGATCATTGGTACCAGTCTGATGGAAGTAGGTAGTGCAGTACATACTGGAGTAATGTGGATTCTGTTTACACTAATTCGGACCTGTATAAATGCTCCAATGATGTTAACAATGATGGTGGGCAAGGTCCACTTTTCCAGTAAAATTTTCCCATCTTTTCTTTTTTAGGCTAATAAAAGGTATGATTTTCTCCATTTCCATGGTGAGCAGGAGAAAGAAATATATTATTTGGGAAAGATGAATGTTGGTCCCTCTGAAGAAGCAAAACTCACTCACTATTCAAAATGCTTAAAATTGTTCAGCAAAAACTTCCAAAGAAAATTTGTAAATTTATTCTCATTCAAATGAAACAATATTTGGTAAAAAAAACAAAACCAAACCAAAAAAACCCCCCAAAAACCCCACCAAAAAACATTTAGAGCATTGCTTGGACATAGAATGTTTCTCAAAGAGTTGTTTTGCTTATACCTTGTACAAGTCAGCAGAAATTCCAGCTGCATCTGTCTGGGTTCTGCAGCCCTCAGTTTACTTTTTCCCTATATCTGTTTAATTAGTACAGTGCTTTTTACAGTAAAAGCTGCATAAATAAGTTTAGTTCGGTTTAGTTTTGATTTGATCTACCTTCTTAACCCTGACTCTCCCACAGTGGCTGATTGTGGAAAGATTTCTCACTTCTCTTCCTCTGACAAGACCTTTCACCTCCTGACTCCAGGCATTTTCCCTGGCTGTCAATGCCTGGAAATCTATCCCTCCTTATCGTTGCCTTGGGCTTCCCTGCCTTCCTTCACATACCACCTACAATTCTAGATTCTTTCCTGATCCTTCTTAATGCTGGTATCATCCCTTCATTTATTAATCATTTATTATCTTTAATCTATTCTGTAGATGTCCTGTTAGTTCACAGCTGCCTTCAAGTTGTCTCTTCCATTAGACAGTAAACTCCCCAAAGAACTAGTTTTTGTTTTTTTTGTTTCTTGCCTTTCTTTATATCCCAAGAATTTAGCATAGTGCCTTACAATAAGGGGTTCTTAATAAAATGCTTGTTGACTAAGAATTGCCATGTAATGGTGGACTGATACCATCCCATCCTCTTCCTGTGCAAGGACTGGTCTCATCTCTCTTTGAGTCAGAAAGTAACCCCAACAATTTTAGCTGTCATTCATATAGTGTCTTAACCTTTGTGAAACAACTTCTCAACAACCCCATGAAGTAGGTGGTACCAGCATGATCAAATTATTCGGACCTCACCCACATCCTCTTTTACATGTAATTGGGAAAATTTAATGAAATAAATAAAACATATTGAAGAAATAGATAAGTTTAAAAATTTTGTGTAATTTGAGACTCAACGTCCATTTGCATAAGATTCTTTTTATTGGTGAAGATTGATTAATTGCTGCTCACCTGTGTGAAGGGTGGAGTTGGCAAGAGCTTGAGAGAAGAGAGATCTTGGTCTTTTGGTTTCCAGCTTCTAGAGAGAAAACTCATAGTTCAAGATTCCTTTCAGGGAAAGGTCCCCAAAGGGAGAGATTCAGGGGAGAAGTCAACATGTAGAGAAGTCAGTTTCTCAACCATGTATCTACCCCTGGCTTATTGCTTTGGACACTTTAGGAAACTTACCCTTTGCTGATATCTGGGACTCTCTGGTACCTTCCTTCCATCAATTCTTTCCTGTTTACTCTGTATATAATCTATTTGTGCATATTTATTTGCTTTTTTCCTCCCCCATTTGATTATAAACTCCTTGAGGGTTAGGATTGTCTTTTATCTTTGTTTCCATCCCCAGACCTTGGCACAGCAATTGGAACGTTGTAGTTCCTTATAAATGCTTATTGATTCACTGAGCTGCGATACCTTATTTCCAGTGAGAAAGCTCATGTACATTGTGTATTATGTAGTATTTTCCCATCTATATGCCTCTTCTGATTTCAGTTTGCTATCCGCTTCAAAAAATGGATTAATTTCCTATTCACTATGGGTGTTTTTTGTGGAACTTGGTGATAGGGGGAGTCAAATTTTGGATAAATAGCTTAGGTCACTCTTTCCTTTCTAAAGGACAGCAATCAGGTTGATAGCCAGAATCTAAAAATGATTTCCCCTAGACTAACAATGTTTTATACATTATTCTAGGGCATATATTCTTAATATGTTAATGTAATTTATATAATTCTAGCCCAGTACTTTTTCTTTGAGAAGAGCAGAATGATTAGCATCTCACTACCCCTCCTGGCAGGAATAAAATCTCATTTGAAGTAGGGATGGGAAGGAGACCATAGAGATGTCTATTTTTGCCCCTCTGAAAGCCACCTCTCCACAGACCTATGTGGACACACAAACTTCTCTGAGCAATTGACACCAACACACATCCTTATGCTTGCTTTTTGTCAAAACTCATGAAGTCTGAAGGATTCTCATAAAATTGCCTTCCATAAATCTACCCCCATTGCTGGTGTCTTTAAAGCAGGATAGTAAATAGAATATGTACTTCTGACTTTGGTCTCACATTGTTATTTATGTTATATATAATGTGTATAATATTCTGATACCTATAATATGTTAAAATAATTGTTGTTATGATCAGTCTTCATTTTAATAACCCAGATACTTATTATGGGCTCACTCTGTGAAAGGGAAAGTATTACTAAACCAGAAGAGACATCATTGTTTATTTATTTATTGTCACACACCAATTCTAGTGTCCTGTTGTCCAGTGTTCTATCCCACCATCATCTACACCCTTCCACCTCCATTTACTTCATATCATGGGAACAGAATCTTTCCAGAATACTGAAAAAGAAAAGTTAATTTTAGAAAATGACTCTTTAGAGACTTTAGCTCAAATAAAATCAAAGCTGTTAATAATCTGCTCTCTTCTTACCTCTCCAGTCCTCTTACACCTTCCTCCCCTCCTTGTACTCTGCCATGTACTGATAATGGACTCTTTACTCTTCTTAATACAAGTCCAGGCTCAGGGTTAAGTGACTTGCATAGAAGATCAGGAAAGGCTTCATGTAGAATATGAGATATTAGCTTGGACTTGAAGGAAGAGGTCAAGAGACAGAGATGAGAAAGGAAGGAGTTCCAGGCAGAGGAGATGATCAGTAAATGCCTGGAGGGGCACCTGGGTGGCTCAGTGAATACTATACCAACCCTGGAGTCAGAAGGACTTGAGTTCAAATCTGGCCTCAGATACTTACTAGTTGTGTGACCTTGCACAAATCACTTAAACCTCTTTGCCTCAGTTTCCATATCTGTAAAATGAGCTGGAGGAGGAAATGGCAAACTGCTTCAGTATCTTTGCCAAGAAAACCCCAAACAAGGTCATATAAGATCAAGATTGGACACATCTGAAACAACTGAATAACAACAAAAACAGAGACCAATGACTTCATCAGACAACAAGATATTTTAGAGTCAAAATCTGAACAAAAATGGAAGAAAATATAAAGTATCTCATAGCAAAAACATCTGAACTAGAAACATAACAGGAGGGAAAAAGTAAGAATTATTGGGCTATTGAATGCCATGTTCAAAAAAAAATTTTAAAAGACCCTAGATATCCTATTTCAAGCAATCTTAAAAGAAAATTATCCATATCTCTTAGGGAGAAGTGGAAACAGAAAGCATCCACCTGATCAACTCTTTAAAAAAACCTGCCAAACAAAACCTCCCAGGAACATCATAAACTAAAGCCCCTAAGGAAATTGAGCAGCTGATTTGAACCCTAGCCCTGAGCACAATCCTGGGGGGAGGAGGAGCACTGGGACCCTCCTCTTGACAAAGGATTCAGAAGTCAAGTAATTGACTGGGAAAATGCCCAAAAAAGGGGAAAAAAATAAGACCATAGAAGGTTACTTTCTTGGTGAATAGGTATTTTCTTCCACCCTCTCAGATGAGGAAGAACAATGCATATTATCAGAGGAAGAGAAGGCTTCTGAATCCAGTACCTCCAAAATGAATATACAATGGACTTAGGCCATGGAAGAGCTTGAAAAGCGAGTCAGTAGCTTGCTAAAGGAGACCCAAAAAAACGCTGAGGAAAATAACACCTTTAAAAATGGGCTAACTCAATTGGAAAAAGAGGTCCAAAAAGCCAATAAGGAGAAGAAGGCTTTAAAAAGCAGAATTAGTCAAATGGAAAAGGAGGCTCAAAAACCCACTGAAGAAAATAGTTCTTTAAAATTGAGAGTGGAGTTCAGGGAAGCTAATGACTATATGATAAACCACGAAGTTATAAAAGAAAGCCAAAGGAATGAAAAATTAGAAGATGATGTGAAACATCTCATTGGAAAAACAACTGACCTGGAAAATAGATCCAGGAGAGAGAATTTAAAAATTATGGGACTACCTGAAAGTCATGATCAAAAAAAGAGCCCAGGCATCATCTTTCATGAAATTATCAAGGAAAACTGCCCTGATATTCTAGAACCAGAGGGCAAAGTAAATATTGAAAGAATCCACTGATCACCTCCTGAAAGAGACCTGAAAAAAGAAACTCCTAGGAATATTGTGGCCAAATTTCAGAGTTCCCAGGTCAAGGAGAAAATATTGCAAGCTGCTAGAAACAACCAATTTGAGTATTATGGAAATACATTCAGGATAACACAGGATCTGGCAGCTTCTACATTAAGGAATTGAAGGGCTTGGAATAGAATATTCCAGAAGTCAAAGGAACTGGGGTTAAAACCAAGAATCACCCACCAAGCAAGACTGAGAGTAACGCTTCAAGGGAAAAAAATGGTTATTCAGTGAAATAGAGGATTTTCAGCATTCTTGAGGAAAAGACCAGAACTGAAGAGAAAATTTGGCTTTCAGAAAGCACGTGAATCAAGAGAAGCATGAAAAGGTAAACAGAAAATAGAAATCATAAAGGACTTTCTGAAGTTGAACTGTTTATATTCCTACATGGAAAGATAATATTTGTAACTCTTGAGACTTTTCTCAGTTTTTGGGTGGGTGGAGGGATTATACACATTATACACATGCA
The DNA here is from genome assembly GCA_028658325.1 of Potorous gilbertii. Taxonomy (NCBI): domain Eukaryota; kingdom Metazoa; phylum Chordata; class Mammalia; order Diprotodontia; family Potoroidae; genus Potorous; species Potorous gilbertii. Next base: position 111,551,427 of record CM053774.1, read on the forward strand.
CACACTTACACACACACACACACACACACACACACACACACACATAGACAGAGAGCACAGGTTGAGTTGAATCAGAAGATGATATAAATAAAAAAAAATTAAGGGGTGAGAGAGGAATATATTGGGAGAAGAAAGGGAGAAATGGAATGGGGCATATTATCAGTCATAAAAAAGATAAGAAAAATCTTTTTCAATGAAGGAGAAAAGGGAGGAGATGAGAGAGGAAAAGTGAAGCTTACTCTCCTCACATATGGCTTAAGGAGAGAATAACATGCTCACTAATATTGGTATGAAAATGTATCTTACACTACAGGAAAGTAGGGGAGGAGGTACAAGTGGGGTGAGGGGAATGATAGAAGGGAGGGCAAAAGAGGAGAGGGGTAATCAGAAGTAAACACTTTTGGGGAGGGATAAGGTCAAATGAGAGAATAGAATAAAGGGAGGACAAGGTATGATGGAGGAAAATATAGTTAGTCTTACACAACATGACTATTATGGAAGTCTTTAGCAAAACTACACATATATAGCCTGTATTGAATTGCTTGCCTTCTCAGTGGGAATGGGTGGGGAGGGAGGGAGGGAGAGAAGTTGGAATTCAAAGTATTAGAAACAAATTTGGAGAATGGTTATTGCATAGAACTAGGAAATAAGAAATACAGGTAATGGAATATAGAAAACTATCTTTCCCTATAAGAAAAGAGATAAGGGAAGGGTGGGGTGTGATAGAAGGGAGGGCATATCAAGGGAAGGGGTAATCTGAATGCAAGGTGTTATGGGGTGGGGAGAGGGGAAAGACGGGGAACAAAATTGGAACTCAAAATCTTGTGCAAATGAATGTTGAAATCTAAAAATAAATAAAAATAAAAAGGGGGGGTTACTAATAATAGCACTGACCTCTCAGAGTTGTTATGAGGATCACATGAGATAATATTTGTAAACTTTAGAGCACTATGATTGTAATTTTATTTGGAAGTGTTGTATATCAATGAAATCACGGATCTAGTCTCTACTCACCTATAAAAACTCTCATAGCCTTGTGCTTTTGAACTTTGGAAAAAGGATTTTCTAACTTGTTTAAAAGTCTTCTAAACAAAGATGTGTTTTGAACTTACTTACTAAAAATGGAGATTTCTAAGATAAACTCATTTTCATCAGGGAAGACAGAAATTTACCAGAAACATTTAAACAAAAACCTTTGTATTGTTGTTCATTGTGTTTAGAAAAAGGACTATCATGATTTAGTGAGTATAGACAGTGCATTCTTATGCCAATTGGATCTATGCATCTTTGTGAGATTTATGAATTTTTCGGTTACGTTGTTCAGTCATTTCACTCTTGTCTGATTCTTAATGATCCCATTTAGGGTTTTCTTGTCAGAGATTCTGGAGGAGTTTGTCATTTCTTTTTCATGCTCATTTTACAGATGAGGAAACTGAGGCAAACACATTAAGTGACTTGTCCAAGATCACCCAGTTCAGGAGGAGGAATCTTCCTGACTTCAGATACAGCCTAGCTTTACCCACTGAATCACCTTGTTTCCTCAGTTTCTTTTAGTTGACAGCCATAAAAACCAGTTACTGAAATAAACAGAACTTTGAACCAGACCTTTGAATTACTTTTTCACAAAGTGTTAAATCAAAAATTTTTTAAAAAGCATATTCAATCCCTTTGCTCTCACTAAAACAACTACTAATAATTTGATGAGACCAAAAAGATTTTTTGTATTACCAATAAATTATTTTTTAAATAATTATTTCATCTTTATCTTTTCCTTCAAAATGTCTCTTTTTAGAATGCTTTGTAATGAATATAATATAGTAGTGAATGCTTCCAATTTATAGATAAATAAATGCAAATTTTTAGTAAGGGCCATCCTATAGGGTTCATGAAGAGAGGGGAAAGTGACCTGGTATGTTCCTGCTCCATCCATATTGAGAGGAATGATAAAATATTTTCTTCTAATAGAAGGGTAGTATAAAAAAAAAGTTTGGAGTTCATTGTTATACCTGATGGGATTCAGAGGGAAAGAAACGGATCATAACCAGGGAAATGCTCCTGGAATCGTAGTTCCTGGGCGTTGGTTCTTGTTTTCACTTTCACTCTCTGACTTTAGATAAATATTTTTCCCTCTCCCTGTTACATTTTATGCTTATCTTTAATTAATACTTGCACTGTCTCATAATAATGGGAAAATCAATGATGATGTTAACGTGTTTTAAAACCAGAGGATAAATTAGGCACAAGGAAAAGCATAAAATTCTATCACCATAACTTTAGGCTTTTGGTTTTGAAAATAAGACCCTTTCAGGGGTTCTGTGAGGTTAAAATTATTTTCATAATAATACTAAAACATTATTAAAAGACTCCTCATTTTTTAAACCATATGTGTGTATATGTGTGTATGTGTGTGTGTGGCCAGATTTTCTTTATATCTTCAACCAAAAAAAAAAAAAGCATCACAATCTGTTGTGATGCAGAAACAGATATGAGAATCCAGCTATCTTTGATCAGGCCAGATATTAAAAAGGTTTGTAAAAATATGTGAAATAATGCCATCTTTTTCACTAAATTGTCTTTCTTCTGGAAAATAGTGATGTTTAAAGTAAAAATGTACTATTTTTGTCACCGTGCAATGGATATATTATTGTTTTTAATATTTAAATAAATATTTGAATATCAATTTTATATTTAAATATCAATTTAATATTTAAATAAATATTTGAATATCAATTTTAATTTCGAATATAGATAGGTAAAACATGCAGTTAGAAAAAAACTTTTGGATTTTTTAATTTTAATTTTTAAATTAAATTTTTAATGAATTTGTAAGAGTTTCAAGAGATCCTGAGACTTTAAAAAAAAAAAAGGTTGAGAATCATTGGGTTAGATCACCGGCCTCAAAAAAGTACCTAGGACAGAGAGAGTAAGATATTCCCAAAATGGCAATTCTGAGAGAGAACTCAGTGGGGAAAAAACCTTCCTAAACTGGTAGTTGGTGACTGAAGACCTTCTTGTCATGAAAAATGTCTCTTCTCCCTCCCGTTTTTCCTCACTGGTGTGAAAGAATCACTTTTCTTTTGTGAGACTTCTGGATTATAAAACCCTCCTGCAGAGAGATTGAGTCAGTATGAGCAACTGCCGGCCGAGCAGCGTGGGATCTCACTTCCCATATGGGCTACTCAGGAAGTGCTAAGGGTTTTCAAAACTGTCCCTCTGGCAGTCATTCAGAGGAGAAAATGTGAAAATGGAATTGTAGAGAGATCAGGGACAGTTTAGAATGGAGGTAAAAATCCAGGCTTGTAAGAATTTTAGAATGTTAAAAGTAGACGATACTTTATATATGGTAAACCCAAAGCCGATGAATCATGGAGTGAGATGGTATGGAGGGAGAAGAGAACAGAGCCTAGGGTTTTTAAATAATGAAAATAACACTAGCTAGCATTTATATGATGCTTTAAAGTTTGTGAGGTCTCATTGGATCTCACAATAATCCTGTAAGGTAGGTGCTATCATAATCCTCATTTTAAAGATAAGGAAACTGAGGGAGAGAGGTGAAGTGAGTTGTCCAGGGATTTTGCTTCAGCCTCGTGATCCCCCATAGTCTGTGGGTCCAGAGCTCCTGAAGCAGCCTTTGCTGCCACTGTTGCCACTGCTGCCACCTCTCTCCTCCACTGCCCTGAGGCTGGGGCTAGACCAGTCAGATCCTGTGTTCCTCTCTCACCCAGTCCCACAAAGTTTTCCCACTGATCCTTTCGGCATTTGTGGGTTGAGAAGTCTGCGGACTGCCACAGCCTTCTCCGGCTCATTTGTGCTGGTGGGTGCCATGCTAGGACTGCCTAGTCTGGTCACTGCCTGGTGCAAAAAGCCCTTCCTGTTGACTTTCCAGGTTGTTTTGGGATGGGGATTTGTTTTACTCTATCATTTTGTGGGTTCTGTAGCTTGAGAACTTGTTTAGAATCATTTTTTTTACTGGTACTTGGAGGACTTTGGGGGAGATCTCAGGGAAGTCCCTGCTTTTACTCTGCCATCTTGACTTCGCCACCAGATTTTAGAATTCTTGAACATGGAAGTGTGGGACATTGTAGGTAATGGCAAGATCAAGAGCGTGAACATCTTTATGTTATGGCTGAGATGAAGTGGATGTGTAGGTCTTGCACAGTGAAGAGGTGGAGGAACCGAGGGTTTGAGTGTTTGAGAGAGAGTTGGTATATATGTTCAGGATTCTTATTATGAAAACTAGAGTTGGGAGGGAGAGATGAATTATGAGCTAGGTACTGAACTAACTGAAGAAGAAAAAGGAATGACCTGGAGGTCTGTAGACAACAGTTATCTGGATTTTGATTGGGTGGTAGATTTGAATTTCACGAACTTCAAAGATGGAGTAGTCACTGAGTGATGGAGGTAGGGAGAGAACGTGGAAGATGTGGTGGAAGCAAGGATTATTCCAATTCCTCCTAGACCAGCAAACTGAGGGGAATGCAACCAGTACTGGAAAGGGTAGCCAGAGAGGCTGTATCTTGGGTGGGGGGTGGAAGGAACCAGATTTCAGTGATTGCTAGAGGATGGAAGGAGTGGGAGAGAAAAAGATTTAGGATGGAGGGAAGTTTGTTGCCTATGGAATAGGTATTCCAGAGGGCATAGTGGAAGGGGTAGGTGGTGTTTGACTGGAATGGGAAAGTTGAGGGGGAGGGTAAATAGAGTGTTGCGTGGTAGCAATGGGTGTGTTTGTGTAATGACCTACCGGGGTTCAGAATCACTAGGATGTGTAGGTGTGGGATCTATATAAGACCAGGTGTGGGAGTTGAAGGCACTGCTTCTCCTTTTCCAAGAAGGGGCTGGAGATGAGTCAGGAGAGAAGTATAGATGAAATGAAAGCATGTGGTCCCAGTTGGTCAGATGAGAGGCTCATTTTACTAATCTTCTGTCCTGTAAAGGCTGAAGATGAGGCAGGAGGCAGCATTGCAGGAGATAGAAGGTCCTCTCCCCACTAACTTAGGTTAAACCTTAAATCTACTGACTCTGAACCTGGGACCCCAATGGGACCCTGCCTAAGGGCTCTTTTGGACCCTCCTGGCTTTAGAGTGATTATCAGTAGTAACTGTTGCTGTTTTTCTCCCAGCCTGTTGTCTTTCTTTTTCTTGGCCTCATTAAAGGGGCCATGCCTTGGTTACTTCTTAAACAGACCTCTTCAATGAATGGGATTTGCCTCACCCTAAAGGGACCAAAGTCTCCCAGAGCATCCTAGGTCATCTCCAGTCATCCTGATGAATATCTGGATATCACTGGATTCAGATGGCTCTGGAGGAGAAATGAGGCTGGTGACCTGCACAGCCTTCCCTCACTCAAAAAAAAGTTACGTGCAAGTCATGCCATCATTTCTCTGATGGCATAGTCTTCTTTGGCAACAAAGGACGAACATAAGGGTCACTCAGCTACTAAATGTCAGGTCTCCCTGACTCCATATCCAGCACTTTATCCACTGTACCACTTAGCTGTCTGATAAATGAAACTTGTGTTTCTATCTTGTTCAAAATGTCATAACAACTGAAAAAAGGCCATGCTATTGGAGATTTCTGTTGTAGATGTACAACAGGGGATATTAACCTGGGGTCTGTGAACTGCTGTTTTAAAAATATTTCATAAGTGTGTTTCAATATAATTGGTTTCCTTTATAATTCTATTTTATTATGTAGTCAATTTTATTATATATTCTATTTATATGTTTCTATATTTACTTATATTTTGTTATATGTATTATATGTATTCTATTTTATTATATATTCTGTTTGTATGTATCTATATTTCTATACATTTTGTTATATTGTACACATTCTATTTTATTATATATTCTATTTCTATATACACATATTGTTATATACATTGTATTATATAGTCTGTTTATACCTTTCTATGTTTCTATTTTTGTTATATTGTACATATTGTATTTTATTATATATCTTTTTTATATCTGTTTCTATATTTATATATTTTGTCATGTATAATATATGTTTTTCTATTTTGGTATATTTATTTAAAAACATTCTGAGGAGAGGTCCATAGGCTTCATCAGACTGCCAAGGGGGTCCATGACACAAATATTTTAAGAAACCCTAATTTTTTGTTTTCAAGGATAGCCATTGTTAATGGATGTGACATTGTCACCAAGGGAGACAAAAGAAGAGGAATCTGACAGGTGGGAGGAGAGCTCAGAGACACACACACACACAAAAAGAGAACCCGGAAAGGGTATCTCGGAGAAGTTGATCAATTACGTGTCAAATGCTGAATAGAAGAGTAGGAAAGTTAAGAAAAGGGCATTTACAACTACTAACTCAGACATCATTGGGAGCTTCAGAGGGATCAGTTTCAGTGGAACAGTGAGGTCCAAAACTGATTTTAGGGAGTTTAGAAGAGAGTGAGGGCAGGGAAAATTGGTTTTTTTCAAATTTAGCTGAAGGATTACGGGGTGATAGCTGGTGAGCATTACAGGGTGTAGTGATGAGGGAGGGGAGGAGACTCTTGGGCATATTTTAGGCAGTAGGGAAGGAGCCAGGAGATAGAAGATGATGGGAAAAATGTTGGTGGCATTGTACTGGATGAGATAGGAGGGGATGGGATTAAGGGTACCTCTGTAGAGGGGTTGGCTATGGCCAGAAGGACCATCAGAGACTAGAGAAAAGGATGAGGTAGAGGGAGATGATGTCAGAGGGCTATGAGATGAGAAGAAGGGAGTTCTTGGCCAATCATAACAATAATGCTAGTTTGCAAAATGCTTCACCTCGTCCCTCTCATTTGCCCCTCACGACCACTCTGTGAGATGGATGCTGTTATCAGCCTTCCTATGTTACAGACGAAGAAATTGAGCCTGAGAGAGGTGAAGTGACTAGTTAGCAAATACCGGAAGTATTCGGATCTTCCTAACTCTTAAATCCAGCGCTCTAGCTACTGACCCACTTAGCTGTTTTGATATATCTATTATCTATCTATCTGCCTGTCTGTCTATCTACCTGTCTATCTATCTATCTATCTCTCTATCTATCTATCTATCTATCTATCTATCTATCTATCTATCTATCTGCCTGTCTGTCTATCTATCCATCTATCTATCTATCTATCTATCTATCTATCTATCTATCTGCCTGTCTGTCTATCTATCTATCTGCCTGTCTGTCTATCTATCTATCTGCCTGTCTGTCTATCTATCCATCTATCTATCTATCTATCTATCTATCTATCTATCTATCTATCTGCCTGTCTGTCTATCTATCCATCTATCTATCTATCTATCTATCTATCTGCCTGTCTGTCTATCTACCTGTCTATCTATCTATCTATCTATCTATCTATCTATCTATCTATCTATCTATCTATCTGCC
>CM053774.1:111559302-111608732 GCA_028658325.1 Potorous gilbertii
AGAGGAAGAAGAGCAGAGGGTCTAGTACTGGAGAATGTCTACTTATAGTGGGATGGATACGGATTACAGTACATGAAAGAAGAATGAGAAGAATCAGTTTGATTGGTAGGAAGAGAACTATGATAGAGCAGTGTCAGGAAAACCCAGGGAAGAGAGACTATTCAAAAGGAGCCAACAGGATCAATGCTGGAGAGGGGCATTCCTAAGTAATGAATAGTGAGAAAAGACCATAGGAGTTAGCAATGAAGAAATAATTGGTGATGTCGAATTCCAGTTGATGGATGGGTGTGGAAACCATATTGGCAGAGAATGAGAGATGAGTGAGGGTAAGAAAAAGAAGGGGGAAAAAAAGTAAAATCCTAGAATTCTAGGATTGGGGATGCACAAATTGGAGAGATAGAGATTTCTAAGAGAGAAAATTGGATTCAGAGTAGAGTTGATGACCTAGGAAAATAGAAAAGGAAAGGGAAGGGGAGGAAAGAGGAGGAAGGAAGGAAGGAAGAAAAGAAGGAAGGAAAAGAAGAAAAAAAGTAAAAAGGAAATAAGAATTTATTAAGGACCTCTTATGTGCCAGATATTCTACTAAGTATTTTACAAATTTTATCTCATTTGATCCTAACAACAACTTTGCAAGAAAGAGTAAGTAGCTTGGCATAGGAGGCACAAAAAATAGTGAAGAAAATAACACCTTAAAAAACATAATAGACCAAATGTTAGAAGAGGAACCATATCAATAACAAAACCAGCAAAATCATTTCTCAATAGATGCAGAAAAAAAACTTTTGAAAAAATACAACACCAATGCCTATTAAGAACACTAGAAAGCATAAGAATAAACAGAACTTTCCCTAAAATTATAAGCAGTGTCTAACACCTTTAGCAAGCATTATCTGTAATGGGGATAAGTTAGAAGCCTTCCCAGTAAGATTAGGGGTAAAGCAAGAATGCCCATTATCACCACTATTATTCAATAAGAAAAGTAAATATATTGAAAGAATTAGAATAGGCAACAAGGAAACAAAGCTATGACTCTTTGTAGATGATATGATGGTATACTTAGAGAATCCTAGAGAATCAACTAAAAACTTCTTGAAATAATTAACACCTTTAGCAAAATTAGAGTGTACAAAATAAACCCACATAAATCATCAGCATTTCTAGATATGACAAAGTCAAGCAGCAAGAAATAGAAAAGGAACTTCCATTTAAAATAACTATAGACAATATAAAATATTTGGGAACCTGTCAAGACAAAAGTAGGAACTACATAAACACAATTGCAAAGTTTTCACACAAATGTAGTTTGATCTAAACAATTGGGAAAATATCAATTGCTCATGGGTAAACCAAACTTATATAAAAAAATGACAACTCTACTTAAATTCATTTACTTATTCAGTGCCATATCAATAAAACTACCAAAAAATATTTTATAGATCTAGAAAAAATAGTAACAAAATTCATGTGAAAGAACAAAAGGTCCAGAATATCAAGGGGATTAATGAAAAGAAATACTAGGAAAGGTGGCTGAGCCATACCAGATGTTCTATTGTATTATAAAGCAGCAATCATCAAAACTGTTTGATTTTTGCTATGAAATGGAGTGATGAATCAGTGGAAAAGGTTAGGTACACAAGACAGAGTAGTCAATGACTATAATGATGTATTATTTGAAAAACCCAAAGATTTCAGCTTCTGGGAAAAGAACTTACTATTTGACAAAAACTGCTGTGAAAACTGGAAAACAGTGTTGCAGAAACTAGGCATATACCAACATCTTACACTGTGTACCAAGGAAAAGTTGAAATGGGTACATAATTTAGATATAAAATATGATACCATAAACAAATTAGGAAAGCAAAGAACAGTTTACTTCTTAGATCTATGGAGAAGGAAGGAATTTATGATCAAACAAGAGAGAGAGAGAACATTATGAAAGGCAAAATGGATAATTTTGATTGCATTAGATTGAAAGTTTTTGCACAAACAAAACCAATGCATCGGAGATCAGAAGGGAAGCAGAAAGCTGGGAAACAATTTTTGCAACCAGTGTCTCTGATGAAGGCCTCATTCCTAAATATATAAAGGACTGAGTCAAATTTATGAAAATACAAATCATTCCCCAACTGATAAGTGGTCGAAGGATATGAATAGGCAGTTTTCAGAGAAAGAAATTAAAGCTATCTATAATCATATGAAAAGATGGTCTAAACCACTATTGATTAGCAAAATACAAATTAAAACAGTTTTGAGGTATCATTTCATACCTATCAGATTGACAGAAAAGGAAAATGATAAATGTTGGAGGGGATGTGGGAAAACTGGGACACTAATGTATTGTGAACTGAATTTTAGAGAACAATTTGGAACTATGCCTAAAGGGCTATAAATTCATGCATATCTTTTGGCCCAGCAATACTACAACTAGGTCTCTATCCCAAAGTTATTTTAAAAAAAGGAAAAGGACCTATTTGTACAAAAATATTTTCAGTATCTCTTTTAGTGGTGGCAAAGAATTGAAAATTGAAGGGATACCCATCAGTTGTGGAATGGCTGAAGAAGCTGTGATACATGATTGTAATGGAATAACTATTGTGCCATAAAAAATGACAAGCAGAATGCTCTCAGAAAAACCTGGACTTACCTGAACTGATACAGAGTAAAGTGAGCAGAACCAGGAATCCATTGTATACAGTAACAGCAATATTGTACAATGATCAACTGTGAATGACTTAGCTATTCTTAGCAACACAATGATCCATGATAATTCCAAAGGACTCATAATGAAAAAATGTTGTTCATCTCGAGAGAGAGAACTGAACTCTGAGAACAAATTGAAGCATATTTTTTCATTTTCTTTATTTTTCTTGCTTCATTATTATAACTTTTTTTGCAATGTGGCTAATGTGAAAATATATTTGCATGACTTTACATGTGTAGTGGATATCATATTGCTTGCCTTCTCAATGGGTAGCGGAGGGAAGAAAAGGATTTGGAACTCTAAATAAAAAAGAATGTTTTATATATATACACATATATGAATATATGCAACTATCGTTGTATGAGGTTGAGATAGAGCGAAGGTAAAAATCTTGGGGGTTCAGGATAATGAATTAGGAATCAAAAATATTTGAGGCTGTTTCTAAACTCTCCAATTTTCCATGTTCTCTGCTCCCATATTTGCAATTTTATTTGACGCGGTTTTAAGGTCTCATCTGTGCCAAGAAGGATCTCAAAGAGACCCTTCCCCACTGCTAGCCAAGGTTTGTAGATTTTACCTTTACATCATTTCTCAGATATGCCCCCTATTCTCCTCTGACTCTATGATCACTCTGATGTTCACTCTCATCACCTGAACTGTTACAGTAGCCTGCTGATGGGTTTGCCTGCCTCAAATCTCTCCCTACTCCAATCCATCCTCCATTCAGTCTCTAACGTGATTTTCCTAAAGCCCAGGATCAATCATGTTACCTCCCTACTCAATAAATTCCAGTGGCTTCTTATTACCCCCTCAAGCAAATACAAAATCCTCTGACATTCAAAACGTTTCAAGTCTTCTTATACCTTACTCTCCACCATGTACTCAGAGCTAATGACTACTGGCTGTTTCACCAACAAGATCCTCCATCTCTTGGGTCGGGGAATTCTCTCTGGCTGTCCCCCATGCCTGGAATGCTCTTATTCCTCTGCTTTAACTGCTTACTTCCCTGGCTTCCTTTAAGTCCCAGCTAAAATCCCACTTACCTTTCTTAACTCCTCATAATTCTAATGCCTTCCTTTTGCAGTTAGGTTGTCATTGTTGTGTTTGTCCTTTGTTCTTGAAGAGGACCATGACATCAAGATGATGACAGTTGACTTTGCTTTGAGTGAGGGACAGCTGTGAAAGTTCACCAGCCTCATTTTCTTCTCCTGAGCCATCTGAGTCCAGTCGCCTGATATTCATCAAGATGACTGGAGATGGCCCAGGATGCAATATGAGACTCTAGCCCTTTCAGGCTAAGAGTTGTTGTTAAGTAGCACAGTGGATAGAGCACTGGACCTGGAATCAGGAAGACCTGTGCTCAATTCAGCTCTGATATTTACTAGTTGTGTTACCCTGAAAAAGTCACTTAACCTCTGTTTTCCACAGTTTCCTCATCTCTAAAAAGGCAATGATAACAGCATCTACTTCTCAAGATTGTAAAGCCCTTAGCAAGTGCCTGGCACACAATAAGGACTATATAGATATCAGCTGTTATTATTATTTTAAGTTATTGTTAATCTTGTATATAGCTTGCTTGCTGTATATTTGTTTGCATGTTAACTTCCCCATTAGATTGTGAACTTGTTAAGGGCAGGGATATCTTTTACCTCCTTTTGTATCCCCAGTTTTTAGCACAGTGCCTGGCACATAGTAGGTGCTAATAAATGTTTATTGACAGACTAATTGAAGAGTCTTCACCAGGGCTAAAAGTAACTGAGGGGATAGAGCAAGAGGAACAAATTTTCCAGGCAATTCGAGGACGACTCTAGATACTGTACTATTCACCTTGGACAAGTCTCCATCTCTGGGTGTTCTCATCTGTTAAATGAATGGGATGGAGTAGATTAATGCCTCTTTCAACTTAGAAAGTACATGGTTCTCCAAAACACCGTCCTCATCATATGCTGTGAAAACATGTTTCCTTGGTCATCCTGCATAGGATGACCTCTGCCCTCAAATGAATAATCCCTAAAAAGATGTCTCTCCTGACAAGACATTTTCCAATAAACGAGTGGGAGGAGATGTATTTACCCAGAAAAATCTTCAAATTTCCCCCATAACATGCAAAGTTGCAATATTCTGGTGAGTAGGAGGAAGGAAGCATCAGATTCTCTGGCAGCAGAATTAGCAATGCCCTAAGTGTGCAGATGTGTATATGACATAGAGTAACGAACAGCACCCTAGGATCTTAGTGGAAGAACAGAACCTGAGGTGCAGTGTAGACCTGCAGAGGAATCCTCCCTTCACCAGCTCCATTTCAGAGATCCTCGGTTCACATAAATCTTCCTAGGTCTCCCTCCAACCCTTCTTGTCATCGTTTCTTGTAGCAGAGTGAAGTGAGCAGAGGTCAGGGGGACAGTTTGTACAATAACAACAGTACAAAGACAAAAGTTTGAAAGCCTTGTGAACTCTGGTCAATGCAATGGTCAGCCAGGATGCCAGAGGACCCAGGATCAAGTATACTTACTTCCTGAGAGAGAGATGGTGGGCCCAAGATGCATAATGAGACAGATTTCTAGAGGTGGCCAATTTGGGAATTTGTTTTGTTTAATACACACACACACAAATTATATATATATACATACATACATACACATATATGTATATACAAACATAATGCATATATTATATACATGCAGAATCACATACATATGTAACATATGTGCATATATAATTTATGTATATATATATATATATTCATTATAAGGGTATTGCTTTATTTTTCATTTTGAACAATGAGGGAAGGAGATGGTGTTTGTTAATTTATGGAAAAAGATCAAAGTTTTTCAGATCTTATTTGAGAAGCATGGTCAAAGTAGAAATATTTTTTGAATTATGTAGAATGTTACTAGAAGGACCAGCTAGGTGATGTCATAGTGCATAGAGTGCCCAGCCTGGAGTCAGGAAGAGTCATCATCCTGAGTTCAAAACTGGTCTCAGACACTTAGTAGCTGTGTGACCCTGGGCAACTCCCTTCACCCTGTTTGCCTCAGTTTCCTCATATGTAAAATGAGATGGAGAAGAAAAGGGTAAACCAGTCCAATATCTTTACCAAGGCAACTCCAAAAAGGGGTCACAAAGAATTGGACATGACTGAGCAACAACGTGTCCCCAGTGATATGGATTTTTCAGATTAACTAGTTCTCACAAAATGGACATGTGTTTTGAGAAGATTCCAGCAAAAAACCAATAACAATTTGGATTAAAGAAATTAACACAAGCACAAGGAAAACCAAGAGAACGATAGAGCTGAGACTTGTGATACTATCAGATCTGACAGAGTTGGCCAAAAAACCCTAGAAAAGATCAAGAAGATTATTTGAAATGGGGATATGATCTACTCTTATTAATGATGAACTTTTACCAAAAATATTATGAATCAAGGTATTAGCTAACAATAGGATGAAGACATCATGATTACCAAGACATTTAAAAATTAAGTTTTTGCTGTCAAAAATGAAATCTCACCTATAAAAACTCTTATAGCAGGAAAACTTCTAAAACTTGGAAATAGAATTTTCATGCCTTGTTTAAAAATTGTCCACACCATGTTTCCATGGATTCTGAATACATTTGTTCAGAAAATAATACTGCAATAGGGTCTGATTCAGTTGTGATATCAGGAAAGATGGAAATTTCCTGGACAAATTTCAACAAAAAACCTTTGTGTACTTGGTAAATGGGATTGAGAAATTGAGTATCATGTTTTAATAAGCATAGCCAACGATATATATATATTTCTTCCATTTGGATCTGGATTTCTTTATGAGCTCTTTCATTTATTACAGTCATTAAAACCAAGTACCTAAATAAACTGAATTTAGAACTAGGTCTTTGAGTCAGTGTTTCAAAAAGTATTAAAACAAGATGAAAAGATAATGAAGCTGGGACTTCCAGATGACTTAACCATTAAGATGAAAGACTAGATTCTTTCTCTAGTTGTCACTAGCTCTTAAAAGTTAGGGGGAACAAGAGGGATTATGTGTGAGAGATAGAACTGTATTTATAGTACAAAAAAATCAGAAACCTAACAAGATAACATGGATAGAACCTAAAAGTGAAGAATCCTAATCCACAATGTACTCCCCAAGCATCACTCCCTTAGGTACAATTATCACAAAGCCAGAATAAGTTGAGAAGACTCATTAGACCTACCTTTCCACAGTTATATGCCAAGAAAACATAGAAAGCAAAAGAAATGGAGGGTGATCCTCAAAAACCATAAAATACTCAAAAAGTAGAATATCCAGTACAATTATAAACAATCTGGTCTAAGAAAAGGGAGTAGAACTAGTTGGAAGAGAACTCTAAAAAGGATTTGGAGTGGAAGGACAGTGCTGGTTCTGACAGATTTACGTTATTTATCAGTCGTTTTCAGTCATGTCTGACTCCTTATGACCCCATTTGGGTTTTCTTGATAGAGATACTAGAGTAATTTTCCATCTCCTTCTTCAGCTCATTTTATAGATGAAGAACTAAGGCAAACAGAGTTAACTGACTTGTCTAAGGTCGCACAGCTAGTAAATTTCTGAGGCCAGATTTGAACTCCAAGAGATGAGTTTTCCTATTTCCAGGACAGGCACTCAATCCACTACACCACCTAGATGCCCTGATGGATTTGTGGGATAATTCTATCAAAACTTTAAAGAACATTGCATATTCATACTATACAAATTGTTCTCAAAAATTGAAAAAATACTCTACTAAAAAAAGAATAAAAAGATTACTAAATGCCTCATACAAAACTAACACTTAAATGAAGAAAGAACAAAGCAAAGAACTACATGCACTATCATTAGTGAATATCAATAAAAATTTTAAAGCAAAATCCTGCCAGACCACAGAAATTTGTTCAATAAATTGTGCAATATGACCTTTAACCGGGGATAAAAGGATGGCTTGGAATTAGGAAAAGCAACTAGAATGTGTAGTGGATAGAGCAAGCACTGGGCATCTTCATGAGTTCAAATCTGGCCTCAGATACTTCCTAGCTGTGTGACCCTGGGCAAGTCACTTTATCTCTGTTTGCCTCACTTTTCTCATCTGTAAAATGAGCTGGAGAAAGAAATGGCAAACTACTTCAGTATCTCCGCCAGACATAAACCTTCAGTTATAAAATACTCCTTGAAGAAATAAAGAACAGCTTAAATCACAAGAATATTCAGTGCCCATGGCTGGACCTACCAATATAATGAAAATGACAATACTATTGAAATTAATTTACAGATTTTATTCTATACCAATAAAACCATCGATGGAACGCTTCATAGAGCTAAATAAGATAGCAGCAAAATTCATTTGGAATAATAATTCAAAAGGGCCAGAATGAAAGGTGAATAGCATTTCCAGACTTCAAACTATGTTATAAAGGAACTATATAAATCATTTAATAGGGGAAGGGGGGGCCAGCCTCTAGGGGCACTGCTTGAGATTCGATGGTTGTGAGCAAGGATGCTTTGGTTATGGTGGAGGAGCTGGTGAAGAAGGCACAATACATGACTGAATTCACAAAAGGAAGGAGGAAGGAAGCAAGGGAGGAAAGAAGGAAGTAAGGAAGAGAGGAAAGGTAGAAGAAAAGAAGGAAGGGAGGAAAGGAAGGAAGGACAGAGGGGGAAGGAAGGAAAGAAGGGAAGGATGGATGGGTGGATGGAAGGAAGGAATATACTGACTACTTAGAAACATGGGATGCAAAGTGAAGTAAGTAGAAATACGAAAAAACGATTGATACAATGACTACAGCAATGGAAATGGAAACAACAAAGTAACTAAGGTTGAAGGCTTGCGAAATTATAATAATCATGTTTGCTCCAAAGATGAGAGCTATGGGTACAGAACTTGGTTAACAGCCTTGGACTTGGTTAATATGTGGATTAATTTGCTTATTATTTTTTCTCTCTTTTCAGTCTTCCTTGTAAGGGAGGGGTTGAGGAAGCATATGTTGGTGAATGGAAATTATGTAAAAACAATTTATCAATAAAAATTAAACTATAAAAAAGCTATTCAAACCCTTTAAGTCAATTTGAAAAAGACCAAGTCTTATTTTAGAGGGACATGTCTTTCGGCTCCAAATAAATGAAGTCAAACACACAAAAGTTAAACTTGAGTTTCTTGGAGTTTGAAGTTCTCTGACACTATGTCAGTGACTTTTGACAAGTCAATTCATCTCTCTGAGTCACAATTTACTCATCTATAGAAATGGGCATAATAAAGAAGAGGGATATAAATTTTAAGTAAAAATAAAAATTTAAAATCCTATTCAACCACATTTCTCTCACTGACATTATTTTTTAAAATAGTGAGAAGCAAAAAGTCTTTATATCATTAATCAATAAACTAAAAAATTAATATATTGTTGATTTTAGTTATACCATCCTTTTAAAAATTCCTATTTTTAATGTATTTTATAGTGTATATAACATAGTTCATTGTATAATTTATAAATAAATATATCTGAACAGGAACAGATGTTCAAAATTTTATTGATAGGATGCACCACTGAACTGACGGTATTGAGGGTGGTTCTTTTTACTGTTGAGTACACTGTAGCTCAGAAAGAGTGACTTGTTAGAGGTTATCCAAATGGTGGCTCAAGCTTGGAAAACTTAGATTAACTTTTATATCTTTCCTCCTGAGCTAGTCTATTTATTTGGAGATGGAAGCCTTTCCACCTCTAAATAAGACATTTTTCAAATTAATTCAAATTAATTTGAATATTTGAATATAAGATTAATCCTTTGGTCCACTAAAGAAGCAATTTCCCAATACTTACAGCTGGGCACAGGGTAAGGTTCAGGGGTCAGGAATATTAGATGTCCTGGGGCTGCAGTTGTCCTTCCCAAAATCCAGACTGAAAACAAGCTAACTGCTAATATTCCTAGAGAAATTAGTCAATGTGTTGCAACAAGCATTGACTTTTTCAGGCTCAAGGATATTTTCTGTTCAGCTATTTCAGTTACGTCTGACTCTTCATGAGCCCATTTGGGGTTTTCTTAACAAAGATACTGGAGTGATTTTCCATTTCCTTCTCCAGTTCCTTTTGCAGATGAGGAAACTGAGGCAAACAGGGTTAAATGACTTGCTAAGGGTCACACAGTAAGTGTCTGAGGTTGGATTTGAGCTCAGGCTCTCATGACTCCAGGCTTAGTGCTCTAGCCACTGTGCCACTTATCTGCCTTAAAGAGATATACATATACATATATATGTGTGTGTGTGTGTGTGTGTGTGTGTGTATACTAAACTCCCCCTATCCTACCCCCATTTAACCTGGGTCTGCCTCAGGTTCTTCATCTGTAAAATGGGTATAATAATAGTATTTTCTTTGCAGTTCTGAGGATCCAATAAATGCTCTGAATACCTGGCCATTAGCACACCCACATACAAAAGCATGAAGGAGTATTAAATTCATGGAATAGAAAGTAGAGGAGGTCTGGTTGAAATACGGAATGCATAAAGAATCCTATGGAACAATCCTGGAGGGGTAGGTGGATTTGTGAAGAGCTTTAAATGCAAAATGGACAAGTTTGAATTTTATCCTACAGATCATGAAAAGAATGCCTTATTATTGTAGTTTATGTAGTATTGGAATTAATTGTTCTTTGAATGCTTGATAAAATTCAACCATAAATCCGTTTGGTCCTGGAGTTTTTATCTTTTTTTTTTTTTTTTTACTATGTATAGAGCACTATTTATTGGTGTTAGACATAAAATGATTAGATTCTAGCATAATATATTTTAAATTATATAGAAGCTACAATTGTAACTTAAATGGGCATTATAGACTGATCTAAAAACCTAACTGCCAATTTAGAACACTATTTTTATGGGGAACTACTTTCTTTGTTTAAAATAAAAGGGTTTCACATGAACTTTTAGAACACAACCTGTTCATAAATTTGTAGATAAATTTTTTAAAAATAACTGCTTCTAGTTCTATCATATCATAGGTAGGAGACTGCAAAGCTTTTGTGCCTCATTTGGGAACCAGACTTTTAAATAAGTTCTAACTTGGGAAACATCTAAGGTAAATATGGTGTGTGTATATATATGTGTATTATCTATAGATATGCATTTATGCATATATATTCTGATGACCCTTTAAAAAATGAATAGATCTTGAAAAATATTTCTACTCTAAATGTCATGGTCTGGTTTCAGCAGTAAAATGGACTAAAACTTGGTATGGTATGAAAGAACTAGAACCTGATAAATGATTATGTAGGACTTCAGGTGAACATGCTGGTACTTGGATTGATTTCAGGTTCAGTGTTACGTTTATATTAGGAGCTGAGAAGGCTGCTATTGATCATTTGTAGGACCTTGAACAAGTTGATATACTTGTTCTCAGTTTCCTCATTCCAACTATGTGGCATAGCAGATAGAGATCGAGGTCTGCAGTCAGAATGCAGTCACTTAACCTCTTTTTGTCTCAGTTACCTCAACTGTAAAGTGGGAAAAATAATAGCACCTATCTTGTAAGGTTACTGCAAGATATAATTATATAAGACCAATGATGTAACAATTGTAAAGTGCCTAGAATATAGTAGTTACTGAGTAAATGCTAATTGTTTTTCTCTAGTTTTGTTGTCCTCTTCTCCCTTTTTTCTCCTCTCTCCTTTTTTTTAAAAAATAGTTTGTTTTCAATTTTCTACAATCACTTCCATATATCTAAGATTTTCTCCCCCTCACTTCCCCCAGGAGTTTATATCTTTGAGATTTCATTTATGGCTTCCTCCATTTCTTTTTCTGATAGAGATAATTTAAATAGTCTATTCCATCTTTTATCTGGATATTTTATATTTTTGTAAATATTCATCCATTTCCTCAAAGTTTTCAGTTTTTGTTAGCATAGAATTAGGCAAAGTAGATTCTGATAATTTTCCGTTATTTCCCATCCTCAATTGCATGAGTTCTTTTTCATTTTTGATACCAACACTGTGGTTTTTCTCTTCTTAAATCATCAAACTTCATTTCCTTAGTTTTCTCAGGGAAAAGTCATAGTTTTATTTATTAAGTCAATTGTCTTTTGATTTTTGGCTTTATTAAACTATATTTAATCTTCTCAATTTCTATTATGTCACTTACAAGGGATCTTTTTATTTGCAGATTTTTCAAATTACATGCTTAGTTCATTGGTTTATTCTTTCTCTTTTTTGATGATAAAAGCATCTATGGTCAGTCAGTCAAGAAGTATTTCTTAAGCTCCTATTATGTACCAGAAATTTTGTTAAGTGCCAGTAATACAAAGAAAGATAAGAAACGGTTCCTGCCCTCAAAATTTCAAAACTTAATGGAGGAAAGAACACACAAACAGATGCGTATAAACAAGATACATACAAGATAAATGGAGATAATCACCAGAGGGAAGGATCTAGCATTAAGGGAATCAGGAAAGTCTTTTTGTAAAATTTGAAGGAAAGAAAAGTCAAGAGATGAGGAGGAGAATGTAAAGGGAGAGGATTCTGGGACAGACAGTGAAAATGCCTGGAGTCAGAATATGGTGTATTTTATGCCAGGAAAATCAAGACCAGTGGAGGGTCATTTGAGTTGAGTTAAGATGAGAATAAGAGGAAAGCTAATGGAGGCACTGAGTGTAGATGTCCTTCTCAAGGAGTTAAACCATAAAAGGGAGAAGAGATATAAGATGATGGCTAATGGGGCTGGATGGATCAAGGGAGGTTTTTGGGGGGTGAGGGAAGCATGGGAATTCTTAGACAGTAGGGAACCACTCAGTAGACAAGGAGAGATTGAGGACTAGTGAGAGACTAGGGGTACTAGGTAATACAGTGTTTAGAACTCCAAGTCTGGGATCAGGAAGACCTGAGTTCAAATCCAGTCTCAGACACTTACTAGCTGTGTGACCCTAGGCAAATCACTTATTCCTGTTTGCTTCAGTTTCCTTATTTGTAAAATGAGCTGGATAAGGAAATACCAAACCACTCCCTACCAAGAAAACCCCAACTGAGATCACAAAGAATTGTACACAACTGAAATGACTGAGGAACAGGGTTATTAGAGGCAATAGTCTGCTGGAGGAGGTGCTATGGAATGTGATCATTTAACCATGTTAAGGTGGCACAGTTCATAGAGCACCGGGCCTGAAGTCAGGAAGACCTGAGTTCAAATCTGGCTTCAGATACTTACTAGTTCTATAACCCTAGAGAAATCACTTAAACCTCTCTCTGTCTCAGTTTCCTTGTCTATAAAATGGGGATAATATTAGTACCTCCCTCCCAGGGTTATTGTGAAGATCAAAGGAGATTATAATTCTAAATGTTTATCACAATGCCTGGCTATGTTGAGGGGGCTGGCTTGGCAAGGAGCAGCATCACCTTGCTGCTCCCTTAAAGTAAACTTTCTATTGTTTCCATAACATGTTCTTTAACCTATTAGTTCTTTAAAATTATGTTAGTGTGTCAGTTCAACAATCATTTATCAAATGCCTGATAGATGCCAGGCACTATACAAATTTCTGGGGCTACAAAGAAAGGAACTGAGTCTAATGGAGAGATAGCACGCAGGCAACTACATACAGAGATGTTATGAACAGAATAAATTGAGGATGGTCTCCAAGGAGAGACTCTAGGATTAAGGAACACTGGAAAAGGCTTCTCATAGAAGGTAGAACCTTAGTGAAGACTTTAAGAATTCAGGGAAACCAGGAAACAGAGAGAAAAGCATTCCAGGTATGAGGGAGAGTCAGAGAAAATGCTCAGGTGGGAGATGGGAGAACAGCAGAGAGGTCAACATCAGTGGACAGTGAGGTAAGAAGACTGAAAAGGCAGGAAAGAGCTAGGTTATGAAGGGTTTTGTGTTGGGTTTTGTATTGTGTGCTGGAGTATTGGATTTGGATTTGGATTGGATCAACTGGAGTTGATTTTGTATTGGATTCTGGAATATTGGATTTGTACTGGATCCTGCAGGGTGAGATTTCTATTTGCATTGGGTTAACTGGAGTTGAATGGGGAAGTATATACATGAGTGTGTGCACGTATTAGCTGAGTGGAGAATGGACTGGAGTGGGGAGACTCTAGAGGCAGGGGGACCATTGCAGTGGTCTCAGGCATGAGATGAAGAGGATCTGAACCAGGGTGATGGCACTGTCAGAGGAGAGAAGGGGATATTTAAGTGAGATTTTATGAAGGTACAAATGGTAGAATCTGGCACCTGATGGATATGGGGATGGTTGAGACAGAATGAAGAATGGAGAATGATAGCTAGGTTTTGAGACTGGGCTCCCTCTTACTTCCAGGATTAAAACCCTGAGTTTGGCTTTTGAAGCCCTTCATAACCTGCTGCCTTACTCCTTTTCCAGTCTTTTTATACTTTACTCTCCCCACCAAATGGTCCTTGATCCAATGACACTGGTCTATTTCTTTCCTTCCTGTATCTCCTGATCTCAACAGGAATAGGGAAGTTAGGAAGAGGGGAGAATTTCAGACATGTTAAATTTGGTGGGACATCCAGTTTGAGATGTCCAGGAAGGAAAACTGGAGGTTAGCAGAGAAGTGGATAGGTGGATTTGAGAATCACCAGGGATAATGACTGAATAAGTGGGAACCACTGAGATCACCAAGTGAAATAGTATAGAGGAAGAAGAAAAGAAGGACCCAGGACAGGGACCGTGGTAGCATATATGGCTATATGTATATAAGATCCAGCTAAAGAGGTTGAGAAGGCATGGTCCAACTCCTTCTTAAGGAGAAGGAGGAGAATTAGGAGAAGAGAGTGTCAGAAAATGTGGAGAGAAGGAAATATCAAGGAAAAGAGAATGATTTACATTGTCAAGGGAGGCAGAGAGGTCAAGGAGGATTGAGAGAATTGGCAATTAAGAAAATGGCAATTAAGAGATCATTGGTAACTTTGGAGACAGTCATTTCAGTCAATGATAAAACTGAAAACCAGGAAGCAGAGTTAAAAGAAGAAAAGAAGCACAGATTGCAGATGTCCTTCTCAAGCCCTCTAGCCACAAAAGTGAGGAGACAATAGGCTTGCTAATGAACAGATCAAATTAGAAAGGATTGTTGTTTTTTGTTTTGTTTTGTTTAAAAATTGGAAAGAGATAGGAATCTTTAGGCCATAGGGAGAGATTAGGGAAAGGATAGGGATGAAAGACAAGGTAGTCTTCTGGGGGAAAAACGCTATGGAATGGAATCATTTGGGCATGTTGAGGAGTTTGCCTTGGCAAGGAGAAAGGTCATCATTGTCATGGAAGATGGAGGTGAAAAGGAGATGGGGTAGGAAGTATCTGGATGATGTGAGATGAGAAGAACAGGATAAGAGGAAGCTCCCAAATTCTTTCAATGAAATATGAGACAAGTTTCTCCATTGAGACAATGGGGGAAGGAGAGCTATGGGAGGGTCGAGGAGGGGTGGGAAAGGTTTAGGAAGCTGCTGCAGTGAGTGGAATAGTGAACCGATAAAGAATGTGTGAAAGGGCTATATGACTGGAGGGAGGACCCAGTTGGGATTATGTAGCATAAATTTGTAGTGGACCCAATCAGCACAATTTTGTAATTTCTTTTCCTGTCTTATTCATAAGCAAAGGAGTAGGAGCAAAGGTAGTCAATGATGTTGGCAGGGCCAGATTTATAATGGAATAAGGGAGCAAAGGTCTCAAGAGAAGACAGTATAGAGTTAAAGCCCTCAACGAGTCAAGATGGGAGAAAGAATGGAAAGGGTAGAGGCACTGAAGGTCACAGTAAGGTTTAAGAACAGGGTTTAGAGTTACAAAGCAAAAGGAGAAGTGGAAAGACAATAGATCATGATCAGAGAAAGGAATTCCTTTACATTTACAAACCAGGAAATGGAGCACTGGTGGATGATGGCAAGATCCAGGGTATGATTCTCTGTGTATGGTGGGATTTGGGGAATGAAATGTTTCCTATTATTTTTTCATTCTTTTTTTAAGGGAATGTTCATTGCATAAACTTTTTATCACATTGTTATTAGTAAATTATAAGCTTATTTTTTTGCTTTCCTATATGTGGGAGTCAGGTATTTATGCCCAAATAGATGGTATAGTTTTGTAAATGCACGTTGTACATTATAGAGGTATATAAATTTCTTCCTATTTCTATTTCATATTCTCTAGAGAGCTAGCATCTCTAATATTTTTGAAGTTCTATTCAGGTCCTTAACACCCTTTTTATTTATCCTTTGGTTAGATTTGCCTAGACCCAAAAGGAATAAATTAAGATGTCTTACAATTATAATTTTTGTCTTGTTTGCTTATCTCATCTACCTCAAGATCTAGGTTGGGGAGACCTATAAAAAACCTCCTCTATTCAATGGTATAGGCCTGGTCTGCTTGGTTCTGAGTATAATGTCCCAGACCAGGCCCCATCTTAAAGGAACTTCAAGACCGGTCATATCCTGAGGGTTCCCATATAGCCAAGACAAGACTTCAGGAACTTTCCTTGCTGTGACCTTTATCTGGGTTAGGAATTACACAATGGACTCCTGCCATAAGGTTCAGGGACCAGAAAGCTAGATTTTGCCCAGAGGTAATAGGAAACCACTGGAGATTCTTGAAAATGGGGGTGACATGGTTAAATCCATGCCTAATGGAATTTATTTTGTCAGCTCTCTAGAGGATGAACTGGAAGAAAAGAAAATGGAATCTAGGAGTTCAATCAGGAGGTAATTTTGATTATCCAAGCAATGAGGACCTGACCTAGTGTGGAGGTTGGGTTTTGGGGAGAGGAGGCACCAGATGTCAGAAATGTTGTGGAAGCAAAAGCAACGAGATTAGACAACTGATGGAATCCAGGGGTGAAAGAAGGAAAACTCAAGAATGATTCTTGGGTTAGAAATCTGGGTAAATAAAAAGATCAAAGAAAAATCTGGGGAGCTTGAGGGGTAAGTTGATTAGTTCTGTTTTGGAAAAGTTGAGTTTGGGGTGCCTGCAGGATATCCTCACACATATGTCCTTCAAGGCAATTGGTGATGCATGACTGAGCTTAGGAGAGAAAAAATGCACACTATCAACAATATTATAGGGGGAGGGAAATGTTCCAAACCTTGAAAATGTAAATTAAAACAACTCCAATTTTCACCTCATACTCCTAGGCAAACTGGCAATTCTGGATGAATTGTAGGAAGATAATGTACTGATAGCAGAACTTTGGATTAGACACTCACAACTATTCTATTATCAGTTTGGAAGGATGCCCAAAAAGTCAATGCTCTTTGACCCAAGGATTCCTGTGCTGGTCATATAGCCCAAGGAGGTCAAATACTGAGAGAAGGGCCTAAATATTCATGGCAACACTTTTTTTGTGGTAGCAAAAATCTATTAACACAGTAGATGCCCACCAATAAGAGTCAGAATGGTACGGTGAATAGAAAGCCTTCTAGCCTTGCCTTGGATACTTACCAGCAGTGTGACCTGCAGTCAGTTACTTAACCTTGGCTTTGTCCTCTATAAAATAAGAGGACCGAACTTGATGGACATGGATGTCCCATATAGCTCTAGTCTTATCATCTGGATAGAGTTGGAGGGTTAGCTCAGTGGAGATAGACAGCTGGGCCTGGAGTCAGGAAGACTCATCTTCTCAAGTTTAAATTCTGCTTCAGATGCTCACTAGCTGTGCGACCCTGAGCAAGTCACTTCACCCTGTTTGACTCAGTTTTCTCATCTGTAAAACAAGCTGGACAAGAAAATGGCAAACCACTCCAGGATCTCTACCAAGAAAACCCCCAATGGAGTCATAAAGACTTGGACACAACTGAAAACAACTGAACAGTAAAATAAATAGATAGAGCTCTGGACCTAGAGTCCAGATGATTTAAGCTCAGATACTAGCTGAGCAAATAATTTAACCTCTGCCTGCCTCAGTTTCCCCATTTGTAAAGTGGGGATGATAATGATGGTGCTTACTTCCCCAGTTTTTTGTGAGGATCTAATATTGGTGAAGTGCTTCTCACAGTGTGTGATACACAGTAGATGCTTAATAAATAAATGCTTATTCTCTTTCCTCTTTCCCCCCATGCTCCAACTGGAGAATGGCTAAACAAGTTTAGGTATACAAATGTAATGGAACAACCTGCACAATATACTCATATACATATGTACAATGTGTACATGCAATATGTATGAAAGCCATCCTAAAAGGTAGTAAGTAATACACAGATAATGAAACACACTCCCTTCTGCTCAGTAGAGATGTGGGGCACTCTTGGTGCAAAAGGCTTCATACACTGTCAGACCCAATTATTTTGCTAATCACTTTTTCTTAGCTTTTTTTTTCTTTTTTATAAGGGAGAATTCAATGAGAGGAGTAAGGGAGTATTATATATCAGAAAATGATTGTTTTTAAAACCGAAAGATGTAACTTTTTTTTAATGAAAAAAATAAGAGATTCTTCAATTCTGTTTGAAAGTCAGTCCCACACTGTCCTGCCAGAAATCAAGAAGACTGATGATCCCAGGTTCTGGCCCTCTGTCAGTTACCAGACTATAGTTAGAAGGCTGGACACATAGCATTTCACACCTCATTAATGTAGTCAATCTATTTATAACTTCTATTTTTACTCCCTTAAAAAAAACCCAAGAGTTGCCAGCATTCTGATTTTATATATATATATACACACATACATATGTATACATACATAAACACACACATATATGTTTATATAAAATGTATACATACGTCAAGAATGCTAACTGCAGCCCATTTCAGCCTTGAAAAGAAAGACAATATCTTTATAAAGATAATAGAATCAATCCTCTGAGACTCCAATCTTAAAATTTCTCATGCTATGGGTAGAATTTGGAAAAGGCAAATCAGAAGGGTTGAAAAGAAATCATATATGGAAATAGATAAAGGATTTAATTTTTGCATCATCCCCTAAATATCATACTGCTGGGTGAACAGTTTAATATCCTATCCTATCAAACCTATATGGTTATATATTGTACCACATCTGGAAGATATAAAGATTTTGATCAGCAGCTGGATAAAAGCCATTTCATGCATAAATCCTCCCTCTGCCCTCCTTATCTCCCTTTCAGTCATTGGCTCTATAATTACTGCCTTGATGAGAAAATCCTCTTTCCCTCATTCCTCATTCCCACCATGTGTTTCTTCTCTCTCTCAAAGCTCAGATTTAGGTTCTCTTTGCTTTATTGAAATTCAAGCCTTGAGAACTGAGAAAAGAATGCAAATTCATTTGCTCAAACCCGAAGACTGAACCACTGTGCCAGAGGAGTTGGGAGAGGAGGGGACCCTGGAATGAAATGAACTTCGATATATTGGACCTCAATTTAGAGGCAGCTAAGTGATACAGAGGATGGAGTGGTGGGTCTTGAGTCACGAAAACCCGGATACAAGTCTACCATCAGACATTTACTGGTTGTGTGAATGTGGGCAAGTCACTTAACCTCTTTTTGCTTCAGTTTTCTCACAACAAAATGGGGA
Organism: Potorous gilbertii; assembly: GCA_028658325.1. Classification (NCBI taxonomy): domain Eukaryota; kingdom Metazoa; phylum Chordata; class Mammalia; order Diprotodontia; family Potoroidae; genus Potorous; species Potorous gilbertii. The sequence continues at coordinate 111,578,463 of CM053774.1, forward strand.
TAATGAAAGCACTGATCTCCAAGGATTATTATGAGAATCAAAAGAGAAAATATTTATAAAGTACTTAACATAGTACCTAGCATAGTACTTAACATAGGAGCATACAAGTAGGTACTTAATAAATACTTAGTCTCCTCTTTCCTAAACGTAGTCTGGGTTCTGCTTTGCAATTTGTGACCTAGGACAAATCACCTAACCTCTTGGGACCTCCCTCAGTTTTCTCATGTGTAAAACAGAAGGAGAATTCTTTTTGACAGAGACTGAGGGGACAGAATTTGCAGACATGGTTAGACATAGTCATTGAACTATTTGTTTTGGCTCAAGTGTTTTCCTTTGTCAGGAAAGGTTCCATCCCAGAGTTGGGGGGATGGGAGTGGGGCAAGGTCCATATGATGGGATATTTAAAAGTGACTGACATAAAGACCAAAAAAGCATTAATAAATCATTTTGTTGTCCAGTTTTCAGTTGTGTCCGACTTTCTTCATGACCCTATTTAGGGTTTTCTTGGTAAAGATACTAGAGTGTTAGACATTTCCTTCTCCAACTCATTTTACAGTTAAAGAAACTGAGGCAAACAGGATTAAGTGACTTGCCCAGCGTTGCTCAGCTAGTCAGAGTCTGAGGCCAGGTTTGCACTCAGGGAGATGCGTCCTCCTGACTCCAGGGCTGGCTCTCCATCCATCGCAGTGCCACCTAACTGCCCCTCAATAAAACTTATCAAGACATAAACATACAAAGTGGAGTGAAAGAGATGGTTGGATGAGATGACCTCTAAGGTTTTTTCCAAGTCTAAATCCTAGAAGTCTATGAGAACGAGAGGAGTAAATTCCTGGACCTGGATTTCAAGCTCTTACAGGTTCTTTCTTGGATCTAAAAAACAGTGGGTAGGGTGAGCAAGCCCAGATAAGATTCCAGAAGAAAAAAAGTCCTAAAAACTAGTATGAAAATCATTCACTACTAAACAGGTTCAACTCAATCTATCGGGAAAGCATCCATTCCCCAGATCCCACCACAAGATCACCTCTCATCAAATGAGAAAATATTTCCTGTGAAGCTCTGCTGGAAACTTTCTTTTGGTAAAGTGACATCTGCCTGCAATCAGAAAGACTGCAAAAACTGAGTCATGATAAACATCTTTCATGTTTATCATGCTTCAATTCTTTTCCCCCAAATCACTTATATTTGTCATTTTAATAAAATCATAATAGTTCATTGCACTCATATATCATAATTTGTTCAGTCACTCCCCAGCTGATAGGCACCCACTTGGCTTCCAGGATTTTTTGCCCTCATAAAAATGCATCCATTGATAGTTTCTAACCTACTCATTTTTTAAAAATAAAATTGCTTGTATAGGCATTTATAATCTGTCCCTCCAACTGGTATGCATTCCCACTGCCCTCAATTGAGCACATTTTTTTAAAATGGAAAAACGAAATCCTCATTTACAATTATACATAGTCCAGCAAAATAAATTCTTAATTTGGTCATGTCCAAAATATGTTTCTTTCTCCATCATCTCTCTGGTAGGCAGTGAGCAGCACATTTCATCTTCCTTCTTTTGGACATGTGGTTTATCATTGTGTAGATCAGAGTTCTAAAATCTTTTAAAGTTGTTTTAGTTTTATACTATGTTCTTATCATTGTATATATTATTCTCTTACTTCTGTTTACTTCACTCTGTATCAGTTCATAGAGCTTCCTAGTTTCCTCTGAAATTGTCCATTTTATCATTTCTTAGGCACAATAATATCTGCTTATTTTTCATATATTGTCATTTCTTTAGCCATTATCCAATAAAAAGACATCACCTTAGTCTCCAATTTTTGTGTACTACAAGAGTTGTTATCAATATTTTTGTACAGGGCCTTTTATTTTTTCAATCTCATTGAAATGTAAGCCTAGTACTGGTATAGCTAGGTTAAAGAATATGCATAGTTTAGTAACTCTTTAGGTCAGGAGACCTTCCCAGTACAATCTTCCATTTGACATGCCAAGCCTTTGCTGAAGTCTTTGAAGCTAGATGGTGCATAGGGGTGTGGAGTCAGAAAAATTCATCTTCCTGAGTTCAAAATTGAGCCTCAGACACTTAATAGTTATGTGACCCTGGGCAAGTCAATTCATCCTGTTTGCCTCAGTTTTCCCATCAGCAAAATGAGATGTCAAAGGAAACGACAAACTACTCCAGTATTTCTGCCAAGATAACTCAAAATGGGTTTATGAACAACACCAACAATTTTAGTCTATTTGGCTATATCAACCCTTAGAGTGTCAAATCTAGAAAGGTTTTTAGGTCGACAGATCCAGTAACTTCAGTTTGGATTGTGATACCAATTCTAAAAACTAAGGTCCCAAGCAAAAGAAGTGTAACAGTTACTGGAATGAAGAGCAGAAAAAGAAACTGATCCAAGTCATGTTGAGTGCATTTGTCCCTTGCCTAGACAATTGACACCAATCTGCTGAAGAGTTAGACATGACTGAAATAACTGACCAACAGCAAATACAGTGTGCAAGGCACCATGTCGTACACTGAGAATACAAGTACAAGTGAGCAAAAGTCCCCTCCTTCTAGATCATATGTACAAAGGGAAGAAACAACACATTAAGGAGAGAGGGAAAGAGATGGAAAGGGGCAGCATACGTGGAAGCCTTGTGGAAGGTTGGGAGGTCTGGTTCTTGAGAAAAGAGTAGGGATTCAGAAGCTTAGCTAAAACATGTAGTTTATAAGCCCAAAGGGCAATAAAAGCATTCATACTCTTTGACCAAGCAATAACACTACTAGGTCTGTATCCCAAAAACATTTTTAAGAAAAGGAAAAGGATTTATAATGTACAAAAGCATTTATAGCAGCCCTTTTATTAGTGAAGAAGAATTGGAAATTAAGGAGATGTCTATCAGTAGGGAATTGCTGAACAAGTTGGTGTATATGATTGTTGTGGAATGCTATAAGAAATTATGGGCAGGATGCTTCAGAAAAACCTGGAAAGGTTTACATGAACTGATGCAAAGTGAAACCAGCAGAACCAGGAGAACATTGTACATAGTAACAGTAACATTGTATGATGATCAGTTATGAATGACCTAGCTATTTTCAACAATACAAGAATCTAAGACAGTTCTAAAGGACTTCTGATGAAAAATGTTCTCCATCTCCAGAGAAAGAATAAGTGGGACTCAATGCAGATAGAAACATACTTTTTCTTTATTTTTATTGGATTTTTTTGTCTGTTTTCTTTCACATGGAAATATGTTTCTCATGACTACACATGTATAATCTGTATCAAATTGTTTGCCTTATCAATGGGGAGGGAGGAAGGAAGGGAGACAATTTAGGAACTCAAAAAAATCTTTTAATAAATATTAAAAATTGTTTTTATGTGTAATTGAGGGAAATAAAATATTAGATTTTTTTAAAGTTGCAATTTTAGGGATACAAGCATGTTGACCAGATCATTAAAGAAATAGTTGCCAAACATCTTGGGGCACCAGCTGTCAGGAAATAGGGGAGTATCTTTCCTCCTCAAGGCTCCCTTCTCTCCAGGAACAGCAGTCTTGGGAGACTGGAACTCACATTCTAAATAGATCTATCTCCTCTGGTTCTTCAGATCGTCCCTTCTCTTTTTTCAGAGTACCCATTTTGCACCAGCTTTCAATTTAAGTCAATTCATTTATAATAGTAGGCTCTATTGATGGATGATTCTGACCATTTAAATGGAGTTACCTTTGTTAGGTCAAATACTTCTTTGTTGACTCAGTTAATGAGAATTAAATTTGAACTGGGCTTGGATACCTCCTTAAATCAATCAAAACTATTGTGTGAGACTGATCACATCCTGAGGTATTTGTATAAAAGGAAGGAAGTAGTGACCACAGAATCAGAGAGAAATTTTTAAGAAATTAGAAGAGGAAGTACCTCTTGTACTTGTTCTTGTTGTACCGAATTGAGTCAAGAACTGGTAGCCCTCAGGTAACCAGCAAAAGGAGAGAGAGAAGACTGGACTGAGCTATGTCAAAGAAGGAGCACATTAAGGACATATGCTCTTCAAGCATATCAGAGCAGAAGACCTAGGCTTACGACACCAAAGTACTCATGTACCCAAGGACTGAAGGAAGCCCCCCAAAAGTCAGCTCGCCCCAAATTCCTCTCCTGGTGCCTGTGTATCTACATATACTGTAATAAAACCTGATATTTCATTCCCCAGACATTTCCAGTAACATGAAATTTGCCTCAAACACAGAGGCCAGGGGTTAATTAGAGATAGATTATAAATTTAAATTTATATAGAGAACCCAACTTCTGCCTAAATGTTAGGAACTTTCCTAGCTAAGGGCTGGAATGATGGCGATTGAACTCATAATTTTTTGTCTAAAATAAAGTCCTTAAAGCTGCAGAAGAGTGATGGGCTTTAGGGGCAATTATATTGTCCCTAGGCTTAAAATGAGGCAGTTATTAATTGAATTTGATTTCCAATAGGGTATACACATTTCAAGAGAGTGTTAAACATTTCAATAAATATTTATTAGGCACCTACTATGAGCAGCATCTAAAGACCTGCTTATGTTTGGGTCTCTGATAAACATACCCTAAACACTTGGTGTACTAGAATATTCTTTAGACCAGGGTCAAGCTACTATGATCAGAAGGTCAAATCCAGTTTGCTTCCTGTTTTTGTATTGCTCTCACACAAAGTATTTAAAATTTTTTAAATACAATGAAATTGTATTTAAAATATAAAATAAAAAAAACAACTTTCTTAGCCACCTTGTCCTCTTCAGGCCAGATTTGGCCCAAAGGCTGCTGTAGTTTGTTGACCCTTGAACTAGAAAGTAACTTATGAGCCACCATTGGTGTGTTGACTTTTACCAGTCAATTGTTGGGGGCAGCTAGGTGGGGTAGTAGGTAGAGTGCTGGGCCTGGAGTCAGGAAGAGCTATTTCTTCTTGAGTTCAAAACTGGACTCAGGCACTTACTAGCTGTGTGACCCTAGGCATGTCTCTTCACCCTGTTTACCTCAGTTTCCTCATCTGTAAAATGCGCTGGAGAAGGAAACTTCTGCAATATCACTGCCAAGAAAATCCCAAATGGGACTGTGAAGAGTTGAACATGACTGAAAAATAACAAAAGTCAATTGTTGGTGCTCAATAAAGACAATGAAACAACATCATGACCATCACCCTGGACAGCGTCTTCACTCACACAAATATGTGCACACTCAGTGGGAAAGAACACACATACGTGGGGACCTTATAGATCACAGACAGGGAAAGACATCCACAGAGAACGTATATGGATCCATGCATGGAGATGTGACTCATGCCCCCAGTGCCACATACAGTCTGGTCTCTCCCAGTTCTCTCTAAATGTACACAAGTCACTGCCAACAGGACATAAGCCCCTTGAAAGTAGATATCATTTCATTCTTTTATTCCCAGCATCTAGTGCACTGCCTAGCACAGAGTAGGCATTTAATGAATATTTGTTGATTGATTTGATTGCTCTAGGAACTCGGGAAAAACAATCCTTGATTCTACAGGATCTTGCTAGGTGACTGGCCAATTCCAATCTTGGAATTCCAATGTGCATGCTAAGTTGGCTATTTCTTAAATCCATGAAGCCACCCCCAATGCTTAATTAAGCAAAGGCAAAGAGGTCAGAGAATGTAGTCAGGTGGGAGGAGTCCTTAGTGTATGTCCCATTCCTCCACTAGACTATGATCTTCAGAAGGACCAGGATCCTGGGACTTCCCCTTTATCTCTCCAGTGACAAGCACAGAGTTCTGTATGTGGTCTACACCATGGACCAAGGCTCTAGTCTTGAACCTTAGATCTCACTGGCTCCTCATTAGGTGGTGCTAATTCCTGATTTGGGCATCATTTTTCACCTTCCCCTTCTCACCAAACCCAACTTTTGCTGGACAATCCTTTACATGGAAAATTAATAAGAATTAATGATATTAATAGCAGCACTTACTATGAGCCAAGGATTATGCTACCTGCTTTATAATTATTATGTCATTTGATATTCATAATGACCCTGTGAGCAGGTGCTATAATTATCCCCAATTAACAGTTGAGGAAACTGAGGCACAAAGCTAAGTATCTGAGGCTAGATTTGAGCTCAAGTCTCCCTAACTCCAGACTCAGTGGTCTAACCATTACTCTACCAGAAAATGAATGCCTTTTATGGTGGAATTTCAGGCAGTGCATCTGAGGCCAGGAACTCTTCTCCATGGCATTGGAAGTCATACTTTATTGGTGACTCTGGCAGGCCCTGAAGACTAGCTGGGCAGCAACTAAAACAGTGGCCTGGAAAAAAAGCATGCATGTGTTTATCCTTTCTTTGCTGACTCTTCCCTGCCACTGTCCATCTTGCATTTTCACTGGCTCCCGGCCTACTGTTATTCATAGAGTTTGTTTTAAAACATTCACTCCAGACCTCCATGTATGCCAAAGGATGCACTTTTTTTTTTTTTTGCACATGGTCAACACTTCATCTGATTAAAGTATCCTGCTGGAGAACAGAAGGAGGGCCAAGACCACATTGATTTGTGGGAGGACAGGAAGCATGAAGTGTGGCAACTATCTTTCTAGATAGATAGTACTGAAACAAAAGAAGTTCCTTTTGGGGAAAAAACACGTACAATGGAAAGTTTATATAACCGGCTTCCTCTTAATCCAGTTTTCTAATTCTGTGCTAACCAAGAATTTGGGGGTAGGAGTAAGGACAGACTATGGAGAAAAAGACTTCCAACAAAGTTGCATCAGTCACGTAGGTCTAACATCCAAATTAAATGAAATCATATACCCGGGATCACTCTTTTAATTTCTATTCAAAAGGGGTCTCATTTCCAAATTCTACTGTGATTTGAAAGAAATGAAGGACCCTGTTCCCAAAATCATACAAAACATTTTAGCATCTAAGATTATCAAAATTCAACCAGTTAGAATCAAACAAGTATGAAGACTCTTTTTTTGCCTCTTGTAGGAACCATAAACTGGAATCTGGGGGGAAATGGTTCAGAATTCTGATCTATTGTGACATTTGGGGATTTTTGAACTTTGTGTTGCCAAGTTACACAATAATGTATTATTAAGTATCATTTATCATAGTAAAAATGCTTTAGGGGCCAAAAAATATAAGCATGAAGCCAATTCTAGATAATTCATTGTTATTTCTAGTTTCTGATCTTATGTTCTGAGTCAAGTATTTAGAACTGCTTGGATTTTTGTCAGGTACAAGAGACCAGAAGGTCTCTCCATTCAAAAAACCCAAGAAATTAGAAATCAGTGATGACTCGCTTCCTTTTGTATGCCTACCAAAATAAATTTCAGAATCTCTCGAGCCAGATTTACTTTAGTTGAAACCCCATAGCAGGCTTTGAAGATGCTGTTGATAGCATGAGGAGAAGCCTAGTACGGTAGGAGATGGCAGGCTGACCTTGTCATAGGAAGACCCTAATTTGAGTCTTACATCAGATACTTATTAGGTGTGTGACACTGGGCAAGTCACCTTCTTATAACCACTCCCCCCACCATATTTGAAGGCAGGTAGTCTATGAATTTGGTTTTTAAAGATATTTTGGTGACTATTTCTATATGATTGGTTTCCTTTGTAATTGTGTTCATTTTATTTTATACATTTAAAAATGTTATTCCAAGAATGGGTCCATAGGCTTCCCCAGACACCAACCAAAGGGTCCAAGTCACCAAAAGATAAAGGACCCTTGCTGTAACACTTGAAGTCATAGAAGCCTTGCTAATGTGCATTTGTGGGAGGGATTTGTACATGAGAAGTTCCTTACGCTGATGAAACCACAGGCCTAGACCAAAAAAGAAAATAAAATTGCTGAAATAGATGAGAGATCACCATGCCTGGGGGTCAAATACAACTTTATTTGCAAATGTAAAAACCATTCTTAAGGGGCTGTACAAAAATAGGCAGCCAGTAGAATCTGGCCCATAAGCTATACTTTGCCAGCCCCAGGCATGGACCTTCAAACTACGGACCACTGTTCCAAGTCAGACATGGAATTTTTCAAGAGAAAAACTGATCAGCCTTTTCATTTAAAAGACCCATAAAGGCTCACACATAAACTCAGTTCTAAGTATCAGTCCAAGGTTCTTTGGTGCCAACATGACCCACTTTGACATCGAGTACATCCTTGTCACCATGTCATTCATCACTGTTTACCATTTACCATTATTTTAGAAACACTAAACAATTATCTGTTCAGAGGTGACATTTACGCTAGCCCAGATATAGAAATGCCAGGACATACAAAGTGAACAGAGTAGAATCTCTGCGAGAAGAAAGCTCTGTGTAGAGGAGGGACCCCACACAACTCTACACCCTCCTCGCCTTTCCCCCAGATTCAGTTTAGAATTATTTTTTATTTTGCCCATAACCCAAAATACCTCTTTCAAATAATTAGTTCATGAAAAAGGAAATGCTGAAACATGCTGGTAACGATTAAAAAGCCTTTGAAAAGAGAGGTGCAGTTTTTTTTCCCTCCAAGCCTTAGAGCAGTCTGCCTAGGATGTTCATTTTGTATTGTTTTCTCACTTCAGGCTCCAGGAGCTTGAGAGATCCAAGAAGACGACTGTAAAATTGTGAAGTACGTGCAATGACCTCTTTTTGCTGTGAAGAAGCCTGAGAAGTTTTAATAAGATAAAATGTTGAATTTTGCCTACTTTTCCTTCTCAAAATGTTTTTCTTAGTGGCAAAGAATTAAAAACTCAAGTGCCCTCCCATTGGGCAATGACTGAATTGATTGGCACAAAGAGGTAACAGAACATTACTGAGATGTCAGAAATGAGAAATATAGCAAATTACGGGAAGCATGGGAAAACTTTTATGAACTGATAGATTGAAGTAAACGGAACCAGGGAAACAAGCAATCAATATTTATTGTTTGCTTTTCAAATTTCAGCATTGGTCATCTTGTGAAAGAAGAATCAGAACAAAAGGGAAAAACCTCCAGAAAGAAAAAACAAACAAATAGAAAAAGAGCAAATAGTGTCCTTCGATCTGCATTCAAACTCCATAGTTCTTTCTCTGGGGGTGGAAAGCATTTTCCATTGTGAGTCCTTTGGAATTGTCTTAGATCTTTGTGTTACTGAGAAGAGTTGATGTTGCTGTTACTGAGTATAATGTTCTCCTGGTTCTGCTCAATTCACTTAGCATCAGTTCATGTAGGTTTTTACAGGTTTTTCTGAAATCTGTCTGTTCATCTTTTCTTATGAAACAATAGTATTCCATTACATTCATATACCACAGCTTGTTCAGATTTTCCCCAATTAATGGGCATCCCCTTGATTTCCAGTTCTTGGCCACCACAAAGAGAGCTGTTATACATATTTTTGTATATGTGGATCCTTTCCCATTTTTATGTCAATCAACATTTATTAAGCCCTACTATGTCAGGTACTGTGCAAAGCTCTGGACAACATGCACATGACTACAAGAGTAGAAATAGAATAACACATTATATGTTGTTTAATTGTAACTCATGTTCCTCTGAAAAGCACCCGGAATTCTGTGTGTCCTCTCTCCAAGCTGGAAGTCAGAAAGACAAAAATTGGATGGAGTGTTGGGCCTGTAGTCAGAAAGAACTGAGTTCAAATGTGACCTCAGACACTTCTACACTTCCTGAGACTCTGGGCGTGTTAACTGAGCCTCTGCTGGACTGTGCTCAATTGCAAAATGGGGATAATGACAGTACCTTCTTTTCAGAGTTGTTGTGAGGATCCAATGAGATGTTTTCCTTGTAAAGTGTTTGGCACAGTGTCTTGCATATCAATAAATGATAACCAATAAGTAGTCAATAAATACTTGTTTCCTTCCTTTGTTTCTTTGTCCCAAGTTCTTTTTTTTTAGATAGTTGTTTTATTTTTAATTTATGGACTAAAATAAGCATTTCCATAACATAGTATAATAAATGTTCATTATAAATAAATGAAAATGCAGATCTATTATATGCAACTGGCTATTCGGGCAGGCAGGGAGCATTAGTAATCGTTCTCCACCAATGAGGAGAGATATAGAAATGGGCCCAGATTATATAAAGCTCAAACAACCCAGGAGAAGAATTAAGATAATGCACCTCCTTCATCTCTTTTAGGAGTGCAAGATAATGGCTGAGGAAGATTGCACATATGTATATTGCATATATGTATATATGTTGCATATATTGCAATTACATATACCTCTTTTAGAGGAAGATTGAGGAAGATTACATATATGTACATTGCATATACATCACTTGAATATGTCCCCTTCTCTTTCTCTCTCATTGCCCCTATACTCATTACTGCAAGCCCTCCTCACCCCACCCCCACCTGAATTACTATAACAGCTGCTGGGAGGTGGCGGGGGCAGGTCTGCCTGCCTCAAGTCTCTCCCACTCCAATCCATCCTCCATCTGGTCACTAAAGTAATTTTCCTAAAAAATTCTGATTTTTTAGGTCTCATCATGTCATTCTCCCTACTCAGTGAACTCCTGTGGCTCCCAATTGCTTCTGGGATCTAATATGAAATCCTCAGCTTATGTTCAAAGCCCTTCATAACTAGCCCCTTCCTACATTTCCAGTCTTCCAACACATTATCCCACTCCACATACTCTGATTCAATGACATTAGCCTTCTCCATTTATTTTCTCTGTCTCTCATACGTGGGCTGCTCTCCCTCCTCACCTTCCCCTTCAGACTTCCCCAGCTTCCTTTAAGTCCCAACTAAAACCCCATCTTCTAGAGAAAACCTTCCCCAGTTGTTCTTCTAGTGCCTTCTTTTGTTAATTTTATCCTATTTATCCAGGATAGAGCTTGACGGTACGCACGTGTTTGCTTGGTGCCCCTTGTCCCCATTAGATTGTGAGCTTGTCTTTTGCATCTTTTTATAACCCCAGCACTTAGCTTGGTACCTGGCACATAGTAGGCATTTAATAAATGTTTAATGACTACCTGACTTTGCAGGTTTGAAATTCAGACTGAAGTCTTTTGACTCCAAATTCGTATCTCCTTATGAGGTTCAGACCCATGAAAGGAATCACCTATGGTTACATAGCTGAACCACAGCTGCCCCAGAATGATAGCTGTTGTTGCAGCTCTGTCATAGGGAAGAGGGATTGGGCTTGTTCTGCCTGGTCACAAAAGACAGAACCTGGAGCAATGGATAGAAGGTGAATAAGAGGCAGGCAAGCATCTTTACATTTCTGTCCATTCTAAAGCTTAACAAAGATTGGGTTGTTCACAGGATTCAAATCCTCAAGTTCTGGTGAGAAAATAATAATGGAGGTTACTAAAATGGATTGAAAAATGCCCACAGAGGAGGTAGAAGGACTTTTGTCCATGTGGTGGCTCTGATTAGGTCTGTTAAAAGGATATCAGGTTGGAATTGGAAAGAGTCAACCTGAATTCCAACTTTCCTGGAAAAATCCATTGAAGTCTCTCAGATCTCCTCCCAGATAGACCCATGATGACCCTGTCATCTCTTTACAAGAAAAGTACTCTAATAATGTCCACTACTATAGAAGAGATCTGTGGAAACGCTCAGGTGGTCATCCAAAAAGGAAAAATCTTGGAGTAGAGCTCCAGATTTGCCATTTTGAAACAAAGGAAATTCCCCTCCCATCAGGTTGGGCAGATGGACAGTTAGAAGATCCTCTGTAGGCAAAGTCTGTGGCTAATTCCAAAACTTTGGGCAATGCAAGAGAATCAATGAGCTAAGTTAATTGACATTCAATTCAGAATGGGCCTCTCTGCTGGATTTCTTTAAGGCCAGGGAAAACACCACCACCCAAAATAGCAAGTAGATCTTGTCTTAACAGAAATGGGCAAAATTTCCTCATTTGGCTAGAAACTTGAGGTTATCCTTCCCTTCATTATCCTTTAATCCTCCGTCCTGGGAGGGGAGATGTGGGGAGAAGGGTTGGTTTGGCCATGAGCAACTGTTCTGAAAGTCTCACTTATACAAGGAAGCATCCCACACATGGAATCATCAAAACCATTTCCCCATTTCCTCACTATGAAGTATATTTGACAATGGCATCATCCCTGTCATCACTCATTTCATTCAAATATTTGCTTCAGTTACACTGAGCCTATATTTGACCTAGCTAGAGGTCAGTAGGAACATAAGAAAATCATCCAAGTGAAAGTCAACTCTGATCAGCTCCCTGGTTTAAGAAGAAGCAAACCGTGAATTCTGATCATAAAAAGATATTGACTTGCCTTCGAGGAGTTCTGCAATTCCTCTGGTACAGGGTGGAGGACCTGCAGCCTCGAAGCCTAGAGACCCAAAGCCTCAAAACCTAGCTCCATGCATAGAGGGCCACATGTAGTTTGAGGCCACAGGTTCCCAACGCCTGGGAAGAATTCCAGCTATCTTTAGCTTTTCTTACCCCTTTTCTCTCAGTTCCTCAAATTCAGAGTTAGTGATGATGGTAACTGAGAGTGAAGAGTGATCTGACCTCCAGAAAGTGGCAGGTCTATTCATATAGTGCCTTCAAAGCAATCAGTGCTTATGACCAACTGTGATGCCAGAGAACCAATGAGGAGGCATGATGGCGTTAAAGGAACATTCTTCATTTGGGCTTTTCACCCTGATTAATGAGGCAAAACTCAGGACAAAGAGAATTAAAAGGAATTTATTATAAACACGTCAAGATAGCAACACTTTAAAAGCCTGGCTAAAGGCTGGTTTCGAGGTGGGGGCCAGTTTTTATAGGTAACAGTCCAGATAGATCTACCTCTGCAAAAGAGGTTGGGTTCTTGCATTTCAGTTCCTCCCCAAGGTAGCAAGAATGTACAGTTTGCAGGGAATGTGACAAAAAGCTGCAGAATTAGTGTCTCCTTCCCCACCAGAGCTTCCTCCAACACTGATTGATAAGTAGGGGTGGTAACGAGGGGATAGTGAGTCAACATAACTTTCAACAATAGAATAAGACATATATTTTTGGACCTGGCCACTATGTGGATTCATTTTGTTTAACTATGCTCGTATTATAAGGGTTTTGTTTTTCATATTCCATAGGCAGAGGTACGGGGAATATTGAGAAAGAAAGTGTATTATTGACAAGGCTGCCTAAAATAAGGAGAGTCACTGATAAATATAAAAAATGTACCATGTACAGAAGAAAAGAAAGCAGGCCAGAATGAAACAGACAAACCAGACAGCTTTGAAAATAGCATGTTGGATTTATTATATGTATTTTGAAAAGCAGCTGTACATAACAGAGATTCCAGTTTCCATGTACAATCCTTTTTTTTCCTTCTACTTTGTAAAGAAGGGATGGGATGCCATAATGGTTAGAAAGCTGGCCTCAAAGCCCAGAAGACCTGGATTTCAGTCCTGATTTGGTTGTGCGATCCTGGGAATCTTATATAACCTCTTAGTACTTTATGTGATTCTCTAAGAAATTCAAGTTGCAGAGAAAATACTGAACTGCATTGTTAGAGGGTATTTCCTCACCTGGGAATTCCCTATCCCAATGGAATTGGAGTCTATTGCTATCTCTACCTTGTATATGGAAATGGCAATTTTATTTTGTTTATTAAATTCAGAATTAAAAAAACATTTTTTAAAAGAAAGATAATCAGTGCTTTATATTTTTGGGGTGAGAGGTCAAAAGGAAGTGATATTGGGGAAGAGAAAAGGGGCTAAGAGCAGAAGAGAAATTTGTGGAGGAAAGAGATCTTTTGTTTAGAATCCAGGTTTCAAAGTCCATAAAAAGTCAAGAGGGGAATCCCAGTCACTTTGCATGAACCCAGTTCCTCCTGGGAGGAACGGTAATTAGCTTAGAGCAACTTCAAGGCATTTGGAAGTCCCCTCTTGTCCCCATTCAAAGGGAGATGCTTAATTTAGTGGTTCCAAAGGCATAACCACAAACATGCTGAAGCAGTCCCTTGGGGATCTCCTGTCTACCAGCAAGGAATGGGACTCTTGGAGGTACCATTACCAGGAAGCCTTCGCTACTGGCTGACCGTTCAAGGGAGTATATGACCCCAAGGTTTTACAGATACTGCATAAGAATGCTCAGATGTTGGTCAGTCAACCACATACATGCCTGGGCTGCAAGGATAAGGGGTTGCTAGTCTCCTTATCAAAAGGAACCTATGTAAATACCATAGAATCAAAAGACTGGGAGGGACCTGAAAAGTCATCCAATCCAACCTGCTCTTCACTGATAATCCCCAACAATGAGTCAGACTAGAAATCAAAATCTTTGTGTTAACTACATGCTTAATATTTGCCTGAATCATTTAAAAACAAATCTGCCTTCATATTCCCTCAAAAAAGCTACTGTAACTTTAAGAAGGAATGGAATTTTAGGGAGAGACAATTTTGTTGTCATCTGAAGAGAAATAATTTGTCATGGTGAGAGACTTGCGAGATGCATAGAGGATTAATAGAACTTCTTTCCTGAGAGACTAAATTAACTTAAGGAGAATGTCTGAAGAGATATTTTCAGGGACCATGTTTAAATCTTATTGTTTGAAAATGAATTATGAAGAAAATTCCTGAGAGATTTCAATTACCATTAGAGGTGAGGGAGAGTCAGTAGGAACATGGATGACTTTTTTTTCCCATCTCTTTCTTCTGGTTTTGAATAGTATGAAGATGACTCTGGTGGTTAACTTTCTTCATAAATTAAATAATTTATGTAAATTATTTATAATTTAATAATTAAATAATTATTGTAAATTGTAAATAATTATTTTGCCTTTGTTTTATTACTTGCTGCTGTCTTAAACTATATGAGCAATTACATTAATGTTGTTGAAGTCTATTGAGACCAGAGAAGAACAAAAGTTTATATGACACAGATCCAAGATGGTGGGAGTACCAAGAAGTACTCCTCCCAAAAACTCATGTCAGAAGACCTAGAAAATGCACCAGAGCAAACCCCAACTGGGAAATTGATAGAAAAAAATTACAATGAATCACTTTTTCTCCCCAAACCAAATTAGTACAGAAAGACAAGCAGAGGACACTGTGGACAGACTGTGGACACTGGGAATGGGATGTGACTATGAATGCATCATGTACTAGGAAAAGCTATATGCCAGGACAAGAGGAAATCCTAGAGTATTCATAGAAGGGCTTGAACTTACGCATGATGCAACTCATCAACTGGCAGGTCTGGTGCTCACTACCCAGTTTTGAGTCACAGAATCTAGGGCAGAGTAGGGAGGTGAACTTAACTGAGGGGTGGAATTCCAGGGAGAATGGAGAATGTAACAGCACCTACTGGGAAGGAGGTGATCTTATTATCTCCATTTTATAGTTGAGGAAACTGAGGCAGGTAGAAGTGAAATGACTTGCCCAGCTAGAAAATATGTGAGGCCAGATTTGAACTGAGATCCTCCTGACTCCAAGTATCTGCTTAGCCACCAGCCCCCTATTCATCCAACTTATGAAATGGCTTCAAGGAACACAGACATATTAGCATCAGAGGCAATGACCATGCGATACCTACCTCTTAAAACAAATCTTCATCTTCCTCATGTTTTCTTCAGACACTGATAAAGTGGCACCTGCTCACCTTTCCCTTGATAGAAAAGAATTCCAGTATCACTTACTGCATTCTATATGACTGAAAGGTTTCCAACCTGCAGAGAACACACACTTTGTATATTTTCTATGAAGAGAGATGGGTGGAAGGTTGCTTTTCTCATTTTCTGGGAAAACTACCTTCCTCACCACCAAGTGGATAGATAGAAGGATTGCAGGCCAGGCTGACTTCAGGTCAGTCAAGTGCTCCAGGTCCAAAGCTGGAATGAAATGAGACACATGAAATGAGACCATCTTACTGTGAACAAAAAGGAGGTTTGCTCAGCCTTGATGTGGGAAGAACACTCAGCCAGGATGCGACCTGTACTTTTGTCCTCTGACCCTATTAAGGGCCAAGAATAGTTCCAATACTATTCAAGGAAAGACTAGCCTAGGCTACATGACAGATAGTCCTCTTAGCACAACACACCATTTGTTGGCAAAATGTGAAAGGTCTCCTAGCGCAGTGGTCACGAATTCAAATAGAAACAGACATCACTAAACCATATATAAGGATCCCCAAGGGCCACAGATTGACTTAGAAACCACACCCATTCATATATTTCTTTTTTATATATATATATATCAATCCATTAAATTGAGAAAGAAACTACACGTTAATCTGATTCAGGCTATCCTCTGGAGTGTCATGGGCTGCATGAGGCCATAGCTCACATATCTGACACCTTTGTTCTAGAGGACCTGGCGCCATTTAAATTGCTTTCCAGGATGATGTTTATCTTGAGGACATGAGAAGCCTGGCATAGGTCACTTTAGAGGAGAAAAGGAGGAACAAAAGAGCATGATGCAAAACAAATGAAACCCAAGATAATAAGCAATGTACTCATCACCCCCATCCACCCCCACTGACACCCACCCCCACAAACACACAGACACAGGAATGGCGGAATAGAGAAGAGAAGGAAAACTGTCAGTCTCTGACTGATTTGTTCCATGCTGTGGGTGATGCCACATCTTTGTAACTCCTGATACATGAAGCAGTAATGATAAACAGCACCAGGGGCATCAGGGCCATAGGGCAGTGACAACACTTCTGGCAGAGTCACTGATCCTCATCGTGAGTCTGGACCACTTGTACAAAGGTAGCTAAGGACTGGCACCCTCTTGTATACTGCCTGTCCCAGTATTAGGGTCAACACTGAAAACTCCTCTTTTATCATCCAACCCACTCAGCCAGATCTCCCCCTCCCTGAGAGACTGATGGGGGTGGGGAATACCAAACACTTCTTTAGAGACCTGTGCTAGAGGTCTGTGTCCCATCTTCTTCAGGGGCTAAATAGATGGCTTCAGCTCCTCCTGTCACTACAAAGCAAATACTTGGTCTTCCAATCCTTCTCTAGGAAGCAGCTGTCCGGCAACTACTGGGTACTGAACTGGCTGCAATATGGAGGATCCCCAAAGCTTGAAGTAAAGCAAGGAGCTATAATGGGCCCACTTTTGCTTCTGCCCTTGACATTGTCTCTTCCACTGCTGTTTAGTTACTCTCCACTCTTCAGCCAGTGGGTCCTATGCTACTGCCCCTTTAATAGCCACTGGGCCACACATCTCCGGTCACTGTCAATAGGGTCCACTCTCCTTATTGCTCCCACTGGAACCAAATGGCATCTCCTACTCCCACCTGGTACCAGGGCTGAGTGCTGCCCTCCTTGTCTGGGACTATGAAAGTTTTGACTAGTTTCTGTGATAAGACTGGAGTTCTTCTACAGGTGCTGATACCCCAGAAGCTGAGTTATGACTCTACCCCATATCCTTGCACTGGGTCAAGTGCTACTACCAGTTCTATTACTGCTGGTACCTGAATGTTTTCTCTCTCTGGCTAGACGAAACACTGCTGTGGGTCCTTCTGCTCACTTTTCTAGGGTTTGTGCTAGCGACCCCACTGCAGGGGCCTTTCATTCACCCCATATTGGGAGCCTCAGAGAAGAAGAAAAATAACAGTTCACAGGGGTGAGGAAGGAAGCTATTACTCCATTTAAATTTCAAAAAACTGATACAGTCTTTCTTCCCCATCAACTGAGCTATATTTGGCATATTTATTCATATCCACCATTCCAGAAAGTCTTTGAGTTTCTAGAAAGGATAAAATATTGTCCTTTTAAGTGCCTTCCTTGGTGCCTGGAACCAGAGTCCCAACAAAATTCATATGGCACAGTTCCCAATGAACTTCCAAATGCAACATTAAAAAGTCCCACCAAAATAGTGCCTTTCACAGAGACATTAATGGATTATCTGACTTTTATGAAAGGAAGTTTACTTTGCCATAGCATAGAAAAAATATTCAGGAGGATAAATATTCATTGAAGATAGTTTCCCTTGTCTCTGTGTTGGCTAATTTGATGTGCCAATCAAGCCTGAATGCTCCTGGATTGGCTTTTGTACTTAGACCAGTAGAGAATGATATTAATGACTAGAGTCTTTCTCCCCTAAGCCAAGTATGGATTTTTTCAAAATTTCTACTTTATTTTTTCAATTAATAAGCATTTATTTCCTCTCCTGCCTCCTTCTTCCTCTCCAACTGAAGTTTTAAAAAAATCCAAAACCTTATAGTAAATATTCATAGATAGCCAAGGAGACAAATTTCTGCATTAACAAAGTTCAAGGATGTATGTCTCATTCTACATCGTGAGTCCACCACCTCTGTATCAGGAGATAAGTAGCACGCTTCCTCATTTGAGAATGTGGTCAGTGCATCAAGTTCTCAAGTCTTCCAAAGATGCTTGGCATTACAAAATTATTCTCGTACAAATTATTCCCCTGGTTCTGTTCAAACACTCTTTATTGGTTCATAAAACTATCCCCAGATTGCTACAAAACCAGCATATGTCTCCATTTCCTCTTTCTTTGACTTCCTTTGCATATTATAAGCCTAGTAGTAATAACACTGAGTTAAAAGCACTGGCTTAAAAGGTATGTACAATTTAATGACTCAGGGGAGGGACCATAATTCCAAATGACTTAACCAGTTCATAGTTCCACCAAGAGTGCCATGGTGCGCCTATTTTCCTAAAGCCTCTCAGACATTTGAAATTTAATCTTTTTGCCATCTCTACCTAACTGATGGGCATGAGATGAACCCTCGAAGTTGCTTTGTTTTTCTCTAATTATTAGAGATCTGAAGCATCTTTTCACATTGCTGCTTTTTCATATGTCTAATCTTTTAACTCCAATTCCCTCAAAAATAGAAAGTAGGGGTGAGTGAGTAACTCATCTGGAGGGTAACAATTATTATAAATAAAAAAATTATCAATTGGGGAAAGAGTCAATTAGTTTGGAGGAAACTTTCAATGTCTTTTAAGGAAAAACTAAAGTGTCCTCCATGGCAGATACTGCCCCTTCCACATGAGCGTTACGCAGAATTGGAAGGAAATGGAACTGGCGTACCTTCTCTTTGTTAGCTTCTTGTTTCAATGTCTCATATTCTTGGTTCTGCTGCTCTTGTACAAAGAAGGTAGAGGGATCTGGGTAAAGGAAAAAAAGGAGAAGAAGTGAAAGAAGAAAAAGGAATATCCTGTGTACTTGAGACACAGGGTCATTGTAGCCTATGAAGTTATTGAAGAACTGAAAAATTGGAAGGATGTGTTTTCTCTAACCCTCCTGACCTATCTCTGCCACCTAGAGCTAGCTCAAGGTCTGGTTCTAATTCCATAATGGGAGGTAGTTGCCTTCCCACCTGGGATCAAATATAAGCCATGCAATCTACTTTCAGTGGAAAGCTGGTACCTGACCATGGTGGCCATGAGTGGATTGTTTCTGACATGGCATCCCAATGAAAACAATGTTTTGGGAGAAATTTACTAATGCCCTGAGTCAGGTGACCTTACGAAGTTGGTACTTCACTTTGAAAAAGTCATGGAAAAGTATCATCTTATGTAAGGTTTCCCCACAGAAATGGCATTTTTAGAAAAGTGTCTTTTAACCCTTTTTTTTTTTGCATCATAGATCCCTTTGGAAGTCTTTGGCAGATGTGAAGCTTGTGGAATAATGTTTTTAAAAGTGCAAAAT
Source organism: Potorous gilbertii (assembly GCA_028658325.1). Classification (NCBI taxonomy): domain Eukaryota; kingdom Metazoa; phylum Chordata; class Mammalia; order Diprotodontia; family Potoroidae; genus Potorous; species Potorous gilbertii. The sequence goes on from CM053774.1 coordinate 111,598,035, forward strand.
GCATAGAATTACAAGGGAAACCAAAGGCTAACGGAAATGATATATTTTTTTTCCCACTGAAGTTCACAGATTCCCTAAAATTCATCCACGGTTCCCATCAGGGTCAGTGGACCCCAGTGGACCCTTGATTTAGGTCAATCAATGTTCTGAAAGTGACAAGTGTTTGAGGAAGGGAAGGAAAAAGTTCAGTTGAAATATCAGAGGATACTTAAATGTTTAGTGAAAGAGAATAGGGATCTCAGAAAATTGATATTGGTAAAAATGGTAAAGCAAGTATATCTAAAGAGTTCAACATAGACAGGAATGTCCCCCACCACCTACCAATGGAAGTGACACATTTCCATAGACATTGACCTCTTCTTTGCATCCCAAAGACAACTGGGCCTTTTCATCTTCCTTGTAATTGGGACTTCATGCATTTGTGACCTCTCCCTATCAAGCTGTGAGTTCCCAGAAAGTAGGGATTGTCTGCCTTATGTGTTCATCTCCCCAGTGCTTGACCCAGAGTAAGCAAAAACATTTCACTCATTCCTTCATTTATTCAATCATTCATTCATGACTTAACCAAACATTATATCAGTCAGGATTTTCTGGGGTACTGCAATGCTCCAACATTTAAAATAAATCCTTTTGTATTTTCTTAAATTAAATCGGACTGTTCCCTGGAGGTCAAACACTGAAGCTGAAACTTAAATACTTTGGTCACATAATGAGAAGATGGGATTCATTGGAAGAGATACTGATGCTGGGGAAAATTGAGGGCAAAAGTAGAAAAGGATGGCAGAGGACGAGATGGACACATAGTGGAGGATAGAAGGACCTGGTGAGCTACGATCCATGGAGTCAGAAAGAGTTGGACACAACTGAACAACAAGCATTGTTTTGTCCCTCTCCCATTCCAGAAGTCCCAGGGAGATACTCAACAAGTAGGCATGTTGTTGATGCCCAGAAGGCACGGCTGACAAGTTGCCTCTGGAGCAACTTGTTTTCTTCCCAGCTAGATCCATGGAGATCAGGAAAAAATTCAGATCTTCACTGGAAAATGAAAGCTGCCTTTTGCACACTAAAGACACTACTAACCCACATGAAAGAACACTGCATTGTCCGGAAGTAGACAGAGCATTGGCCCTGCAATCAGAAAACCTTGGGTTCGAATCAGACCTCAGGGACTTCCTGTCTGTGGGACCCTGGGCAGAGTAAGTAACCTCTTAACCTCTGCTTGCCTCAGTTTCCTTAACTGTAAAACAAGAATAATAATAACATTCCATGGTTGTTGTGGGGATCTGATGATATATACGCAAAGCATTTAGCATAGAGCCTAACACGTAGAGTAGGCACTTAATAAATGCTTGTTCCCTCTCCCCTCCCCTGAGTTCACCCATTATGCCTTTGACCACACTACGGTGACTTTCCAAGTTCAATATCTTGGGGTGGGAGAGGGGGTGTCCAACACTGAGATGAGCACTGCCTGGATAGAGCAGCAGAGCCCTCTGCTGACTCTCCACAGGGACTTTCAGGAAGAGTTTCTAGCCAATCTCACTGGAAACCAGATGCCACAGCAATGATGCCAGGGTACCTAGAAGGCCTACCTCGACTAGATCGTACCTCTGTTTAGACAACTGCTTAACTGTTGTTTGCCCTTTGTTCTGGAAGAGAACCATGACTTCAGAAAGGTGATGCCATGACTTGCTAGTGAATTGGATTTAAGTGAGGCAAGGCTGCTCAAAGTCACCAGCTTCACTTTCTCCTCCAGAGCCATCCAGGTCCAGTGGTGAGATATAGATCAGGACTGTTGGAGATGGCCCCAGCAACTGCCTACAGTTCTAAATCTCATATTTGTCAAATCTCAATCATCAGGAGCTGGCAGGAGGCACACCTTTAAAATGCCAAGGGCATAGAATTCCCAGGTCCTAGAGAGAGCTCTCAAAAGGCAACAGTACTCAAATGCCAATGGGTCAAATTATGTCTCTCCAGGTACCTCAACCACCAAACATTTTGTTGGTTTTTGGTCATTTCAATTCTATTGGACTCTTCATGACCCCATTTGGGGTTTTCTTGGCAAAGATATTGGAGTGGTATGCCATTTCCTTCTCCAGTTCATTTTACAGGTGAGGAAACTGAGGCAAACAGACTTAAATGACTTGTCTAGGGTCACATAGCTGCTAGTAAGTTCCAGATTTGAACTCAGGAAGATGAGTCTTCCTGACTCCAGGCTTGACACTCTATCTACTGTACCACCTGACTGCTTTGCAAATTTACTTAGAAAAATACATATTAACATTACCTATTATCTATTATATTCTTATTTGTTTTGTTAAATATTTCCCTATTACATTTTAATCTGGCTCAGACTATATTTGACACCTTTGCCCTATGCTGACTGCAATTAGCACAGTAGGAGATGGATAACATGGTTGAATTATTGAAGGAATGGGAAAAAAAACTAATTATATGAAAGGATATTAGCATTTTCTACTCATAAATGGAAGTTATCTGCAACCAGCATGCTTTGGCTAGCTAACCTTGCAATCCTTTCCTTGAATACGTGAGATTATTGGCCCTTTGTGATGTTGTACTGCCAGAGTTACAGAAAAGACGGATAAATCTAAGTGGAATTTCTTATGTAGCAGGAATAAATCTGGGCACTTTGCCCAGAATTCTCTCCCTTCTCATTTGTGTCTCCTGCGTGTCTTTCCCTGTTTTACTTAAGGCTAGTGTCTTCCTCTTCTAGTTCATCTCCACTTTAAATTGTATATACTTTGTACATAATTGTTTGTGTCCCTCTTTAGTCTGTGAGTTCCTTGAAAGCCTTTTCTCCCCACCTCTCTTTGTATCTTCAGCACTTAGCACGGTGCCTAACACATAATAACCACTTAATAAAGGCTTCTGGACCTACTGGCTGATTTATACATGGTGCCTATGTTCTCTCCTGGCCAGGTTATCCTCTGGAAACATAGTTGGGGAAAGGAGGTATATTGACCTTTCTCTTTGAGGAGCTTATGTTCTATCACATGTTGCCATGTCAGCAGAGATGGGGCAAAACCCCACTGCATGGTCTCCTCCTGATCATAGGTTGAGCTTCAGCAGCAGGTTCATGTCTGGATATTCTGAGACTTTTCATCCTTCCTTAATGCCCTGCCTAATTGAATTGGTTATTTTCTTTTGATCTCAAAGAGGACAAAATTGTCATCACTATTTTGGAATCAAGGTACAGTGTGTCTGACTGTATTGGATCAGACCAATGTGAGCTCAGAAGGCTCTGCCATAGGATGGGTACAAATAGTCCACATGTATAATTAGAGTGGAGATGTCTTTAATGGAGCTGCTGGTGACATAGTGGATGGATTAGAGTTCTGGGTTTCAAATCAGGAAGTTCCATTTTTCTGAGTTCAAATCTGGCCTCAGACACTTACTAGCTATGTGACCATCAGCAAGTCATTTCACCCTGTTTGCCTCAGTTTCTCCATCTTTGAAATGAGTTGGAGAAGGAAAAGGCAGACCACTCTGCTATCTTTGCCAAGAAAACCCCAAAAGAATTCATGAAGAGTCAGACTCAACAGAAGCAATGGCAACAAACAACAGGGTTAGAGAGAGGCCAGTTGGATTTCCATTCCCCTCACATGTTATTCCAAGAGAACCTCCCATTGTAGCTGGAAGCTACATATTTATTGGCTGGCTGTACAGAAGGCCTCTGATGCTCTCTACTGCCCTGGGTGATGCCCCATGGCCTTTGGCTTTCCTACTAAACATTTTGTGACTCCCATAGACAAACAAATTCAATTTTCCCCCAAAAGGTTACCTACCTGGGCAGCCCAGCCATATAGAATAATAGAGCAGCTAGATGGTATAGTGGATAGAGTGCCAGGTCTGGAGTCAGGAAGACCTGAGTTCAAATATGGCCTCAGTCACTTACGAGCTGTATAATCCTGAGCAAGTCACTTAACTCTATTTGCTTCAGTCTCCTCATCTGTAAAAATGAGCTGGAGAAGGAAATGGCAAACCATGGTAGTATTTTTGCCAAGAAAACCCCAAAAGGATTCATGAAGAGTTGGGCACAACTGAAAAAATGACTCAACAAAAAATTGTGTGACCCTGAGCAAGTTACTTAATCTCTGCCTCAGTTTCCTCAACTGTAAAATAATGAATTCAGTTGTACTCAGAAGTTCTTAAAGAGACATATATACACAGTCTCCATAAAGCAGCAGAAGAGAGGATCACAAGAACCTGAAAGGTCACTATATTGCTTCTAGGCTAAAAGAATTTTTGTGAGAGGGTATGACTGATTAAATCTTCAGCAACAAAGTTACTGACAAAGACATCAGTAACAAATATGAAGCCCAATGTTACATATGTGATGCTTCAATATCAAGGTCTTCCATTCCTGGGAAAATATTAGAATAGATCATTAAAGAGATGGTTAGTAAATATCTGGAAAAGAAATTACACTTACCTTTTCTCACTTTCCTTGTCCCCTTCCCTCCTCCCTTTCCCGCCTTCTCTCTCCTTCCTCCTCCCTCCTTCCCCATCTCTACCCTTCCCTCCATTCTTTTTCCTTCTTCCCTTCTCTGGCCTAGACCATGTCATGCTAGAGACCACAGAGTATACCAAGGTGAACATCCTGGGGCTGTGACAGGACATGTTCTCCAAAATGTCTGTGTACTTGACAGGTGAGCTGATAGTCACCAGTGAAGACTATAAACTTCTGGAAAATATGAACAAACTGACTTGCTTGAAGTATCTAGAAATGAAAGATATTGCAGTAAATATAAGTAGAAACTTAGAGGACTTAAACCAGAAATTTGCAGCACTTCAGCCTTATCTGGATCAGATCACTTTAATAGACAAACAAGGAGCAACTCTTGAGCAGGTCCACTACAAGTTAGATGCATAGTCAAAGAAATTAGAAGCAAAGTACAAGAAGTTAGGCAATGAAAGACTTCTTTAGCATGAAGACTTTACAAGAATGTTTTATATGAACTGAAATAAATGGGATGGAATTTATCACTCTGCTTTAGTTCCTTAAAGGAAACAATACTGCTGATTCAGAAAGAATCCCAGCTCCCACCTCTGGTTGAATGTGTAACTTTGGGCACCTCTAATGTTTTCCAAAACCTGTATCGCCTGGAACCCCATCTTATCATGTACTTCCCCATATGCCCTGGACCAAGGCTCAGAAATCAGGATCAACCCCATCTAGGGCAGACACAGATGAGAAGCTCTTGTCTCCCTGTCTCTTCCTTTCTTCCATCTCCCCTAGGGCCCCCCATAATCTATTTTTGATCTTAAATAATAAATGTTGATGTATAAAAAAAAGGAAACAACAATTAGCTCTGGCTTCATCAAGAATATGTCGTACCAAACTATCTTTTTTTCCTTTATTTTTGTTGCACTTAAAATACTACCGGTAGAATCAGGGGAATGCAATAGATACATTTCATCTAGAATTTAGCCAAGAATCTAGTATTTTAAACTACTCTTGTACAGAAGACAAAGCGGTCTTGAATATATATAGTTATTGACATTGGATATAGAACTTGTTGACTCAGAGAGTATTCATTCATTAATGGCTGAAGATCAGCCTGAAAGGACAGTCTCCAAAGGAGGGCTCCCAATATTCTATGTTTGACCTAATTATAGCATTTTTATCAGTGAACTGAATAACAGCATAGATAACCCAATTAGCAGATTTGCAGATGACACAAAACTAACAAAACACAAAACAACAGAATCAGAACTTGAGCTAAAGTTTGAGGTTGAATCTAATAAGATTTTCCATTATGGAAGAATTTAAAATCTTACACTTGGATTAGAAAAAATCAAATTTATAAGTGAAGGTTAGGAAAAGCATTGTTAGACAGTGGTCTAAAGGATCTGGAAAAGATCTGTGCTTTTTAGTGGATCTCCATGGAACTGAAAAGGAGAGGGGACCAGGCACAGGGGTGGCTTTTGGTGTATCATATCCTTGAGGCTATTAGTGCAACCTAGCCGCCTGCAGTGTAGGAGGTGGGGGAGAAGTGATGACTGAACTCAGGGCTAGTGAATATCAGGTCAATGTAGGTTTGATTTTTTTTTAACCTTCTTTTGGAATCTGGATGTTTTGTATCATGGGAACAACTAAAGTTTCCTTATCTTTGGGATATAATTTCTATTTTGGAGAAGTTTGAAAGGTCATAGGGACCAGAGAAAATAGCTGCTCATGGAACTTGTTGAAAATTGAGACAAACAATATGTCTTTCTGTTCACCATACTTTTCAAGTGAAATTAGTTTCATATATGTAGTGACTACAAAGAACAGACTAGTCTCTACAAGACCTGAGCTGGTCACATAGGAAACTCATTTTCAGAAATAGCTATAGCTCAGGAAATCATACTGCTTGTTGCTTTGACGCATCAGGACTTCTATTGTGAGTTGACTCGGAGTTTACTAGTTGTCAAGGATTTCTACATGATTCAAAGAATACAATAGGTGCACGAAGTTTCTAAATTTTGCCACGGACTTAAAAAATGGTAGATGATTGGAGAAAATTCAATCTTTATAAACATTAGTGCATGGAGCTGACATACAGTGTGGTCCCAGTTCCCATATTGCTGGACATTCTGGCTTCTCCTACTTTCTTCCCTTTCCCTACCAAGCTTCACAGTCACAGTCCAAAGTTGTCACTGGCTAAGGAAGCATATTCCATGATGGCATTGATTCATCTGGGAGCAATTGCCTTGATGAATGGATAATTGTTCCCAAAGTTCTCTCTATCTTTCCCTTCTCTTTCCCAAGAAAGGAATGCATATTCTTCCAATTGACCCAAACTACTATTTTCAGAGGAAAACTCAGAGTGGCTCTCATCCAATCAACTTTATACTGGGACTTTGCAGTTTCTCCACAAGATACTTCTCAGAGCATCTTAACCCACTACAGATAACATAAACAATCCTGACAGCAGTCTTCAGCTGTTAAATCATTGGCTCATTCCAATTTTTACACATGGTAGATTTGGCTGGTGGCCATGGATGAATAAGAAGCTGAATCCAGAACCAAATGGAAAGAGATCAGGCTGGATGGAATTTGGGAAGTTTTGTAATATTTTATTTTAAAAAATTTATTGTAGTTGAAATCATCCATTTTATCTCCAATGATGTTCTGTCCCTTGTTTGGTCAAGAACTCTTCTTCCCCTAGCCATAATTATGAATTCTCTGTTCATCTAATTTCTTTATGATATGATCTTTATCTCTCTAGATGATAAATCCATTTGGAGCTTACTGTCGGATGTGGTGGGAGATGTTGGTGTAAACCTAATATCTGATAGATTTCTTTCTCGTTTTCGGAGCAGTTTTTGTCAAATAGGGAGTCCTTCCCCAGTAACTTGGGTCTTGGAATTGATTAAACACAACGTTTTCTTATGGATTTTGTGTTCCTAATCTGTCCCAATGTTGTACTTTTCTCATTTTTAGCCAGTACGCGTTGTCTTGCCTGTTAGAATGTAAGCTCCTTCAATGTAGGGACTGCTTCATTCTTTGTACTTGTATTCTCAGTGCCTGGCCTATAGTAGGGCCTTCACAAAAGCTTAGTTATTGATGGATGATTATTGCTTTCCATACAGTTTAAGATCTTGTACTGCTAACCACTCCTCCCTTTTTTCTCATTATTTTTCTTGGCATTCTTGACCTTTGATTCCTCCGGGTGAATTTTGTTATCATTTTGTCTAGTTCTATAAAGCAATCCTATGACACTTTGATTGGTATGCCACTGAATCTATAAATTAATCTACACAATATTGTCCCTTTGTCATAGTGGTATGGCTCAATAATGAACAGTTATTTTTTCTTCAATTCTATGTTTATTTCTGTAAATAGTACTTTATAGTTTTAGACATATAATTCCTGCATGTATCTTGCGAGGTGAACTCTCAGATATTTTACCCAGTCTGTGCTTATTTTCAACGGGATTTCTCTGTCTATCACTTCCTCCTGGGTTTGTTGGTAGTAAAAAGAAAGGCTGGTAATTTTTTTGTGCTTTCTACTTGGGGATATTCTATGCTTTTGGTCAGACGGTAAGAGCTCAATTTGATTTTTGTTAAGTTAAAATCATTAACAAAGATACTTTAAATCCACTTAAGTTTTCAAATGAATATCTGAAAACTATAATAATGGCTAGAATTTATGGAGTGCCTGCTGTGTGCCAGGAACTGTGCTAAGCATTTTACTAATGTTTACTAATCTCATTTGATCATCACAATAACCCTGGGAAGTAGGTACATTAATATTATATTTTTATTATTAAACCCAATTTACCGCTGAGGAAACTGAGGCAAGTAGAGGTTAAGTGACTTGCCCATAGTCATACAACTAAGTGTTGAAATTCAGGTCTTCCCAACTCCAGAGCATCCCTTTATCCGCTGCTATCTATCTATCTATCTATAATCTATCTATATTATCTAGCTGCCTATAGAAATAGATCCCTCAATGAGACTTACTACCTCACTGGTTTTTTACCCCATCATTCTGAGCATCATTTTTATAATTTGAATCATCAAGTACATTTTCTTAATTTGCATTCAAAGTTTCTGGTAGATACAAAGTTCTTCACAATGTAGAACAAGTCATAAATCGCGTGGTAGATTACAATGTTGCCTTGGAGGCAATCTCTGAAATAGTTGTTGATCAAAAAGTAACAATCTGTTGAACGATCATTTTGTTCTCTCTGAATCATAGAAATTGCAAATGACATGTAGCGAGATCCAGGTACTGAGTCATTTAGCTGTCTAATAAGTAATGTTGTGATATGACCTTTATATATCTACATCATGTATCCATGTGGAGCTTATTGTGGTACGTAGTGTTAAATGCCGGTTGAAACTTAGCATCTGACAGGTTTCTTTCTAGTTTTCTGAGCTGTTTTTGTCAAATAGTAAGTCCTTTCTCAGTCACTTGGGTCTTTGGGTTTCTCAAACATTATGTTATTAAGCAAGTTAGAAGTTTCGAGTTTTGCTCATCTTTTAGAATCAAAATAGACTCCATATGTTGTCTTTATTAGAAAAGTAGTTTTGTCTTTGAAATTTAAAAGTTAGGCCACCACAGATGTGACAAAATCTATTCAGATGACTGATATGCTTAGGTGGTATGCTGAGATTTTAATGAATCCCAACATCTACAAAATATTATGTGCTTGGAAAATATAGTATTAGGAATAATAGTGATGTTTTCCAAATGGTGGTCAGCACAGACTAATAGTTTCTTGGTTCTTTTAGATGTTTAAAAAACAATTTAGTTTTATCAACTGAATAACCTTTTTCTTTTTGCTTTTATTTATTACTCTTTTGGTTTCCAAATAGTCTGCAATATATGAACATCTCCCAGCTTGCCTTGCCAAGTGCTGTATAAAGGGGGACTTTACACAGTAGACAAGCTGACTATTGATTTGTCACTATTTTTCCTCTATCTCCCTCAATCAAATCACATTTTATTAATACCTCATATTTTAAATATAATTTAAATATAATTTAAATCAAAGCCATATCACTCAGTAGTAGCAAGGAATAGAAAAGTAACAAATTATATTTCTTTAGTACCTTAAGTTTGCAAAGCACTTTATATGCAGTTGAGAATTTCTACTTGACTTTTAAAATTCAGCATCAGAAGTGCACATAGTACACCAACAGATTTTGAAATGAAAGAAAAGTTGGAATGATATTCCAAAAAGCAATGCTTTAAAATTAATAAAGTTTTAAACTCAAAACAAAATTTTCTGCCAAGTTGAACTTAAATCATAAACAAAAGTTGTTCATAGTAAGAAGAAATTTGCTTAATACAGTGAACAGAATACTAAAGATGGAGTCCAGAAGGCCTGAATCCGAATCTGGTCTCAGACTCTTAATACCTGTGTGACCCTCGGCAAGTCATTGCATCATGGTCCCCTTCAATTTCCTCATCTGTAAAATGGGAATGATAACACCTGCCTTCCAGGGTTGTTGTAAGGTGATGACGAGATAATATTTGTAAAGATATAGAAAAACTAGCAATTATTTTATAGATATTCATCAGACAAAAAACTTAAAGTAGACGAGTCCAAAGAGCATGAAATGACCAACCAGGTAAAGATATGTTTGCAAGTTCTAAGAAATATAGAAAGGCTGATGTCTTTTAGAGGTCTTACCTCATCTGTGGGTCATTGAGAGAACAAGAAAACATTTATGGACAAAGGCCAAGAAGGAGGAACAGCCAGAAGAATCCTAGAGGAAAGACGGAATGAGGAAAAGAAAGAACTAATTTGGCATGTCTTGGGATGGGACACTAGATGAATTCATTCAACAAAGTAGGTTGATTTTTTAAAAATGTAACAAGCTTATCAATTTTGACCTTGCGTATGCATGGTTCAACTTACTGTAGAAGAGACACACAACAATCTAGCCACAAAGGTTTTGAATAGAAAAGGAAAGGGAAGTTGGTGCTTATTTTGGTGCTTAATGACCAAACTCTGACTGTCTGTCTGTCTGTCTCTCTCTCTCTCTCTCTACATATATATATATATATATATATGAAAATAAAATATGTGTGTATAATATGTGTATATGAATGTGTGTACATATATATATATACATATATATAAATATAGTTTAAAAGTCACTATAATGTCAGAAGAACAACAGCAGTTAGTCTCCTGGAAATTTAGAGGGAAAGAAATGACAAAAAAGGAGCCAGCAATA
>CM053774.1:111609232-111640406 GCA_028658325.1 Potorous gilbertii
TAGAGGACTTTCAAGCATTCTTGATGAAAAGACCAGAGCTGAAAAGAAAATTTGACTTTCAAACACAAGAATGAGAAGAAGCATGAAAAAGTAAACAGCAAAGAGAAGTCATAAGGGACTTACTAAAGTTGAACTATTTACATTCCCACAGGGAAAGATAATATTTGTAACCCTTGAAACTTTTTTCAGTATCTGGGTAGTTGGTGAGATTACACACACACACACACACACACACACACACACACACACATACACACACACACAGAGACAGAGAGACAGAGAGCACAGGGTGAACTGAATAGGATAGGATCCTATCTTAAAATAATGAAATTAAGCAATGAGAGAGAAATATATTGGGAGGAGAAAGGGAGAAATGGAATGGGGCAAATTATCTCTCATAAAAGAGGCAAGTAAAAGACTTTTCAGTGCAGGGAAAAATGGGGGAGATGAGAGAAAAAACATGAAGCTTATTCTCATCACATTCGACTAAAGAAAGGAATAAAATGCACACTTATTTTGGTATGAAAACCTATTTTACAATACAGGGGGAGAAGGGGATAAACAGGGTGGGGGGGATAATGGAAGGGAGGGTAGTGGGAAGAGGGAGTACTCTTGGGGAGGAACAGGATCCAAAGAGAGAGCAGAAGCAATGGGGAGCAGGATAGGATAGAGGGAAATATAGTTAGTCTTATACAACACGACTATTATGGAAGTCACTTGCAAAACTACACAGATATGGCCTATATTGAATTGCTTGCCTTCCCAAAGGGAATGGTTAGGGAGGGAGGGATGAAGAGAAGCTGGAACTCAAAGTTTTAGAAACAACTGTTGAGTATTGTTCTTGCAACTAGGAAATAAGAAATACAGATAATGGGGTATGGAAATTTATCTTGCCCTTCAGGACAAAAGAGAAGATGGGGATAAGGGAAGAGAGGGATATTAGAAGGGAAGACAGATTGGTGATGGGGTAATTAGAATGTTCGGCGTTTTGGGGTGGGGGAAGGGGAGGAATGGGGAGAAAATTTGGAACCCAAAATTTTGTGGAAATGAATGTTGAAAACTTAAATAAATAAATAAATAAATAAGTGTAGACAAAAAACAAACAAAAAAATAAATAAAATGAGTGCTAAAAATTGTCTTTACATGTAATTGGGAAAAGATAAAATACTATTTAAAACATAAACTCACTACCATCCTGCAAATTCACAAAAAATATCCCAAAAGTGTTAAGCAGCAAAACATACACACCAAAGTTGGATATCCTACTTCAATCTGGGTGCTTTACCATGGTCTTTTTATTTTAATTAAACTTTTTTCAATATTGAATGTTGTTGATTTTAATGAATTCTTTTATATGAGTGTGTATTAAGGAAGGGAGGCCTCCTTTGATTGGCATCTCCTGGAAGAATTAGTGTTTTCTTCAGTAGGTTAACATCGTAGAAGAGCAATGACTTTGGAGCCAATGAACTGGTTTCAATTTCAGTCTCTACTCTACCACTAACTACCTGTGTGACTTGAGCAAGTCATTTAACTGTTTTGTAGCACGATTTCTTCATCTATAAAATGAGGTGGGGTTGCGTGGAGGAAGTAGAGAGGAATTAGATCAGCCTTCTCCACAGTTCTTTGATCACATGTCCCCTTCAGTTAAAAGTTACTCAACCTATATAAATTTTATGTGCTGTTTATTTTAATATTTAATTTTTATTTTAATACTTTATTCAGTCATAACTGAAAATAATAACAGCATTCTAAATAGATGTGTCATGATAACTGCATGTTGTTTCAATTTTCATCTCATAGAATATAGTCTAATACACAGGCAGCTAGGCAGTGTGGTGGTTAGAGCACTGGGCATGGAGTCAGGAAGACTCCCCTTCCTGAAGTTAAATCCAGCCTCAGAAACTTACTATCTGTGTGACACTGGGCAAGTCACTGAACCCTGTTTGCCTTAGTTTCCTCATTTGTAAAATGAACTGAAGAATGGCAAACCACTCTAGTATCTTTGCCAAGAAATCCCCAAATGGGGTCACAGAGAGTCAGACATGACTAAATGATCCAACAACAAACAACAAAGAGACTAACACAGATTATCTTCACAGCTGCAATCTACAATTTTATGTATTTCCACAATTCTCTTTTGCTATTTTCTTGAAAGCATCACCTAAGAGTACAATACAGTTCTTTGGAGACAGTGGGAAATGTGGGATAGAGGGATAGGTGTCATCATATTGATGTGTCTGGTCCTTTCCTTAGACTTGACTAGCAACCAGTCTATGATCTTATGGAGGTTAATTTTCTAATTAAGTGTAGATGACTTTGGGTAAGAGAGAAATGGGGGAGGGGATGTTAAGCATCTTGGGGGTGGAAAAATGCCTTCCTGGGTGGCATGGTAGGCAGGGGCACTGTGTGTGCAATGGTTATCCACAGGGAGCCATACTATATGGATCAGTTACAAGGAAGACAAAAATTCAAGTGAAGGTAAAGAGAAGGCTGAGTATCTCCTTTTTGTGTCAGAATGCATCCTGGCCTGGGGTCTCTGGGGGAACCATCTCCTTCATGACGTCCTCTCCCTTGGCATATCTGGGTCAAAGGTATCCATCCTTGACTATCGTCTATAAACTGTCCAGTTTAGTCTACTGAGATTCAGAAATATGCCTCCTTGATCCCAGAACTTAAGCGTTCTTAACTGGCTTGTTTTCTGATAGTACCTGGAATAGAGTCTTGTTTCTAGCACAGATTTGCAGACATTACTAGGTTCTAAACCACTTTAAGGTTGCTTAAATCTGTTAGAAATAAGACAGTGCTATTTAATACAGCCTTACAAAACCTAATGATGTTGGTTTTCTAGTAATCGTTTCATGTGGTGAAAGCCTGTTCAGTCCTTAAGGAGTTAGCCTTGTAAACATCAGAGTTATAGGAAAAACATCTAATTAAGCTACAACTTTCCTGTCAGCCTTCCAGCTTACCTTTGGCCAGAAATCGCTTTCACTTTGTCGTTTTGTGGCTTCTGCTGCTCTAGAATTTTTTGAGAGTCATTTTTTACAGGTATTTTATGGGCTGTGGAGGAAGAGCTAAAGTACGTGTGTCTTTCTATTCCATCGTGGCTCCACCCCCTATTACCCCATTTTTACAGATGAGGAAACTGAGGTAAGATAGTGACTTGTCCAGGATCATGAAACTACTAAGTATCTGAGTCTAGATTTGAACTCCAATCTTCTTGACTCCAAGCCCAGTTCTCTATCCACTGGACCACCTAGCTGCCTTCTCTACAGAAGAGGTTGGGACCTCCTCTACATTTTCTACTCTTAAAGAATCGCCTAGAGCCCTGAGAGGGTAAGGGATTTGCTCATAGACACACAGTCAGACAAGGGTCTTGAACCTGGGTCTTTTTGATTCTGGGGGACTCCCTAAACCCCTCATGACTCTTATTTAGATATCACATTTATTCTTTTGGGGGCATACAATGTAAGACAATGTAAATTACCAGGACACACTATTTTGGACTAGGATGTTTTTAAAGAAGACATGAGCAATGTCTTGTTAATTGAGATAACTTCATGCCATCATTAGCTAATATCTTGAGGCATAAGAAACACTTAGGGCAAGTTTCATCATTAATGATAGTATAAGTCCGCATTTCAAACAATCTAATTTGGGGGAGGCATCTTCCTGGCAGAACTTATTGAATCTCCCTTGTCTTTAACTTGTGATGTGACGGAAGAAGAGGAAGACAAGGGTAAGTTCTGCCATATTCCTTTTCCTTTGTGCCCTCATTACACATTACCTTTGATCTGACTCTCTTTACAGGAATCTTTAAGCCACTTGTCCATTTGTGAGAGTAAGTTTAGTTAAAACTAGAAGATATAACCCATAAGTCCATTTAATCAGACTCATAGAAACTAAATCAAAATATACTGAAAGTGAACGACCAAGTGAAGATATCCTGTCAGCCTCTCCATGTGTAGGACTCATCCCCTAGGATGCCTCACCTCCATACAAAACATATGGCATGACCTCCTTATGTACAGAGCAAGTGAGGGTACAAAGGTCAGTCTATATACTCAACATCAGTAAAATTTACTTTTCTTTTAGATTATAAAATAAACATTAGACTTTTTAGTGTCTGACTCTTCCTGACCCTGTTTGCAGTTTTGTTTGCTATTTCCTTCTCCAGATCATTTTACAGATGAGGAAACTGAGGCAAACTGGGTTAAGTGAGTTGCCCAGGGTCAACCAACTAATAAGTGTCTGAGGCCAGATTTGAACTCAGGAAGTCCTCCTGACTCCAGGTCAAGCACTCTCTCCACTGTGTCACCTTGCTGCCTTAATTATTTTAGTATATCATCTGGTATACCCTCTGGAATGCCAAATGCCATCCTTTGGTGTATAGCCACTGATCTATAGGACCAAGTTCAAACTTTTTACCCAGGCTCTCCACATCTCTCTTTCCAACCTCAAGTCCCTTGCACAAGACTACTGTTTTCACAGTTCCTAAAACCCAACCTTTTCCTCCAACATTCCCACCTCAGGGCCTTTGCTCATGCTATTCTTTCTGTTTGAAGTACCCTACTCCCCTTTCCCATCTGATGCCTGCCCAGATTTCAAGACAAATCTCCCAGCCTTGCATGACACCTTCCCTGCCTTCTCCAACCTTCCCCCAGCTTCAGCAGCATCCATTGTTCATACTCCTTCATGGATCACTTAGGCTGTCTTGTCTCCTGTAATTTATCCTTCCACATGTGTGCGTCTTAATTTTATCAGTAAATTATAAACTCCGTGAGAACAGGAATTATGTGTCCTTGTCATGTCCTCCACAGTGTCTAGAACACAGAAAGAATTCAACGACCAATGAATTATAAATCTTCAATAATAATCTTAAGAGATTACGAGGAAGAGTTCAGAAATATGTCTCAAGAATTATTTTCATTTACAGCCATTTCCCAATATACTTCTCTTTAAATTATACACACACACATATCTACATATGAGTTTTTGTATTAGTATATAAACAAATGTTTTTGTCTATACATGTGTATAATACATACAAACATACATGTGTATTTACACACATGCTATCTATGTTCTATTTGGTCACTTTACTTCTTGTCTTAAAAAAAATTAACCCAACTTGAATGTAGAAGTAAATGTTAAGGAAATGATCCCACCACGCCACCTAAGGATGCATTTCCTAGACTCCTACAAGCTTGAAAGAACCTTCAAAGTACCTAGTCCAATGATAAAGAAACCAAGGATCAGATGGGTTGATTATCTCGTACCCCACTGCAGTTCCTATTTGACATTTTCTTGCTCAGTATCACAGCAAAACAGGGGCCCAAATCTTCCATTTCTAAGTCAGAGCCCTCTTACTAGGTGGTTCAGTGGATAGCGCTCCTGGACTCTGGAAGATCTTAGTTCAAATCTGGACCCAAAGACTTACTAGCTGAGCGACCCTGGGCAAGTCACTTAATCTTTTTCTACCTCAATTTTTTCATCTGTAAAATGGAGATGTATGTAATAGCACATGTCTTAGGGTTGTGGTAAGGAATGAATGCAAAGCATTCTGCAAACCTTAAAGCATTATACAAATTCTGTGTTGGAAAGAGACAGGGCTCTGGAGTCAGAAGTCCTAGAACCCTATCCTACTCTGATGCTTGCTACCTCTCTGTGTCTTACTCTCTGGGTCTCAGTTTCCTCATCTGATGAGAAGACCTTTGAAGTCCTTTCCAGCTTTAGAGCCTTGTTTCTACAACCATAGTTCAGTATCCTTAGCATCTTCCAAAGAAAACAGTCCCCAGGATCCCTCAATTTAAGTCTTGTTTGGTGGAGGAAAGTTTTCATTTATACACTCTTTAGATAGAGCTTTTTGAAAACAACTAGCTCTCAGTTATGTGGGCAACAGTGACAGTTATGATATTGTCCACATCATTTCGGTCCAACTCTCCTGATGCCAGTAACATCTGGCTCTAAGGACAGAAACTGGGAGTGGGTTCACTGGATCTCATTCGGTTAGGCAGGGCTGGACTAGATCTATTATCAAGACTTCAGCTCACAATGGTATAGGGAGAGAGAGGAGGGAGGAAGCAAGTGTTTACTAAGTGCCTACTATGTTCCAGGCACAGTGCTAAGAGACAAATATCATCACATTGGATCCTCTCAACAGCCCTGGGAGGGAATTACCAGCTATTCCTACAATGGCCAGAGCACCACCAGCAGCTCCCCTCTGACCATTTAGCCTCTATTTCTCCATTCTCCTGAATATAGATAGCACTTGTGGACTACTCAGACCCCTGGCTCCTCTTCTTCCACTTTCCTTTTTCTGGTCATTTCAGTATTCTTTCAGGATGTTAGCAGAAGGGAGGGCAAAGAAGCAAATCAAACAGTCCATTTTATTCCTTTTAGCAACTTAGCCAACACACACACACACACACACACACACACACACACACCACACCACACCCTGCTTTTAATTATCACCTTCAAGTTCCTCAAGTACCCAATGTCCTTATGTTGTGAATCAACTGGTTATTGTTATATCCAATCGCATTCCATATTCCCAATTTTTTCTCATTCATCACCTTCAAAATTCACCTACTGAACCTACTGTCTGCTGTGGCTGGAATTCAGTCCCTCTTCCCCTATATCTCTTGTCTTTCCCTCAAGATTCAGCTCCCATCTTACTTTCTTTAGCTCTTTCCTAGTCCCCCTATTGGCTGATGCCTTCCTTCTGAATTATCTCCCATCTCTGCATATAACTTGGATATACATTTATTATTTATATGCTATCTTCCCATTAGACTCTGAGAGCCTGAGGGAAGGGAACATGTTTTCACTTTTCTCTTTATCCCCCATACATAGTAAGTACTATGTAGTTAGTAAGTACATAGTAAGTTTTTAATAAATGCTTTTGACTGACTCCCTATGTCCCCTTCTCTCAGAACTCAATTTTTTGCTTTTCAAGCAGCAGTCAACAAATTTGTGCTAATGAGTGATTATGGAAGGATGCTGGTCCTTCAGCCTTCGGCTCCCAAGTAATGATGATAGAGGGAAGGGAGAGAACAAGCAATTATTAAATGCCTACTGTGTGCCAGGCATTATTCTAAGCACTTTACAAATATTTCATTTGATCCTTACAAGAGCCCTGTGAGGTAAGAATTATACTGTATAGTATATGATTTACCCAGGGTCAGACAGCTAGGATGCCTCTGAGGCAGGATTGGAACTTAGGTCTTGATTCTAGGCCCAGAAATCTACTGCACCAGCTAGCTGACCCTTCTATTATACCTTAAGGTTTACATCTATTAACTTATCTGAGCCTTATGAGAGCCCTGTGAAGTGATAACCTACAGGTGTTATTACCCCTATTTTCTGGATGAGGAAACTGAAAATCAGAATAAATGACTTTCCCATGACCACGCAGCTAATAGGTATAAAAGGCAGATGTCAGCCCCTTGCCCTGTACCTTATCTATTACTCCATATGTCTTTTCACTGTGCCTTTTGGAGATAAACTGCAATGATTTATGGTCTGGGTGATACTTGGTTCTCCAGACATTTCAGCATCATCTGAGATACAGTGTAGTGTGCTCAGGAGTCAGGAAGACTCAAGTTTGAATCTTGCCTCAGACACCTACCAGCTAGGTGACTTCTAGGCAAGTCACATCCTCTCTGGATTTCAAACTCTTTATCTGCAGAAAACAGAGGCATGGTCAGCCAGCAGCCTGATGACCCTGCTTCTAAGCAGGTGTGAGATGGAGGGGTTCTTTCCTCCATTCAGAATATATGGAATTACCCTATGATTGCTTCCTGTCAGTTTACTATGTGGTGATGATAAGACTTTCAATTCAGCTGTAACTGAAGGAGCACATAAAAGGTTGGACAAACAGGTGAGTCCAGAAGGGGCGTATACCTTCAAGGTGGAACAAGAGGGAGCACCAGCTGCTGTGAATGCCGTCTGGGCATTCTTTCTCAGGA
The DNA here is from genome assembly GCA_028658325.1 of Potorous gilbertii. NCBI lineage: Eukaryota > Metazoa > Chordata > Mammalia > Diprotodontia > Potoroidae > Potorous > Potorous gilbertii. Next base: position 111,617,203 of record CM053774.1, read on the forward strand.
AACTCTCACTGGCTCCATGCTTTCTACTGTCCTACATCTCACCTCACTTATGTAGCTAAACTCTTGGAGGAAGTCTCAGAAAATCATCTTTTACTTGGTGATGTCATCAGCTCCCAGCAGTTCAGATCGATCAATCAATAAACATTTATTAGTGCCTACTGTGTTACCAGGCACTCCATTTTTGCCATCATGAAAATATCAATCTGGGAGAAGAAGACCCTCAAAGTTTCTGGCCAGGACAAAGAAAAATTGTTTATTTACACTCATTCTAAGCAAAAAAACCTGTCCCACCTAGCCCTTAGACATTGAATGGATGTTGCCCCAGACAAACTGAGGCCTGGGAAAGAGCTTAATCTAGGAAGGCCAAAGTCATTCACTGCATCCTGGGCCATCACCAGTCATCTTGAGTTTTGTCTTGCCATTGGACTTCAATGACTCCGGAGGAGAGAGTGAGGTTGACAACTTTGCGAGGCTCTGCCTCACTTAAATCCAATAATGTCCAGATCAAGACATCACCCATGATGTCTTTGGTTTTCTTTGAGAAGGAAGAACTAACAATGGTTACTACCACTGTGCCACCACCACCACCACCACCACCACCACTACTACTACTACTACCTCTTCTCTGCTTCCTTTCTTTTCAGTTTCTTCCTAATATTTTGCAGTCTGGCTTCTGACATTCAACTGAAATGAAACTGCTTTCTCCAAAGCTACCAATAATCTCTTAAGAGCCAAACCTCATGGCTTCTTCTCAGTCATCAGTTTTCTTTCCCTCCCTATCTCTCCCTTCAGAGATGATGATTTGTTAAGTCTTGAAGTGATTTTTTAAACATGTTTTTATTGATGTCCTCTATTTCTTACATCATCATAGTAATCAGCGGTGTCCTTCTTTCTTTGCCTTCTAGCACATAAAAAATGCTACTATAAATATGTTGATGTATAGGGAACTTTTCTTTTATCTATGGCTTCCCTGGGGTTTAAATCCAGTAATGGAATCTGGGTTCAAAAGATAAATGCTATTTATTTTTTAGGGGTTGTTTTGTAGCCTGTAACTTTGTTGAAGCTATTAATTATCTCAATGAGCATTTTTTGCTAATTCCCTAGGATTTTCCAAATATACTGTCATATCATCAAATAGGGATCATTTTATCTTGTCTTTACTTTATGCTTTCAATTATTTTCTCTTATTACTGTTGCAAGTTTTTCCAGAAATATGTTAAATAGTAGTGGAGAGAATAAGCTTTTTTGCTTTACTCTCATATTTAATAGAAAAGGTTCTAATATATCCCCATTGCATATGATGCACTTGCATTTAGTTTTAGATAGATGCCTTTTGTGATATTTTAAGAGTCCTTTTATACCTATACTTTCTGGGATTTTTAGCATAAAAGAGGGTTGTACTTTGTCAGAGGCTTTTTCTGTATCTATTGAGATGATCATGTGGTTTGGGATGTTTTGGTTTTTAATATTATTAAGTTGATTGATTGTTTTTCTAATATTGAACCATCTTTGCATCCCTGGCATAAGCTCCACTTGGTCATAATGAATAAATTGATATCTTGGATAAATCACTCAAGTATGCTTGGTAAGATTTTGTTTAAAATTTTTGAGGTAATATTCATTAATGATATTGATCTAGAACATTCCTTTTGTGTCTTATCTTTTTCTGGTTTAGGTTGCAGGACTATATTTGTCTCAGAAAAGGATTCTGGTAGGGTGCTTTCTTTTTCAATTTCTGAGAATAATTTGTGAAGTATTGCTACTAAGTGTTTTTTAAAATTCGATAAGATTCTCCTATGAATCCATCAGTGAGAAATTGGATAAGAAAAAAAAAACTTTACAATTTTACCAGAATATATATTTTTAAAAGACAAACACAAAATAAAAATGAGGGGATGGGGGAAAATGTATTTCGCATCAAGAAATCCAAAAAAGCAGGAGTTGTAATCATGATACCTGACAAAGCAAAAACAAACATCCAAAATACAAAAAGGGATAAACAAGGAAACTATATTATGCTCAAAGGAATCACGGACAACAAACCAATATCAGAAACAAACTTTTATGCTCCAAATGCCTCAGCATCCAAATTCATTAAGGAAACATTAGCTGAGCTACAAGAAGACATAGATAGGAGATTTCTCTCTGCTTTGGACTAGTCTAACAGAAAAACAAACAAAAGGAGAAAGGTGGAACTGAAGAAACTGCTAAAAACTAGAGCTAAAAGCTTTATGGTGTCTTCTACCTGATTGATATTGGACCAGTAATCACTGGTTGGATAATATTTGTCATCTCTAAGTACAACAATAGTACCACCTCTAGCCAGTGGTAAGTCATGCATGTGGTCTACCAGTCTCAGGAAGATAATCTCTATATGCTCTATCTATGCAACCCCTGGTTACATTTTAAAAAATTATAATGCAATGGAAAGAAAATATAGAAGATGAATATTTGTGGCATGAAGGAGGTGATATAATTGAAAAAGAACGGATCAAGAATCAGTATTCAACGAACATTTATTTATTTATTGTGTAACAACCTGGGGTCTCTACAGTCCCAGGTGCAACCAATAGAGAATAAAAATTAATCAATAAACATTTATTGAGTACCTACTATGTGCTCGCCACCATGCTAAGTGCTGAAGATATAAAGAGGTAGAATGTTGACTCTTACGGACTGAGACAATGTAATAAGCATCAACACATATAGGAAAGACAGGAATAGAACCCGGTTTTGGAAGGAAGATGAATTCCACTTTGGACATGTTGAGCTTGGTATGTCATGATTATATGGTAACTCCTTGAGGAACTGTTTTTGCCTTTGTGTCCCTAGTGGTTAGCACAGTACTTAACACATAGTAGGTGCTTGATAAATACTTGTTGATGTGTTGCTGGTCAGCAGGATATTCAGGTGTCCTACAAACATTCGGAAATATGAGAGTAGACCTCAAACGTGAAATAGGAATGAAAATATAAAAGTAGGAGTGGTTGGTTAATAGTGCCCAATGCTACAAAAGACCTAAAGAGTAATGAGAATGTGATAATGAGATCACAGATGATCTTGGAGAAAACAGTTTCAGTGGAGTAAAAAATGGAAAAGTAAGTTGACTTTGAACCTTAATTGTGCCCCTATGTGCCCTTAGACCTTTGAGTTTCAGTGTCACCATCTACGAAATGGGGAGCAAAAGATCAGACCCTATCTCCAAGGTCTGCTCCGTCTCTAAAATGCCATTATCTAACGCTCTGGGGGTTACTACTTTCAGTTTGTACTTTCAGGTTGGGTCCCTAGGTAACTGCTACTTCTACTTTCTAGAGTACTCTGTGGATTGGCAGTTCTAACACTATGTAACTCATGAGCCCCCACTGGTGTGCTTCCTATTAACAATCTGACATAATTGGCTGCTAGTAACAGTAGCTACAAAATATTCCTCCCCTTAACTTAAAGTGGAAAATATCACTTTAAGTACTATATATGGCATCTGTGGGCATAAACTTAGGGAATAATGATAGGGAAGCACATACATAGGGAATATGCGACCAAGGCCACTCACTTCTCTGGCACTAAAGGATCTCAAAGTGCTTTCTTTTCATAGAATACTCCTGAAGATTCCTCCTGAGTACAGTGTCGTCATGAGGCATGCTACTTAGCTGAGATCCCTGGGTCTGCTCCTCATACAGTTCAATTCTCTTGTGAGTAGTAACCTACTTTCTTCTTGTTCCAAGTCACATTCCTTAAAGCTGCTCCTAGACTAAAACAAATGCCTCTGTTTCTGTAGTATATATCTCAATCAATTTTACCATTTACTCACTGTCTCAAATTGACTTCAATGCTGTTAGATAGGGTGTCTCCTGGGTGAGTAGTTGCTAGATCCCATGGCCAGTGTTGAGGATAGGAGGAGAGAAAATTCTCTTCTCCCCACTAAGAAGTGAATAGCTGAGCTCTTTCCCAAATCTGGCCCTCTCTTCCACTTACTTGAACTGATTTTGAGCTACCCCCGGGGAGGTGGGGGGGTTGGGGGGGTGGTAACCCATCATTGTTCCTCTATTGACATTGCCTTTTCTGACTCAATCAGAAGCAGATGTTTACACATCTAGAAAGGAATCACAAGGTGCTAATGTCTCCTTACCACATTAACACTTGTAATTATATCAGGTGACTATCAGCAGAGGTGGAGGAGAAAACAACTAAATCTTCTCTCTTTACATTTCTAATTAAAAGACATCATCCCTACCTTAAATAAAGTCTATTCATGTTGAACCCTGAAAACAGATACCAGAAATATGGTCTTTTGTTGACATGCCGAAATTTATAATTAGGAAATCACTTTTTTAAATAAAAGTATAACCTTCGCTTTGGAGAGAAGGGAAATTTTCATCAAATACATGAACACATTGAGGATAAAATCAATGAACTTGGTAATACAATTATACACAACTATATTAATATATACATATATACATTAACAAAAATAGTTAACTTGACTGTTCAGAAATAAAGGAACTTTATACAACAAAAAACAAGATCTCTAAAATCAAAAGAAAAGAAGCAGATTGAAAAAAATCCACAGTAAATATATCATAAAAAGGTCTGGCAAACAGAATCCATCAGAAACTGATATATATGTTAATATTAATATACATTCCTCAATTAAGTCAAATGATATGAATATACAATTTTTTAAAAATTAATTTTATTTTCAGTGTTCCACAATCACTACCATATAACTTAGATTTTCGTCCCCTCCCCATGATGGCATGCAATTATATATAGGATCTGCACATACATTCCTATTAAATACTTTTTCACTATAGTCATGCTGTATAGAAGAATTAAAATGAATGGGAGAAATCATATTACCAACCAAAATGTAAAATACACAAAAAAATGATCTGCTACATTCTGCGATTGAATTCCATAGTTCTTTCTCTGGATGTGGAAGGCATTTTGCCTTAAAAGACCATTGGGAATTTTTTTAAGTCCTTCCATTGCAATGAAGTACTAAATCTACCAGAAAAATTCCTCGCATACTGTGGTTGTTACTGTGTACAAAGTTCTCCTGGTTCTGCTCCTTTCACTCAGCATCAGATCTTCTAAGTCTTTTCAGGCCTCTCTGAAGTCTTCCTGTTCATCACTTCTTAGAGCACAATAGTATTCCCATTACATTCATATACCATAATTTATTCAGCCATTCCCCAATTGCTGGGTTTCCCCTTGATTTCCAGTTTGGCCACCACAAAGAGAGCTGCTATAAACATATTTGTACATGTGGAACCCTTTCCCATTTTTATGATCCCTTGGGGATATAGTTCTAAAAGCAGTGTTGCTGGGTCAAAGGGTATGCATATTTTTGTAGCCCTTTGGGCATAGTTCCAAACTGCTCTCCAGAACGGTTGGATGAGCTCACAGCTCCACCAACAATGAATTAGTGTTCCAACTCTCCCACATCCTCTCCAACATTTATCATCTTCCTATTCTGTCATGTTAGCCAATCTGATAGGTGTGATGTGGTACCTCAGAGTTGTTTTGATTTGCATCTCTCTAATCAATAGTGATTTAGAGCATTTTCTCATATGACTATAGATAGCTTTAATTTCTTCCTCTGAAAATCACCTGTTCATGTCCTTTGACCATTTATCAACTGGGGAATGACTTGTATTCTTGTACATTTCTCTATATATTCTAGAAATGAGGCCTCTATCACAGACACTAGCTGCAAACATTCTTTCCCAGTTTTCTGCATGCCTACGATCTTGGTTGCATTGGGTTTGGTTGTACAAAAACTTTTCAGTTTAATGTAATCAAAATTATCCATCTTGCACTTCATAATGCTTTCTATATCTTCTTTAGTCAAAAATTCTTCCCTTTTCCATAAATCTGATAAATACCCACCAATTTGTCCATCTTTATAGCTAGATTGTGTACCCACTTAGACTTTATTCTTGTGTACGATGTCAAGCATTGGTCTATGCTCAGTTTCTACCACGCTGTTGTCCAGTTATCCCAGCAATTTTTGTCAGTGAATTCTTATCCCAAAAGCTGGAGTCCTTGGGTTTATCAAACAGTAGATTGCTATATTCATTGCCTCCTGTGTCTTGAGAACCTAGCCTGTTCCACTTGTCTACCCTTCTGTTTCTTAGCCAGTACCAAGTGGTTTTGATAATTGCTGCTTCATAATACAAAGTGAGATCTGGTAGAGCTAGGCCATCTTCCCTGGCATTTCTTTTCGTGAATATACAATTTTCAAAGGAGGAATTAAGATCATTAATTATCACAAGAAAAGATGCTCAGAATTCCCTGATAATCAGAGAAATACAAATCAAGGAAACCTTATTATATTATCTTATACTCACTGAAATGGCAAAAATACCCCAAAAAGATAATATTCAATCTCTGCAGGTCTATGAGGAATAGATGTTCTAACAACTTGTCACTGTTGAAACTGGAGACTGATGTAAATATTTTTTCAGGGCAATTTGGTAATCCACAGAAGAATCATAAAACTGGTTTTCTCTTTGACCCAGTGATTCCACTGCTAGGACTTCATCCTAAAAATATCATTAAAAAAGAAAAAGAAGACCAACCTGCACAAAAACATTCATAGCTATTTTATTTGTAAGATCAACAAACCAGAAACAACCTATATGCCCAATAGATGTACTATAAACCGTAGTGTGTTTATATAAAGATATACCAAGACCTCACAAGACATTGAGTCCTCTCCTCCCAAAGGTGAATTTATAGAAGGATATGGACAACAGTTGCACAAGGTAGATAGTTTTTGAGCTGTATCACTGTAGGATATATGTTCATCAACGTGAGCATATAGATCTACTGGTATATTAGAGTATATTGTTAGGGCAGCTAGGTGGTGCAGTGGATAGAGCACCAGTGCAGGAGTCAGGAGGACTTGAGTATAAATCTCACCTCAGATACTTGACCCTCACCAGCTGTGTGACCTTGGGCAAGTCACTTAACCCCAACTGCCTCATCCTGGGTCATCTCCAGTCATCCTGATGAATATCTGGTCACTGGATTCAGATGGCTCTGGAGGAGAAGTGAGGCTGGTGACCTGCACAGCCCTCCCTCACTCAGAACAAAGTCAAGTGCAAGTCATGTCATTATTTCTCTGATGGCATAGTCTTCTTCACCAACAAAGGACGAACACACACACACACACACAGTATATTGTGATGTTTTTAAAATAATAGTAAGTATGAAGAACACAAATGTAAGAAGATAACAAGGTTTTTCAATGATCAAAATAGAGCACCCAAATTAGATGGGGCAACTGTTAACAAAAATACTAAAAGATGAAAAGGCAAAAAATGCATTTCAAGTATATGTGAAAAACAATGACCTTGTTTTCTTCACTTGCCTTTCCTTCTGACTTGGGAATCTCTAACCTCAATCAGATGGTTGTCTTGAATGAACTCTATCTAATCTCTGCCACAGACACAGGAATTAAAAGAAGAGATTTAGTATTAGACTGGTGGATACTTTGCCAGGCTTTTGGTAGCTCGTTAGTCAATAGGCATTTATTAAGCATGCATTATGTGAGAGACACTATGCTAAGCACAAGAGATACAAAGAAGATTAAACCTCTGGTTCCTCCCCTCAAGGAGCTAACATTCTTGATCACCTCAGATGGAAGGCATTGATGGTGGAAGGGATAAGGACAATCCTCCTGAAGGAAGGATCTGAGCTGAGTTTAGAAGGAAGCAGGGAAGCTACCTAGTGCAAAGATATGATGTCAAGAGATGGAATGTTAAAAATAAAATGGTGCTATGATTGGAAAAAAAAATGGAATGTCATGTGCCAAAGAGGCCAGAATGACTGGATTATAAACTGCTCAGGTGAAGACCAAAACATACAAAAACCAGTAGGAAGGGGTCAGGTGCAAAGGCGTGAAATGCCAAACAGGGAAAGGGGTTAGTTAGTTAGGAATAGTAATACTCTAAGCACTTGCTTTAAGGCTAGACTCTCAATCTCCACAGGTCAAGCTCCACTCATGCCTTTTTGACCATTCTTCCTTCCCACCCCCAATCTGGTAAGAATGTTTTCATAAGAAAAAGACAGACTTGCTTGAGAGGTCATTCAGACCCATTTCTTCATTCCTGAATTTGCCTGTTGGTTAAATGATGACATTTAAAAGAATAGGCAAATGGCAATTTTTGTTGTATGGCCCTTATTGACTATGAGTTTAGTCACACAAATAGAAATAAAATGTAGAATTGGAAAGGGCTACATGGGCCACTTGACTAACTCCCATTCACTCTCACTGGTGGGCTGGATTCTCAGAGGGTAGTTACGTACTTCTCCATTTAGGGATCCTGGGGCAATCCTGAAGGATTCTAATGTTATCATTTAAGAGCCACATCTGGTGTGTTCTACCCAATACCAATCAATCTGTTGACATCAATTAGCTTTCACAAAAGGAATATTGCACACACTCTGTGTAACAAAAACAACAAAACTGAGCATCCTCATTGGCCCATCTGCCATTAAACCAGGAAAAGTGAGAATAAAAGATCTGAGTACACATAAATTACTTCATGAGGCAGCATGCTATGAAATAGGATAAAACCCTCATTTAAGAGTCTAGCTATCTACTCCACCCTATTATACAAAAGGAATTACCATCATAAAATATCCAGAGTAGTCATCTAGCATCAGCTTGAAGTCTTCCAAGGAGCTGGGAACCTCTTACCTCTCTAAGGAGTCCAGCTCCCCTTCAGACACCTCTACTGGTTAGGAACTTTTTCTGACGTGGAACTTCAATTGGCCTCTTTTCAACTACTTCTTTGCTTCATGTTCTATCCTCTGGGTGGAGCCAAATGGAATCGATCTCGTCCCTCCCCCACAACAGCCTTTAAAGACCATTATCCTGTTCTCTATGACTGTCTTCTTCTCAGTCAAAACATGGCCAATTCCTTCAACTGAGCTTCCTGTGACATGGATTCAAGGCTCTGCCATCTTGGTTGCCTCCTCTAGATATTCTCCTACCGATCAATGTCTTTCTTAAACTACGCCATGCAGAATTGAACACGATCCTGGAAGCTAGGACCCAATTCATGCAGCTTAAGATGATTCTTTGTGAAGGCCATTATACAGGGAATTCTTGCATCAGGCAAAAGGTTGGGCTTGATGATCTAGGAAGGGTTTTTTTTTTTTCTAATTCTAGGAATCTTTTTTAAGTCGTACAGGAAGGGCAAATCAGTCTTACAGTTAATGAGTATCAGTCTGCAAGTTCATCATAGGATGAAGCTGACAGATATGTCTAAGGTCATGCCATACACACGTGTCAGTCTTGAGACTGCTTACTCTATGCTACATAACAGCTACTTCTCTAGGAATCTGGTTCAATGGTTAACATTTGAGACTCAAATATACTTTAAAAACCCTTGATTTTTATCAGCGTAATTCCCCCTTAACACAGACAGAAATACTTTATGACTTAATATATTACCTTTGAGAGCTCCTGCAGTCAGAAATCATCTTCCTGAGGCCATGTTGGCAATGTCTCAACTCAAGGGGAAAGTCCCCCTGGGAAAGAGCTACCCTAGGAGCCAGTTGGATCTGGAGTCCCTGGTCTCATAATCTCCATCCAACAACGCTCAGCTGAATGCCATCCAACTGGTCTTGTGGTCTCTACCAGACTCCACTCTTCTGGATACTTCTTGGTCTAGTATTGCTGTGCTTACACAAAATCCTGAACAGCTACTACTCTATTCCTGAGGTAACTAAAAGGTACAGTGGATAGTTCATTGGACGCAGAGTCAATTAGACCTTGGATTCAAATGTAGCCTCAGACACTTACTAGCTGTGTGACTAACCTTTCGAAAAATGAAAGTAATAAAAGCACCTTCCCCCCAGGGTTATAAAGCAATTATCAGTTCGAGGCACATCAAGGGTGCTCAGTAAATGCCTATTCCCATCACCCTTCCTGTTGCCTCCAACCTCTGGTTCAACTGAAATCCCTGGCTTGTCTCTTCACCATTCATTATTTTAAAGGCCACAGTTTTTTTTCTTACTACAACTCTTAAAAAGGCAGAAACCCTTAAACCTTCAGGAGAAAAATAGTCTGGAAGCACTGTTGTTTTTCTAACTTATAGAGTGGAGAGTTTTGTTTCACTGAGAGATTTGGTTGCAAGACCTCCCTCATCTCCAGCTGGAGATTCTCAGGACAGACACCAAACTCTAAATAAAGAATGAAGAACAGAGAGGAGAGATACTCCTAGTTAAGTAATAAGGAACCAATACCCTCATTTTCAAGTCTGTCTTCTCTTTAAATGAAACTTCCTGGTCAATGGGAGTGGGCAACTTGATTTTAGCTCATCTGGAGGATTCTGTACTCCTCCCAATGGAAACATCTCTGAAGGCTTGCCTACATCCATATACCTGATACCCTGGGCCAGAACATACTCAGACCAGTCCAGTGATTCAGACTCAGGTCAGAGTGCAATCAGAAACTCGTGGACCATTAAATGCAATAAAAATTATGCTGGTGATAAAGGAGAACAAGAATGTAATAGTTCATACCAAGAAATGACCTGGCTCCTTAATGGTAAACTTGCTCAGCCTATATAAAGTCCCATTGCTACCACATCCTACTTCTCAGTGGTAAATCCCCACCCCAAATTTTCTAGGGACCTTCCACCACTAAGATATTAAAACAATTCTAACTTGAACAGTACTGAAAGAGGAACTCCCAAAAATAGGGATAAAAAGTTGACCTATGTTTTCACCAGTATAAGGAACTTCTTGGTGACGGTGGAGAATGGCCTCCATTATCTTTGCCAAGAAAATCCCAAATGGGGTCACACTGAGTCAGACACGACTAAAACTGAAAAATAAACATGCCAGGGACCAGGTTAATCTTCCCAGGCCTGTGTGGTAGTTTGGCAAGAAAGGAACATAGGAAAAAACCAAATGATATTTAAGTTAGAGGTGTTTTGAGGCTCAAAGAAAACAATAGATGTAAAATTTTACAAATCTTAAAGAGCTATATAAATGCCAACTACCACCATCATCACCATTATTAGCCTGCAGTCAGTCAGGTCTCCTGACCGGTAACTTAATTTCTCAAGCATTCTTGCTGAGTTCAAGCAATTATCATCAAGCAACCTGGGGGTGTGCTGATCAATGTTTAACAAGTGGGCTCTCTGAAAAAAAAAATCTATGCACACACAGTACTTAAGTCTAGACAATCAACAAAACAATAAAACAATTGCTGACTTCTGAGGTATAAGCACTTACCTGAAAATATTAATTTGCTCTTGAAAGCTAGTTAGAGCTGGCTCCATCTAGTATAACCTCAGACAGGGTTGCACCACAAAGGCTGGGCATAGAGAGTTAGGGTTCATGAATCCCAATCCTCCAAATCTTTAAAATGTCTTTAAAAAATGTCACCCTACTCCACTACCTTCTCAGATCAGGGAAATAACTCATCTGAGAGAACTCATCTTTCTGGAGTCCCTACTTTATCCCCTCCAGGCCTAGCATTCTGTGCACTGTGGCACCCCCAACCATTCCAGGCATGAGGAACAACCTATGCTAAGGAATGGAGGCAGGAGACAAAATTTATGGGGCTAGCAAAAATGCCACAATAAAACAATAAACAAGTAATCAAGTAAAATATGCCATCTCTCTAGAAAGACAAATGGGAGTCAAATTGTGAAGTTAATAGTGCTAACTCCAGTCAGAAAATTCTAAATCAATAGACTAATTCTTATTGAGTTTCACAATAAGCTTTTTAAAACTGGGGGTGAGGGAAGGAAGGAATGGATCCTTGTTTAGTAACGAGCTTCACAAATGAGACAAATACAATTTGTTATGCTTCATTAACTTTTCCTTTATTCTGAATGGTAATCTGTCAGATCACCTCTAACTCTACTTTGGAAAAACACCTATCAGATGCTGACTTAAGTAGAAAAGAAACAAAGCGAGTCATCAATATACAGTTTCTATGATACAGAATACACAATAAATTATATCTACATGCAAAGTCTACAGTTACACAATGTAAAAAAATACAGTACTTTTTATGTACATTTTTTAAGATTTACATTTTTATGTACATTTTTGTAAACTTTTTAAAATACATGTCTTTGTACCAAACCCCAAATGTACAAAGTCTTATCAGTTGGCACATCACCATTCTTACCTCTGTACTACAGCATAGACAAACTGACTTACACACAGTACCACAGACATCTTTTTACTTCATATTTCAGCCTTGCCCCCCTCCCCAGTCTAACACCGTTATTCTTGAAATGTGAATTACATTCTATTGGCTTCCTGTATTCGCAGAGCATATAATGTAATCATACCAATATGTGATTTGTGCAATGCAACAAAATCAGGTGTTTGCTGTCAACATCCACATTTATCGATTCCATATTTACCCAGTTCTACCGTAATAACCTTATCCAGCACTACGTGCTTTCATACACATGCATGCAAAACTAGTTTTGATTATGGATTTTATTAAACACTAAAATAAACTAAAGGGCTAAAACACTTAGACTTAAAAAGAATGCAAATGCTTGGCAAGCTTAGCTTGTCAATTACTTCTGTAGCTAGTATGTCAACTTCAACTAAGACACTAAATATTAAAATGCACAAGAGCAAGACGACTACATTTTAAAGTTTTGCTGGGTCTGTATTGGATATTACATTCAATTTTAAAGAAGCATATCCTGACATGTTTGAATGTATCCTCCATCATGAAGACACATCTGTGAAACTATTAAAAGGGCTATCCACTGTCCCTGCCAAGAGAGCATAGGCACACTCCCAAATAGGTTTAAATGACAATACCTGAAGACTTTACGTAAAGTTGTAAAAGACCCATATATATTTAGAATTCATTTATCTTAAAAAAAAAAACCCTCTAAAAAGTAGCAAATTCAAGCTTTTAATTGTCCCTCCCCTAACTACCCACACCGCCCCCAGCTAAAAAGGCATGACTATTCAGAAGAAAAGAAAAATGCCACCCTAAATATTTTCTCTACATGTCTAAAAAGCATAAACCCATTTAATGGCTTAGAATTAAATATGAAAATAGGCCAGATCTGATCTGAATAATAAACAGAAAGTAGGTGGATCTAGTCCATGCAACTCCTTCCTGAAAGATAAAGGGGAGGGGAAGAGCATCCCCTACTTATTGCTTAGAAACCTGCAGGCAGACTCCAGACGTGTACTTCATACAATGAGATTTCTAAGATCGGAAGCACAGGGCTTGTGCCACCTTGAAATCAAAAAAGAAGGTGCATTCTCCATCGCTGGGAGGGGAGGTGCTCAGACTTTCTTCTCCACAGCTCATATCTTCACAAGAATCCTCACTGAAAAGGGGTACAAAGAATGATTTTTTTTATCATACACTTGAAAACTTTATATAACCACTTTAAACGAAATCTGGAAACCACAAGGTTAAGGAATGAGGCACCTGATTTTTCTTTTAAACCTCCAAAGACTTCCCAATGTAAACTCTTCTGGACTCCAACAAGAACCTCTCAATTCCTCTCTACTCTCAAAAGGAAGTGTGCGTGCCAGACTCACTCACTGCGAACAAGCTGTTACTCCTGAGAGTGAGTACAAGGACTCTATCAACATCCACTCTCTCCGATTAGGAACCACAATATAGTCATAGAGCACTTAAAAAGTTTGCAAAGCACTCTCTGGAGATTGCAGTTATTTTCTCCTTGATCCCCACAGCCACCCTGAGAGGTAGGCACTGTTCTTCTCTCCATTTAACAGATGAAAACTGAAGCCAAAAGAGGTTAAGTTATTTGCCCAGGATCTTAGAGCCAGAAGGTTTCCAAGGCAGGCTTTAGACTCAAGATTTCCAGGTTTTTAAAGCTAGTACTCTACTTACAACTCCAAACAAATAGTATATTATACTGTCTGGCATATAAATTATTAATTACAATCAAGTCAAAAAGAGAGTTTTCTGATATGATGTAACTGTATCTTTTAAAATACTTAACCATAAAATAAGAAATACATCATCCTTGAAACGAATTTTCAGTCTCATAAAATGCTGACAACTGGAAGAGAGACTTTAGAGACCAATGTAGATCAACCCCCTCATCTTACACATAAATAGCAACCAGTGACTCAAATATGCAAAAGAAATCATGGTCTGCAAAGGAAAATAAATTGGATTTACGGTCATTCTTCAGACCTACAGTATGCCATGTTAGGTACTTAACATTAAATCGCTAAAAAAAAAAAATTCATGGATATTTCTAACTTCTGATAGCTATAAAATACTTTGAGGATAAAATTTCTAAGGTATCACTATGAAGTCATTAAAGAAAAATGGCCATTCTTTTTTGTTGTTGTTGTTTCACTGATTAAGAGAAATCCCACACAGCATGGATGTCTTCAGCCAAGCAGAGTCCCAAGGTTCCAAAGCATACGTGAATTTTTATTTCTCTTTCCTGATGATTTTCATGATACAGTAGCTGTTTTAGTAATTAACAAGAATTTTACATTTTAAAAACAAAAACCCACATCATTACATAGTTAAGCTAAAGCTAACCAGCACTTCCAAAACAAAATAAATCCTACTATCTGTGTTTAACAATCATCTGGTCTCCTATTTCTCCAAAAACACAATAATGTGATTCTATCAAAAGTTCTTGGGGAAATGTTAAGCTAGAAAGACCATGAGAAGAATGGGAAGTCACACTAGTGTGCATCCTCCACATATGCCTCTAAGTCTGCCTCAAAAATGTTGTTTTAATAGAATGCTTATTGGGTGGAACCAAGATGGCAGAGTAGAAAGATGCACACCCTTTACCTCTTCCCCTACAGCCCATAAAATACTTGTAAAAAATAACTCAACAAATTATAGGGCAGCAGAAACCATGGAACAACAGAGTGAAAGAGATTTTCAGCCAAAGGTGAGCTGGAAGGCCAACAGGAAAGGTCTATCCCATGGGAGGTTGAGTGGAGTGGAACCCAGCCCTGGCCATGCACCACCTGGAGGAATGGGGCCAGAACAAGACTCTGGGGCAGAAACCCCAGCAGGGAGGGTCTCAGATCCCTCAACCCACAAGCCATAAAGAAAGCTTCAAAGGTCAGTGAGAGGGCTTTCTCAGCTGGGCAAGAGGGGAGCAGGGGCGCCCCCCAACCCGCAGCACCGGCCCCAGCGGCAACAGCTATGAAGCACTCTACCTAAAGCCCCTGGGGGAATTGAGCAGCTGAGCATGGTCCTGTGGGGAAGAGGAGCACTACCAGGACCCTCCTCTTGACAAAGGATTCAGAAGTAAAGTAACTAGCTGGGAAAAAGTCCAAAGCAGGGGAAAAAAATAAGACCATACACAGAAGGTTACTTTCTTGCAGAACAGGTGTCTCCTTCCATCCTTTCAAATGAAGAAGAATAACGTATACTGTCAGAGGAAGTCAAGGCTTCTGCATCCAGTACCCCCAAAATGAACATGAAATGGGCTCAGGTCATGGAAGAGCTTGAAAAGCGAGTCAACAGCTTGCTAAAAGGAGACCCCAAAAAAAATGCTGAGGAAAATAACACCTTCAAAAATAGGCTAACTCAATTGGAAAAAAGAGGTCCAAAAAGCCAATAAGAAGGCGGCAACAAAAAGCAAAATCAGCCAAATGGAAAAGGAGGTTAAAAAACTCACTGAAGAAAATAGTTCTTTAAAAATGAGAGTGGAGCCAAGGGAAGCTAATGGCTTTATGATAAACCAAGAAATTACAAAACAAAGCCAAAAGATTGAAAAAATAGAAGATAATGTGAAACATATCTCATTAGAAAAACAACTGACCTGGAAAATAGATCCAGGAGAGAGAATTTAAAAATTATGGGACTACCTGAAAGCCATGATCAAAAGAAGAGCCTAGACATCATCTTTCATGAAATTATCAAGGAAAACTGCCCTGATATTCTAGAACCAGGGGGCAAAATAAATATTGAAAGAATCCACTGATCACCTCCTGAAAGAGACCCAAAAAAGAAACTCCTAGAACATTGTAGCCAAATTTCAATTCCCTCAAGGAGAAGATATTGCAAGCAGCCAGAAAGAAACAATTCCAGTATTGTGGAAATACAATCAGGATAACACAGAATCTGGCAGCTTCTACATTAAGGGATTGCAGGGCTTGGAACAGGATATTCCAGAAGTCAAAGGAACTATGATTTAAACCAAGGATCACCTACCCAGCAAAACTAAGTATAATACTTCAAGGGAAAAAATGGTCATTCAATGATATAGAGGACTTTCAAGCATTCTCAATGAAAAGACCAGAACTGAAGAGAAAATCTGACTTTCAAAACACAAGAATCAAGAGAAGCATGAAAAAATAAATAGGAAAGAGAAATCATAAAGGACTTTCTATAGCTGAACTGTTTACATTCCTACATGGAAAGATAAGATTTGTAACTCTTGAGACTTTTCTCAGTATTTGGGTAGTTGGAGGGATTGCACATACATATACATACAGACAGAGCACAGAATGAGTTGAATCAGAAGGGATGATTTATATAAAAAAATAAAATTAAGGGGTGAGAGAGATATATTGGGAGGAGAAAGAGAGAAATGGAATGGGGCAAATTATCTGTCACAAAAGAGGCAAGAAACATCTTGTTCAATGGAGAACAGAGAGGAGGTGAGAGGGGAAAAGTGAAGCTTACTCTCACCACATTTGGCTTAAAGAGGGAATAACATGCTCACTCAATTTGGTATGAAAATTTATCTTATGCTACAGGAAAGTAGGGGAGAAAGGGACAAGTGGGGTGGGGGGATGATAGAAGGGAGGGCATATGGGAGGAAGGAATAATTAGATGTAAACACTTTTGGGGAGAGACAAGGTCAAGTGAGAGAATAGAATAAAGGGGGGACAGGGTAGGATGGAGAGAAATATAGTCTTACACAACATGAATATTATGGAAGTCTTGTGCAAAGTGACACATATATAGCCTACACTGAATTGCTTGCCTTCTCAGAGGGTATGGGTTGGGGGGGAGGAAGGGAGAGAAGTTGGAATTCAAAGTATTAGAAACAAATTTGGAGAATGGTTATTGCATAGAACTAGGAAATAAGAAATACAGGTAATGGGGTATAGAAATTTATCTTGCCCTACAAGAGAGAAGATGGGGATAAGGGAAGGATGGGGTGTGATAGAAGGGAGGGCACACTGAGGGAATGGGTAATCAGAATGCAAGGTGTTATGGGGTGGGGAGAGGGAAGAGATGGGGAGCAAAAATTGGAACTCAAAATGTTGTGGAAATGAATGTTGAAATCTAAAAATAAATTAAAAAATACTAGCTGGTAGAAAAAAAAATGCTTACGAGGTTGTATGATGATGTAACATGTTGGACAGAAGTAAAAGATTTAAATTTTCTTTCCTGTCAGCCCTTGTAGGAAAAAAAAAAACGGATTACACACACACACACACAGTTGTTTAACCTCCAGTGAGTCACTTCACTGTTAAGCCTGTTTCCTCATCTGTCAAATGAAGAAATCGGACTCGGATGATCTCGAAGGCACCTTCAGGGCTCTAACTCTCTGCTATCAGCATGTCAAACTAGCAAGAGGAAGTTTAAAGGGCGTCTTTTTTTTTTCAAAGATGGTTGACTCACCTCTGACTCTCCTCAAAGCAGCCTCCCTCTGGAATGGTAGGCAGCTCAGGGACACTGTAATAGCTGTTGTGAAGGCTCTGAGCCGTGCGTCGGGACACAATCCACACAAGCCTTTTGTGGTCGGGTTTGCAACACTCTGGAGAAGAGTACTCAGCGAGGCATTTTGAAACCAGCTCCCTCCAGTAGGAGAAATCAGCATCATTAATCTGAAAACACAATTTGAGACATTTCAAAAACTGAGAAAGGACCACATACAGTCTTTAAACAACAGTCTCCAGGCTCCACTCATCAAAAGGCCCAGGTGAGCACTCAAAGTGTCACGACTACAAGCTTACTTCCATAGGGTATATTCCAAGTAATCAGCTGAAGTTATAGTACGTTCTCTGAAAGCAGCTTTTTCTACACACTTGTCCACTTTCTGAAGATGTAATATAATTTCAGGTGTCTGCCTGGGATTAGATTATGAGTTCCTTGAGGACAGAGACCGTCTTTGCCTCTTCAGCAGTGCCTGGTAGTTAGGGGGCGCTTAATAAATGTCGATCAAATTGAATTCTAGCTTCAAATATGTTAAGTAGCTTAAAATTTGGTAACATATTTCTTAAATTTCTTTCAGGACTCAGGAGATGTTTCAGAAACAAATTACTGAATACCCCTTGTTTCTAGGTAAGAATTTTCATCTTTTGCAATTTCCTTTGATTAATACTGCGGTGTAGTTAACATGAAGACCTTCAGTTATCACACAAAGAGCTAGAAAAGAATTCTAACGGCTAAAATTTGTAGAGCACTTCTATAAATACTGTCTCATTTAATAACAGGAATTGCCAGCGTCTATATAAGTGCCAGGGACTGTACTAATAAGTTCTTTACAATTACTTCTCTCATTTGAGCCTTACAATCACTCTGGGAGATAAGAGCTATTACCATCTCCATTTTATGGATGCGGAAGCTGAGGCAGGTGGGTTAAATGGTCTGCCTAGCTTCACACAGCTACATGGGTCTGATACAGAATTTGAACTTAGGGTGTTGGGCTTGGAGTCAAGAAGGTCAGAGTTCAAATTCAGCCTCAGATCCTACTAGCTACAGGGCATTGAGGGAGTCACTGAACCTGTTTGCCTCAGTTTTCTCATTTGTAAAATATGGCAGTGCTACAGAACTATTAGCTACGTATCACTGTAACTATTTCCGACTCCAGAACTGCTATTCTATTCTCTCCATTCCCAAGGACACTGCTCTATGTATTTTATATCAGGACACAGTCATCTGAAAAACAATTAGGCCAATAAAGTTCCTAAAAGACCACCTACAATTGCTGCCTGCTCTCTCACCACACTTCAGTCAGACTCTCTTCTACAACATTCATTCTTCCTCCAGTGAAAGAAACCTGCTCCTCCTTTGGAGGTAGACCAGTTTTGGGACATTTCTAATCTTTAAAACGTTTCCTCTTACATGGAACACAAATATGCCTTGGCAGCTTCGGTGCCAAGCATCACAGGCTTAATCCCTCATCTAATAACCACCCTCCAAAACATGTGAATCACCCAATCCCCACGGATGATGCACCCAATAGCTGCCAATGCTGTGCCAAGCACTGGCCCTAAGTGTGCATGGAACAGAACAAACAAGCTCTGACCTTCAAAAGCTGCAGTTCTAACAGGCAAGATAAGCACATTCCCAAAGTTGTGCAGTATAAAAACATAGGCATATACGTGTATGAAGACATCTGCCCCCTCCCAAGTCTCTCCTCTATCTGTCCCTAGTTTCTTGTGTGGTCTCCAATCCCCGAAGCCCTCTGGCTCCACCTCATCCCCTGTGTACCCCTCCAAACATGGGAGGCTACACTGACCAGGGTGCACAATGCCGCTGGAGATTTAAACATAGGAGCTCTGCTTACAAGCATTCATCTCTATGTGTGACTTTTAAAAGAAAAACTCCCTAAAACGCAGATCAATTTACCTTGGAATGCTTTTGAACAAGAAGAAGAATTTCCAATAATTCAATAGATTTCAAGGTTTCCACTTCTAGATTGAGAAGGCACAAAGCTAATACAGACGGCTATGGAAATAAAAAGAGGAGAGTGGTGTGTGCGAATTTCCTCAGTATATTTGTCAAAAGTTCATAATGATACTGTTACTAAAAAACAAAAATAAAAGAAGATACTTACTTTTGCTTTTGAAAAAGTCAGTCGGCAGTTACAAGCTTTTAGCTGAGCCTCCAGTTTATCAAGGCTCAATACTTCTTTCCTATGAAACATAGCAAAAGAAAAGAAGTTTTACACTGATCTGCAGAGACTGTCCAGATTAAGAGTTTAAATGTTTTCAAGACCTAAGATTTACAACTACGTAAAGGGAAGCAGATGTAAAGGAAGAAGCAGTTCTACAAAGTGCCAGCCTGGTGGATGATGCCAAAACCCTGGGACAGGATACTGACTTGTGCTCACCTTTCTGAAGTATGACGAAGTACGATAGTGTGGTATAAGTGCAAAAAGTTTAAGGCAGTAGTAGCTTCTAGTTCATAGTGCAACTTTTCAGAAATAATTTTTTCCATCCGCTTTATGTCAGAAGCAGTACACTTGCACTGACTGATTCTGATGACATCATGGGTTGATGGAATATTGCATTCCTCTTCAATGATTCCAGCAGCCAGAAGAAAACAACAGACTCCAATGCAAGACAAATGTTTGGGCTTTACCTGAAGAACAAAGATGTCTTTAGAATCTCAAAAGGGCAAAAGATTTTTTAAAAAAGAGTAACAGCTGACAGTGTGCTTTAAAAGGCTTACAAAAGTAATTTCCGCACACGACTGCATTTGAGTTTTACTAGTTTAGGAACCAGGTAGATTTTACAGAGGATGAAACTGTGAGTCACAGAGGTCAATGACTTTTCCACGGCTGTCGAAGCTCTAAGCAGGGGAGCTGGAACATGAACCCAGCTCTTCCTAATGACAAGCCCAGCACAGTAGAAAGAATGAGAGGTGGGCATCAGCTTGATGCACAGAAACACTTTTAATCAGAGACCTCAAACTCGTGCTGAGAAAACTGTGGGCTCTTTCCTCGTTCAAGATCTACTTTTCAGCTCCCATTTTGCACTTGCAGTATTTATATAATGTCACCCCCGCAAGAAGCTCCTATCGATAGGTACCAAAACAAAGGAAAAAACCAAGAGTCAGATACAAAAGAAAAAAACTGGTTACAATGACTCTATTGCTCATTTAAAAAAAAAATACTTTTAAATCCCTCCCAGAGAATGGAAACCTTTAGCAGTGGTAAGTTTAACTCACAAAATTTTTAGAAAGCACCTGTCCTACTTTTCTGAAGAACGGTCAGTAACGATCAAACTGACAATATCTGCTTGGATCACATCCGTCTGACGCTAAGCATGACAGTGTCTTTCAGACTTAAGTTCCTTCAGTAGCACTCAGGCTGATATCAATGACCATGTTCCAACACAGCAGGTATTTCAACACTGAAACTACAACTGCTATAGAGCTCCAAGTACTCCTTCCTCATTTTTATCTGCTTAGCTAGCTGTCTTCAGAGGTGCCTATGACCGGTATGGAAGAGAAGCCATAACTCCAGGCTGTGTCGATGTGCCCCAAAGGAAATACAATAGACGGATGAGGAGAGAACCAAACACTTGTTTAAAAAAAAAAAAGCCTTAGGAGGCCTTTTCTTCTTAGCCCCTGGCAGTCACGGACATAGATGGGTATGCTTGGTCACTAAGTTTTTAAGACAACTTGCAGGCTCCTCACTTTCTCTAAGTCAGAACCAGCAAAAGGTCTTTAAGAGCTGGTCAACCTGCTAGTTTCAGCTTCCCAGTTACTCCAATGGATCTGTGATTCCATCATTCCTGCCTGTGTGAGGCTTGTCCATATTCTCCCAAAGAGCCTGCCAGAGTTCACCCACATTCTTCCAGTCTTCTGACATTCCACGCCAGAGTATTCTGGCTGTCCCCCCAGAAGCCCTGTGCTTTTGCCATGGGACCAATCCATTTTCTGTCTTGTTATACAACTGCTTGATAACATCCTTTACTCTTGATCTTCTCTGGAAAACCAGTCAATACTGAATTTTTACAGAATTATCAAACACATTTTGAACATTTCATTTTTGTTTAACAATTATATACCCCCTAGGTACTAGAAACCCAAACACAATCTAAGTTTAGGTATTAAATCTATGAACTTTAGTTTGACATTTTTTTTAATTTGACCATCTCATTGCTGCTATATAATCAAAACAAAGCGGGAAAGAGATCACTAAATCAGCCTTGCAAACAAATGAAAAGGATCCTAACTAGCCCCAAACATTTTTAAAATTAATCTATGTAGCCTTTCCTTCTCTCCCCTTCATCCCCTACTAGAGTTATATGGCTAGAAAATATATAAAATACTTTGGTTTTTTTACTCTCTACCTCATCCAAGCTATTCAATTACCCTGAACAAGGGACTACCTAAAAGCTGTCCAGCTCAACACATTCATTGTGTGGAAAAAAGTTTAAATCATTTGTGCTGGTCTTAAACAACTACAAAATCCTATTAAAAAACAAATATACACAAAAGGGATACTTCTGCTCAAGTATCTGGTACCTTCATTAGAGCCAAGAATCGATCCAAAATGTTGACAGCCAGGACAAATGTTTCAGTTCGTGATCCAAAAAAGTTGGCTAAACTCCTAAGATCTTCCACCTTAACATTTCTCAATCTTGGACACAAAGTGTTGTCATTCTACAATAAAAATGAAAGCCAATTAAAAACTTTCTTACAACCAAGGTTAACAAAAACTTAAAATACATTTGATTAAATACTGATATTTAATGATAATTAAAATAGGATTCAAAATGAAAAGATGGCAAGCTTTCCTTCTGTTGAAAAGAACTCTGGAAAACATTTGGGATTATTTAAGCAAGACCACAAAATTTTCAGTTATCTTAGAGGGGAACTTGGAGAAATCAAAACCAAATTTCTTCCAATCATCTGATACATGCATTCTAATAAAAAAGATTTGAGGAATTAAAACATATTACTAATCAAAGGCACAAGTCTTTTTTTTTTTAAACAAACCATTACATCAAATCTGGGTGTTAACAGACTGCAGGTTAGGCATTTCAAGGGGCACGGGGGACCCAAGCCCCGCATGGAGCCCCTGCGTCCCTCCCTCTCAGCTCCGGCCCCAGCTGTCCGCACGCAGTCCTAGGCACGTCCAGCACGTAGCACACAGTAGGCACTTCCGAAGGTTCCCAAGCCAGCCCTAGCGCCGGCCCCCCTACAGCCCTTCCCCGGACTGGCTGGGACGGGTTGGTTTCTTTAGTTAATGGGTTTCTATGGTAATAAGCAGCGATCGCACAGCCCGGGGTGATTTCCGCCAGCTCCCAAGCTCATTCCTAGAAAGTGGTCTGGTCCCAGCCGCCCCGCCCCCCTCACCTCGGAGGCGGCTTCGATCAGGCTCAGCCCCTTCTCCCGGGGCTGGAATCTCGGCTCCTGCTCCAGGTAGAGGTTCAGCAGCCGGAAGAGCTGCAGCCCCTCCCGGCCGGCCAGCTCCTCGGCTCCCAGCTCCTTCATCTGCGGCCCAAGGAGAAGGACAAGTGAGACTGGAGGCGGCGGGGGC
>CM053774.1:111640506-111665114 GCA_028658325.1 Potorous gilbertii
CAGGGGGGGCCTCGGGGCTCCCCTCCCCCCAGGCTCCCAGCCCTTCATCTGGGGCCCAAAAAGGACAAGTGAGACTTAAGGCAGGGGGGGCCTCGGGGCTCCCCTCCCCCCAGGCTCCCAGCCCTTCATCTGGGGCCCAAAAAGGACAAGTGAGACTTAAGGCAGGGGGGGCCTCGGGGCTCCCCTCCCCCCAGGCTCCCAGCCCTTCATCTGGGGCCCAAGGAGAAGGATAAGTGAGACTGGAGACGGCGGGGGGCCTCGGGGCTCCCCTCCCCCCAGGCTCCCAGCCCTTCATCTGCCGCCCAAGGAGGACAAATGAGGCAGGCAGGGGCGGGGGCATCGGGCAGGCTCGGGGCTCCCCTCCCCCCAGCCCCTCGGCCCCTTCATCTGCGACCCAAGGAGGACAAACGAGACGGGCAGCGGCGGGGCTGCCCCGGAGCGGGGGTGGGACGGCGGGCTCAGCCGCATGCAGGTGTCGCTAGCTCCAAGAATTAGGCGCCTACTGTGTGCAGGCGCAGCGCTAAGCTCCGGGGAGGGGGGACAAAGAAAGGCTCCCGGCCCCGGGGAACAAAGGCAGCCCCGGCGGCCGCCCACTCACCGCGCCGGGGATCCCGCTCCCGTCCCCGTGGCGCCCTGGCCAGGAGAGCGCGGGGAAGGGGACGGGCCTCCGCGTCCGGCTACTCCGCCTGCGGGACCCTTGGGGTCAGCGACCCCCCGGGGCCCTCATCCACCCGCGGCCCCGCGTTCCCTCCGCCGCCGCCGCCGGCCTCACAGCGCCGGCCTCATCGCGGCAGTCCTGCCCCGTCCCGACGCTCCCGGCCGGCCCGCTGCCCCTCGGCCCGCCCCGCCACCCTCCGGCCGCCGCCACCGCCGCCGCGGAAGGAAGCTCGAGCTCGCCCCTTGTTTTTGTTTTCAGCCTCCAACGCCCCCGAGGGGGCGGGGCACGTGACCCGCGTAGGGATCCGGGCGAGCCCGACAGGAGAAAAGAGTCCCTCCCTAAAATCGCTCCCCCTCCCTAGAGAGCCGGCTCCGCAGAGCCCGCGCGAGGGAAAAAAAGATGCTTATAAGGGCCAGGCCTCGTCTCGGACGGCCGAGGCCCTGGAATGTATCCTCGTCGGGGTCCTGACACCCGGCAGGGGCGGAGAGGGGAAACGGGATTGGCGGAAGGAGATGAGCCTTCTGACGAATCACGACCTTTAAAGATCCCTGATTTGTTTTGTTTTCACTGTTTTTGAAAAGTCCGCCCAAAGTGGAAGACTCTCTGATTGGCTGGAGTTGGGAAGACTCATCGCTGATTGGACTGTGTAACCCTGACTCAGGATTGGTGGAGACGAGACGCGTTTGAGTTCTTGGATTGGCTCTCTCCGTACCCAGGGTCTCCATCTGCCTCCGGGCCTTAGCAACTCTATTGTTTTGAGTGCGCATGCTCAGATGCGTGCATTTGCATCTCCCCATTACCTAGGTTCCCCCACCCCCACCTGTCCTGGGAGAATTCCCTCCTGCTTTCCTTCTCCGCGATACCCAGGCTGGCTAGGATGCACAACCTGGTGGCACGCAGTTCCCGGCTTGTACCAGGACGCGGGACTCGGGGATTCCAGCTAGATTTTAAGATCCTCAGGACAGGGAGCCCTCTTACCTGTCTGCGCTGGATGCAGGGCTATGGAAGCACCTAGCAGTGTTGCTAGGAGGCCAGCTCCCGCGGGATGACGGGTCACCCAGGACTTACCGCGTATTCTTCATTATAATGAGGGTTCCTTTGACCAGGCGCAACCCAAAGCAGATGGCTGAGAGGCCTCAGGCAAAAAAAACTTTCGCACGGATTGCATGGGAGCGATGTGGCCGGAGAGGCTGCAGATTGTAGAACCGCCTCCATCCCCCCAAAAAGCCCGCTTTCCTGAGTTCCGATCCATACACACGTCCATATGCACACATGTATATTTTGCTAATTATGTGAGTGTGTATATATATATATGCATACATACCTGTATATTGTGGTGGACTTTGAGATTTTGCTAAATATGTGAGTGTGTATGTATACATATGCATATATATATATATATATATATATATATATATATATAGGTGGTCTTTTAAATTTTACTAAATATGGGAGTGTGTATACACACATACACACACATATGTATTTTGGACTTTTATATTTTTGCTAAATATGTGAGCGTACCTATATGCATATATTTTGGTAGACTTATTTTTGCTAAATATGTGACTATGTATATACACACAGATAGATATAGATAGATGATAGACAGATTTTGGTGGATTTATATTTTCCTAAATATGTGTGTGTGTATATGCATATATATTTACATCTCTGTGCACCCCCTGCTCTTGAATAGACTGCTGGGGTGAACAAAGCCTCTGGGGGGAGGGGAGAGCCAAACCTTAACAGCAAATGATATCCTTTTTCTCCATTTCTCCCTGCTGAGTTGAACTGAGTTTTGAATACAAAAGAAGACACATTCCCCATGAGTAATTTAATTTATAGGCAATGTAATTGTATATAATTTTTGCTTCATCTTTTTGAATACAAAAAAATTATACTTTACATCACTTGTTGCTGAAACTGTGTTCTGACAAATACAACCTAGACATTGAAACAACCTGAAAAAAGAACCAACCAGATTCAATCTACATGGATGACTCAGGGACTACCTGAGGGATACTTAAGCTTTTTGGTGTTATGAGGGACTGATGGCAGTCTGATGGAATCTATGGAGCTCTTCTCAGAACGAGGTATGAAATTAAAATAATACTAATTATATGCTTTAAATTTTTATTGAAGAAAATGCTCGACTTCAGTTAGAGATTAGTAAAAATAACAAAGATTTTGGGAGTCTTTGAAATCTATCCTCTGATCTCAGGTTAAGATCCCAAGGTCTACAGAGTAGACAGAATGGGTGGAACTTGAAAAACAAGGAAACTGAATTTGGAGAATGTGGATAAGATTGTGATAAAACTGGATCGCTGGACTGTGCAGTGGGGAAAGATGTTTCAAGAGTGATCTGGACAAAGAAAAAGAAAGAAAAAACAAGTAGAAAATAGAAAAGTAATATTGAGAGGAAATGTAAAGGTTACAGTGTGCCTTAAATAAGAAAAAATAGAAATAAAATATCTAAAAGGAAGAGACACATATAGACACACGCACAGCACCACGTCAAACCACCATTTTCTATCTCTTCACATGCCTCTCCCTCTTCCTTCTTGGAGTTGACTCTATGAGAACTTCCAATGTCTCGAACCTTCCTTTCCTAAGTTTATTTGCTAACTTACCATCCTGTACCTCACCAGCCATTGAAAATACATTCTCAATATGAATGGCCTCCCTAGAATTACTTGCCCCCTTGACTTTCCACTCTATCCCCTGAAGAAAGACACGAAACAGTTCATCAATTCCACTATAAATTTATAAAACATAAATGAAGTCAGTGCCTCCTCACAATTCTTTCATGCATCTCTGACTCCCTATTTCAATCTCTCCCTTCACTGTAATTTTTTTCCCACCCTTCTCAAGAGCCCAATCTTACATGTACATCTTCTCATTGTCAACTTCACCTCTTTCATTTTAAAATTGAAGCTGGTTACAGTGAGATGAATATCTTGTCTGTGGTGCAAAGGCAAGGTATCTGAATCTGAGCTCATTACCCATTCCCCCCAAATGTACTCCTCCTTCTGACTTTTATATCTCTGTTAAGTGCCAGTCACTCAGGTTCGTAACCTTGAAGTCATTTTTGATGCTTTCCCATTCCATTCTCCCTTCCACACCTAATCACTTGATAAATCCTACTGCTTCTGCCTCAGAAAATCTCTCCCCTCTTTCTTCATTCCCATCACCACCCCTCACCCCTCATCCCAGCCACAACCCCACCTGGTGGTTTTTATCAAAATGTCTACTACTTTCTGTCAGTTATTAATGACTGAGGATTGGTGATATTCATAGAACTCTCAAGTCTATATCAATCGATTCAACTAGCAAGCATTTATTAAATGACTGCTATGTTTCAGGCATTATGACAGATACTGGAGCTACAGGTCTCTCTTTTTTAAAAAGTTATTTTGCTGCTTTAAAATAAAATCTTAAATTCTTTCCAAATATGCTCCAGCATTGAATTGGTTCTTGTAACACAGAAAAACTAATTAGACAAAACCAGCCCACACAATGACTTCATCTGAGGACATATACAACATCCCCCATTTGTCATTCTTCTCCCTTCACATTGAGAGAAGGCAAGTATATTTCATGATCTGGTCTCCAGGACTAGAATTGGTCATTACAATTCATCAAAGTTCAGTTGCCTCTGGGTGTCATTTCTGTTTCATATTACTGTAGTGACTCTCTGTAGCAGATGTTGAATTGACCAGTAGAAGCCATTCCAGGGAGTATATATGACCAGAGTTCCTGTGGAAATTTCCCACCAGAGATATAATGACTTGATATTTAGGCTTCTTGGAGATAATGAACTTCCCTAGCTGCTTCTTGTCATATGATGGCCCAGTACTGACAGGACCTTGCCCTTTGGTTGAGATAGAGACTGGACCCATGATTTCAGCAGCATAAAGAATGGACCTCCCTGGTGCCCATATCTACTCTGCAACTTATACTCTTAGAGAGATGCTGGTAACTTGCCTAGGGTCACACATCCAGCACATGGCACAGGTGGGAATTGAACCCAGTTTTCCCCACTCCAAGGTCAGTTCTCTAATCCATTTTGCCTTACTGATTCTCCATTGCTTTGGTATGACAAAGAAAAACCTGAGTGATCAATCAGTTCTTCTTTGTGATGGTATTTGGCAGGGAGCTCCATCCTATCTGTTAAAAAAAGAGATAGCTTCTGGCTGGTCTTCAATTTTCCAGGTGGCATCATGAAACTAGACTTTTAGTGAAGATTGGGGAAGGGCAGACCTATCTCTTCCCAGTATCTATGTGGCAGCTAGTATAGGTGGTCTCCACTTGATGAGTTTGAACCTGGGGCCCCATATCTTTTCCATTTCTGTGTTGTTTGTTTTTCCCAATCTTAGGCAAATGAGTACCTCTCCTGAGATGGATATATCTAGGCTGGGAGGGACTTTGTAAGTTTAAGAGATCCAGAGACTCCAGGTCTAATGGGTGGCACTAACTGGTGCTAAAGGAATCTTCTGCCCCAACAAGAGGATTGGCTTGAGCCTTGCCAATTTGTTCTGATGAGGTTTAATTGTCAATAACCTCTCACCATATTGTAGCAGTAATTATAAGTTAATTTAAATTTAAAATTTAATTTAAAATACTGTTTTAAAGTCCTTTTTGTCAAATGTGTGCTCTTAAATGTTCAGTGTTTAGCATTCCTTTTGTGTGTAGGAAAGAACTACCTGTCCTAGACCCGATTCATATTGTACAATGAGTGACTTTTTAACTCTCTCTTTTTTTGAGATAACCTAGAAATGAGTTTAAATCTGAACCTTAAATAATTTGCGCCTGGAACACTAGGATGGGGATTGAATGAAGATGTATGAGAAAAGGAAGCCTAGTTATACTTTCATTAGAGTCCAGATCTCCCCAAGACTGACCCTGGTCAGTCTGCACACATGGGTCCTGAGCAGAGTGGCCCCTTAGTGGATAAGGAAGTGGATACAGTATCCTGCCCCAACCACAATTCTTCAAGGTTAGGTATATATTATTCTCCTAAATCATAGGATCGTAGATTGGAAGGTGGAGGAATCTTAAAGGCTTAGGTCTGCTTTCTTAACTGCGTCTGTTCATGTAATTCTTCTCATTTTTCTCTGACTTTGGCTCTTATTCTAGGAAACTCCTAATCAGTCCCAGATTCTAGTGTCTTTCCTTTTCAGTCCTTCCTACTGCCATATGGATTGTCCTAACATACATGAATCTTCTGTTAAAAAAAAAGGCAATTCTCTTTCCCCATTTCCTCCCCATGTGTTCCCATCTCCTCCATTCAGCTTTCCCTACAACCGCTCTGCGACCAATACACTTTTCTTGCCATGTCTCAGCCTCCTCCAGTTCACATAACTGAACGCAGCCATTGCTCACGCCTATCTCTGGGCCTGAAATGCCTTCTCATAGCTCTACCTGCTGAAAACCTATCCAATCAATTCAATTCAAGAAGTATTTATTAAGGAAGTATGATATGCAGGCCCTGTGTTAAGCCCTGGGAATACAAGCCCTTCTCTCAAGCAACGTACAGTCAGAAGAGATAATGTTGGTATTGCACTTAGCACAGTGCTTGGCCCAACATATATGTTAATAAATGCTCATTGCCTCCCCTCTCCCTCTTTCCTGACCTTCATTCAGTCATCAAGTCCCTGATAAAATACCACCTCTCCTTCCTGAAACCTCCCTTCATTCTCCTAACTGAAAGAGATTGTTTCCTGTTCTACATTCTTACGTCCCTCTTTACCTCTCATATTCAGATTTATATTATATTTGTAAAGGAACAATATGAGACTGGTATTCTCTTTGGAACTGCATCCGTAGAAAACTGCATGAATGAGGAGCCTCTGAACACAGGATTTATTGAAAAGCTCCTAGGAAAGTCTTATGAAGAACAATAAATGGGGATGAAGAAGGCCAAGGATTAAGAAGGGAGATACATGGCAGCGGAGGGAAGAGATGCCCTAGAATCCCTTGTTGGCAGAATAGTTCCCTGAATTAGTGCTTAGAGCTGCAAGAGCAAGAAGAGAAAAGGGGCAATGACCGTGGCAAAGAAAAGACATCTATATCTATAAGCTGGAGGGCTGAGTGGTGGAAGGAGTGGACATGACAAAGCTGAAGACGGCCAAGGAGAAATTTGAATACCTGATACAATGTCCCCAACCTATGAGCTTGATCAGCTGGGTCCTGCTTCTGCTAGCTTGAAGACCCAGAAGGGATTAATTGAGGAGCTCCCAGGAAACATTTGGAATTTGTGCCAAGAATGTTGCAATTGAATTGAATGTCTTGGATTTATCTTTTGAGCTCGTTTTGATTGAATGTCCTATTTGCTATGATTTCCTATTCATTGTGGTAAGATCTGGCAGGAATTCATACGAAATGGGGACTCAGTGCTGAGAATTTGAAGGGATGATCGGTCCTGATAGAATCATATGCCTGGATGGAACATGCAGAGGACCATGTTGGGGGTGAAGGTGATCTGTACATGAGTTTTATTTCCCTATTTCCCTGAGGGCAGGGACTGATTCAGGAAAGCATCTTGTTTTGACAAGGGCTAAGAGTAACCATAGTTTGTTGTTGTTCAGTTGTGTCTAATTCTTTGTGATCTTATTTGACGTTTTCTTGGCAGAGATACTGGAGTGGTTTGCCATTTCCTTCTCCAGCTCATTTTACAGATGAGGAAACTGAGTCAGGAAGGGTGAAGTGACTTGCTCAGGCTCACACAACTAGTAAGCATCTGAGGCCAGATTTGAACTCAGGAAGAAAAATCTTCCAGATTCTATCCATTGGGCATTCCACCTAAGTACCCCATTGCCATCAATCCAGACATTACAAAGCCCCCCTTGTAATTAGGGAGATCTGAGACAATGGAAACAGAAAGATGTTCAGAGAAAAAAGAAAGGGGGAAGCTGAAAATGGCAGGTGAACTTCTGCAGGAGAACATATTTACATTCAATGACTTTCTGACCCTGAAGACTGGGCCCACTGCCCACTCATACTTACACAACATAACTTAGTGTTCTCTTTCTACCTTAGTTGAAGAATAGGGCATGCCCAGCCTGGTTCTCATTTGCAGTGGAAAGGCCTTGAATTCCCTGGACCATGAGAAGCCCAGAATTTCCCACCACCTTCTACCTCCTTATCAGGAATCATTCTCCTTGAACACTCTGCATCTATCAGCCAAAGCTCTGAGAGTTGAACTGGGGTAGTGACTTTCCCCATCTGAAAAATCAGAGACTGAAGACAACATTAAGAAATATTAATTTATGTACTCAGATCCTTCCCATAACCGATACTTATTGCTCCCCTGACTTGTTTGGAAAGCAGAGCTGGACTGGGAACAAGATCTGAGAACCTCCCACATGTCATTAGACCTAAACCTTTGATTCCACACCTGTAAAACTGAGTTAATCAGTCAAGGAACTACCTAACTCATTGTGCATTGTGAGTCTCTTTGGAGATTCTAAAATGCCACAAATGTAAGCTGGCATTTTGTTCCTTCAAATCTTGAAATTCCAGCTGAAGTCACCCCAATGTTCTATTTCTTCCTTCTGAGATGAAAACAGGAAGATCGGCCAAGAAGTTCTAGCCTCGGTGGGTATTCCCTGCCTGTTTTGCTTTAGAGGAAATGAACCTGAATCCTGAAGCAAAGGTGCCATTTTGTTCTAACAGACATAATGTTCTTTCGATTCCTCTTTACACAAATGCTCAAAACCCTCCCCCTTCCCGAGAGACCTTAGATCATAAAGCCACAACCCCACCCGGTGGTTTTTATCAAAATGTCTACTACTTTCTGTCAGTTATTAATGACTGAGGATTGGTGATATTCATAGAATTCTCGTCTACATCAATCAATTCAACTAGCAAGCATTTATTAAATGACTGCTATGTTTCAGGCATTATGACAGATACTGGAGCTACAGATATGAATAGACTACAGTTCCTGTCCTCAAGGAGGTTATATTTTATAAAGGAGACTAACTGAGGAATTGGTAGAATGTGGTATGTGTTGTAATAGGATTTAGGTAGCATGTTGGATAGAATGCTGGACCTGGAGTCAAGGAAACCTGAGTTCAAATCCAGACTCAGACATTTACTAACAATGTGATCTTGGGCAGGTTACTTCATCCCTGATGCCTCAGTTTCCTCAAAATGGGGATAATATCATTTACCTCTCTGGGTTGTTGTGAATATAAAATGAGGGGAAATCAGAAGTTACATGATAATTTTATTATATATTTAAAAGGAATAGCAAGTTGTACATAACGGATTTGCAGTTTCATGTGTAGTCATCTTTTTTATTATGCTGTGTTATGGAAATGCTTCTTTTATTCCATAAAATACAAATAAAATAAATTTTAAAAAGGAGGAAATGCCTGTTGAGTGACTCCATTTACTTTGTAGTAACCAACTTACAGGCAGGAGATGCCTAGTAAATTCATTTTGAGCACCTCTTGGTTCTTCCAACAGTTTAACAGTATGTAAATGAGGGTCCCTCAAAGAAAGAACTCCCTTCGCCTATTCTATGGCCTCTGGTGCTTCAGGGTACAGAGCTCCTGGTAGATCCTCGGTAGGTTCCACAAGCTTTAGAAAGACTCCACCCTTCTCTTCTTTCTTGGGCCAGATCTGAGGCCTTGAAACTTTTCCCTAAACTTCCACCAGGGAGAGGAGGGGATTTCTCTGGGCATTTCTCATGGGAGAGTCATCTATGAAGCTCAATGACCCATTCCCAGACACAGCCCACAGTCACAGACACATGTGAGGATTCACGAGTTTCTGTGCTTTCTCAACAACATGAACCATCTATCTGGGGGAGACTCTAGACATGAGCCATATTCACGCTTTTGTTTACAGATTTTTTCTTGGAGTTCTACTCTGCAGTATGAGGGTGGGCTAGAGTGGGAAAGAGAATAATGACCTAGAAAGTCCAGGAAAATTCCCCTCTTTGGGGTCAAGCTGCCTCCAGGATGAATACTGGTTCTATGTGAATCCAGAACAAAATTTCATCGAGGAAAGGAGTCCCTTGGGCCACAGGTCCCACCCAGGGACTTGTCTTGGATTTAAAGGATTGATCTCTAAGCAGATGACTTCCAGACTAGATATCTAACCCCAGACTCTACCTGTGATTCAGTCCCAAATCACCAGTTGCCTATTAGATATTTCAAACTATGTATTCTAGAGAGATCGCAAGCCCAGAATGTCCAAAAAGGGACTCATTATCTTTCCTCCCCTTTGCAAACTTCCCTACTTCTATTAAGGCCACTGACAATTTGCTAATCCCTTAGGTTCATATAGATTTTCTTCTCCACTTCTCACTCATTCTAACTCCATGCAGCCAATCAATTGACATGTTTACTTCCACAGTTTC
Organism: Potorous gilbertii; assembly: GCA_028658325.1. Taxonomy (NCBI): domain Eukaryota; kingdom Metazoa; phylum Chordata; class Mammalia; order Diprotodontia; family Potoroidae; genus Potorous; species Potorous gilbertii. The sequence continues at coordinate 111,650,538 of CM053774.1, forward strand.
TCCCACCTCATATCTCTTGGATCCATTTAGACATCCCCCACCTCAGTTCAGGCCCTTATCACCTCTCACCTCACAGGGATCCTGTGCTCCCCCAAACCGTTTTTAAGAGTCCATCAGGATTTAAGTGGGGCTTTTCCTCAATCCTTCAAGCTCTTTTGGGTCTCCTATAAAAATAAGGAAATGGAGACAAGGCAAACGCAGCAAAATAAAAAGCCAAGTGGAGCCACCAAGAGCCATCCCCTTCTACCTCATTCTTTTGTTCCAAAATCTTGTCTTTAATGTGCATATGTGGCCAACAATAAGTCTCTCAGACTTTGAGCCACCCTCCATTCTTTCTGCAGTGAAAATTTTACACACCTTACAAATTTTATGCACACATGCATGTGTATGTATATGAGTGTATATCTACACACATGTGTGCACATATACATATGTGTGTATATACATGCATGTACATATATACACAACAAATTATATGTGGAGAGCCCTGATATATACATACACACATATATGTATATATATCTGTGTACATAGAATATAAAAGGTACACCAAGTTATCTGTGAATATAGTATATAAAAATTAGTAATTTTAATACCATGTGCAGTCAATTGACTAATTTAGTATGGTCACATTAGATTTGCATGCAGCTAGTCTTACATATAAAAAAGCTACATCATACATGATGAAGACATACATGACAGCATTATGTATAAAAAACCAGGAATACAAGACTATGCACGCACATATAATGGAATTGTGAATAATAACAACCACATAACTCACATGCAGAAACATAGCAATGTACCTAACAGTTATACAAGCTAACAATGAATGTGAACAGATCAACAACATTATAACACATGTATACATCAAGGAAGCAAAATACAACAATAAAAATCATATATGCTAGCTAATGAAGTTATGTGTCAGCCACTAATTACATACACCCTAGCAATGAATCTCATAGAGTTGCCTAAGTAGTCATTTTTCCTGAAGCATAAATATATTTGATCACTGGCCAAATAGTCCTACCTAGAACTTCTCCGTGATTTCTTGAGCTCTTGGATGGCCCTGACTGACCAATGGCTTTATGAATGCTCTCCCTTCCCCATGGCACTCCACAACTGGAGTATTTGACCTTAAAGGGCTGTATCTTGGTTCAGCGCTCTCCCTCTCTTTGAACATTGCCTGACCGTACTCAGTTGACTTTCTTGACCCTCCAGTGGGTACCAATACAAATTGTATAATTGACTTCTCTATCTGAATCATCATCTTCTGAGTTATTATCTAATTCTATTGACCCTTTGTATAATTTGCAAGTCATCCTTTTCTTATATTTTGCTTAACTGATTATCCATCACTCCCTCTTTCCTCCTTGCCAAGGAATATCACTGACTTCCCACTAGACATTAATATATTGCAATAGTTGCAATACATTTTCTGAAGGGCTATTTTGTAATCTGGCAAGTTGACAACTCTTTCAATTACTCCGTACTGGTCCACTTACATCAGTTCACTATCTTTCGTATTTCTTTTATACTGAGATTTCTTAGCAGGACTCTTACAACCTTGCTGACGACGTTGGTGATCATTTAAAGCATCTTACTTTTCTTGTTTCTGTTGGAGCTTTTCTGATCTGAAGCCATTGCTAGAAGGAGGCTTCCTTCAGGTGATCTCTTAGTTGAGAGATCTGTTCATAGTTTTCTGGGTTATCTGTATCTACAGAGACTTCAAAGGACAAGTAAGTGACCTTCATCCAAATACCATCTGTAAGGCACATGCATACATGTATACACATATATATTTATATAAAGATATATACATACATAGCTACATATGTTACTAGTCAAATTATAATACTTTTATTACAATTTACATTGCAGAGGAACATAAATTCCAAATATAATAAAAGGGTTTATGTAATAATATTGAAAAAAGCATGTTTTACCTATTTTGAATATTTGAAATATTCATGGTACTTTAGAATTTGCCAAGCTCTTTCTATACATTATCTTGTTTGGATCTTGAAATAATCCTGTGATGGAGGGACTGAAGGTATCCCCGTTTTACAGATGAGAAAACTTAAATTCAGGAATGTTGTGATTTGCCCGTTGTCCTGCAACTAATAAGTTGTAATTCTATCAGTATCCAAATCTAGTATTTGGTGAATACACTGCACCACACAGTCTCCCTTGTGCCAGTCTTCTTGAAATATCCTGAAATATACAAGGAGAAATGCTGGATAATAAAGCTTCAGATAGTGTAAGTGGAGCTAATGATTTTATCATAAAATCATGCATTTAGACCAAGAAAATCCCTAAAAGGTCATCTCTCCCTTTTCCCCCACCACAATTTTACAGATAAAAAACCTGCCCAAGGTCGTGTAAGTAATAGGTAGTAGAACCAGGATTAGAATGCAAGTCCTTCAATTCCTTTTCCTTTTCTGATCTCAGATAGAGTTGAATCATTTGCTGGTATTTACAAATCAGATACATGGAAAGATTGCTAAGTCTCCATTTTTCCTTTTGCTATGTTGACAACACTGTAAAATAAACTTGCAAAATAATATTACTATTAATGTCAGTGGGAATGATGCTTGTGATACCTTTGTGCTAACGATAACAGTTTTCCAAGAAGGAGTCTATACATGTCTGTCTTGGGCTTTTTTGGCATAATAGAATGAGCATGAAACTGGGAGTAAGGCAAGTTCAGGGTTATTCCAGCTTTGACAATTAGCAATGAAACCACAGGCAAGTCATTTAAATTCTCTCATTCTCAGTTTCCTCATCTGTAAATGGGAATTTTAGTACTTATATGATCTATATCCCAGGGAGTGCCTAGTAATCTTGGTAAATCTTAAAGCATTTACAGAAATGCTAGCTAATATTGTGACAGTACCAAGATCCAGCTGGTTGGTGCAAACCATGACTGTGGAAGGGGAAACTGAATGACCCGTGTGATCATCGAACTAATCAGGAGCAGCATCATGGCCTAACTAGCCAGGACTCAAAAATTCATTCATCCATTCAGTTTGCCAAAGGAACATAAACATTTATATGTGTAACTATAACGGCATAAAATATATGTGTACATTTAGACACAATGTTTAAATACATATTTAAATATAAATATGTTTATAGTTATATAACATGTACATATACTTGTAAACATAAATATATGTACATATTTAATAAATTGGAGAAGGAAATGGCAAACTACTCCAGGATCTTTGCCAAGAAAATATCAAATGGGGTCACTAAGAGTCAGACATGACTGAAAAACAATTGAACCACAGCAGCAATTTAATAAATATATATAAACAAGTCACATGCTAAGGGTATTGTCTCAAAACATATAGAGCAGAATAATTAACAAGCATGTTACACGCATAAAGCATTGTAACAAATCAGAACTGCTTGTTTATTTGCAATAAGAACACTCTATCAGTTTTTCCCTCTAGATTTCTTTTTTAAAAAATAAATCCCCTTATGCTTCCAGCTTTGTGCTCTGTATTTCCGTATCATTCTACTCTTGCAACCAGAGGAGTTGGATGTCTCTACTTGGCCGTCTTCTTTCCATGTTGTTCTAATACGTGGACAAAGTGGGTCACCAGAAAAAGAAAGAAGGTGTTGCCTCCCACAAGCTTCACAAACTTCCCATGAGTCTTTCAAGAGGCGGACAGTGCCAAGATGTTTCTGACCTAAATTTGGATCTACAATGTGCTGGAGAGAAGACAATGGGCTAAACAATGGAGCCTATAGATTTAATCTCCTTTTCTTTTGCTCTAGTTCAAAATGCCAAAAATTAAGCTGTCAGGAGTAGTAAAAAATGAATGACTATTTTCCAGTGTAATGTAATCAGTCACATATAGAATAACAACCAGGAAGAAGCTTGGTAACACAAGCCAGGTACTAAGTGGTTTTTTTTTTTACGGAGGCTTAGAGCACTGTGTGTTCCAAAAAGTCACTGAATCATGGTGACTTATGATCTTATCCTAACCAGTTACCATAGTACTGGGAATCAAAGACCTGTTTATTTTGTTAATGTGATTGGGGGAACTCAATCACTGGGATCCAATGACCACAAAGTAAAGTGCACCATTTCTAACTGAAATACATTGCTTCTCCCATAAGAGTTTGCCAATGTAGACAATTTGCAAGTGAAAAGTCTGAGGGTTTCATGTTCTTTGTATAATAGCTGAGAGTTCATCAGTCTGGTTATCAGGGGAAAAAGAGACTGAAATATATAGGAAGGAAAGAAGGCCCATTTTACTAAGCTTCAGTTCTTATATACATTTGAATATATTTTTGATTGGCTAATTTTGAGTTTCTTTTGGTTGTGACACATTTATTTCAATTTCTTGTCAACATGTTAGTAAACATAACAAGACTGTACTATAAATTACTTGTCAAATGAGCACCTCATTAATCTCTGGAGAAATTTGGATCCACAGTAGGGATATTTTCCATTCCACCCAAATAAAACCTTGGTTGGGATTTGCCAGGTCAGTGGCCAAGTGAAACTGATTACTGTTCTAATTCTACATTGGCTGTAGGTCTGTTCCCTATAAAACAGCACAAGAAAGTATATTTCACTTGGTCATCTCATCAGTTCCCATGGATTTAATTACCGTCTATGTTACTGATTCTCAAATCTACCTTTCCTCCATTTTCTCTGCTGCCCTCCAACCTTCAATCTCAAACTTTCAGACATCTCAATCTCCAATGTCCAATAGCTATAATAAACTCAGTATGTCCAAAACAGAACTCATTATCTTTCCCCCTATACTTTCCTCCCTTCCCTCCTTTCCCTATTTCTCTAGAGGGCAACACCATCCTTCTAGTTCCTTGAACTCACAACCTATGAGTCATCCTGGATTCCTCAGTATTTCTCACCCCACCATATCCAAGTTGTTGCCAAGGCATATCAAGTTCACCTTTGCAACTTTTCGGATTTTCCTTCCTTTCTCCTCTGATACTGGTACCATCATGGTACAGGCCCTCATCATCTCATACTTGTACTAACAGCCTGCCAGGGGGTCTGCCTGCCTCAAATCACTCCCCACCCCATCCCAGTCCAGTTTTTCATTCAGCTACTAAAGTGATTTTCCTAAAATGCAAATCTGATCATCACACACACACACACTCTCTCTCAATAAACTCCACAAAGGTTTCCTATTGCCTCCAGGATCAATTACAAAATGTTTTGTTTGACATTCAAAATCCTTAATAACCTAGCCTTTCCCTCACTTTCCAGTCTCCCTACACCTTATTCCCCAACACATCTTTTCAATCTAAAGACATGGATTGTTCCTGGTTGTTCCAACCAACAAGACACCCCATCTCTTGACTCTATTTTCTCTGACTGTCCCCACTCCTGAAATCCTCTCCCTTTTCTTCTCTGATTACTGGCCTCTCTGGCTACATTTAAATCTCAATGAACATCCCATCTTCTACAGAAAGCCTTCCCTAATCTCTCTTAATTCCAGTGTCTCCCCTCTCTTATTTATTTCCTATTTATACTCTATACAGCTTTGCTTTGTATATGTTTGTTAGCATGTTTTCTCTCCTATTAGATGATAAGCCTCTTGAAGTTAGAAACTATGTTTTGCCTTTTTTTCTGTGTCCCCAGGGCTTTGCAAAGTGCTTGGCACAAAGTAACCACTTAAATGTTTATTGATTAATTGGAAAAGAAGGAGAATAGAAAATAAAAGTAGTTATAGGACAACTCCAAGAACACCTAGACATGTGTGGCCCTTTGGACTTGGCTTCAATACAGGGTTGAACCAGTTGAGTCTGGTTCTATAGAAATTCTTTCCCTTCTAATCTCACCATGACTGAGGAGGAGGAATGGAAGAGGACCTGGCTCGCAGTCCTTTCCTATTATCTGTGCATAAATCATTTAACTTCTTTGGGTCTCAATTTTCTCGTCTATAAAATAAGAGAGTTGGTTTAGATGGACTTGAAATTCCCTTCTAGCTCTAAATTTCTGACTCCCCAAAAATAGGAGGGGGGAAAAGTCTGTGAAAACCCGTATTATGTGACTGCCTTTGTGCCTGAGTTTTGAGAAATACAAAAAAGTAGGGTAAGGTACTTTTCTATTATTAAATTGTAGTGTGCATACTAATTATCATTCAAAAAATGAGGGTTCGTGGGACCTGAAGTAAATTGAAAGGATCGTTATAGATGCAAAAGATAAGTTAAAATGTGGGTAGATGATTGGATAGAGGAGCAGTTTATCTGGAAAGTTGACTTACTTGTACCTTCTTAGACACAAAGGAGAAAATTATACCCTAAAAGCCAGGCAGAATTAAAGTTTCTTTTGATTCCCACCTTCCTACCTTGTACAATGTGGTGGCATGTATTTAGGCTGAATTGAACTGATACCTTAAGACTTTCCAGAATGTCCTTTTCCAAAAGTACCCCATTCCTTAAAAAAAAAAAAAAGAAACTCAAACGTATATAGCACAATGAAATTATTAAAAACAATTATTTTATAAAAGTCTTTTGTTTTTACATGGTAGCCATTTCTAGAAATAATTCTCTCCCCTCTCTAGCCCTTTTGTAATGAAAACCAAAAATAGTTAAAGGGGAGAGATATTCATAAATGGAGGTGATATAAAAGTAAGATATCAATAATTATTTAATAAGAAAGACAATAAAGCAACAAGACGGTTTTTTTTTGGCCACTAATCTCCTATCATTTTGCCACAAGGAAGGAAATCTATTTTATTTTCTGTTCTTTGAGACCCCTCTAATTCACTGACGAGTTTGAGGCTTGTCAGTTACCCTCAAACTGGGTTAGCCTGGCTCTTTTCTCAAAGAGCAGCTTCCTTTCAGAGATTTTTTTTCACTTACATTGTGGTTTTCTTTGTGTTTATTATTCTTCTAGAGCCATCTACCTTTCTCCTTGTTTCTCTACTTCCTAGTCATCATTTCTCATGGCACAATAATGCATTCATTCATGCACCATACTTTGTCCAGGTGTTCCCTAGCTAATGGTCACCTGCTATGTTTCCATTTTTTTGCTACCATGAATATTTTGGTGTACCTGGATTCGTTTAGATTAGATTCCATGTGGAGTTGGGGTGTTTGATTCACAAGGCAAAAACAGTATAGTCACTTCCTCTTACATTTCTCCATTCAACCAAGGCATCCAGACCATATTCCAGCAAAATGAGAAATGTACTCATGTAGTATTTTGACTTTTATAAAGCCCTCTCCTCATGACAACCCTAAGAGGTAGGAAGTACAAATTATTATTGTGTTACTTTTACTTATGAGGAAAGTAAATGTCACTGAGGTTATGTGATATTTCTATGGCTACAGAAGAGTCAAGTTCAGAGCTTAGATTCAAATCCAAGGCTTTCTCGGCTCCAGATTCAACAAAATACCTTGTATAATTTCATTTTCTTCAGGCTCTCCTAAATCTATAATTCCAATCATATTAATTCTACTGCAGAATTGTACTTTTGCCTTAGAAATGGATGAATACACATGTGTCTGGACTTGCTATTTTGCTTATACTGTCCCATATCAGTGCGAGCTAAACATCAAAGATCTTTTTTAAGTGAATGCTTAGCAACAAATCCAAGTGGTACTGAAATACTCAAAATGCTGAATAACCTTTTTGAATCTTATGGTTTATCCTGAAACAAGTATGTTGATATTTATACCAATGACACAGAAGCAATGGTGGCTAACACCCTAATGTAAATCCAGATGGCAGCACCTAGTAGTACTGGGAGTCACTGGATTCTTCACCACTGTGCACTCTCAGTTTAAAATGGGAAAAAAAAAGAAAACCAAAAATGCCATTTTCACCTAAGAATGTCCCTGGTAAAGCATAAAAATGATTCATTTGATTAAACCTAGACCCTTGAATACATTTTTTAAATATTTTGCATCATGAAATAGCATAAAGAGCTTCTGCTACATACCAAAAGATGATGACTGTCATGAGGAAAAGCTCTTGTATGATCGATTTATGATCTAAGCTGGTCTTTTTTTCATGAAGCACCATTTTCTTGAAAATGAACAGAGTCTGTCACTTCAAGGAACAAATAACATAGTACTTGTTGCCATTTATAAAATTCAAGCTTTGAATAGAAAATTAGAATTTTGGAAAACTTTTATCTGCTACCATGGGCTTAGAAGCTCTCCTATTCTTAAAGACTTTTCTGTTAAGATTGGTAGAATGTAATATATATATTAAAGAATGTGATGTTTTTATATCATGTAAGGCAATGTGTCAACATCCGGAAGATCTGCATGACTCAATGATTCAATATATTCTAAATTCCAATGCATCATGTACACAAAGTACAAGATCAGTCGATGGGTTTTGATGTTACAGAGTATGGAGAAGTTAATCATCATGGTTTTAAATTCTGCTTTGCAATTAACCTTTAAGAAAGTTTCTTGTTATTTTGTCATTTTAGTTGTGTCTGACTTTTCATGACTCACCCTTTTTGAGTTTTTTTGGGTCAAAGATACTGGAGTGGTTTGCCATTTCCTTTTCCAACTCATTTTACAGATGAGGAAACTGAGGCAGATAAGAGTGAAGTGATTTCTTCAGGGTCACACAGCTAGTTAAGTGTTTGAGGTCAGATTTGAACTTAGGTCTTCCTGATTCCATATCCAGCGCTTTATCCATGATGCCACCTGAGAAACTATCATTTGTTAGGTTTTGGTGTACTCAGATGAAAAAATCTACCATTATCTGGAAAAGTTATTAAAATACTTTTCCATATTCCATATAGGCAACTTGGTGGCACAGTGAATGAAGTGTTGGACTTGGAGTCAGGAATTCCTGAGTTCCAATCTGGTCTTAGATTCTTACTAGCTGTGTGACCCCCAGGCAAGTCACTCAACCTCTGTGCCTCAGTTTCCTTATCTGTGAAATGAGGATAACAGGGTTATCCTCCTACCTGACAGGGTTGCAATGAGTATGAAAAGGGGTGATATATGTAGTACTTTGCAAACCTTAAAGTGTTATGTCATTTCTCACTGTTATTATTATGGTAGCAACACTAGAGCTGGGCATATAGTGCATAGAGCGGTGAGCTTGGAATCACGAGACTCATCTACATGAGTTCAAATGAGACTTAGGACTTTTAACTTCATGAACCTTGGCAAGTCATTTAACCCTGTTTGCCTCAGTTTCCTTATCTGTAAAATGAGCTGGAGAAGGAAATGGCAAAACACTCCAGTATCTTTGCCAAGGAAACCCCAACTGGGGTCACACAGAGTTGAACATGGCTGAAATGATTAGATAACAAAAAAAGCAATATTGGAAGTTAGGACTTAGGGGTCTGCTCCAATATTTACTTCTAGTTTATTGGATGCCTATGTATAATTCTTTTTTTCCTTTTCCTTTTTCTTTTTTTCTATATATAATTCTTGTAGAAGAAGCCCCTTCTTAGTATAAAAGACCCAGGTTAATTTGGGGACATCTCAATTTTCCAGATGATTGTCTCTGCCCAGATAATTTTTGAACATCAGCATCGAACACTAGCCAGCCTTCCAGGTTTCTAATCCCCAAATGCAGCTCTGCAAGTCTCACAACATGAAGAAATGTATTTAGAAGTTAAGGAAAATACATATGCCTCATATCAGAGTCTCTCAAAAAGGCCCATTTGCATCACGGAACCACCATTCCCTGCAGGAGCCTCTATGGTCTCAGTCAGAGTGTTGTAGGGTAGGACAGCCCTGAGGAGGGTTCCAGAGTTCCTTCATGCTCATGTTCCTCTCCACAGCTCTTATTGTCCTCCTCAGAGCATTGTTTCTCCTGCAGCTCGTGCCTCTGGTAGTTGTTGCAGATTTTATTAGTTGTAGTTGACTGTACAAGTCCTGCTCATCTTCCTGCCTCACTCTATGTCCTGTTCTTTGCTCTCACAATATAGCATCTATCTTTTCAATGTAGTAATTAATCCTCTACTCCCAGAAGATGGAAGCCATTTACTTTTCTAGAGAACCAATTCTCCATTTCCAGGCTTTCTGTGTTGTACCTCAAAAGCATTAGCTCCAAGTCTTTTATTTCCAGAGACTTGGGTTGCAGTTCCCATTCTCAAGTCTCAAACCCAAGCTGTCTTACCAGGGTTAGAGAAAGATTTTCTTCCTATACTTTACAAGTGGGTATGTCCACCCATTACCATGTTGATGTGTGGTGACTTGAGGCATACTTTGACCTCCTCTCTGCCCCAGTATTCAGATTTTAGGCCTCCCACTCATTTACACCCCATGGGTCAATAACTTAGATAAAGGCATGTTTATCAAATATGCAAATGATTTAAAGTAATAGTTCTGACAGAACTAATCTTGAAAGTAGACTGAATAGGTTATGTGACTGCCTAAGTTAAGTCATTTTGAATCATTAAGCATTATAGTTAGTTGATGGGATAAAATGAGAAAAGGAAGTAAAGAAAGAGGCTCACTCATCACAGTTTTCTTCTTCATGTCTGGCTAGACTCTAAGAAATTCGCCTATACAGGTGGTCATGAATATATACAAAGATGCCAAGGTTTGTTCAAGGTCTGAATTAACTCAGCTTTCTTGAGTCAACCCTCAGACTTTAAAGCACACTATAAGGCAGGGGTGGGGAATCACATGTGACCTCAAGGCCACAGGTTCCCCCACCCCTGCTATAAGGGAAGCAAGCAAGCTAACGTTGAGGGCTCTGTGTTTAGTACTCTGTTGGTTGATGTGTCTTGTGTAGATGATGTGGGCCAGCATGCAATTACCTTGGGGTAGACTTCACCCTAATACAGAGGTTCAGTACAGATTTCACATTGTTGTACATGAGATTGCTGTCCCCAGTCGCTGAAAATATTCTAGTAATCTGTGTATGTGTGTTCAGTTTATTTGCGTGTAGATATTTCAAAATAGATTTTCTTAGTTTCCTCTTCTCCCCTTCAGTGAACTCAACATGGAATCCTGAAAACTACACCCAGGGTTTATGGTACTCTTGAGTTGAGCAGCTATTCAAATCTATGGCTCATGATTTCCTATCTGAAGCTTGCCTTAGATTGCCTTGTGACACAAGTTCGATACAAAAAGCATTTAGTGAAATGAGACTAGCAATGTCATAACAATTAAATCAAGCAGTAAAATTTTCTGGCACCCATAACTCAGTAGCTACTTCCTCCTACCTCCAAGGGGAATTGTGAGTCAACTCCTCAGTGCATTCACCCATTCTATTTTTTGTTTTTTAACAATAATTATCTACTGGTATTGTTTTATTGCTACAAGTCACACAACACCTAGCTCTCCAATGAATTAATTTAAGTGTCTTAAAATCGATGAAAAATTTGAATAAGTCAATTCTACAAGGATGTGTTGGACACTTAGCATTTGCTTAGGTATTATAAGAAATACAAAAGAGGAATAATAGGATGGTCCCTGTCCTTAAAGATGTCAGACAAGTTGACAGAAAAATCAGAGTGCAGAGAATAAATAAATAAACAAACAAATAAACACATAAATAAATGTATATGTATATATGTGTAATATGTGCACACATAAACATATGTGCATATAGACATATGTATATGAGAATGGGTATTTTAAAGGTATATAATCCCAGTTCTCAAAGATTTTATAATCTAGTTACTAATAGGTAGCACAGGACAGACAAATATGAAAGTTAATGACACAAAATATTAAGGCATGTCTGCAGGTCACTTATGTCCTGTTGGCTGCAGGTTGTGCAGGCCTGTATTAAGGCATACCCCATGTAGGTGGAGGATCTTTCCTTCAATTTCTTTTGTTATTTTGTTAGATAAAAAACATTGTTTTGAACTAATATTACATTGATTGACCTGTGAAACATACCATTTTGATTGGCTGATGACCAACAAACTCCTGAAACCTATTTATCTGGGTTTTTATCTGGGCCCACATGTGAGGGGGGTTTTAGGTGCTCCAAGAGATTCAATGTATGGTACATGTTTATCACATTTCTTTCTTTTTTAAATAATATTTTATTTTTTCCCATTTGCATGTAAAATACTTTTTAACAGCCTTTTTTTTTTTTAACATTTTGAGTTCCAAATTCTTTCCCTCCCTATTCCCCCCATCTCTACTAAGACAATAAGTCATTTGATGTAGGTTATACATGTGCAATCACACAAAACATATTTCTATATTGCTATGCTGTGAAAGAAAACATAAACCCCCCCAAAATACAGAAAGTGAAAAATGGTATTCTTCAATTTGCATTTAGACTCTATCAGTTCTCTCATCCTAACTCCAGATTGTTTTGAGTCATTGTATCAGTCAGAGTAGATAAATCATTCATAGTTGATCATACAATATTGCTGTCACCATGTATAACATTCTCTTGGTTCTTCTCATTTTACTTTGCATCAGTTCATGTAAATCTTCCCAGGTTTTTCTGTAACCATCCTACTTGTCATTTCTTAGAGTATAATAGAATTTCACCACAGTCACATACCACAACCTGTTCAGCCATTCCCCAATTGATGGGCATTCCCTCAATTTCCAATTCTTTGCCATCACAAAAAGAGCTGTTATAAATATTTTTGAACATAGAATTTCTTTTCCTTTTTCTTTGATCTCTTTGGGATACAGCCCTAGTAGTGGTATTTCTGAATCAAAGGGTATGCACAGTTTTATGGCCCTTTGGGCACAGCTCCAAATTACTCTCTAGAATACATGCTGACCAATCCAAAAAAGGTTCTCCCTTCTACATAAATGAATTTAAGTCTCTTTCAGAATGTTGGTTAGCAACTCTTTGCTCCAGACCTTGGGACATTCTGGATTATTCTCAAAGAACCTTATCTTCATGCATTGTAAAATGTCATCTTGGCACAGTGCCCAGGCTAGCTTCTTAATTCTACTACTGTGCCAAAAGACTGAAATATGAGGTGAAAGTTGAATTCTCTAATAAGCTCATTCAACTCTTGACATTAGCTAAATCCATACACACCAAGAAACTGCTTTATATAATACATATGCTGTACACAATGAATGCAGCTCTGTTTTATTACTGCTTCAGAATTTGCTGGGTAGACAATCCTAAGCTCTTCATTTCCTGGAAAGTCTCTTGAATAGATTTTGGATGCCAAGCTTTACTATGTTTTACAGTTTTATTCATTTTGGATGCAAAATTTATATGTGTATGTACAGATGTGTATAGATGTGTGTGTGTGTGTATATATAGTTTTATTTTAACCAGAACCTCAAAAAACCTCTTTTGAATTAAATATGGTCATATTCATTTTTTGTAAGCATGTTTAACTATGTAGTGTTTAAATATGCTTAAAACCTTGTTTCTCTCAAAAAGTTTTTACATGTACCCCCTTTCCTTATATGGCCTAAAATAATTATAGAGGCAACCTAGGTGGGACAGTGGTTAAGGCCCTGAATCTAGAGTCAGGAAGACTTGAATTTGAATATGCCCTCAGATACTTCTTAGTTGTGTGACCCTGGGCAAGTCACTTAACCTCTCTCTATGTCAGTTTTCTCTTCCGTAAAAGTGGAGATAATAGCAGCTGTTTTACCTGGTTGGTATATCAAATCAGACATTTATAAAGGACTTTACAATGCTTAATGTACTATATACTGACTTATAACTGCCCAACTTCTATCATATTTTTCACTTTTTTTGAAATAGAATTTAAGACTTAGAGGGGGCCTAAATTTCCTTATAAGTTTGTCTATCGGGCTTTCAGAATTATATACAACTTTAATGTGGGCTTAAGCCAGAGCCTTAAAATCATGTTGATTAGATATTTACAAGTTTGTTTAGCTGATATTGTAAGTCACCACCTCTAATAAGAAAATGAGAGCTCAATTTCATAAGGGATCTTAATAAAAAGAAAGCTATCCAGTCTTAAATCTAGGTCTAAAACAAATTATAAAATCACATATTTGGAAAACTGATAAAATTGCTATTATATTGATAGCTAGGTGCTGGCAGTGGAGAAAGGGCTAGTCTTAGAATCAGGAAGATCTGAGTTCTAAATCTGTTTCATTATACTTACTAGCTGTGTGATCCTAATCTATTTGCCAACACGTACACAGGAACTACAGGTATAAAATATTCTTTTTTTTAAAAAAAAAATATAAATTTATTTATTTAACTTTTTACATTCATTTAAACAAAATTTTGGGTTTCAAAATTTTCTCCCCATTTGTCCCCTCCCCCCACCCCAGTACACTGAGCGTTCTAATTCCCCCTATCACCAATCTGCACTCTCTTCTATCATCCCTCCCTTCTCTTGTTCCCATCTTCTCTTTTGTCCTGTAGGGCCAGATAACTTGCTATTCCCCATTACCTGTATTTCTTAATTCCTAGTAGCAAGATCAATACTCAACAGTTGTTCCTAAAACTTTGAGTTCCAACTTCTCCCCATCCCTCCCTCCCTACCCATTCCCTTTGGGAAGGCAGGCAATTCAATATAGGCCATATTTGTGTAGTTTTGCAAATGACTTCCATAATAGTCGTGATGTGCAAGACTAACTATATTTCCCTTCATCCTATCCTGTCCCCCATTGCTTCTATTCTCTCTTTTGATCCTGTCCCTCCCCAAGAGTGCTGACTTCAAATTGCTC
>CM053774.1:111665614-111685450 GCA_028658325.1 Potorous gilbertii
CACCTCTTTTTCCACTTGACTAATTCTGCTTTTGAGAGCATTCTTCTCCTCATTGGCTTTTTGAACCTCTTTTGCCAATTGAGTTAGCCTATTTTTCAAGGTGTTATTTTCTTCAGCATTTTTTTGGGTCTCTTATCAAGGTATTGACCCATTTTTCATGCTTTTCTTGCATCTCTCTCATTTCTCTTCCCAGTTTTTCCTCCACCTGTCTAACTTGATTTTCAAAATCCTTTTTGAGCTCTTCCATGGCTTGAGCCCACTGGGTATCTATTTCAGATGTTTGGGATACAGAGGCCTTGACTCCTATGTCTTTCCCTGATGGTAAGCATTGCTCTTCCTCATCAGAGAGGAAGGGCAGAAACATCTGTTCCCCAAGAAAATAACCTTCTATGGTCTTATTTTTCTTCCTTTTTCTGGGCATTTTCCCAGCCAGTTACTTGACTTCTGAGATTCCTCTCCACCTCTGCCTAGATCTGCCCAGCTAATGCTTGGGGTCTGAGATTCCAATGCTGCTCCCCAGCCTCAGGGCTTTCGGCGGCAGGCCTGGCTGCTATTTAATGGGAGTTTAAGTTCTGGTGCTCAGGTGGGGGCAGAGCCGCCTCCCAGGCTCAGTCCCCTCCGCGGGTTTATGCAGAGACCTTCTGTAATGGAGCTCCTGCCTGCTCTGGGAGCCTTTGGCTGCCTGCTGCCTCTGCTGCTGCCTCCCAAAGGGACCCGAGTCATGGAGACACCCCGCTCCCCTCTCAGCCTGTCCAGACGTCTCTCTCACTGACCTGTGTGTCTGTGGGTGGAGGGACCTTTGCGGCCGCTGGAGATTCCGTCCCTGAAGCCTGCTCGGATCTGCTTGCTCCTCTCAGTGCCACGCGGCCAGGGCAGGGCTGGGCTCTGCTCCCGCTTGGTTCGCGACAGACCTTTGGTGTCAGTTTTTCAGGGCTCTCTGGAACAGAAATCTCCTTCACTCTGTTGCTGCGTGGCTCCACTGTTCCAGAATTTGTTGGGAGTTCTTTTTATAGATAATTATGGGCTGTGGGTTCAGAGCTAGCATATGTGAGTCTTTCTACTCCTCCATCTTGGCTCTGCCCCCAGTATAAAATATTTTTTACAGAAATGGATATCTAAATTATTGGAGAAGTATTAATTGCTCATGTGTAGGCTGAGCCAGCATTAAAAAATGCCAGTACTATTTAAATTAATTTATGTATTCAGTACTATACCAATCAAACAACCAAAGGATAGGTATATAGATCCATATAGACCCTTCTACTCCCTTCAAGGCAGAAATTTCAGTCTGCCTTTAGGGGGTACACCATATTATAGAGATATTGATCCATACCATCTGATAGCCACATTGAGATAACTCATGTGAATATACCTACCTTATATGGGCACAGATATTTTTACATTTTTATATGTCCTTGTTATCTCCCCCACTAAAATATAAACTCCTTTAAAAGGAGGTTTTGTTTCATCAAAGAAGCCATAACTAGAGGTACAGAATGAGGAACTCATTTTCTGATAGAGCCAATATGTGCATTTATTTTGTTTGAATGTAGGAAGGGCTTTTATGAACAGGGGGAGCAAGAGAGCAGGTCTGTATTAATAATGATATTAAAAAGAATGAAAAAAAGAAAATCATCGTGGAATAGTTATTTTTTAATTTTTAAAATTGTTTTCCACATGGAATATTTAAATCATCATTGAATTTAATTCGTCAATGAAAACATATGAAAAATACACAGGAGAGAGTAGAAGGAAGTTTAGAAGGGATCATAGATAAGCAGGGCATTTTTAAAGGCAGCTGGGTAACACAGCAGATAGAGGATTAGACCTGCAGTCAGGAAGATCTGAGTTTTAAATCTAGTTTCAGACACTTTCTAGGTATGCCTACCTCAAATTCGTCATCTGTAAAATGGGGATAATAGTAGAACTCTCAGGGTTCTTGTGAGCATAAATTAAAATAATATTTGCAACTGCACTTTGAAAAACCTTTGTGTATTATATAAATGCTAGCTATTGTCATTAATATCATTTTACATTTAGTGTATGCTTTAAAAAATGTATGTAGTAGTATATTCCTAGATTCATACATAGTCTTTTTGTCCTGTTCTTTGTATGTTGAAGTGTTTGTGTATGTTGATGTTTGTTAAGTGCATAGTAATGCAATGGGAGCTCTGATGTCCACTCTTGTGACACCCCTCAAACTGGCAGAGTAGATTCCCCAGAGTGCAGTTGGTGACTTTTCCCTACAGAGTTCTCAAAGTAAGCCTGAGGGTCTGGGAGATGCTTTTTAATGAGGAATACCTCCTGAGTTTCCACAACTATGCTGCCCCCACTAATTGATATCAGTAAAGCAGCCAGACAATTCACTTTTAGTAAAGGGTATAATAAGTTGGTATAGTAAGATCAGTTGGTACAGAATCCAGAGGTTGCCTTTCCTCATTGTTTCTAGTTTGTCTTCTGCTCCCAAGGGCACCCTTGTTCCTGGGCCACCTCTAGAATGCCTACAGAAAGTCCAAAATCTTCACGCTTTTAAAAATTTACAAGGCCATCCTCTGGTCAAGGGGAATGGGGATGGATCACACAGAGACCTTTACTCATCCAAAGACCTCCACCCATACCTGCCTCCCTTCCCCCACAAGTGATTTCCTCTCTCCTGCTTGGCTAAAGCTATAATCTCCAGGCTGGCCTGTTGCTATGATGTCCAACTCTGAACCAGTTACTGTTTTTATGCAAACTTTTTAGTGAATGATTGACTTTTCCAGCAATATTAATGCACTTCTGTAGCATCATCTCATTTCACCCGATGGTTTTCACTTTTTCCAGATTGACTAAGAATCTTTACTGCTCCTAGTTTAATGCTTTTAATTTATGAAATTAGATTGTTAATTGATTAACTGATTTTTAATTTATTCATTGATTCAGTAGAAGAATTCACACCTAATAAAGGTGTCTGGCTGTTGAGCATCTTGTTAATTACTCTGAGTGTTGGTTTCATTAATCAAAAGGAATATTTTAAAAAAGATTGTTGGCAAGTCCTCTGTACTTAAATAGCAGTCTCTTCACACAAGTACTGTCCTTTTTCCCTAATGTCTTTAGAATTTCATTTTTGACTGTTTCCCATTCCTTATGGGATTTTCTTAGAGAACTTTAGTCATGAGATCATACAGCCTTTTGGACCTTTGAAATCTGCTCTCCCCAATCCATGATGCCTGTCAGGTTATACCTGGCTTTCCTCTCTGTCACAATCTAGAGGACATACAGGATAGAGTGGTCTTTTTCCTACATTTCATAATTTCTGAATCTTTCCCATTCCTTCACTACACACAAACTCCATATTGTTATGCATTGGATTTAATATCACTTAGATGTAAAAGGACTTTAAGCATGCTCAGATCACTTAACATGAGGGACTTGTTATTGGGAGAAAATATTCTGAGTTCCCTTACCACATGGGCTAGAATAACCTCTTTCCATTGGGTACGTAACTACAATGGGCAGTAGCTTTAAGACTACCAGACTGGCACATTCTAGCTCGTTCCGGATCCATCTAGAAAGGCTGCAGACCTATTTCCCTAAACTATGGGCACCTTGAACTGAGCTGGATGAGGGCAAAAACTACCTTTGTCTCTCTCTTTATAGGACCTGGGACCTAGTAAATTGGATTCCAAGTTTTGTTGTGTTTGTTTTTTTTAGTTCTAGGTGCCTATTGGATCTGGACAGATGCCATGGTGACCATGAAGGCAGGATTGCAGATTGAATGTTACTGCCACCCCAGCAAGGAAGCCCTGTGAAGCTAGGGTGCCTGAAATTCAAGCTGAAAGGAGGCTTTGGACTTGACTGGACTGTGCTATATGTGAATTGAGCTAAATTGTGAATTTAATCTCCATCTTCTCAGATTGAGGTGGCATAAAAGGGGATTATGCCCCCACAAGATAGTAGGTGATATTTATATATTTGTTCTTGCTATGCCTTTAAAGTAAATAAGTCTGTTGAGTGACTAAATGGAACTGGAGTACAAGAGACCCCTAAATGGAAGGAAAACCATCACTGGGGGCTTGAGCCAATGGTAGAGAGACTAGATACTGTCAAGCTCCAATAAGGGTACCAGAGAGCCTGGGAGAAGAAGAGAAATGTAACCCCAGTGTCTTTCAGGCAGTGTGGGTCAGAGTGATCACTGTTACATGTGGGACCTCATCTGTGGGCCTGGAATCAGGTGTGGGTTTTTGTACTGTTTTATCTATTCCTTTCAGTAGTGGGCACAGGCAGTGGAATTCTCAGACCTGGTATTGTCACGGCAACCTAGAAGACAGAATTCTAGACCAGATGTTATTACCAACCCATCAAGGAAACCCTGAGAAGTCAGTGTGCCTATGACTTGAGTCTCAGGAGGACTTGATGGAACTGTTCTCCATAGGAACTATGGTAAACTATGAACCTGAACCCCTTCCCCTCCCCAGAGATCGAGGGGGAAATTATGTCCCCCAGGTCTTGGGGGGGATGTTTGTATATTCTTGCTATTTCTTTATAAAAACTAATCTGTCTGTTAAAGGGTTAAATGGAACTGGAGAACAGAGGACCCCGAGAAATTGGGGGATGCCAATGGTAAGAGCTGGAGTCAATGAAAGAGAAACTAGAAATGCTTGAGGAAGTGTAGGCCAGGGCAGTTATGGTTACCTAAATGAACAATGACTTCCTTTCATTTTTGTTAGAATTTTAGGATTCATTTATATGATATCCCCTCTATATTAACTAAACTAATTATGAAAAATAAATAATTTGGAATTGTCCAAGACCTAGAGCCAGCATGGAATAGTAAATAGTGACCCAGTCTAGGTTCCAGAAAGATCTAGTGTCAAGGCCTTCCTCCTTCTCCCACTGGTTTTGTGACCTTACATCAGTCACTTAACCTTTTAGTAATATAAGCATTTATCTAAGTCTGCAAATTGTGGGAAAGTTGCTGACCTGCACTGGAAGAGGGAACCCACACTTCCCCTGTACCAAAATAGGGTACACTGTACCAAATATGTCCAGTTTTACTCTTTTGTCCTATCTTGTCTCAGAAGAAAATCTTTTTCTTGTTACTTTACTGCCTAAAGTAAATGACTTGTTATTTCAAGTCTAACTAGCTGTCATAAAGCAGAGCAAAAAGACTTAGAAAAATTTAATATTTAAAGAAATCCACTCCTTTAAAATATGAAGAATTTTGTTTTAATCTGTAAATTAAAAATGTGAAACTGAATGGTAATGTTTATGTCAACAGTTAAAACAAGAGTTACCCAACGAAGGTTCCCTATGACTGCCTTGGGGTATGACCTCCCAGGCAAGATCTCTGGTTCATAGAGAAAGGAATCCACAAGCCACTAGGGCAAAGGTAGCAATTCTACTTGGCTTCCTTTCTCTACAAAACTAAAAAATTTTAAAATGCAAATAGGATTCGTAAGAAGTTTGAGCCCCCAGCTTGAGTCATAATTGCCAAGGATGGTGGTGATCTTTTAGCCAGTAGAATTTAGCTCAATCCACTATCCTAACTTCTCTCACATATTTTACAACAAAAATTCAAACTCTGGATACTATAAAATTATCTTATTGTTTTGAGCTATTCTTTAATAGGTAAATAACCAGGAGGGACTGTGTTGAAATATCAGAAAAATCCTTAGTAATTAACATAGCCACTGGTTGCTCTAGGCCAGAGCTTCCTAAACTTATTTGGCCTACCACCTCCTTTAAAAAATATTACTCAACACCCCGCTGGAAATCTACTTTCTTTAGCCCTTCAACTTTTTTTTCTTAATTTGTGTCATTTCAAAAAAAATTTTTTTAAATGTTAAATAATTTATTGTAAAGTTGGTTTTTTTTCCTACATTGAAATTTTGGTGACACAATGTTGCATCATGTAACAATATAGTGTCATATTATAAACAAGTCATTACATATTCCTGTCAGTGCATGCTGGACTTCCTGACAATATGACAAGCCTGCCCGCCAACACTTGCTTGTTAAGATCTGTTGATGGACTTGACCACCCATCAGTTATAACTTGTATTTTAAATTTGTATCTATTTGGAAAATAATGTTATTGCTATGATTTTAACTGTTATATGATAGATGAAACATATCCAAATAGCTTTTCAATTTTTTTTTCTCTTCTTAATGCTTCCATGGACTCATTATTTTTATTCAATGCCCCCCCAATTGCACCTGAGGCTACAACTGCCCCCCAATTACCCTCCATAGTTTCAGCATGCCTAGGGGGTGGTATCACCCACTTTAGGAATCTCTATTAGGCAATACAACATAAGGGAGAATGGCCAAGTTAAGTGAATTCATCACAATTCCAGCAGATTCTTCTTGGAAAAGCCAAAATTCAGACACTTTCTGGAGAAATTCAGATTTTCAGTCAATACCGTGATGAGCCTTCTACTCTTATACTTGGAAGAAATAGAACTCCCAGGATTTTTAGCCATTCTGGTCTCCTCACTGGCAATCAGTTCAGCCTTGCCAAAAAAAAAAATGGCACACACACCAAAATTATCTACAAACTGAACCACTTTCAAAGAGCAAATCAATTAAGTAAATGTGGAGCACTGGGCTTAGAATCCAAAGGGCTCATCTTTGTGAGTTCATAGCTGACCTCAGACACTATGTGATGGCTGTGTGACCCTGGGTAAGTCACTTAACTTTGTGTGCCTCAGTTTACTTATATGGAAAATGAGCAGGAGAAGGAAATGGAAAACCACTCCAGTATCTATGCAAGAAAACCCCAAAATGGAGTCACAAAAATCCAGATGCAACTGGAAGACTCAACAGCAACAAATACTATGCTAAGTACTTTGGATACAAATGGTAAGTACTATGGATACAAATGGTAAGTACTATGGATACAAATAATTTTTTTTGTAAGCAGCTTCCATTCCAGTACTCCCCTCTACATACTCCAAAACCCAGCTACTGTAGCCAGCTTGCCGTTTTTCACAAACCTCCCTCTTTGGGCTGTGTTTATTTATACTTTCTGCCCAAGGCATGACATGGCATTCCTCCTCAATTCTGCCTTTTAGTTTCCCTAGCTTCTTCAAAACTCCATTCTTTTTTTAGTGATAGAAGTGAAGGTGGAGGTGAGAGAGGTTGGACAGACAGAAAATAGATTTTTGTTAATTAAAAAAAATGTTAAGAAAAAATATTTTGCTAGAGATCTTTCCTGTTCTCCCCACTGTTAAACCCATTTGTTTCTTTTAAGTTTAACCTTCTGTTTACCCCATATATATCTTGCAGTTACATGCATGTTGTCTTTCTCATTAGAAAGTGAGCCCCTCAAAGGCAGCAACCATTAATCAATAAACATATATTAAGTGCCTACTATATGCTAGGTACTGTACACCAAACCATGTTTTTGGATTTCTTTGTATCCCCAGTACCAAGTATATAGTAACTACATTTAGTTTTGAGCCTGCGTTCTGAAGGGCTTTAAAAGCTAAATAGAAGAAAAATCAAATTTATATTTGATTTTAGAGTTAATAGTGACTAGGGGAGTGGCATGAGCAGATTTATATATAAGGAAAAGTAATTTTGGCTGGAGTATGTAAAATGGACTGAAGTGGTGAGGGACTTGAAGCAAGAAGACCACCGAGGAAGTTGTAGCAGTAATCTAGTTCAGAGTTTATGAGGCTTGAACTTAGGTGGTTACTGTGTAAGTAGAGAAAACAGGTCAGATGTGAGAGATATTCTTAAGATGGAAATGGAAGAATTTGACAACTGATGGGATATTTTGGGTGAAAGAGAGGGACAAATCCAGGATTAATGCCATGGTTAGGAACCTAGGAGATTAGTGGGGGTGGGGGTGGGAGTGGGTGTTAATTACCTTCAACAGAAATAGGGAAGGTTGGAACGAGGGATTTGGGAGAAAAGAGAAATAGTTCAGTTTTAAGATGTGTCATTTGAACTGTCTCAATGACATCTAATTTGAAATACTCAATGAGCAATCAGTGCTGGGGAGCTGAAGCCCAAAGCAGAGACTTGGGCTGTATATACTGATCTGGGAATCAACAGTATAGAAGTGATTGTTAGTGTTATGGGAATTAGTGAGGTCACCAAGAGGGAGGGTAGAGAAAGAAGAGTAGGGAGCCTTGTGGGACACCCATAATTAGAGGGCTTGATCTACATCAGAAAAGACCCCATTGGAACAACCAGACAGGCAGGAGGAGAACCATTTCTTTCTTATTGTTTGGTGGTGGAGGGATGGACTTGTGGTTGGTGGAGAGAATTGTGACCATGATTGCATAAAGGTCCAAATTGGTTCCAGAGATTTTGGGGAGGAATACTTGAACAGAGGACAACCTAGAAAGGTTGAAAAGAGAAACCTTAAAATGATGGACATGCAAAGGAAACCACTCCAATCATGTTCATAGACTTCCTTGAAATTTCAGAGGCCAATGAGAGTGCATCTCCTCTGGATCTTTTCTTGTTTGAGCTGAGATCTTATCTTGCTCCCAGCTAATACACTCCTGTGTATTCTTTGGAATATTCTAATCTGGCTAAAGAGTGCATTCACTCCTGTGTATTTTTTGGAATATTCTAATCTATAAACTTTCTATTTCTACTTGCAGTCTTGCTTGGATAAATGGGTTTACTTAATATTCACTATTTGGGATGGTCTTTTGTGTAATCAGTTTTTGATGGAAAGAAGTTAGGCCAGTGAGCATAAGCTAAGGGTAATCAGGGAGAGGGCTTTTGTTCTGAATCTTTTAGACTACCAATATTTGAGGGAGGCAAAGGGATATAATTTTAGCCTAATACACCTTTTGGAGATCAGAAGAAAGAGCGCTCTCCTTTCAGCAGTCAAGCCAAAGTGCAAATCATATCTATCCATACCACCTACAAACTGCATCCATGGATTTAGACAATCCATGTGGGTACTTGCAATAAAACTAGAGAAAAGATATAAATACCTTAACTCTTTGTCCACACAAAAATATTTCTTTTATTTCCTCAAGATTTTTGTCTGTTTTGAGATTAAAACTTATTATTAGATCATGTGGTGTCCATGCTCAAGGCAGAAAGAGGTAAAATTGACTTCAAGTAAAATAATAAATGAAGCACTGAAAAAAATCCTAAATTTTATATTTAGACAATCAGAACAAGGATTAATTCTTAACTGTACTCTCGATACAAAAAGGATTACCAAAAGGTAAAAAAACTGCCACATCTCCTTTAAGAAAAATTCATGTCATCATCATGCATTTGATCCAGGGGATCTAGACATAGAAATCCAGCCTTGGGCAGATACCCTCGAGGCTTGAGGATAACCTCTAGTTTTACACCTCAACCATCTTTTCCTTACTTGTGGACAAAATGTTTCATTGTTGTTTTGCTTGGTCAGAATCTTTTGTTTTAAATGTCTCTTTTCTGTGCAGAAAATGGTTGTCCCATACTAATACTTAGCCAGCATTTGTACAGTGTATTTGAACTGATTTACAAAAACCTCCTCACTCTGGGCAGTAGGTACTACTGTTATCCCCATTAAATTTACAGATGAGAAAGCTGAGGCTGTGAGTGGTTGAGTTGCAAGTGTTAAGGATTTGAATTCAGGTCTTCCTAATTTTAGGTCTAGTACTCTTGAGCAGGGCTCCCTCCAGCACTGAGTACCTTTCAGTGCCTTCTACACTCCACGGAACTAAACATAAATTTTCAGTCATTTCCACTTCCTAGGTCCCCCATAATCTTAGTTCCTTCTTTCTGATAGTACCCCTAATTTATCATATATGGCTATATACGTGTATCTATAGGTACAAAAGCACTTGTTTTCATGTTTTCTCCTCCATGGCTCCTTGAGGGCTGGGACTGTCTTTTGCTTGTCTTTGTATCTCAAGTGCTTAGCACATAATATAGGTTGATTGACTTCTTGGAAGTCACGAGTTGGGGGTAAAGATCCAGAGTTTGAGGAACCCCCCCCAAAACCTAAAAGAGCCTGATTTCCCCATTTCCCACTCCGTCTTGAGCCAAGGACTGAACCAAATCTTATTCAGGCATAGACTCTATTAGGTGTCTCGTCTTGTGGCCAGAGGCTTTGCATCCCCGTAGTGGGTGATAAAAGTATATTCCAGCTTTATCATCCTGGGCAAGTCATTTCACTCCTGGAGGCTTCGGTTGCCTCATCCCCATAAAGTGGGGATAATACCTCTTCCCAGGGTTCTATAGGGCTTGCAAAATGCTAACACAGAAATGCCGGCCAGCGTCACTGAACCCCTCACCCCAGGAGGGGCGGAAAGCGCAGCGTCCTTTGGCAAAATCAGAGAACGCCCTCCGGGACCCCGGGCTGGCCCCAGCGCCGGGCAGAGATCCAGGATCGCTCGCATCTGGCTCCGAAGCCGAGAGCCAATGACATCGTCCTGGGCACCGGAGCGCATGCGCCCTTCCCTCTACCCTCCGGAAAGGAGGGGCGGGGGAGGAAGGGCCTGCGTCATGTTGTCATCACAGCCCTCACGCAGAGCAAATCCTTCCGCCCCCAGGACAAAAGAAAAAGAATCCCGAGGCTTGCCATCCCGACTCGCGCCAGTTCCCGCATCCTTGCCCCGGCCTCCAGACGCCAGCAGGCCGTAGGGGTGGTGGGCGCCGGGGGCCGGAGCGGGAGGGCGCGGCGGGCTGAGGCCGCTGCGCGGATCCTTGCGCGGGGGCGGGGCGGGGCGGCGCTCCGGGCGCCGCGCTCTTCCTCCTCCTCCCTCGGTCCCCGGCGGGCGCTCGGACGCCGGCGCTTGGCTCTCGCCTCGGCTCGTCGTCCCTGTGCCCTCCCCCTCTCCTCCCCCGGCGCCCTATGGCGAGAGGGAGCCCCCTGCCCACCCCGGCAGGAGGAGCGGCACGGGCGGCCTTGGGCCGGGGGGCGCCATGGGCCTGAGGCGGTGACGGGCACGGACCGTTGGCCCCCGCGCGCCGGGCAGGATGAGGCGGTAGCGGAGCCCCGGATGCCCCCCGTCGCCAGCGTGAAGCCTACTGCTCTGCCGGGGAGGAGGAGGAGGAAGAGGAGGAGGAGGAGGAGAGGAAGGTGAGCCCCCCCCCCCGCCGCGGTGTAACGGACCCCCTCCCGCGGTCACGCCCCCCGGGCCAAGACCCGCCCCCTCCCCCCGCGCCTTCCCTCGGTGGTGGTCTCGAGCTCCTAGAGTCCAGGACCCCCGAAGTCTGATAATCCCGGGGATCCTCATAGTCTGCTGGCTCGGGGCCCCCCCAAAGTCTGATAGCTCGGACACCCCCAAAGTGTGCTAGCCTCGGGGCACCCCCCCGAAGTCTGATAGCTGGGACACCCTCAAAGTCTGCTAGCCCCGAGGCACCCCCCGAAGTCTGATAGCTCGGACACCCCCAAAGTGTGCTAGCCCCGAGGCACCCCCCCGAAGTCTGATAGCTCGGACACCCCCAAGTCTGCTAGCCCCGAGGCACCCCCAAAGTCTGCTAGCCCCGGGACACCCCTCAAAGTCTGCTAGCCTCGGGGCAACCCCCAAAGTCAGATAGTTCAGGGTACCCCCAAAGTATAGTGGCCTCGAGTCACCTCAAAGTCTGATAGCTCGGGGACCCCCCCCAAGTCGCTAGCCCCTGGGTCCCCGCGGGCGGTGGAGGCAGAATTTTTTGTGCCGGGGCTCGAGGGGGAGCTCCCCGAGGGCACAGGCTGCCCCCCCCAGGCGCCGGGTCCGGGGCTACCCCCAGGGGGCCGCGGCCTCTGTCCGTGGTCCTCCAGCGGCCTCCCCCTCGGACGCAGCCGGGGCGGGGGGCCCCTGCCTTTGTTTCCATCCCGGGGCTTGGCACCAAGCAGCGCCCGCCCGCCTCCGACCCCCTTGGTCTTTGGACTCCGGCCCCCCGCACTTGGCGCGTTGGAAGCCTCCCGCGTGCTCCTTGCCTTGTGTGGGAGCCCGTGACCGCCCCGAGAGGGACCCCGACTTCTTCCGTCAGTGCCTGTGCTCTTTGCCCCTCGCAGGGCGCGCACGGCCGTCCGGCCCTCCTTTGTGCCCTCGCAGCCCGGCCCGGCCCGGCTCGGCTCGGCCTGGGCGCGTCCGTGCCTCCCCCGGGACGGGCTCCAACTTCTCCCGGGTCTGCCCCAGCGTGCGCGCGTGACGATCGCGGGCCGGAGCGGCCGAGCGGGCCGGGCCTTTGTTCCCCGGGGAGGCCGCCCCTCGGTGCCGTCCGGTACCAGGCGCTGCCGCCCCGGCGGCTGAGGGCCTCCTTTTGTGCCGGCGGTCCTGGAGGGCAGGGACTATTTTTTAGCGGGAGGAGGAGGAGGAAGAGGAAGGGCTTTCCTTTGTATGCTGGGCGCAGGCTTTGAAATGGATGCTTGTTGCCGGACTGGAGGACAGCTCCAGACCGTGCCAGCGGCCCATTCTGGGAGATGGTGCTACACCGCTGGTGCCGGTTCTTTGTCCGTGTATGCCACATGAAGGAATGCTCACTCCGGACTTGGAGCTTTGGAACCTCCTTTTTTGAGGGGGGAGAGGAGACAAAGCCTTGCAGGTAGAACTTTGGTTTGACCACTAGCACAGGAACACGTCTGGGCCTGTGATTTTTTTTTTTTTTTGGTGAAGAAACTCCCTCAACCCATGCAGGTTGGCACTTTCTCTGCAGTTTATAGGCTCTGGGGCTTCTCCACCCGGTGTCTGTGAGCTTTCAGAAAAATTTTAAAATAATGCTTCCAGTATAATTGGTTTCTTTTGCAGTCCTACATATTTGATGTTATGCATTTAAAAACATTCTGGAGAGGTCATAGGCTTTACCAGACTGCCAGAGGAGTCCATGACAAGAAAGATTAAGAAGCCCGTCTTAAGATAATTGTCTAGAACATGGCAAAGTTGAGTGACACAGTCACAGAGATGGGACTGAAGCTCAGGTTTTCCTGACTGCTAGGCCAGCTCTCTATCACCATGCCTTTCTTATGACAGCTGAAGATTTCATAGACACTAAACCTTTGGAAAATTAGGAAGGAAAGAAGCAAAGTGAGTCCAGTATTTATTAAGTGCCTTCTGTGTGCCACGTGACAAGGAAGGGGGAAAAGAAACAAGTAGGCACACAGAAGCCCAAACTAGTTTCTATTATGAAAGCAGATCCTGGTTTCTCATTGGAGAAATCTTAAAAATGGTATCTTAGGACTGTTAGTGAATGGGTGAACAAACATTTACTTGAGAGACAGCATGGTGTAGTGAATGGATAGTGAGCTGGCTTTGAAGCCAGAAAGGCCTGGGTTTAAGTCTGGCTTTTTAAACATAACTGACTGTGATTCTTTAGTGGTCATTTAACCTCCTAGTGCTCTAGACAACTATAAGCTGCAGAGACAGCACAGGTCTGCTTTAGTAGAGGGAGTTTTTCATCTGGGAAGTTCCCCATACCAGTGAAACTACAATTCGGTCCTTATGCCTCTTCCTGTTACTGATAAGACTACCTAAGGTGTGCCTGAGGAGACAGAAAATTGTGACCCCTTGCTCTCCTGAAACTTTTTGTTGTGCTGAGGAAATGTTTACTGGTACAAAAAAATATGAGGATATTATACATACACAAAACATTCAGTGATATTTGAGAGGGGTACTAAATACTTAAGAAAGGCCTCTTTAGAGGTTCATAGAGAGAGGACTCTGGGGCAAAGATAGCCTTGGAAAAGGCATTGGTGGCTCCTGAGATGTGACCTGGGAAACTCCAAGTAGTACCTCTGTTTAGAGCAGAGAATTTCCAGGGGAGAAACACATTCTGGTGGCCAAAAGTCTGTGGAGGGGTAGTGTAGGAAGGGGAGGGGCAGCTGTGTCTTCCTGTTGGTCATGTATGTGAGTAGCCAGAGGGCTTTTTAAAAAAAAAAAATCTCCTGGCAAATCCTTACTCCTTCCTAACCCCTTTTAGGGCCCTAACATTTTTTTAAAAGGATAGTTAAAGGAATATCAGTGTTGATTAAAGGGTACAAAATGGTAAAAATTTTAAAGGTAGATGTACCTGATATGAATTCATGCTTTTCTAACTTGCTAATATTAAGGAGGAAAAAAAAATATTAGGGGCAGGAAGACTAGGAAAAGAAAGAAAGAGGGTGGGCTGCTCCTCACTTAATGGAAACGTGATCAGCTGTCACTGTAGGGGGTTTTAGGTGTTTGGGCTTTGACTATGTTGATACTTTGGAAATGGAAGTTCTTGAGAGTAGACCATTTGTTGACCAGGAAAGGGAATAAATACCATTTACTGTGAATCTCCTTTCTTGTTCACACCCTTTTGACATGCTCCTATGCTGAATCTTAGATGTGCGAGTTTATTTTGTTTTTCTTTTACACATAAAAATAGTCCCCATTCTCATCTTGGGTACAACATGTAAACAGATAAATTACATGCTAGGTTGAGGAGGGAAAGGGTCCCAATACCTAGGGAGGAGATCAGGGAAGGCTTCCAGGAGGTGATGGCACCTAAGCTGTACCTGGAAGGCAATAGGATTCTAAGACTAGAGGAGAAGAAATACATTCCATACATGGGGTGAGGGGACACAGATCAACCAGTTCAGGGGCAGGGGGCATAGCAGAGGATGCCATGTCTGGGTCATGCAGGAGTGCAGGAAGGAGAATATGGAAAGGTAGCTTGGAGTTCTCTCTCGCTCCCTTTATGGGCTCTATTTGACTGTTTGTTATGAGGCTTTATAATAGCAAAGAGCTTTGAACTCGGTTTGCAAGGTCTTTCACAATTGACTTTACGTTTTAGAATTCTGTAGCTAGCAGGTACAGAGCTAGAAGTGAAATCCTTTAAGCAGGTTAACTTCAAGGGAGGGAGGGTAATGGGGAAGGATGACTGTTAAGATAAAAACAAAAAACAAACGAGATTCTCTAATTGTTCAGATTGGTTATATAATGGACAATTTGTCAACATTAGAAACTGTTTTCTGTTTCCCCCGTGATTTGTAGCTTTCCCCCTTGTCTGAGTTGTTTTTTCAAACCTGTTGAATTTTGTTAACTAACATCTTTAAGACTATTTAAAGGGCAATTTGTAGAAAGTGTTTTTGTTTCTACTGACTTTTGCACATCATTTAATAAAAGTCTGTAAATTTGTTTACGCTGGTGCTTCTTGTCATAAAGACACTCATGGCATTGTTTCAAATAGGCATTAGTTCTTTTTTTTTAATTACTTTTTTTTGTTTCTTTTCCCCTTTTGAGACTATATACATTGTCCTTGCAATTATTAAAGCAACCCTATTCCCACAGGCTGTCTTTCCCTCTCTCTCAACCCTTCCCTCTTCTCCCCCTCGTTTGTCACTCTTTTTGTAAACTTGGGAGTTTTGCTTATTGATTCCTTTTATTTATCTTATTCTCCCCTCCTTTCCTAAGCAGCTTATTAGAACATTTCTTTATCCCCTCTTCTTCGGCTTCTTTTGTTAGTTTCTTTTTTTTTTCATTTTTTGAGTCTTTCTGAAGAAGAGATTTCTTTACCTTATTCTCTTCATCAATTGTCTTCCCATTCTGTCTATTCTACAGTTTTATTCTTTGATAGTGACCTATATTATTTATTCCTTCTTGTAATCTCTTTGTCTTCCTAAGACATTAAATTAGGAATTAAAGCTTCTAAAGTACCTATTTTGAGTTTCTCTTTCTAAACAGTTCCTGTGTTTTTACCTTGTGGGTCTTATCCCTTCCCCACTTTTTTTCTGTTGTGCCTCATTCTTGAAGTATCAATTACTGCGGGAGGTAGAGGATAGAAGTATTGCCCCATGGTAGGAATGTCCTTTTGTCCCTGTTCATCTAGTCCACTTATCCCACTTACCCTCCCACGATCATTTTCTTTCCCATCTGCTGTGGAATCTCTTTGCTTGGCCTGTGTCCTCCCACCTTCCAGGTGTCATTTGGAGCTCTGATTTCCTTTTCCTGAACGTGATCCCAAGGAAGTGATCTCTGCACCAAACTTTTGCAGATTATTGGCACAGTACAGTAAGGTTGCCTTCTCCCATTTCTCCTTCCTATGAGAACGTTCTTCACTGGGCCCCCCTCCCATCCTGAATCGGAGTCTTTCCCTTTTCTTTTCCTCCAGTTTCCATTCTTCCCTGTGCCCCTCCAGTTCTTTTCCTGACTCCAGGAACTGTTTTTCCTTCATTGTTCATCACTGACTTGAATGGGGAACCTCACACTCGAGAGAAAGGCCTTGGGGTTTTGAGCCTGTTCCTCATAGTGCTTCCATTTAAGTTCCTCTTTTTCATTTTATCGCCTTGTCTGCTTTTAGAAAGAAAGCTCTTAATTATTCCTTTGTTTTTTAAAACTCCTTAGTGGTCTTGTCTTCCTAAGTTTTTTTTTTTTCCCCTTTAATGTTCTTTTGAGATGGGGTAATTTATTTCATTATTTGTGCTTTCCTTAGTATTTGTATTTAATACCTTGTATTTTTGTTATCTGGGTTACTTGCAGTGCAGATAATCTGCTTGCTTTTTTTTTGTAAGTAGGAGTGTTTCAAATGTCTCCTGTGGAACATCCATATTTTTTTCATTGCCTCTTAGGCAGTGGCAGGGAATGTCATTTGGGCTGCTTCTTGAGTTCTTTTACATTCTCTCCTGTGGTTTCTGGGAGGTTCAGAATAACCTTGAGTTTCCTTTATATTTGAAGGTCTCTCAGTCTCTTGAAAAATTTACTGTTTGTCATTGAAATTATTAAATTTACCCACGGTGTGTATTGGAGTTTGCAGAATAGGTTGTTTGTTTTTGGAAGTGATTTGTGGTTTCTTTCAGTTGGTCTTTTGTTTTGTGTATTCAGAAATTTGGGACAGTTTTATTGTGTTACTTGTTGCATTATGATGGTTAGGAGTTTTGACTTTTTAGTGTTCTTGAGGGAGTTTTGATCCTTAAGTTGTCTCAAAGTGTCCTGTCTTTGAAACCAATGTTTTCCCTGTAGGGATCTTGTTTTTTTTAACATTATTGCATTTTACTTTTCTTCTTCCAGATTGTCCTTCAATTTGTATTCCCATTCAGTTTTTCTTTCTTTGTATCTGTTTGCCACCAAAGACTGAAGTGTTTCTTCTCCCCTGATTATTTCTGTTCTGCAGGCTGTCAATTCTACTATTTGTTCGCTTTTCACTTCCTTCAGTAATCTCTCCCTTGGAACCATTTGTATTGTCCTGTGGTTACTTACTCTCTTGGTAATCTGCGGGGATCTCTCTTTCATTAGCTGTTGTTTCATTCTTCCTTATCTTCCAGTATTTATTTAGAGACATTTACAATTGCTCAATGTCGTGGTAGCCATCTTCTGTTTTAATATCTTCCCTGTTGATTTATCTGCTTGTGCCTAGCTTTTTAGCTTGAGTTTTCTATCTCCTGAGATCTTCAGTGTTTCTAGCCTTTTTTCCTTATATTCTAATATTGCAGCTCGCTTTCTGACTCCTTCAATAGCAGGCTTCCCTTTTGCAGGATCTTGGAGTTGATTCCGCTTCCTTTCACATTGGAGAATTCACTTTTCACTTTTCTTAATCTCTGCCCCAACTGTTCCCTGCCGGGGACAGAACTGGCCGGGATTGGATTCTAATGCTCTTTTAGGCCTAGGACAGCCCTGTGTGGTGGCTGCCTGGCATCCTGTCCCAGTTTCCCCTTTAGTTCTATGATTGATTGTGGCTGCTTCAGGTAGGGGGCATCTAATCTCTCTGAGCCTGCTTCTCTGTAGTAGGTGGGCATAGTTGAAGTCTGGTGCTTGTTGCCCTAAAATGGTTGGGGCAAGGACAGGGCTGGCTGTGCTGCAGTGACTGTAGTAGCCACAGTAGGTATTTGCCAGATAGACCGTAGGGTCTAAGCTTGTAGGTCAGGTTGTATGCCCAGCCAGACTTCAGGGGGGCGCAGCATGCTGATGTTTATTCTTAAAACTGTTTCCTTGTTAGGCTTCCTGGTTTCTTGGCCTTAGAGATATTCCTTTTAGGGAGTTTTTAAGACTTAGTGGGGACTGGAGAAATTGTCTAGTCGTTCGTCGTTGCTCGTGTCACCTGTCTCTGTGAGTGTATTCTTACATGGAACCAAAATATCCTCTCTCCAATTTGACCTTCCATTCCTTGCCTTGAATTTGCAGGTCCATTGCCTAGAAATCAGGTGGCCCAGGAACCAGCATGAAATGAATTGGTGCCTCCTAGTGGCTGGAAGATTAGATTCCAAAATAAATGAATATGTCATCTTTCTCTGCACTGGCCTAGGAGTCAGGAGACTTATGTCTTGGCTGTGCCACTAGCTAGCTAGCTGTATGTTTTTGGACAAGCCAACTAGGTTGTGTTTCTGTGTGAAAGGAATTGTCTTTGAGGTCTAAAAATGTTTTAAATGTGTCACTGTAGGCATGGTTCTGTGGAGAAGTAAGACCATCCTAACAGGTGTAAGATAAATGCTCTTTGGTTGATCCCATAAATAGGAGATAGGTTCTGTAGCTCTTTCTGAGTAGAAATTGTTTCCTTCTTTGTGTTTTTATTCCCAGGCAATTAATAAATGTTTGATGATTGATTTGAGTCTCAAAATATAAACTATAACATTTTAAAATAGGAAGAATGGTGAGAGTCTGCTCGGCTAAAGCTCCTCTCTTTCCTATTTCTGTTTCACTCATCACTTCTTTCCATCACATTATCTGTAAATGGAAAACCACTTAAAGCTGCTTTTATGCTATGAAATATAAAATGTATAGTTTCTCTACTAATACAGTTCTCATTCCCACCTTAGCTACAGGTAAACTGTTCAAAGGTGCTTTCCATAGGATTTGCCAAGCATACTTTCGGTCATATCCGTTGGTCACATAAATTCCTCTTATTGAATGAGCCTTGTAAGAGTCAGAGACAGTATTTAAACTACACTATTTTTTGACTCCAGTCCTTACTCTACCTCTCGGCCTGGGGGAGCAAGTTTCCTCATCTGGGAGTTTTCCATGCTAGTGAAATTACAGATTTAGTCCTTTTCCTCCTCCCTATTCCTAGTTGTTGTAAAGTTCAAATAATAATGTGTATGTATTCTCAATTTATTTCAGTTTGTAAAAAGTTTCAGGTTTTGGAGGAAACCAGCTCGTTATACTTAACAGCAATAAACACATTAATAAAGATAACAGGTCTTATTTCCCCTCAAACTATGAGCCTCATAGTTTAGAGAACTCTAACTTAATGGAAGTTTCCAGAAGTAAACCTTTCAGTTAGTCATCTAAAGAATTTTTCCACAAATAGTGAAGTTCTTAATAGCTTGCGGTTCAGACTTTTAACTTTCAAATCTTTCTTGGCTGTCAAATGAGGTTATACTTGATATGTTTATTTCCCTTTTAGTTTAATTTTCTATGAGTCTTGGTTCTTTTGGACACTGATCAAAGTCCCTGAATTAATATATTTAGTCACTCTAATACCACTTAGGACAGTTGGAGTTTCTTGATACTTGATTTTTGAATGAATGAAAAAGCAATTACTAAGTGTTGAGAGGTAGGAAACAAAGCAAATAGAAAAGTAAACACTTTTGTTCTCAGGAGCTCCAGAAGATGTTTCAGGCACAGAGTGGACAGCGAAGACCTGGTGGTCCTGAGGGCACAATGGCAAGGTAGACAGGAATTTCTCTTCTTTAGAGTCATTTACCTTAATAAGGTTACGCCTGTTTCTGATGTTGGTGCCTTTCTGATGGAAGACTTGGGTGAGAACTTTGTTTTCTGAACTGTTGAAGAGGCAGTTTGTGAGACTTGTCTTGCAGGGGTTCCTTCCCTGGATGGTGGCTGCAGAAGTAGGTTGATCCATTTCTGCAAACACAACAACTGGAGTATGGATTTCTGTAGTTTATGTCATATTCCTGTAGATTTGGATGTTGGGACTTCTATCAGAGTTGCTTGATGCAAAGATTATTTCCCCACAGTTACTAGCTTCTTTTGTAATTCTTTTTTTTTT
>CM053774.1:111685950-111709842 GCA_028658325.1 Potorous gilbertii
CTGTTCTCTCTTTTGACCTTATCCTTCCCCAAAAGTGTTTTACTTCTAATTACCCCCCTCCTCATTTGCTCTCCCTTCTATCATCCCCCCACATCCCACTTATCCCCTTCTCCCCTACTTTCCTGTAGTGTAAGATACATTTTCATACCAAATTGAGTGTGTGTTATTCCCTCCTTAAGCCAAATGTGGTAAGAGTAAGCTTCGCTTTTTCTCTCACCTCCCCCTTTTCCTCTCGATTGAGAAAGCTTTTTCTTGCTTTTTTTATGAGAGATAATTTGCCCCATTCCATTTCTCCCTTTCTCCTCCCAATATATTCCTCTCCTATCCCTTAATTTTATTTTATTACATATCATTCCTTCCTATTCAACTCACTCTTTGCCCTCTGTCTAAATATGTGTGTGTGTGTGTGTGTGTGTGTGTGTGTGTGTGTATGTATGTAATTCCTCCAAATACTGAGAAAAGTTTCAAGAGTTACAAATATTATCTTTCCATGTAGGAATGTAAACAGTTCAACTTTAGTATGTCCCTTATGATTTCTTTTTCTTATTACCTTTTCATGCTTCTCTTGATTCTTGTGTTTGAAAGTCAAGTTTTCTATTCAGCTCTGGTCTTTTCATCAAGAATGCTTGAAAGTCCTCTATTTCATTGAATGACCATTTTTTCCCTTTAAGTATTATACTCAGTTTTGCTGGGTTGGTGATTCTTGGTTTTAACCCCAATTCCTTGGACTTCTGGAATATCATATTCCAAGCCCTTCAGTTCCTTAATGTAGAAGCTGCCAGATCCTGTGTTATCCTGATTGTATTTCCTCGATACTCAAATTGTTTCTTTCTGGCTGCTTGCAATATTTTCTCCTTGACCTGGGAACTCCAGAATTTGGTAACAATATTCCTAGGAGTTTTTCTTTTCGGATCTCTTTCAGGAGGTGATCAGTGGATTCTTTCAATATTTATTTTGCCCTCTGCTTCCAGAATATCAGGGCAGTTTTCCTTGATAATTTCATGAAAGGTGATGTCTAGGCTTTTTTTTTTGATCATGACTTTCAGGTCGTCCCATAATTTTTAATTTGTCTGTCCCAGATCTATTTTCCAGGTCAGTTGTTTTTCCAATGAGATATTTCACATTGTCTTCTATTTTTTCATTCTTTTGGTTTTGTTTTGTAATTTTTTGGTTGTTATAAAGTCGTGAGCTTCCATCTGCTCCATTCCAATTTTTAAAGAACTATTTTCTTCAGTGAGCTTTTGAATATGCTTTTCCACTTGGCTAATTCTGCTCTTTGAAGCCTTCTTCTTCTCACTGACTTTTTGGACCTCTTTTGCCATTTGAGTTAGTCTATTTTTAAAGGTGTTAATTTCTGCAGCATTTTTTGGGGGGGTCTTCTCTAGAAAGTTGTGGTCTCTCTTTTCATGAATTTCTTGCAATACTCTCATTTCTCTTCCCAATTTCTTATTCACCTCTCTTACTTGATTTTCAAAATCTTTTTGAGCTCTTCCATGGCCTGAAACCATTTCGTATTTATTTTGGAGGTTTTTGGATGCAGAAACCTTGAATTTTAGGTCTTCCTCTAATGGTATGCTTTGTTCCTCCTCATCTGAAAGGATGGAAGAAAATACCAGCTCACCAAGAAAGTAACCTTCTATGATCTTACTCTTTTTCCCTTTTTGGTCATTTTCCCAGCCAGTTACTTGACTTTTGAGTTCTTTGTCAAGAGGAGGGTATACTCTGGGGACCTGTAAGTTCTCAGTTCCTCCAAGATGGCACAATCAAGGGGAAGTTTATTCCTCTCCTGGCCTCTGCTCTGCTCTGTGAGCAGGATTCCCTCTCCAAAGCCTCCCCCAGCTCCACCTTGCCAGCCAGCATTTTTTCTCACCCCAGGACCACCACTCAGGGCTGAGATCCAGATCAGCTTCTCATTTCCCCCAGGGTCTTTAGGCCAGGGCTCAAACAATGGAAGCTGCCACTGCCTGGGGCTGGGGCTAGTCTGCTGGGTTCTCTTCTCACCCAGGTGAAAGAGCTTTCTCACTGACCTTTGAAGCTGTCTTTGGCATTTGTGAGTTGAGGAATCTTGGACCTGCAGCTGCTAACGGTGGTGCCTTGAAGCCTGTTTCAATCCTGTCCTTGCCCGAAGTGGCCAAGGCTGGGCTGTGCTCTGCTCCCTGCTGGTGCGATAGACCCTTCCTGTTGGCCTTCCAGGCTGCCTTGGGCTGGAGGTCTCTTTCACTCTGAGTTTTGTGGCTTCTGCGGCTGTAGAATTTGTGTGGAGTCGTTTTTTACAGGTATTTATTTTATGGGCTTTGAGGGGAGAGCTTCTGTCATCTTGGCTCCACCCCCATTTTTTGTAATTCTTGCTGTAGTAATTTTCTTCATTCCCCCTCCCCTCCTCAGTTAATTTTACATTATGGAAATTGTTTATCGGCTTTTCTGTAATTTCATCTGTTTCTTGTCTGGTTAAATATTTTGTTGTTTTGAATTTATTTTAATGGAATTTCCCTATTTCCTTCTGGTTTTGCTTAGTATTGTACAGAAATACTGTGATTTTTCTTCCCCATTCCATCCCCTATATCTTCTGAATAGTCTTTCTTCCTAAATGTCTCCTGTGGTGCAGATTATATATTTTGGCAGTTTGCCAGTTTCTACTCTGGCTGTAATGCCATTGAATGAACTATGAAAAATATAATAATGTTATAGCACCCATAAAATAAAACCTTTTGTTCATTAAATAATTTTATCACTCTAGATTTTTAGAAAATGTTGTAGTTTTACCTGTTGCTTACAGAGTATAAATTAATATATAATCAGACAAAAACTTTGTTTTTTAACTTACTTTAAAAATATATTTTATTGAAATATCTGAAAAATAGAGTTTTATTGATATTTTTAACATGTAAATTTGTCCCTGTATCCTTCTCCTTCCTGCCTCCCCGAGAGCCATCCTTAAAGAAATTTAACAAAATTCATCAGGACATTGAGGGGAAAAAGTCAGATTTTATATGCAGTGTTCCACACCTGTGGACCCTGATCTCTGTGAAGGATGGGTAGAGGTGTCTTCTGGAGATACTCTTATTTATATTTCACAACATTCTGTTTCGATTGTTTTGTTGTTCTTTCCGTTTACATAGTTGTGGCCATTGTGTCTGTTGCTTTCCTGACTCTGCTTACTTCATTTGCATCAATCAGTTCATATAAATTTTTTCATGGTTCTTTATGTTGTTCTTGTTTGTTGTTTCTTGTAGCACAGTATTATTTCATTACACTTAGGAACCACAATTTATTTAGCCATTCCCCAGTTGATGGGTTCTATTTTGTTTTTAGTTCTTCACTACTACAAAAAGGTCCGCAGTGAATATTTTCTTTCTGTCTCTGACATTTTTGGGTGTCTGGGTCAAGGAGCATGGACGAGTTCCAAATAGCTTTTTAGGATTGTTGAACTGATTTGTAATCCCACCAGTAGTATCTTAGTGTGTCTGTCTTTCTTCAGCTTCTAACATTTACTATTCTTGCCTTGTCATCTTTGCCAGTTTTCCTAGGTGTGAGGTAGAACTTGAGTGTTTATTTCTGCATTTATCATATATAATTAGTGGTTTGGAACC
Organism: Potorous gilbertii; assembly: GCA_028658325.1. NCBI lineage: Eukaryota > Metazoa > Chordata > Mammalia > Diprotodontia > Potoroidae > Potorous > Potorous gilbertii. The sequence continues at coordinate 111,689,541 of CM053774.1, forward strand.
CTCTAAAAAAATAAAGTTAGTAATAGTTTACAGTTCTTCTTTTGAGGCTGTTTCATATCCTGTGGCCATTTATCCATTTTGGGATGACTTTTTTATATGTGTGTAAGTGAATTCCTTGTATGTAAAGATTGTGGTTCTTTCTGCTTTGCAGTAGTCCCCGTAAGAGGTAATCAGGCCTTAGAGAACTAAGTCTTTAGAGAGAAAGGAACGGATCTTGTAAAGAAGTTAAACAATTTGGAGGGGGTTGTTAATGTTTTTCACATTTTAACTTCATATTGATGTTAATCATTTTTCACTCTTAAATCCGTGCAGCCAGAAAAAGCTGTGCCGCTACATATTGTTCGGTACAATTCTAAATTCTGTTTATTGGAAACTGACGAGAAACCGGCCATAGTAATGATTTGCTACCATTCGCCCCCAAACCTCGACCGCAGACCTGCATCACACAGGGTGTTGCAAAAGTCTTTGTGCAGTTTTCAGCTTTAACATTCCACTAAGATTTTAAGAACTTCCTGTATTGTAGAGCAGTCCTTGGGATGCTACAGAAATGGAGAGACTTGGCTTAATTGTTAATATTCGGATTTAATCAAGTTATCAAACTATCTTCTTTAATATAGCTCAATTTAAGGAATGAAGTTGATTCCTTTTTGGGGGTCTAGATCTATGATTTAATTGGTGTGGAGAATTCCTGGTTAGGAAACTCTCTGTGCCAAGGCAGGGTAGCAACGTTTCTATCATTTGTGATTTTAGAGAGCTTGCGGAAGCCTTGAGAGATTAAGCGAATTGCCAGGCTCACGCTGCCAGAAATACGTCCAGAAAAAAGGCTTGTGTCCAGGTCTTTCTGATTCTAAGTCCAGTTCTCCCCCCCCCCCCGCTGTGGCACACTTCCTCTCCTGTTTCCATATGAAATGAAAATCTTGAACCTCTTGAGCTATAATAGCCAGATTTTACATTTAAATCCCTATTTAACTGATAAATCTATAAAGAAGATTTATATATGACACTAAGAAACTAGAATTTCAATTTGATACATCTGGAAAATATCTTTGTGTTACATTTATTATTTTGTTGATTAGTCATGTCCAACTATGGTTTGCCATTTCCTTCTCCAGCTTCTTTTACAGATGAGGAAACTGAGGCAGACAATATTAAGTAAGACTTGCCCAGGGTCACAAAACTAGTAAAGGCCAGTTTTGAATTCAAATCCTCCTGACCCCAGGGCTAGCATTCTGTGTCACTTTAGTTGCCCAAGTACCCTTTTACAGATTCATATCAAAGTGTGTTTAATCTTAAGTGATGTCAAGAGAAAGCAAGAAAGTCACACAACAGTTGTGATGAACCTAGCTTCCCCTCTCCCACTTCCCAAAAAGTTAGTTAAAATCAGCAGTAAACAGTCATAACAGATATACATAGTTAAGCAAACAGATTCCCCCATTGACCGTGTCTGAAAATGTTTTTCTGGTTCTTGCATCATTGTAAGGAAGTGTAGGTGCAATGTTTCATTATTGGTACTCAGTTATGGTGGCTCCTTGCATTGATCAGAGTTGTTTTAGGGCTTCTCAGATTTTCTGCAACTGTTGTTTTTGTCATTTCTTATTGCTCAGTAATACTAGATCATATTAATATAGTATCATTTGTTTAGCCATCCCCTTCATCGGTGGACAGTGCTTTAGTTTCTAATTCTTGGTTCCTACCAAAAGATCACTTCTAAATATTTTTATATTGGGGGAGCTTTCCCCCCTCTTTGATCTCTAGTAGTGGTATTGCTGAGTCAAAGGGTGTGCACAGTTTGGTGACTTTGGGGGCATGGTTCCAAATTGCTTTCCAGAATGACTAGAGCAATTTACGATTCTAGCAAATGTCAGTTTCCTTTTTTGGTTGTGTTGGCCAATCAAATGGGTGTGAGGTCTACCCCTAGAGTTATTTTAATTTGCCTTTCTCGAGTTATTAGTGATAATTAAATTTTGGTTTGTCTTTCCATGGCCTTTTATTACATCATGTTCTGAAAAGGATACATTTAATATTTCTGCCTTGCGGCATTGGATTCTGGGGTTTTTATACCCCAGTACATGGTCAGTTTTTGCATAGTGCCATGTACCACTGAGAAAAAGGTTTATTTCTTTTTACTCCCATTCATTTTTCTGCAGAGGTCTATCATATCTAACTTTTCTGAGTTTTAATTCACCTCCTTAACTTCTTTCTTGTTTATTTTATGGCTAGATTTATCCAGTTCTTAGAGGGAGTGGTTAAGGTTTCCCACTAGTACAGTTTTGCTTTCTAATTCTTCTAGTAACTCCCCTAACTTCTTCTCTAAGAATTTGGATGCTATCCCATGGGATCCTGCCCCTCCCAGTGTGTTTTGTCTGTTTTTTTCTTTTCTATTAAAGGGACTATCCCCATGACTACTTTTAAAAAGGTCTGTTCACTGAATGGGCATTACCACTTTAAGTGAGTACCTAAAAAGGCCTTATCCTGAAAGGCCCAGGTCTCCCATTGCATCCTGGGTCATCTCCAGTCATCCTGATGAATATCTGGTCACTGGATTCAGATGGCACTGGAGGAGAAGTGAGGTTGGTGACTTGCACAGCCCTCCCTCACTCAAAAACAAAGTCAAGTGCAAGTCATGTCATCATTTCTCTGATGGCATGGTCGTTTTCAAAAGTGAAGGACAAACACAACAACAACAGTGATTTCAGTAATTTTTCTCCTTTGGTGTCACTATTTTCATCACTTCTTTATTTTAAAAAAAGAGAAAAGGGGGGAAAGAAACCTCTTCCCAAGTAGGTAGAATAAAGCAAAGCCTTCATATAGTGGCTATGTCCAAAAATGTACACTCCCTTCTGCACCTTGAGTTCATCACTTCCCTATCAGGAGGTGGAGTGGATATCATTCGTCATTATCCATTTTCTGGAATTGAGGCTGGTCATGGTGGTGACCTCCTCTTTGTGGAGAAGGATGAAGAGGGTGGTGTGGGAGGCGTGCTCAGCACCAGGGCTGTTGTGTCCATGCAGTGGGTAGTTACTGTTCTGATCCTCTTTTTTTCCTTTGCCCACCACTCAGTGACAGGTTTGGATCCTTTCTTTTCCTTTGAAACCCCTCTTCTAGAGCTCCCCTCAATGTTTTCCTTCTTTTAATCTACCTGCTTTCTTTACCCCCTTCTCTTCTTTCCCTTTTGTTACCCTGTTGGGTAGAATGTTAGTAGTTCCCAATTAATGTGAATAAGGAATCTGGTGAAGTAGTCACTATTCAAAGTCACATTATTCAAAATTATAATAATTGTATGCTAAAACAAGATAATTGGTTTCAGCCTAGTGGAAATATGAAGAAAAAATGAGGTGTTTAATTTGTTTACTAACAATGGGAAAAGATAAGAAAAATGTTCGTTTTGCTTTTTTTTTTTAAATAAGGTTAAGGTTAGTTGTAAGCAAAATTTAAAAAACTTACTAAATACACTCCTAATGACATTTTTGTTGCTGTCATCACATTTTAGCAGCACAAACCAAATTGTCCTTTCTTTCTTTAACTTTTCTTATATACACTGGTGGGTGCAGGGAGCTTTATCTGCCTCTGCAAATTTGCATAGTCCTATTCTCACAGAACCAGTTGTAGTTGGATGACCTGGGGCATTATCTGAAGTTAGTAATGCTTTAAACAGCTGGCTAACATAACTTGAAAATTAGTCTTTGAAAACAGCATTAGTCACCCATGCCTCCTTATTTGACTGCCAAAAACCTGGAAATGATCAATGGTTTGTAACTTCTCAGATGCAGAAGACTGATAAACAAGCATTAGTTTTAATTTAAAATCCTCTTTATTAAAAGTGTTAGATGATCCATAGACACTTTAGCTCAGGTTGAGTTTTTTTTTCCTCTTTTAGAAATATAAGTTCTGGAATGTATCCTTTTCTAGAATAAATCTGTTTCATTCAAATCAAAAAATTTTTAGTCAGTGTATCCACTCTCAGTTATTTGCCACAAAACATTACCATATTTAGCTACTGCATCCCCAGCTGCAATGGCCACCTCTTTAGTAATTTTAGCATTATTCAGTATCAGTTTTAAAAGTGACCAGATCAACAATCAGTGCTGGAAATTAAAGGGTTTTTGGTGTCCACATCATTTCCCTTTGTTTCTCACTGCCTTAAATAAACTTGAAGTTTTGGTTTGGCTGCTCTACTAAGACAAATGCACTAAAAAAAAAAAAAAAGATTTATTTACATAATCATTTTTTCTAGGTTTTTAAAAATAGTATTTTATTTTTTCCACTTACACATAAAGACAATTTTTAACATTCATTTAACGTTCATTAATGTGCTTTTTTTCTAGGTCTTCAATCCATGCAGCTAAAAGTTATTACATTTCTCTCACTGTAGTACATTTATTCCTTGTTGTTTGCAAACCACAAAGAGCCTTTTTTCTTTTATTTCACCTACATTTTTTTATAATTTGTAATGTAGATTTGGACATTCTGACATCTTGTCCTGTTTTCATGTTACTATGACTGTGCTTGTGCCATTCAGATACATATTTTTGTTCTAATACAAAAATAAACCTTTCTTTTTTTGTGCTAGCAGGTGAATCTGAAGTATTTTTTTTGTCCATTTTGTTAAAGACACTTGAAAAAAATTACACTGCTCTTGGTAAAATGATAATGTAGTGGCACATCATACCCAGATGAAACAATAGGCAAATGCAGACTGATCATGTAACTGTGTATTAAAACTTTTAACTTCCCCTTACACGTCCTAAAATTGAATTTAGGCTTACATCATATACCACCTTCATAGCATTTTACAGTTCTTACTGAATGGAATTTTGTATTACTCGAGATCTCCTTGATCATGACCTAGCTGTATTTCTGCATCTGGCTCTATGTGTGTATTCCTCCTTCCTTTGACCAGGTGAGACAAAAGTGAGGTTGAATCTCCATTTTCCCTCCTTATTTGTGATCTTCTGTTCTCAAATTATGTGAAAGAGTTTGTGCCACACCCTTGTATTTCTTATTTTCTCTTCCTCCCCCCTTCATTTATATAATTCCAAATTACTCCCCAAAACTGAAGTACTAATTCGAAGTTCTACTAACAATATACTGGTGCCTGTCTTCCTATTGCCTGTTCCCATCTTTTGTAAATTTGCCATGTGCCAAGCACAGAGTAGTATTTTGGCTAATTCTTTAGAATTTTCTAACTAAACTATCATGTCATTAACAATAAAGATTTTAAAAAATCTCCTTTCTGTTTATCTGCACACCTTTAATTGATTTCTCTTTGTCTTATTGCTATTAGAATCTTTAAAGCCATATAAACTAATAGCTGGGAGAGTTTGGCATGCTTGCTTTACTCTTTTTTTTTTTTTTAATTGGGAAAGCTTCTAGTATATCCTCATTGTATATGGTGCTTGCTTTTGATTTTCACTCTTTCCTTTCAGAGTTGATTACAAATTTGTTATTTCATATTAGGTAGATGGAGGCATTTTAATGATTATCCAAAATGGCCTCAAGTGCACAGGAATCTGTAAGGGCAAATTGATGGCATTTAACAGTAGTTTGGAGTGAACATTTGAGTCCTGAGGGAGAAGGATTGTCAGTGCTACATGGAATCAAATAATTTGAATCAAATTATACAATAATTCCACAGTAAAATGTGGTGACTGATGTGCAGTACTTTTTTTAAAAAAATAGTTTTTTATTTTTTTCCAGTTGCATGTAAAGACACATTTTAACATTCATTTTAAAAAATGTTGAATCTGGAATTTTTTCCTTCTCTTCCTCACCTCTCCCCTCCCTAAGACAGTAAGTCATTTAATATAAGGTTATTATATATGTGCTATCATGTAAAATTGTTTTTATATTATTATGTTGCAAAAGTAGTAACAGACCAAAAGGGGGAAAAATCATGAAAAAAAGAAAGTGAAAATAGTATTCTGCATTCTGCATTCAGACTCCAGTTCTTTCTCTGGATGTGAATGCCATTTTTCATCTTGAGTCCTCAGGAATTGTCTTGGATCATTGTATTGCTGAGAAGAGCTAAGTCCTTGATAGTTGATCGTCATATAGTGTTGCTGTTTCTGTAAACAGTGTTCTGGTTCTGCTCACTTCACTGTTCATGTAAGTCTTTCCATGTTTTTCCAAAACCCACCTTATTTAGTATTTTTGAAAAAGGATCTAAATCATTGTTTCTTTCTCTACCTCCCTCATCCCATAATATTTCATATTTTTTGTGTATTTTAGGCATCTTGGTATAAAGCCAACTTTTCTCAAGTCAAGCTGTTCTCCAAAGTTTTATAATACTCTGTAGAAACCAAAGTTAGGCATAAATTTTCATTTTAACTAACGTAACCTCTTCCCAGAAAGGATTACCAAAATATTCTTAAATAAAAATCTTACAGAAGCATATAACTAGCTTTTTATGATACTTTGAGGTTTATATGTTCTTACCTATTCCTCATAGCAACCTTATAAAGTAGGTGCTATTCTGTAAATGTTATTGCCCTAGTCAAAAACAGTCAATGGCTCCCTCTTTCCTCTGAGTTAGCACACAAAATACTCAACCTGGTATTGTAAGCAGGCTTTCTGAAATCAGGTTTGCACCTGCTTTACTTGACTTAATGCCTATTTTTCCCCTTCTAGAAAACTTAATGTGAACTATGTATTCCATCTTTTAGAAATTCCATTTCTTGCCTCCACAAGTAATAAGTACCCCGTGACAAGAATGGACTCCTTACTCATGTTCAACTCTTGAAGTCCTAGCTTCTTTCCATGTGTTGCTCCGGTGTCCCCTCCTGCAGGAGGCCTTTTCTGATCTCTCAGGAGATGACCAGGGAATGCAGTGGGAGTGCTTGGCCTTTTTAACCTAAGGTCTTTTCCAGGTCTCAGTTTGTCTGAGACAATATCCAGTGATTTTGCACAGCTCTGCCTCACTTAAATCCAATTCACTTGCAAGTCACCATCACCTTCCTGATACCATTGGTCCTTTTTGGAAACGGAGGACAAACAGCAAATAGCAGTTGTTTCTGTTTTGGCCAGACACCCTGAAGTGGTCCTCCCTCCTAGATTGCTTTATTTATTTATTTTCCTTGATAAAAGAGGCCTTCATCATGGAATGGGCATTGCCTACTGTGTATTATGTATTTAATCTATTCCACTGATCCATTACTTTAATTTGTAGCCAGTACCAGATTGTTTTGATGATTAGTGCTTTGTAATGTAGTTTGAAATCTGGTACTGGTAGGCCACTTTTCTTCACTTTTTTTTCCCATTGATTCTCTTGATAATTTTTTTTGTAGTTTTAAAGTTTATTTTCTTTTTTCTTTTTCTTTTTTTTTTGAACTTATTCTTTTTTAAATTTGTTTTCAGTTTTCTACGATCACTTCCATAAGTCTTAGATTTTCACCCCTTCCCTCCCCCATCCCTCCCTGAGAGGGCATGCACTCTTATATGGGTTCTACACATCACATTCTTATTAAACACATTTTCACATTAGTCATGTTGCATGGAAGAATTAAAATGAATGGGAGAAACCATGAGAAAAACCCAAACAAAACATATCACAGGAGAAAATATTTTACTTCATTTTGCTTTCCAATTCCATAGTTCTTTCTCTGGATATGAATGGCATTTTTCCTTAAGAGTCCTTTGGAAATGTTTTAGGTCCTTGCATTGCTATGAAGGGCTAAGTCTATGAGAAACAATCCTTGCACATTGTGGTTGTTACTGTGTCATATCATCATTTCTCTGAAGGCATGGTCTTCTTTGGCACTGAAGGGTGAGCACAATCCTGTGAGTAGATGCATCTGGCTGAATAGGGACCCAGTTAGCTGGGCAACTTACCTCCTCCTCTCCTGTCTGCCTTCCCTCCCCTTCTCTCCAAAGGAACATAAATTTGGATGGCCAAAACATGCCCAGTTGACTGGCTCCTTTTTCCCTTCCCTTCCCTTCCTTTCCTTGGCCTAAAGGACATCCTGGGTCATCTCCAGTCAACCTGAGGAACATCAGGTCACTGGATTCACATGGCTCTGGTGGAGAAGTGTGGCTGGTGACCTGCACAGCCCTCCCTCACTCAAAACAAAGTCAAGTGCAAGTCATGTCATCATTTCTCTTTGGCAACGAAGGATAAACAGAATCCACAATGTTACTGTGTACAATAATCTCCTGGTTCTGCTCCTCTCGCTCACCATCAGTTCATATAAGGCTTTCCAGGCCACTCTGAAGTCTTCCTGTTCATCATTTCTTACAGCACAGTAGTATTCCATTACATTCATATACCACTTGTTCAGCCATGCCCCAATTGATGGGCATCCCCTTGATTTTCAGTTCTTGGCCACCACGAAGAGGGCTGCTATAAATATTTTTGTACATGTGGGACCCTTTCCCATTTTTATTATTTCTTTGGAAATACAGTCCTAGAAGTGATATTGCTGGGTCAAAGGGTGTGCACATTTTATAGTTCCAAATTGCTCTCCAGAACGGTTGGATCAGCTCACAGCTCCACCAACAATGAATTAGAGTTCCACTTCTCCCACATCTTCCCCAACATTTATCATCTTCCTATTTTGTCATGTTAGCCAATCTGATAGGTGTGATGTGGTACCTCAGAGTTGTTTTGATTTGCATCTCTCTAATGAATAGTGATTTAGATTTTTTCATGTAACTATAGATAGCTTTAATTTCTTCCTCTGAAAACTCCCTGTTCATATCCTTTGACCATTTTTCAATTGAGAAATGACTTGTATTCTTGTATGTTTGACTTAGTTCTCTATATATTTTAGAAATGAGGCCTCTATCATGGACACTAGTTGCAAAAATTCTTTCCCAGTGTTCGGCTTCCCTCCTAATCTTGGTTGCATTGGGTTTGTTTGTGCAAAAACTTTTCAATTTAATATAATCAAAATTATCCATTTTGCACTTCATGATGTTCTCTATCTCTTGTTGGGTCATAACTTTTTCCATTCTCCATAAATCTGATAAATACACTATTCCTTGCTCCCCTAATTGTTTGTAGTATCAGGTTTTGTACCTAGATCATGTATCCATTTGGACTTTATTCTTGTGTATGGTGTCAGGCATTGGTCTTTGCCAATTTTCCACACTGTTACCCAGTTTTCCCAGCAGTTTTTGTCAAACAGTGAGTTCTTATCCCAAAAGCTGGCGTCTTTGGGTTTATCAAACAGTAATATCAAACAATGCTATATTCATTGACTACTGTGTCTTGAGTGCCCAGCCTATTCCACTGGTCTACTCCTCTGTTTCTTAGCCAGCACCAAGTGGTTTTGATGATTGCTCCTTTTTTATAACATAATTTGAGATCTGTAGGGCTTGGGCACCTTCCCTAGAATTTCTTTTCATTAGCTCCTTTGATATTTTTGACCTTTTATTCTTCCAGTTGAATTTTGTTATTACTTTTTTCTCTGCTAATTATTTCTACTATGCAAGCTTTTAAGTGTTTTCAAGATTCTAATTTTTCTCTTAAGCTATTTGACTGGCCTGCTGTGCTTATGCTTCTGGGAATTCCGAGGTTTACCTCTCTTTCATGAGGTCTTGGTTCATTTTCCTTTATCTTGAAATATTTATTTAAATATATTTTCAGTTGCTTAGATGTCCTGGAGACCAGCTTCCCTTCTGTTTTCAAATCTTCTCTTTTGACTTATCACCTTGAGCTCTAGGTTTTTAACTGAACTTCCTTCCTCCTGAGTTCTTTGGTTAGTTATAGTCTTTTTTCCCTTTCTATTCGTCTTGCTCACTTTCTCTCTCCTTTTTTTAAATAGTGGATTCCTTAGGGCGGGCCTCAATGTTGTCTTGTTCTCCTTTCACATTGGGTAAATCACTTTTAACCAGCTGACTTGGTATGGGAGGGATTAGGGGGTACTAGAACTGGTTCCATCTTATTACCAGTCTACTTTCTTTTAGTCTCAGGCTAAGCAGGCTTTTGCATTTCTAAATTTTTTTTTCTTCCATACAGGGGGAACTGGGCATATTTGCATTCAGGTTTAAATCTAATCTGGTCATGGTATATACGTTTTCAAAATGTTGTGATTTTTTTGCTTGGATTTTTGCATTAATATTCTCTAGGGGCATTGGCCTATAATTTCCTTTGTCTTGGTTAGATATCAGCACCATAATTATTATATAGAAAGAATTTTGAAGGTTCCTTCCCCCCCTTGATTTTATAAGTAATTTACATAATATTAGAATTAATTTCCTTGATAAAATTCACTTGCAAGTTCATCTGGTCTGGGTATTTTTTTTTTATGACTTGTTCATTTTTTTTTTGTTCTGATGTTCAGTTGTTATTTAAGTAATTTATTTCTTGTTTTTTTTTTCTATATATTATTTGCTAATATTCACTTCCTCTAAGTTGTCAATTTTGTTGGCATATAATTCAGTTGTTTTGGAATCACGCTCTTTTTCTGGGCATTTCTCAGTTACAGTATTTCTCCATTATTTTGGATGTTTTCTTTTGTTAACTCATCCCCAAGCACAGGTCCTGGAAAGTGCCTGTGGGCTTCAGACAAACTCTTTTCTTTGGAGTGTTATGAGGAGGCCCTTGCTCCTCCTGTAGGTCCCACCTTGTACAGGAATTCATGAGGTTTGGCTTTGCTTCTGATGGCTTGACTTAGATTTTTGCCTTGGCAGTTCCTGTTTCCTTCTTCCATAACCTTGAACTTGGAACTGGTTCTGTCCCTTTCTCAGACCCTGACACAGCATACCTAGATGTAGTTGATGGTGCTGATGTTATTCTCTTCTGCAAAATTCCTGAGTACTTTGCTCCCCAGATCCTTGGTCCTTTCTCCTGAAGTGGCTTGGGTGGTGGCTGCCTGGATGTTGGGTCTGGCGTGGACTGTCTGGGTGGGCACTTGTTGGCCTTTGACCCACCCTGGCTTTTATGTGCTCATATCTTTTGAAGAATTGTCGGTCTTTTCGTTGGTAGAATGTAGAGTATGTGAAATAAGGTTGCAAAGACAGTTTGGAGTCTTGTTGTTATGGGGAGTGGGCAGCAGGTATATGGTTAAATACCAAGTTAATGAACTTAAAATGGTAGAGTTTTTGAAAGGTATTTCAAATATTAGTTATATTAAATTTATACTTTCTCCATTCTTTCTCCATTCTTATCCTTCTATCTTTCTTGACCTATTTGTTATTTTATGTGTTGCCTTTCAGGTACTACAAATTGTACACATATAGCTGGATATATTCTGCAATTAGAAGTATAGCACTGTTTTATTTTTTATTTTACAGGTAGCTGTGTAAAGTTGGGTGGCAGGCAGATCCAGAGGATATCATGAAGTTTCCAGGCCCCTTGGAAAATCAGAGATTATCTTTCCTTCTGGAGATGGCACTCTCTAGGGAAGCCCGGATGTGGAAGGTTAATGTGCTCAAAATACCTACCAATCAGGTAAACATTTTGATTTTCTTTACTAGAGATACTTAGAAGAAAACTAAAATGAACCCAACTGCCCCATATTTTGGTAACCTCATACAAGGATGGAATCGTGTAATTAAGAATCCTTCTCATAGCTTTGTAGCTAAATAGCTTATTTCAAAAATATTTTCATGTTTTTAAGAGACATGCTTCAAGATAGACTAAGGATTTGTTCCTATAACTGAAACAAAGTTGTTTTTCTGCCAGTGAAGCTTGAACTTCCTTCCTTTGACTATATAACTTTGGAGTGTAGGCTTTGTCTCCCGTGTTGCTCCTCTGCTGTCAATAATAGGTCTTATAGAAAGACACTGAGCCCAGTTACTATGTACAGCAATATTCAGTTTCCTGGAGGTGTTCATTGTTAAACACAGGTTGTACATGTGAGCATGCCTGGATCCAGGTCAGCATTAAGGGTGGTTGTTAGAATCTTCACTTTTTTCAACAGAGGGAGGAAGCTTCATTGAGAGAACAATTGTTTCTGCTTTTATTTCTTTTTCTTACCTGGAAAAACAATGTCTTTCTCCTTCTGTATTTTTAAATGTTTTCACAGTCCTTTTCATCCAGTGGTCAGTAGAGTGGGTGGCATCCCTATTGAGAATGAGTAAACAGACTTAAAAGGTTAAGTGACTGGGATCCCTTATAGCAAGGGACTGACTGGCCTGGAACCATTGCCCAGCTTTCCTGGCTACTAGTTTGGGGTCTTTTTGACTATAAACAGCACCTGCTTTTGACACAGATTTCTAGAAACCGTTTGGTGACTCTTGTTTTCCCTGGGAACAATGTTCTAACTGGGGACTGTGTTTTGACCATGACCTTGAATTCAAATGATTCATTTATGACCAACAGTGTCATTAAAAACAAGCAGGACTTCAGGCTCATAATAATTTGAAAGTCAAAGTTTTGTAGCGTGTCCAAAAATGGGTATAAATTGTGGTGCGCATTGAAAAGTGTGTCCTTATGTGAGTGACCCTCTCAGGAGTAAGAGCTAGTTCTTATTTCACATGACCTTCTCAAAGAACCCTGGGAGGTAGGTGCATTTATTAGTCTCATCTTGTAGGTGAGGAAACTGAGGCTAAAATAGGTTAAGTGGGGGAACAGCCCAAGAATATGCCAGAGTCAAGAAATAGGGAGTTTCCTCTTATTTGGGAAAGTCAAGAGGCCAGCGTTACTAGATTATAGTATGCGGTAAAGAGTGCTGACCAGCTCCTTCTGGGTCCTCTTATAAGAAAAGCCGACGCTGGGGATTGGTTCGTTAGCATTATACTTAACAGCCATGTCTAGGATTAAAATCTGACTGTCACAAGGAGATGAGGGTGGATCTTTGCTCTGGTGATTACTTTCCCAAGAGGGCATCAAAAAATAGTTAATTCATCTGTTTCTTTAAAAAGCTGCTCTACATTACACTCTAAGCTTTGTTAGTATGAGTGCTTAATTACAGTTGTGATTCAACTGCACAGTTGTCCCTAAAGATTTGTGTATAGAGATTTCATCCATTTACTAAATAATAGATCTTTGGAGTTAATTCTATACTGATGATTTTAAAATGTTTTCACAGTCCTTTTCATCCAGTCAGAAGTTCAGCAGACTTTTCCACTTTCAAACAGAAAACAAAAAATACACATTACCAGAATTAATAGAGTAGAATTCCCTTTGGTGAGATACCATGGAAGTATGTCGGAAGTGAATTGTTATTATTTAATTTCATAAATGAAAACATAGGCACAGAGTAAACTCTGAGGTCACACCACTGATCACTTGGAAGATTCCTTACTTCATCATGAAAAAGAATGCCAATCTTTTTTCTCTCATTTAATCTTTATTCAATATCTACAGGCTACTATGTTTGATTAGCCTTTTAAATCTCTGATATCATTTCCTTTTCTCTGACCTTCATTTCTGGACATATAATTGTTTGTGAGCCCCCTTCCTTTCAGATCAATGACGTAAAATAGTTACTAAATCCTTCTATGTACTTTATGCCACTTTACAGATGAAGAAACTAAAGCTTTAGTTCTCTCCTGAAATACTGACTAAATAAAGCCACAGAAGGTTCTCCGGCACCCTGCACAGAAAACAGGTGCTGTGGAAGAATGCAGAGAACATCTTCTAGTCCAAGCCCTCATTGTACAGAGGGAGAAACTGAGACTCGGGGGCATTCAGTGACTTTCACGAGGCCACACAAAAGTAGTAAGCTTCAGAGGTAGGACCTGAACCCCAGAGCCAGCGCTAGTCACACTGCCTCCTGTAAGGAAACTGTTTAGTCACTGAAAAGGGCTCCTGCTGTGACATTCTTGGAGGGGAGGGTCTAATTAAAGTCAGACTTCAGCTTCCCTCAAGGAGCTTATGGTCTAGTTATGAGGCCACTGTTCAGTGACCCCAAGTGGGCATGCTTTTCCGTCTTAAAAATATGTGTATAAAGTAAGTTTAGCAAATAGGCAAAACCCTATTACTGAAGTAAACAGATCAAGATTTACTCCATGATCACTTGTTGAAAGATTTATTTTAGGACTCCTGACTATTGTATTAGGAAAGTCCCTGTTTGCTCCCCAGATGGGAGGTATTGAACCAGACTCTGTCTTCAGGGCCATGGGGAGTGAAGCAGCTATTTATCGTAAAGGTTATTGAGTGGACACTTGAGGAAGTAATTTTGGATTCCTTAATCAGCCAGAGTGTGGGGGAGGAGGGGATACTGGACACAGTAAGAGGTGGAGGTCCCTGAATGCTTTCAGGTGGTGCATTACTTAAGTGTGGCCTCAATGAGAAGAACTATTTCTTTTGCCAGTTGATAAGTTTTTGGCCATTCTTATTGGGTATTATGAATAGAATGTAACTATGAAAATAGATTTTTAAACATTATGAAATCCTAGAGGAATTTTTTTTAATGTTGCTTGTGCCTCGGTCTGTTAAAAAGTGAAATATTAAAGCGCTTGGAGAAGAAAACTTACTAAGTCCTGCTGTTGGAAACAGATTGTTTTGAGTGAAGTCAGAGGACAAAACAGTGGTTATTGTGCCTCCTCTTAAGCATAAAAATACCATCTGTTTCAGACTGGAATGTGGTTGTTCCACTCCAGTTGTTTTGCCAACTTGAAACCAAGTGAAAGTAATAGCATAGAGATCATCCTGTGTCTTGAGGTCTGATTAGAAGCAAATTATTTTTATTTGCAAAGTTAGAATAGTCTCTGTTTTGTTTGAAAAACAAAAATCAAGCAGAAGATTCCTTTAGTTTTTCATTTGTTACAGGCTTTTGATTTCAGGTTGTCTTTGCAAACTACCCAGGTTTTACCTCAGTGTTTCAGAAGGCAGTATTTATAGAAATTGACCTGTATTGCAAGTGGACCTTTGATATTTAGGCAGTGATCACGCCCCATAATGAATGTTCAGAACCCAATTTAGTGAGGAAACATTTAAGTGTTTATGGTTTCTAGGCCCAGTCCTTGGGTATACAAAGAGTGGCAGACAAACCAAACCAGGCCCTGTCTTCTGGGAGCTTCCTCTCTACCACGAGAGAACCCTCATAGCTAATGTTCCCACAGCGTTCTGAGGTTTACAAAGAACTCTCGCATACATTACCTCATTTGATCCGCACACCCCCTTGGCAGCGTGTGCTGTCATTATCTTCATTTTATAGATGAGGAAACTGAGACTGAGACAGTAGGGGACCTGCCCAGGGTCACGCAGGCTGCTAGGTGTCTGAGACCATGTTGGAGCTCAGGCTCTTCTGGATTGCCTCCCTCCCCTATGCCAACTAGCCAACTATATAACAAAGATAGTGGAAGGTTATCTGAAAAGAGAGCTAGTATTTGTAGCTGGGGAAGAGATGGGAAGGCCCCCTCCAGAAGGTGAGCTTTTGAAGAAGCCAGTATGTGTAAGTTTTACCCAGTTCATCTCATTAGATTGTGTCTAGTGCTCTAGCTAGCCTGTCACAACCCTTACGGAGCCTTGCTCTGTTGTCATTGTGTCTGTCAGCGGTCAGTTTCCCAGCCTTGTGTCATCTGCAGGTTTGAGGAGCACGCCCTCTGTGAACTCATTTATACTGATGTTAAATATCACAGATCCCATCAACATTACAGATTGACACTGAACTATATAAACAACCAGTTTTTGAATGTGGCCATCCAACCCGTTGTGAATCAGTCTGATTATCTTATTGTCTAATCTACATCCTTCCGTCTTCTCCCCTAGGAGGGTATGAAATATCTTGTCTAAAGCTTTTCTAAAACATCGGTCAGCTGCGTACCCAGTGTTCCCCTCATCGTTCAGTAAGCCTGTCACAAAGGAGATAGAGTTGGGCTGACAGGACCTGTTCTTGCCAAGGTCTCAAACTGGCTCTGTGTACTAATCACTTGCTTCACTTTCTAGATAAGTTATTAACCAACTCTGAAATGACTTCATTCTAGAATGTTCCCAAGAAGTGAAGTCAGGTTTGCTGACCTTGAGTGGGCAGATTTTACTTGCCTCCCTTTTTTGGGAATCATGACAACATTTGCCCTTCTCCAATCTTGCATTACTTTTTCCTGTTTTCATGGTCTTTCTGTTATCATTGACAGTAGTTTAGGGGGAAAAGAAACAGTATCTGTGAGTTTTTAAAACCAAACGTGTTACTCATCCAACCCAGTTATTTGAATTCAGCAAAGGAAGCTAGGTGCTTTCTCATTATCTCCTTATTTATCTTGAGCATAAACTTTTTCTGTCATTTTACAAAAACAGAATAAATATTGAGTAGCTCTGCTTTATCTTTGTGAGTTATCTTATCCATCCTATGGAGGGGGATCTTGTCTTTTCTTTATTGTTTTCCTTTCGATATATCTTTAAAAAAAGAAAAAGCAGAAACTAAAAGGCTTTAGTTTCCCAAGTTGACCTTAGCTCATTCTGGCTTTTGTTTTCCTGACACTGTTTTTACAGAACCACACTATGTGTTTGTATTCATCTGGCCTTGTTTCTGTCTTCTGGACATTACGTTTTACAATCCGAGTTGATTGGTGAGTTCAGGCTGCATTCACAAATCGTTTTTCTTAATTTTTCCCTTTGACTCCAAAATTGCACTCTTGTGCATCTCCCCTCCTTCCTGGTTTGACTGGGGGAGAGTGCTGGTGGGGAGATACTTGGTTCCCAGTCTTGTGAGGTCATGCTTGGTCATCGCCTCCATCAGAAGTCTTCAGTTTTCAGCGTTTCCCCTTATATTGTTGTTGTCGTCGTTCAGTCTTTCAAGTTGTGTCCTCATCTGGGGTTTTCTTGACAGAGTTACTGGAGCGGTGTGCTGTTTCCTTCTCCAATATAGTTATGTATAAATTGTTCTCTAAGTTGTAGTCATTCCACTCAGCATCCATTCAAAAGCCTTTCCAGTGTTAGGGGTGGCATGAAATGAAGTACTTGTAGAGTAACAAAAAAGTCACACTGGTCATTTCTCTCCACACAGTATTTATTTCACTACTACAATCCACAGTGTATGGGGATGGGGTGGGGGAGGTGGTGCGCTTGTGTTCTTTTTAATAAACTCATCTAGAGCCACGGACCAGTAATGGCTTTCATTCCATCAGATCTCGGGTTCATTTGACCTTTAAGGTCAAATATCCTTTCTTTAGGAATGATAGTTCTTGCTCACTGCTTCAACGTTGCCTATTTCTGTATCAGCATTTGAGACACCTTTGCTGGAATTTGTCCCCTGTTAACGTCTGGTTGTATGTTCACTGCTATTTTACCTTCTTATAGTTACTCCCTTTGGTATCTGTCTAGCTTGGAGATATGACTAGGTAACCTTTCAGGAGCCGTGACAGAACCTCTGTTGTTGTGGTAGTCACTTTGTTTCCCATTTCTTCAGGATCATTGGTAATGGTTGTGCCTAGAGTGCCTAAAGATGATTATCTGTCTTAATAACTCGTGGAAGGTTCTTTCATGCCTTGAATGCATATTGCAGGAAGAAAACAGGCCTTGATGTTTGTGAGCACATTGACAAATAGCTGCCTTATCACTCCAGCAGCAGCCCCCTCCTCTCCATGGATGGTAGCCCTGTTACAGCCCAACTGTGTTCCAGTCCCTAATCTCCAGATGTATTAGCCTCTGCTGACTCCCTCATTTCCACCTCAGCCATGCTAGATTGTGCCAGTAACCCAAATACACTATTACGAAACTGGCATTCTCCTCTCTGGCCATAACCTTCTTCTTCTTTTCCCTATTTGCCACCTCTCTCCAGTCCTCCCTTCCCTCCCCTCAGTCTCAGGCTCTGACTTCCCTTTTGTCCCTCTGTGATCCCAGGACTTTTCTGCTCTCGGATTCCTTTTCATGTTGTCCTGTTGCAGTTCTTTTTTTGCCAAGGCTCAGCCTTGGATTTCTCCCACCATCTGCCTCCTCTGCTCCTGATTAGGAGCCTCTGTGTGCAGCTAGAGGAAGGCTCACAACCATGCTAATTGGGTAAGTCACACATTTATGTTCTCCGATAGCCTGGCACACCTTTTGTTTTCCTTCCTCGTTGACTTCTATCTCCCTCCCAATTGAAGCTATTCCAGACTTTTTCTTCAAGTCTCTCACACCTCCTCCCCCAGCCATCTCTCCAATGAGGGCCTGACCTCTTACTTTACTGAGGAAATTGAGGCCAGAGGATGTGAACAAGCTGCTTCTTTAGGAAGGGTCTGATCAGTGTCTCATTGGAAAGTTGTCCCTTTTCTTCCTTGTCTTACCTCTCTGTGGCACTCTTCCACCCTCAGTGTCCTAATGGTGCTCAAGCTCTTCTGCCTCAGATTCATTTTTGTTCCATTAAAGCCTCACTCCTACAACTTGGAGTGTGGAAGAGGTTTTTGTTGTTTGTTTTTAAGAACCTTCCCTGTCTTTTTTGGTAGAATGAGAGCCTACATTTTGGAATATTTTGGAACAGTCACTTTGCTATGGAAGAAATATATAGAGCACACAGTCCAGATCACCTCAGAATTTCTATTACTTTCCATGATGACTGATTTTTCAGCCTTGTTTTTTTAAGAATGGGGGAATTTCCATCTCCACCCTAATAACTAAACACCTGGTGAAAGCTATTACAATTTATGTCACCTC
This sequence comes from Potorous gilbertii, assembly GCA_028658325.1. Classification (NCBI taxonomy): domain Eukaryota; kingdom Metazoa; phylum Chordata; class Mammalia; order Diprotodontia; family Potoroidae; genus Potorous; species Potorous gilbertii. Next base: position 111,707,998 of record CM053774.1, read on the forward strand.
TTAGTCATTTGACAGCTCCGACCAACTTCCTTTCCTTAGCCTCATTGACTCCCCCGACGTACTTCCTTCCCTTCAGGCTGGCACAGACTTGGTCTCACCAAGTTCCCCACCCATCAGTCTCAGTTTACTTTACCCTCTGATTATCCCCATCACCTTTTCTTCCTTATCTCAGTCATCTTTTCCTGACCCATTTTGAATCTGCCGCTTCCCATTCTACTCTCTACTCTCTCTGGATCTCTCTTAATCAGCTTTTGTGTCCTTTTTAATTGTTGTTGATCTTCCGTTTTCAACTTGGAATTCGAATCTGGATCAGTATCTTGGTCTAGAGATGTTCTTCCCCTTCAAATTTTACTCAATTTCTCCCAAATTCAATCATTGACCTACTTAATTAGTCTAAATTCCTCTCAGTTTCTTAGATAATACCATCCTTCTTCAGTTCAATTCCTTTCCCTTTTCCCCACTGTCCACTGCCATAGAAAATGGATGTAGAACACAGTAGGACCAACATGGCCTCGCTCCTCTGTCTCCTTTGGAGCTTCCTTCTGAGCTCCTCTGTATTTTTAAAATGTTTCATCGACACTTTCTGTTCTGTCACCACCCTGTTCACACAGGCCTTCCCCTTGTAACAAACAAGACAAATCAGTACATTGTCCTTATCTAAAAACATACATCTTCTTCTGTTCGTATCCTGTGGTTGGGGAAGGGAATTTGTTTCATCTCCAGGGTTTTAGATTCTTGACTGGTTATTACTTTGATTGCCGGGTCAGAGTTCTTCAGTTTTTCTAAGTTGATTTCCATTATATATTTTTTTCATTTAAATTTTAGCTGCATCCCATAACATTCTTGAAATAAGCCATCATCTGCAAAAACATTACTTTAGTTTTTTCTTGTGCTCAGATTACCTCAGCTTATTTTTCTTGTTTCTTTGCCTTAGTCAGTATTCCGAGAACTATATCCCATAATAGTGGGGACAATGAACATAGTTTTTTTCCTCCTGATCTCATCAAAAGGGCCTCTAGCATTTATTCATTATGGGTAAAAGAAGTCCTTGGTTTTAGATAGATAGTTTGTGATAGTAAATAAAGTTCCAATTCTTCTTTTGCTTTTTCATGTTCTTAACACAAATGGATGTTATATTTTGTCACGCTTTTTCTGCATCTGTTCATATTTTGTTATAATGTGATTTTATTTTTTCTGCTGTTACTGGTGTCTTATTTTTGTAGTTTTCCTAATGTTGCACCAACTTTGCTTTCCTAGTACAAATCTGCCATGGTCATATTGTATAATTTTTTAAATATGTTGCTGTATCCCCTTTGCTAATATTTTATGAATATTTTCACATTCATATTCATTAGAGATATTTGTCACTTTCTCTAGTTTATTGTCTCCCTCATTTGGGTTTCAGAACTATTTTTGTTTCAAGGGAAGGGGAAGGATGACTTTCTAGATTGGAATCACTTTTTCCTTTGAATGTTTGGTAGAACTTGTAAATTCATCAAGATTTTTTATTTCAAAATTCATTTATGCCTTCCTTAATATCTTTTCCTTATATTTAGTTATCTAAATTCTCTTCCTGTTCTCTTGATAGGGTATTTTAGATTTTTCAATGTTTACTTTTCTAAGTAAATTCTTAACTTATTAATGAGTTCTGGTAAATGTTGATGTTTGTTATTTCTAAGTTTTAAAAACCAACTTTCCTAAATCCTTTTGAAAAATCAGACATTTACATAATGTAGTCTTTCAGTCTTTATGAGGCAAGTAAAGTGAGTTTCTGTCCAACCATGTCACTGTCCTACTCAGTGAACTCCATTGACTCCCTCTTGCCTCCAAATTCAAATGCAAAAT
>CM053774.1:111710342-111747445 GCA_028658325.1 Potorous gilbertii
CAAGATTTTTCTTTATCTCTTTTATGAGTTATAGCCTGCCCCATTCCATTTCTTCCTTTCTCCTCCCAGTATTTTTCTCCCTCACCCCTCAATTTTTATATTTTGTTTGTGGATATCATCTCTTCTGATTCAACACAGCCTGTGCTCTCTGTCTATATATGTATGTGTGTGTGTGTGTGTGTGTATGTATGTGCAATCCCTCTACCTACCCAAATACTGTGAAAAGTCTCAAGAATTATATTTTCTTTCCATGTAGGAATGTTAAACAGTTCAGCTTTAGAAAGTCTTACGATTTCTCTTTTCTGTTTACCTTTTCATGCTTCTCTTGATGCTTGTGTTTGAAAGTCAGGTTTTCTATTCAGCTCTGGTCTTTTCATCAAGAATGCTTGAAAGTCCTCTATTTCATTGAATGACCATTTATTCTCTTGAAGTATAATACTCAGTTTTGCTGGGTAGGTGATTCTTGGTTTTAATCCAGTTCCTTTGACTTCTAGAATATCCTGTCCTATTCTAAGCTCTTCGATTTCTTAATGTTGAAGCTGCCAGATCCTGTGTTGTCCTGATTGTATTTCTACAATACTCAAATTGGTTCTTTCTAACTGCTTGCAGTATTTTCTCCTTGACCTGGGAACTCCAGAATTTGGTCACAATATTCATAGGAGTGTCTCTTTTCAGGTCTCTTTCAGGAGGTGATCAATGGATTCTTTCAATATTTATTTTGCCCTCTGGTTCTAGAATATCAGGGCAGTTTTCCTTGATAATTTCATGAAAAATGATATCTAGGCTCTTCTTTTCATCATGGCTTTCAGGTAGTCCCATAAATTTTAAATTGTCTCTCCTGGATCTATTTTCTAGTTTCATTGTTTTTCCAATGAGATATTTCACATTGTCTTCTATTTTTTCATTCTTTTGGTTTTGTTTTACAATTTCTTGGTTTCTCATATAGTCATTAACTTCTGTCTCCTCTGTTCTAATCTTTAAAGAACTGTTTTCTTCATTGAGTTTTTGAATCTTCTTTTCCATTTGACTGATTCTGCTTTTTAAAGCATTTTTCTCCTCATTGGCTTTTTGGGCCTCTTTCTCCAATTGAATTAGCCTATATTTAAAGGTGTGATTTTCTTCAACATTTTTTTTGGATCCCCTTTAGCAAGGTGTTGACTCTCTTTTCATGATTTTCTTGCATTGCTGTCATTTCTCTTCCCAATTTTTCCTCCACCTCTCGTACTCGATTTTTAAAATCCTTTTTGAGCTTTTCCGAGACCTGAGACCATTTCATATTTATTTTGGAGGTTTTGGATGCAGAAGCCTTGACTTCCTCTGATATATGCTTTGTTCTTCCTCATCCAAAAGGATGGAAGAAAATACCTGTTTACCAAGAAAGTAACCTTCTATAGTCTTATTTTTTCTCCCCTTTTTGGGCATTTTCCCAGCCAGTTACTTGACTTTTGAGTCCTTTGTCAAGAGGAGGGTATATTCTGGGGACCTGTAGGTTCTCAGTTCCTCCAAAGTGGCACAATCAAGGGAGAGGAGCTTACTCTGCACGCTGGTCTGGGAGCAACCAAAAACTTATCTGCCCAGAATCTGCAATTAGAATTCCCTCACCACAACCACCTCCACCTCCACTGGCAATGTTCTTCCTCACCCCTGGGTGGAGTTCAGGGCTGAGAATCAAATCAGTGGTTCATTTACCCCAGGGGCTTTAGGCAGATGTCTTCCAGGGTTGAGATTCAGATTAGCTGCTCAATTCCCGAAGGGGCTCTAGGAGGAGGGATCCAAAACTGACAGCTGCCGCTGCAATGCCTGCTACTGCAGGTCCAGACTGTGCTTTTTTCTCCTGGGTGAAGGAGCCCTTCCACTGACCTTTGAAGCTGTCTGTGGTGTTTGTGGGTTGAGCAATCTGGGAACTGCTGCTGGTAGCTTCCTGAAGCCTTCTCCAGGCTGGTCTGCCCTCCATGTGCTAGGCTGGGCTAGTCTCCCTCCTTGTCTTTATGCACAGAGTTCTTCCTTTCTTGACCCCCCACTGCCACCTGTTCATCTGCTTCTTCTCCTTCACCGTCCAAGTTGATTATTTCTTTCCCTGATTTCCTTCTCTCCCCCAAAGCAGAAGGGAGTTTCTTGTACCTCTTCAATATCTGACCTCCATCATATACACTTATTTTGTTACTCTTCAGTATTTATAGATGGGTCTTATGCCATTCAGTTCAGTTTTTTTTTTTTTAAATGAGTGCTTACTAAGTAGCACAGCATGGGGATAAAAAGATGGAGCCAAGCCTGATTCTTAAGTTGCTGACTGGAACTGTGACAAAAGAGAGGGAGGAGGCTATGAGAGAGTTCTTAAGAAAATTCTCTCAGATGGTAGATTAGAAGTTACTAGACAGCAAACACTTTAAAGGCAGAGACTGGGCAGTTTTTCTGTTTTGCTTTTATGTTCCCTACACCAAACTTAGCATCCAATAAGTTTAGGATGTTGTTTCAGAGTTGTCCCTGTTTGTTATGGCCTGCAAACTCCCTTCTCTTCTCTTCTGTGTTTTTAAAATGCTACATCAATGTCACTCATCCCTGCACATCCCTCTCCCCAGATCAAGACAAAACAAAGCAAAAAAACACTCTCATGTTCAGATAAGCCCCTCATATGAAGCAAATCCAGCTGGTGACCATATCTGAACATGTGTGAATCAGGTGGAAGCTTGTCTCATCGTTCATTCTGACCTTCTAATTTTTCCCCCATCTTGACTTGCCACCTCCCAGTGCTGTGCATTTGCAGACAATCCTCTTTGGCATCCTCCCATGAAGCCTTCCCTGATCTCTGCACCCCTCCATCCTCTCCCTTCTCACATTAATCTAATATTGTCCTTGGATTACAAACACCTTGTGTCCCTCCAGCAGTGCGTAAGCTCCTTTAAAGACAAGACTTTTATTTTTTTTCCCTTTTCGTCCCTGGCACTTTACTTATAATGGGTGTTTATTGAATTGAAGTCAGGAAACCTGTTAGGTAGATGACACTATCAGAGCCTCAATTTCTCTTTCTATAAAATGCAAATAATGTTTATGTGAGCACCAAAGTTACAGAAATGCTATTACTATTATTTTAAATGGTTTCATCCTTGATGTTGACCCTTCAATTATCTGGAAACTGAAAAAATAAAATTCAGCTGTGGGTTTGTCCCTTTTGCCCAGTTTGATCATGAGCTTTTTGAGGTGTTTCCTTCTGCCAATGCAAAGAGGCAACTTTCTTCTGCAGCTCAGAGAACTGCCTTCAGGCAATGAGTGGTTAAATGACTGAAATTGTTGTCAGGTTTTTGTGTTTGTTTTTGGTTTGGATCTGTGATTTTCCATGTGCATACTCCCTCTACTAATCTATGTTGAACACCCAGAGGTTTAATGACTTTGCCATGTCCACATTAGCTATTACGTGGAGAAGACAAGGATCTGGGTCTCACTGACTTCACCATTGATTGGCCTCTTATCTACTAGTGCGTGCTGCCTCTGTCATGATTGGAGTGCTTAGCAAAAGATGCATGTCTTTTAGTCCTTGGGCTCCAGCTGCTCCCCCAATTAAAGTTCTTTATGTAAAGAAAAAACAAAACCCTTCTTGGTAAATTGGCCCTGAAAGATGTGACATCTCTTGTCCTTTGTTTGCATTTGGCAGTCGCTAGCGTGGAGGCTGGGAGTGGGGGAGACAGGTGCTACAGGACTTGCATAATATTTGCTAACCTTTACGACAGAAAACTGTTGGCATGTGCATCAGGTGCTCACTTTGCTGTTTCTCTGATCTCCCTCTGCAGAGTGTTTCTCCAGCCCAGAGGGATGAGGTTGTCCGATGGCTGGCCAAGCTGAAGCACCAGTTCAACCTTTACCCAGAAACACTGGCCTTGGCGAGTAGTCTTTTGGATAGATTCTTAGCTACTGTCAAGGTAAGCTTGTTAAGATGAATATTTTGCTTGCAGGAGGCAAAGAGTGGGACTCTGACTTGGCTTCACATTGATCAAACATAGTACTTTAAAAGGCAGACCAGTGAGATGTGCAGGAAATTTCTTAGCTGTTGATATGAGCTCTTTGCCCTCTGTACCTCCTTGATGAAGTATTCTCTTTAAGCAGTAGCAGAACCTCCTTAAATGGAATGTTTTAGTTCTTCTGATTTTATATTAAATTCTGCTTGAGAGAAGTACTTGAAAGCAGCTTTTATTTTTACATTTGCTGAGTAATAAGTAATTCTCTGCCTATTACATATTGTTTTGTTTTAGCATTAGTTAGGCAGCTCAGTGGTGCAGTGGATAGAGTGCCAGACCTGGAGTCAGCAAGACTTATCCTCATGAGTTCAAATCTTGCCTCAGATACGTAAGCTATATGACCTTGGGCAAGTCACTTCACCCTCTTTGCCTCAGTTTCCTCATTTGTAGAAGGAACTGGAGAAGGAAGTAACAAACCACTCCAGTATCTTTGTAAGCAAATCCCAAATGGGTCACAAAGAGTCAAACACAACTGGACAACAACAAATCATTAGTTGCTAATTGATAGACATATTGTGTATAGGAAAAAATGTGAGACTTCATCTTAAAACAGTGTTGGGGAATGTGGACTGGGTTCTTCACTTTATACATACTCTCTACATGTTGACATTTATCCTTCTAGATTGTAAGTCTTTGTGAGTCAAGATTGTTCATTCTGTGTACTTGTATCCCCCTCACACACTCCTTGGCACATAGTAGGCATGTAATACATGCTTGCTCATGGGCTGTAAGACCTCTGGACTTCTCAGCTGTGGGCCTCTTCCTGAGTCATGAAGCAGGCCTTGAGAGGGAGGGAAGATTCAGGCTTGCATCCATGCAATTTTGAGCAAGTCACATAACTTTTTGGAGCCCAGTTTGGTGACCTTCAGATGAGCTAACAATAGAGTATCACAGATTCAGAGTTGGAAGAGACTTTAGAATTCATGTAGTCCAGTCCTTGCATTTACAGAGGCCCAGAGAGGTGGGATGGTTGCTCTGAATAGATCTGTGTACATTTATATTATCCAAAATATAAACAAAATTGAGGAATTTGGGATTTGTGATTGTATCCTGAGATGGCATAATTTGGGAATTTGAATTTCACAAAGTTTATCTGGAGATCTCTTCTTGATTAGAAAATCATAAAGACATGGAGGGACCTGAGCAACCTCTTGGGCATTGTTTATATTCCAAATTTCTGAGGTATTGATGGGTAGTATCATAGGCTGTATGAAGATGTCGACTGCCCGATAGGAGGAAGTCTGACTGTGCCATCTTTGGGAGGCATTCTTTGTGATCTCTGCCCCTGTCCCATCATTCTACCAGGTTGGGAACACCCTAGCTTTTCCTTCCAAAAGCTCAGAATGCCCCTGAAGAAAATACATTCAGTTTGACTTGTTTTTTCTTCAGGCAACTGAAATATTATCTTCATTTTCTATAAGAACAAAAACATCAATATGACAACTTTTAAACGATGTTCCAGCTCACTGTCTTCCGTTACATTCTGTCACATTCTTCCTCTGTAATGAAAGCTGACACTCATTTGTCACTAAATATTTTCAAAATAAAATTAGCTCGTTTCTAGGAGTTAGTGAATTCTGTAACATATATTGCTTTTTGATATGCTGAGCTTTTCCAATTGCCCCGGATCTCCTTTATTCCATCTTCATCCTTCCACAACTGGTCATATTGTGTCCTCCCATTCATTGCTGAAGCAGGCCCAGTGGAAGTACTGGAGACCCCAGACCTGTTGTTTCCTGAACTCATAAGGGCATCACTAGTCTTATTGTGACCTGATCATCTGCTTTTCCTCCCACCCATTTCCCTGAGGAGATCCTCCATTCGATCAACAAGCATTTATTAAGCACCTCTTCTGCACTAGGTCCACTCTCTGGGGATCCAAATACCAAAAAGGAAGCAGTCCCAGTTCTCAAGTAGTTAACGTTCCTAAAAGAGAGGCCCTGGGGCCCACGTGAGCACAGAGGAATTAAGCAGAGAGAGAAAGAACTCAAAGAACAGAAAGTTAAGGACAAGGGAATTTGGGAGGGAGGGCACTAACCTTGTGAGGGAAATTTGGAATTCCATGAGGAAGACAAGGAGGTGGAGGGGTAGGGTGGAGGCATCGTTGGGATGTTGGCGGTAGGGAGGGGTTGGAACCAGAGAGCTAAACAGAAGAGAAATAGGGAGCATGGCACAATCAGATTTGTATTTAAGAAAATCACTTTTCAGTAGTGTGGATGACTGACTACCAAGAGATGAGAGACTTAAAATCAAGGAGGCCAGGTAGAAAGATGATGAGATCCTAAACTAAGGCAGTGATGGTGTGAGTAGAGAGATGTGGAAGCAGAAATGGGCGACTGGGTGCAGGCCCGGCCATGCGGGTGAGGGGAGGGAGAATGTTGTTTGGAGTTGTTTGCAGTGTCACTCTGGTCACCTCTCAGCTGAGAATCCGGCTGCTGAGCTCCGCTTTTGTTTCTCTTTTCTAGTCTACACCTGCTTTGTTTAGCTCCAAGTAGTTTCCTCCCTACTTAGATTTCCCTCTTCCTCCTCCCTGTTCCAGCTTGTTTAGTTTGTTATGGTGTTTTGTTGTTTTTTTTAAACCTGTTGTAATCTCTTTTGCTTTCATAGTGAAAATTCATACGATCCCTACTGGTCTGCTCCCCTTCTTTGAATGACCATCATCTGTGGCATGTAAAACAAATTTTTTTTAAATAGCAAGCTCCCCTTTCTTCTCCCTTCTCCCACTCATTAAATATTGTCCTCTCTTAGAACTTTGTTTTTCAATTTAATTTTTATTTATTTTCCCTGGTAGTTATTTTCTTTTTCCATCTTATCTGATCAGCTTATTCTAAAACCATGCTCTCTTTGTCCTCTTTTGGATACTCATTAAGCTTTTTGGCTAACCAGCTTCAGTTATTTTCTTTGTTTTTTCTTTTTTCTTTTTGTCTTTAGTTATTTTCCATGTAATGGAATATTGACTTGTTCTTTCCATGGATCATAATGGAGTGGTTAGATGTTAATTCATCAGTCTAGAATGCATCTGGTTAGGCGTTCATGGATGAGGTAAAGATTTGGGTTGAGTTACGTAGAGTGTGGATTGTCTTCATACCCAGCATCTGATTTTGTAGCTATAAATTCTTACTTTTTTTCTACCTATGCTATAGGCCCGTCCAAAATACTTAAATTGTATTGCAATCAGCTGTTTCTTCCTGGCTGCCAAGACCATTGAGGAGGATGAGGTAAGTTTTTCAATTAAAACTTCCCTTTCCTTTATAAAATGAAATGTAATTCTTGAATTTGCCTTCCTTGCACTTGCTTGACAAGACAGGCCTGAACATGAATTTTTTCTTTGCCTTCCTCTCTTGTTTTGTTGACTAGAGAATTCCCGTGTTGAAGGTGTTGGCCAGAGATAGTTTCTGTGGCTGTTCTTCGTCGGAGATCCTAAGGATGGAGAGAATCATTCTGGACAAGCTGAATTGGGACCTTCACACCGCCACTCCACTGGATTTCCTCCATATTGTAAATAGACTTTATTAGTTGAATCTGGGGTATTTTTTCTCTTGTGAATCTTTTGCCCCTTTTCCTTTTAAAAAAATCAAAGAAAATGAAAGTAATGGCTGTCCACAGTATAATTTATATCAGGGCTTCTTTACTTTGTCCACTTAATGACACCTTTTCAAGTTCTGGGAGCATTTCTTGGCGCTGTGTGGGTGTGACAGCATGCGCCATGCAAAGTGTGCTTCGTGCTTTGTGTTCTGAACCAGGGCTGCAGTGAAGTTGCCCAATGCAGCACAGGCAAGAGCTTCCAGAAACACCTTGGATTTTTTATGCATTTGATTTTGAATTAATTTTTGGTTGTTTTGCATTCAAAAAACATTTTACCATTGGCCAAGTTTTTTGTGGCTCTGTATAGGGTCAGGACCCATGGTTTAAGAAGCACTGACTTGCAGATAGCGAGGTAATGGCAGCTAGAGAAATCACAGACTTGGCACCCTGTTTCCCCTCAGCAAGTTGGCCATAGTCAGGTCTGCAGAAAGTGGACTTAAGGGTTATCATATTCTTGTTTTTCAGTTCCATGCTATTGCAGTGTCAACCAGGCCCCAGTTACTGTTTGGTTTGCCCAAACTGAGCCCATCTCAGCACCTGGCATTCCTCACGAAGCAGCTCCTCCAGTGTCTGGCCTGCAGCCAGCTTCTGCCATTCAAGGGCTCCATGTTAGCTCTCGCCATGGTCAGTTTGGAGATGGAGAAGCTTATTCCCGATTGGCTTCCTCTTACAATTGAGCTGCTCCAGAAGGCACAGGTAGGTGCAAGCTTAGGAGCTGTTTTCAGAAGTTATTTTGAAGTCAGGGGAAATAATTGGTTTTCATTTCAGTTTCATTTGACAGTAGAGTGTCTAGATAATAAATAATCAGATGATTTATTTCTGATGCATTCTCACACACTATTGATTTTTCAGGAGAAACTGAACACAGGTCAGTCCCGTGAGCTGGACAGGTCTTTCCCTTCCCCACTGTACATATCTCTCAAAATAGCTTTTCTGAGAATTTTGAGCAGTTCATGTGATTCTTGTTGATACATGTTCTTTTGGCTTGTTAGAGAGAAAAATGCCTGTTACTGTAGTTAGTTTCAAAGTGATGGTTATGTGCTCCATGTATTGAGTAAGTGTTGTTTAATGGCATACAGGTGGCAAGAAAATACTTGTCAGGGAATTAAAGAATTCATCTTGGTTGTAAATGAAAAAGTTAACTGTTTTTACTTTATTTAGCATGTTGACACTGACCACCTTTATTACGACAGCTCACATAGTTACGTATAGTAAAGCATCCTTTACGTACCTGGGATTGGAATTTCAGGCCAACACTTAATGTTTTTGAAAATCTTTGTTTTTAAACTTGTTTTTGTTTCAACTGAAAAATTGTTCAATCATTGTAGTCATGTATAAGCTGAGAATTCTGACTGAAGGACAGGGGCAGTGAACTGTAAATGGAGAAGTAGATACTTGGGCCAAGTGACAGCATAGAGATCTTTCAGTCTTTGGGTGGCCATCTCTCTTCCTCTTCCCAACCCCCCTACCAGCTCAGGGTTCTTAAGTTCTTAAATACTTTATTTCACACTGAAATAGAAATGATTACAACTTAGAAGTTTTTCCCCAATGGGTTTTAGTTGTCTTTTATTGGTGATCTAAACTTGGAGTTTCTGTGAATGGAATAGGGTTCAGAAAGGGCAGGTAGCCTGGGATCACCTCAGCAGTACTGGGATGTCAGTCAGAGAATAAGATATTAAGAACATTGTACAAAGTTCTGTCTCTATGGATTTTTACTTTTATGAGGATGGTTTCTGCCCACTGGGAGAATCAGATAGCTCCACATTATGTTTTCTGTTTTCTAATCATTTTTGCCCTGGTTAGATCAGCCAGTAAAGGAGCATTTATTAATTGCTTAGTATGGGCTAGGTTCTTTTGGAGAGAAGAGGAGGATAAAAATGAAATAATTTCTGCCCCCAAGGAGCTTATATACAAGGGGGTAGAGTGAAGCAGGATGGAAGGTGTGATCAGGAAAGGAGATGGGAGCTCCATTTGAGTGATATGCCAGTGACAAGATATATTGCTTGTGCAAAGGAGTACCTTAACCGGGGAGAGCAAGGTGACCCATCTGGGGGCATGGAAGGGAATAATGTAGATAAAACTTGCAAGTCCTCAGTATAGGCATTTGAATAGGTGTGGTGCAGTAGAAGGATTTCTTGTGGTGTCTGGGCCCATTCACAAAGTTCTTTGGAGAGCTTGAGGAGATAGTGTATGGGGAAGCACTTTGGAGACCGGGAGGCCAGGTAATCATTGGAAGGCAGAACTGTCCCAATGGAGTGCAGGCCTGAGCTTGCATCAAGTCCATGGCTCCTTCCTGGTTGTTAGGCTCTTGCTTACTGTCTTTTGAACTACTTCAAAAATCTTTACCTGAAAATTCTCAATGTGTTAACATATTACATAGACCCTCCTATTTTCAGTTGTTGTTACTGGTTATTTTTGAGTTGATGTGCAAACTAAGATACCATTTTCGTAAGGGCTATATGGTAAAGTGGATAGAGTGTTGGCTTCAGAACCAGTTGACCTTGGGTTCAGGTCCTGCCTCTGATTCCTCCTGGCTGGGTGACCTGGGAAAGCCATGTAACTTCTCAGAGTTGCCAGCTTTTCATTTTGAAGGGAATTTCCTCCTATCAGTGACATCTACAGCCTGGTCTCTAGTCCTTCCTTGTATTTTTCTGTACTGAAAGAAATGAAATAGCATTTCTCAACTCTGTGATAAACATTGTGTTGAGCACTAGGAATACAGATGTTAAAGGGAGACTGGGCTGTCTGTGCTTAGAGAAAAGTGCTGGCTGCCCAGGAGCTTTGGTTCAGGGCCCACAGTGACAGCAGCTGACAGCCCTGCTCCCAGAGCAGGGAGTACAGTCTGAGTATGTACAACAGCAATAGCAGCATGCCCGAGTAGACCCTAACTTCCCGTAGCTCATGGAAGGGGTAGCATGATGCTGGAAGAGGCTAATCTTTCTTCCTGTTGTAAGAGGTAAAGCACACTTACTAGCTAGAGATGCTTTTGCTTGAAGTGTTCTTTCCTCTGACACACTGTAGCGCCAAGGATTTGAGTACTTGGTGTAAATTGCTTTACCAGGTATTGGAGGATCACCAAAAGGTGAGCCCTCAAGAATATAGGCCTGGGAGATCTGAGGCTTCTAGACAAAGTCATACATGGTCAGGCTGTAAGAGAGAGAAATACAGAATCTGAGAGGAGACAGTTCATTGATAGCGGGGGTCAGGAGAGAAGGTTCATTTGAATTGGGCCTTGAAAAATAGATCGTGTGTTTTTATTCTGGATTCAACAGACACCAAATGAAATGAGCATTTTTATATACAAAATAGAACCAAAAAAAAAGGGCACTGTACATGTAATGGCTAACAACTTGCTTTTCCTTTTAAGTGTATAATAAATTAAGTATATAACTTTCAAAAATGTTCTGCATGTTTGTGTTTCCTGGTGACCTTCTTTCTCTTATGTGTATCTAAAACAATGCTTCATTACCCTCTTTTGTTTGGGGATGGGGGGCAACTCTATCATTAGTCTTCTACTCACCTCACCATCCCTTTGGGAAAAAATATAAAGAAAAATCATTGTAACAGGGAAGCATATCCAGGCAAAACAAATTTCCACATTAGCTGTGTCCACCATCCTGTGTGCCATTAGATACCTTCATTCCAGAGGTGGCCAGTGTGCTGCTTCTGATCTCTGGATCTGTGGTTGGCCATTCCATTGAGCATGGCTTTTAAGTCTTCCCAAAGTTGTTTTTCTTTTCAGTATTGTTATTCTTAGGATTCTGCTAACTTCATTCGGTGTCAGTTCATATAAGTCTTCTCAGGATTCTCTGATACTGTCCCTTTCATCATTGCTTATGATGAGTGGCTTTAACAAATGGAAATGGAGAAGGGGCAATCTTTCGAAGAGTTGGAGCAAAGACTTGGACCCAGGAATGTTTACAGCCTCTCTACAAAAGTAGGCTTCTTTGATCATAGGGTGGGGCCTGGCTTGTGAAGGGTCTTGAATGCCAGGCCAAGAAATTTGTACTTTATTTGGGGAGACAGTGAAGGCTTTTGAGCAGCAAAGCAGTGTGATCCAAGTAGTATACAGGAATATTAATCTCATAACCCATGGGATAAATTTGGGGTATATTTTATATACGTTCCCAGGGAACTGGGGTTTTTAGCCTGATGAAGGGGAGGCTGGGGTCATGGTGGGGGACCTGTAGACGCCATCTTCAGATCTTCAGGTGATCTCTTGTGGAAGATGTTAGGTTTGTTCTCTTTTTACCTCAGAAGGAAGAACCAGGACCAGTGGAGAGAAGTTTACAGTTACAAATTCATACTTAATGTCTGGAACAATGTCCTTCCATTCAAGTGTCTAGAAGTGGGATGACCTGTCTGAGAGCAATGATGGGTTTCCCATTCACAGGAGGTCTTTGGGCAGGGCCAGCCTGCATGTTATTGGCAAGATTCCTTTAGGGGTGATCGGTTAGATCACTTTAAGCTCTTCTGTTCCGTTAGCCAGAGGATTGCCCTGGCCCCACAGTCCGGTGCTCTGTGTTCCATACCATGCTACCTTTCCTTGTGTTTTAAAAAACCCAAACAAACAACACTCCAAAGCTATGGTTGCTAACATTAATCTTATGCTATCATTTTCTGGTTTAGATGGATAGTGCCCAGCTGATCCACTGTCGGGAGCTTGTAGCACATCAGCTTTCTCTTCTCCAGTCTTCCCTGCCTCTCAATTCTGTATATGTCTACCACCCTCTCAAGCACAACCTGGCGACCTGTGACAGAGGAGTGTTCAGATTGCACCCCTCCTCTGCCCCAGGCCCAGACTTCTCCAAGGACAACAGCAACCCCGAAGTGCCAATCAGAGGTACAACCGTCTTCTACCAACATCTGCTAGCTACCACTGGATGTAAGCATGCCTCTGCTAAACGCAAGGTGGAACAAATGGAAGTAGATGATTTCTATGATGGAATCAAGCGTCTCTACAATGAAGATAATGCTTCAGAAAACATGGGTTCTGTGTGCAGCACTGATTTATCCAGGCAAGAGGGAAACGCTTCCCCTTGTCCACCTTTGCAGCCTGTTTCTGTCATATAGTAACAGTAAGTATTACCTCTAAGTAAGCTGAGGAAAGCTACTCTGGGAATAGAAACATGCAAAACCAAGCAAAGATGTATAAGGGGCATACCTTACCAGGCTGAACTGAAGTGAGCCAGAAAAACCTTGTTTTCCTATGCGGCTAATTCACATATTATTTAAGCACTTAAAACATTTAAAAAGTATAAAAAATTACAAAAAGACCCTGAAAAATCAAACAAAAAAAGTAGCAAAAACTTTGTTTCTAGTTCCATTTCTCTGCTAAACTTTAATGTAACCTGTCATCCATGTCAGAGTTCATATTTAGTATTAAGAAAATTCGAAATTTATTAGCCAGATGGAACCTAACAATCTGATTTCCATTTCTTCTTGCTTCAGCCTGCTCTTTCCTTTACCTTAGCTTTGTGAATGTTGTTTTGTCCTTTGACCTCCAGTACAGAGATCATACCAGAAAATTTGTTTCCTTTAGCACTTTGGTGTTCAGAGTTGTTGCAAATGATGGATGACTTGGATTCAGATTTTACCTAATCCGAAAAAAAGTGCTTCCAGACCGGCAGATGTGCTGGAAGTGCTAGACGAGGCCTGCATAAGGGACCAACCACATTGATTAGGATTTTGATATGGATGTAAAAACTGTTGGATCCTTTGGGTCTCTTGACATTGGAAACTAAATTATTGTGTAAATTTTTTTTTAAATCTTAAACTGAAACATAAGAGTAAAATATAATTAGGGCAGTCTTAATTTAGATTTCTAAAAGTCACTTTTAGAATTTGTAAAAAAAAAAAAAAAAAAAAGAAAAGCATGATAAAGTTATTCATGTTTTGGGGGTGCATCAGAGAAACTGCTGTTTTGTAACTGATCATACTTTTCACTTGATTATAATCAGTAAGAGATACTGCTTGTCTAGATGTTGGAGCAGTTGTACGATTTTGAATCTTGAATGTGTTTATTATCAACTTCAGTACCTAAAGTTTTATGTTGTTTGAACTAAGAAAATCCTGATAGCTTTTTCCCTTCCTCTGTCTTATCTCTTAATGACCCCTCCTGTATCTTGAGCTCTCTCCACAGTCTGAAGAAGGTATTGCACTCAGAACCATTGTACTGATGAAAGCCTTCTGGTAGCAATAAAAAGTTGTCCTTGCCTCCGTGTCCTTAATTTCTTTCTCATTTATGAAAAAGTGAAAGTTCTGGGTGGCT
Organism: Potorous gilbertii; assembly: GCA_028658325.1. Taxonomy (NCBI): domain Eukaryota; kingdom Metazoa; phylum Chordata; class Mammalia; order Diprotodontia; family Potoroidae; genus Potorous; species Potorous gilbertii. The sequence goes on from CM053774.1 coordinate 111,724,209, forward strand.
GAATTATTTCCACTTAAACAATGTTGTGTCTATTGAGATTAATGAAAAATTCATGAAAATTAAGGGAGTATTTTTGTGGACTGACTTGGTAAGGAGTAAAAGCCAACCTGATATATCACATGATACACTTGTTTGTACATTTGCCAAAGAGGGAATAAGAAGTGTGGGCTAAATTTGTGAAATGAGGAATGAGAGTACACATTAGAAAGAATTTTGCACGATGGGACATGATTGAAGGTTATCCCTCTGGTTTTTAAATCTAGTCTCTGTTCACCATTCTTTGAATATTTGTGATGTTATTACTAATGCCAGAGAAAGACTAGATCAACCTTTGTGTCATTTTTCATCAAATGGTCCATTATATTTAAGCCTGAAATAAAGGAAAACTGCTCACACTCCCTGTGATGCTGATGCTGAGGCATCTGAGAAGGAATCCTGCACAAAGACCTGGAAGCAGCCTTCTGCTTTTTAAATGATTATTTAGAAGAAATGACTTTCGCTGGAGAATTTCCAAAGATACACAACATTCTAATGTAATTCTCCACATGTGACTGAATCTTTCCCTCTAGCCCTGTGTAGCTGGAGAGGTGATGTTTGCAAAGGACAGAGCCCAGTGCTCCCTCCTATGACATCGGCTTCTCCTGAGTTCTACAAAGGGCATCTGATGCCGGCCTCTGGTTTACTGGAGAGGCAGCAGGGTCCTACTCTGAGAAGAGAGAGCTGGATTTCTAATGTCACTTCTAATTAAATTAAACCTTATTAAGCACCTACTATGTGCCCCAGGCTGTCACAATTCTCAAAGAGCTTATGTTTTCCTGGGGGAAATAGGATGTGTATGTTAATAGCTGGCATTAACATGCTACTTCAAGGCTTCCCAATGGCTTTTTGCATCATCTTTGAGTCTCTCCATTTTACACTTGAGGAAACTGAAGTTAAAGAGGCTAGTGTCAAACTTGGTCTTTCCAGCCTGAGTCCCAGTGGAGTACTTTTGCCACCACACACCACATTGCTCCTGCAAGGAGTGAAAGGGGAGATGTATCCTAGGAATATTGGGAGAAGTGAGGACACTTGGGCTGAGCCTTGAAGGCAGCAACAGAATCTAAGGGGAGGCGGATGAGGATGGGCATTGCAAACACGGGACGCCTGTACAGATGGGGACTTGGTTCAGGATCAGCCTGTTACTGAGTTTAACTAGAACACAGCATTGTGAAAGAAGGCCAGAAAGCCACAGTGGAGAGTCTTGTATTTTATCCTATGCCTTGGGGAGAATTCCAGCTCTAAGTCTTAGATGGGTCTGATCTCATCCATGTGGGCATGTCTCCCAAGAAGCAACTTTGTCTGTCCTCAGTCTGTGTGAGGTTTTGTGGTGGCAGTGAGGGGGCTGGGCATGATTGGTGAGACCTGAGCACCCATTGGCCCAGGAAGTGTCACCCAACTCAGTTAGCACTCCTTGGATTCCACGCCTAAGGAAGTCTCTTCCATTGGGTTGTGTATAAGCCTCATGTTTGTAACCCAGAATGCATTTTCATGGAGAAACAAGATTGAAAATGGTGGTTACTTTTCCAGAATTTCATAAAATTCTAGTAATCCTATAATGTAGTTTAACTGTGGTATTTATAGTATAATAATGGCCACAGCACTTTGACCTCATTCAGTCTTATCATTGATCCTGTGAGGTAAGTACTACAGGTATCATTGTTTCCATTTTGCAAATAAAGAAACCGAGGCTCCGAAGGGAATGTCCTCAGGGGTTACACGGCTGCGAGATGTTGGAGGTAAGACCTGAGTCTCCATCTCCTGACACCAAGCCCCCATCCTGTTATTTTCTGTGGGAAAACTGGTGGAGTTCCAACTAGGGCTTGTTCTTCTTTTGCTGTCATAGATCTCATTGTTGAATGTCCTGGGAGACACGGAGGTGGGAGGGTGAAGACAGAGGCCGAGGCACTAGCTCTTCAGCAAACTGCTCTTTCCTTCTTAGTGCAAGGGAGGCATGCGAGAGGCTCAGAATTCTGCTCCTGTTGGTGTATATCATTCATATTCAAAATTAAATGTATCTGGCAGAGGTTTCTCAAGTAGCCTTGTGTCAATGCTATTTCTAACACTGTCTTTGTGAGTTGTGCTTTTTTTTTGTCCTCAGTTTTTTTTAAACTACTAGCTAGCTATGTTTTGTTTTAATTCTTTCTTGCAGATGTTATTTTCAAAAAGTACCAGAAATAGGCAATAGCTAATTTAAAGTTATTCAGATTTTTAAAGTATATTCTTTATTGTATACCAGTGTTAAAATTAATTTTTGTTAACCTGTTTTCAGTTTTTCTATTCCTCTTCTCCCTGTCACCCCATTATATAGCATCAGGTATTTAGGATGAGGCAACGCCCATTCATTGAATAGGCCTGTTTAAAAAGTAGCCAGGGCATGGCCCCTTTAATGAGGTCAAGAAAAATTAAGACATCAGGCTAGGTGGGAAAAAGTAACAGTCACTACTGAAGCTAGGAGGGTCCAGAGGAGCCCTCAGGCAGGGCCCCAGTGGAGTCCCAGTTTCAGTAGATTTAATGTTTTGGGAGAGGACAAGGAAAGGGGAGGAGAGGGAAGGACAGGGGAGGGGATGGAAGGGATAATCAGAAAGGAGCCAGTAAAACCCAAGTCAACTGGGCTTCTTTTGGCCATCCAAGTTTACCTTCCTTTGGAGAGGAGAAGGAAGGGGAGGGGGAGGCAGGCAGGAGAGGAGGTGAATTACCCAGCTAGCTGCATCTACCCGGAAGATGTGTTTGTCCTTCATTGCTGAAGAAGACCATGCCATCAGAGTGGCTTGGTGGTTGGTGTATGGAGGAAGGAACAGAACAACTCACTTTGAAAATTGACTTTGGGAGTTTCTTTGATTGAGAGGAGGTGTTCCCCCTTACACACCTCCCTTCCATTAGGTTAAACCATTTTTATTTTTAAAATTTGAAACTTAAATTATCATTTAAAAAGTAAGGGGTATATGATTTTTAATAATATGGGGAAAATAAGATTTACTTAAAAAACATACTTTTCTAGATTTCTAGTTATTTTATATATGTATGTATATATCCACATACATATACATAGTTAAGATTTTTGCCTTCTGCTTCATTCATACAGTTCCCTAGTCCTTTTTATATATCTTGGACTATAAGGGGATGGATCTTAGCATTAGAAATTTGCATTATTTCCTTAAAACATTTTACTTGGTTTCTATAAAAAAAAACCCAATAAATTTTTTCAGTCTTTTTCTTTCAATTCCTAATGCATTGCTTTTGATTATGCAGAACAATATAATTGTCTCCTATCATTTCTTCTGTTTGTTGAATAACTTAAATATTCCTTTCATTGAAGCATTCTATTCTAAAATTTCTTTTAATAATTCAGATGGAATTTATTGTGACATACGGTGTGAAATGTGGCTCGAAATCACTTTTTTTGTTTTTCTTCCAACCAACCTATTAATCAATTTTGACAAGATTTTATTGGGTAGGAAATCTCTTCCCTTGTTTTTGTGGTCTTGGCTTTTCCAAATCTAGTTTTATCATGTGTTTGGTGTGGCATCCTTGAGGATTCCACTTCCTATCTTAGGGTATTCTACATTGGATCAGATATTGCACATATTTTAAAGCTATATGGCCAACGTATACCAGCTCACCTTAACCCTGGTTAACTTAGAATAGCTTAACCTTGGTAACTAGAAATATTACGCAAGTTTCATTCACAAATACAGATATCTAGTCACCCCTAAACAAAGGATATAATTATCAAACTTCAGTATCCAGGCAAGGTAATAACCTTTATTGCCCTTAATTGCCCTTTATTATTCCTAGGCTTACCTAAATTGTCAAAAATATTGCTTATTCATAGGTTCAAAAGTTTTCTCCCAACAACAGCTACATTCTTTCATTAGCAATTTTCTCCACATGAACCGTGAAGTTTTAAATTGAAATTAGCCATAATTTGTTCCATGTCTTCTATGTGGTATCTTGGCAATATAATCCAAACCATTATTTTTTTCATTTTTTAAGTTGCATATAAACTTACATTTTTAAAATTTAATTTAGAGACATAAATTTAAGTAACTGAATTAGAGTTAAAATTCTAGTTCCTCCTTGTGGAAGAAATAATTAACACCATATACTGAGATCTAGGCTCTTCTCACCAGCAAAAAGCATTTATCTATTGAGATGTTTGAAAGAATTTTGGACCTATCATCCAAACAATCTTTGAAGAAAAATTCTATCTTAGAATTTGCCATTGACAGTGGAAAGGCCTATGGTATGGTTCAGGTTCTTGGTTTTTCGGTAATCCTCGAAGTAAGAGGAAGAAGAGTAAGTTTGCAAGTTTCTTTGAAAAGGGAGATGGTCAAGAAATGCATAGATGTAATAATAATAGCTCACATTTTATCTAGCGGTTTCCAGACTGCGTTCAAAATTTAAGTTGCACTTCTGAAGTTAGTGCAAAATTTTCACTGAATGCTGACTAATGCAGCCTACAAGAGCAGCCCTTGAACGCTAGCTCTCATGTTTTAGCCTTCAGACCTTTAGTCATTCCTTGTCCACTTAGAACTTCCCTCAGTGAATGGACAACGGTCATCTGCTTTAGACCTAGAACCAGAACTTTTTCCATTGAAGGCATACAAAATGAGTTTATTGGTTCCCTAAAACCTACCATTCTAGTTCAGTTTGATGCCTTACAAGAAGGTTTCTATTTAAATAGCTGTGCTGAGCAGGCAGGTCAATAAGGTCTTAAAACAATATTGTTCAAAGAGGCATTCTGCCTGAAGGCAACCTGTCTTGCCCAGGAATGAAGCTAGGTTAAGCACTTGTACACCTAGATGTGCTAAACCCTGGGAGCTGTGACTTGCTTATTTGTACTTGTTAGTGGAGCACAGAAGATGATTTAGCTGTCTCAAGGAAAGAGGACATTATGCAATCCAGAGGGAGATCAGAAGGGAGGGATATATTATAGGAGAACCGTTCTTGTGTTTGGGCAAAGAACTGAGGAATCCTCTGAGATCCAATCTCTTTCACATGATGCATGGCTCTCAAGTAACCCTTTAACTTAGAATCATTTGTTCCTACTGACATAAAAGGTACCTTATTTAATCCAGCTGTTTTGACTGAGTCTCACTAAATTGTACCTTGTCATCTCCCCTTTTGCTTAGATGCTCTTTTGTTATAATTGCTAGATCATTCCATTTTATTTGAAGAGAACCCTTTATATCATTGCCTTCTCCTAGTCATCCATGCTAGGCAGTCTACTTGCAGCTTCTTTTCCTACTCTTCTGTAGGTCTTATCCTGCCTCATCTCTCAGCCCACCTTCATTGTCAAATCATTCCTTCAGTACTTCCTGGGTTCAATGCAGCTTAAGTCATGGACGCGGCTTTAACCCAGTCTTTCATGTTTCCCTTGTTGCTGTTGTATATACTATGTATGTTTCTGGTCTGTGAATTGTCTCCTCAGATTTAAGCTCCTCAAGCTTTGGTGTGATGTGTTCTTATATGGTAGAGACTTGTCAAATATAAGTTTAGCTTGATTAGTTTTTGAAGAAAATAACCTGGGGGAAATAAGATTGGGCAATTCTGAGCCTGTCTCTGTTGTGGATACATTGGTCAAGCACTGAGTTCAGCTTTCTTGATTTTTTTTTATAAATGTTGGAGTTTAAGAGTGATTCACAGAATCACTCTTAAAAGTATGCCTTTTGCTATTTTTGCTGTTATTTTCTATTATATAGCAAATATATACCTATATTTGCTATTTTTTTTTTAGCTTGTATTCAGTGCTTCCATCAGTCACTGGCAGGGTTATCTCTCATTTCTTTTCAATGCAAAGACAACTAGATCCCAGTGTCATTTGCACTCCAAGGTTCAGGAAGCCTATGGTATGCATAGATAGCCAGAAACCTTATTAGTACATTCAAACAGCTGCAAGTAATGGCTACTTGATGTTTTTTTTAAAGTGCAAAAACCAGAGCTGCACGAATCTTTATACTTTTATGTAGAAATATACCATTGTGTAGTCCAACAAAGTAACCCTTATTTTATTTTGAAGTGATCCCAAACAAAGGATAAAGCAATGCCCGTGGATATGGGGAAGTGTATAACATTAAGTAAAGTACTTCCCCTCCACCGAAGCCTTTATTTGGCCCTCTGGACTGGTTTAGTCCTTTCTGTTGGGATATGTACCTCTGGGCAGAATGTTTATGATTTGATCACTTGTGTGCATGCTAGAGAAATCCCAGTGTAAGGGTTATTTCTGAAACCCCCTCTTTCTCCCTCCCCTTCTGTCCTCTTCTAAACAAAACAAGCCAGTAAATATTCTTGGGACAACTTACTGGAAGTTGTTGCAGGAAGGGGATACGCACATTTTTGTTTCCCATCATCATAGGTGGGAGGATAAGGACACTATCTGATCAAAAATGATCATCTGTAATGTTGCTATTCTCCTTATTTACAAAGACAGTGAAAAACAAAATACTTCCTCTCCAACCCCCCCAAGAGATGGAAATAAAAAATGTGTCTAGGCTGTCCCCAACTCTTGACCTTTAAAATTGTCCCCACCTAGCTGCGCAGTTTGAAGGGGCGTTTGACTGGATGTTAAACCATTGGGGAAGCACTTCAATGGCTAAAGCAGGGGTGGGGGGGAGGGGGGCGGAGTGGCGTTGCAGGTAAAGGGGGCTGCTGCAAGGGAAGAGAGGAACATTCTGGGTAAGCCTCGAGTCTCCTGCACTGGCAGGCATTCCATTGGTTCCTTTTGGAGCCTAGTTTTCTACGAGATCTTGTTTGCTCCCAGGAGGCTTATCTTGCCTATCAAAGCCTGTCATTAACCAGCCCATTCTGTTTAAGGTTTGAGGGTTTTTTTTTTTAAGTTTATTTCAAAATATGATCCACATAGTCCTTAGAAGTAAAAGAACCCACATGGAGGCTCCTCATTCCTAGTCCATAATCTACTTTTTTAGAAATGTGTTTTATGGCACATAAAAGGATAAGTAGGATTTCCTGTGTTTAAGAGATTGGGTAGAGTGAGGACTTTTTATGTAAGATTAAGCTCTCTTAGGTTCATCAGTTGGCAGGTTCCAGTTGAAGCCTTGGGTATCTAAAAAGCAAAATGGTGGGGAGGGAGGAAACCCTGTAAGCCAGCTGAACCTAGCCATCATGTATTCTTTCTCTTGCTCTTATATTTTTGCCCTTTGCAGTGGCTGTCTACAACAAAGGGCAAAGGGTAAGATAGTTCAGTCTTCAGTAACTTCCCTCCTGAGCCTTCTAGGTGAGAATAATTCTGAAGATGCCTAATTTGGGAAAGGAAAATAATACAGTGGATCAAAAACCTCAGTGTTATTGAATGCTACCACCAACTGTGGAAACAGAATTTGTTCCAAGTTGAGTTGGCTTCATTTTTATCTCATAGGATACTCCATAAGAGAATCAAGAGTTGACCATGTGGGATTCTGTTTCCACAGGGTTAAAACTCCCAGCTTTAAGTGGTAGCAGTTAATCAATTGTGACCTAACACAGGTCAGAAACTTGTGCGAAGGCTCATGGCCAACGGATGACTGGGTAGGAAGTTCAAACATGGAACGGTATGAAGGCCTTGCATTGGTCTGAACAAATGGTAGTCTTCCGGTGAACTTCCATGGGAGCTGCCTGTCCGTTCAGGGGGAATAACCGTGAAGGTTGATAAAAGCTTTCCTGATTTCACAAGTATTGTGCTTAGTGAGCATGTTCCTCACGGTTTGGGGCTTTTGGGGCTTGGTTCTCACAACCACTTCATTTTTATTTATTTCAGTCACGTCTGGCTACATAACCCCATTTGGGTTTTTCTTGGCAAAGATACTGAAGTGGTTTAACATTTCCTTCTCCAGGTCATTTTACAGATGAGGAAACTGAGGCAAACGGGATTAAGTGACTTGCCCTTGACAACTTTTGTATGAGTTCAGATTGGAACAAGTCTTTCTGACTCCACTACTGCTGGGCCACCTAGTTGCCCTCATTTCTCATTAGACAGCGATGTAAATGAAAGGTAGAAAAAAAAAAAAGATCAGTTATTGTCTGGGAGGGACCTCTTCTTTCCTACATTTTGCCAGCTTTTGAACATCATGCTAATAATTTAACATAAGGGATTCTCCAGTAAAGATGGTAATTCGCACCACTATTACTTGACTAAGAGTTCATCTAGGTCTTAAGAGGCATGAACACCATGGTGAAGAATTCCAAGATGGAATGTTAGAAATAAAGAGGCATCACTGCCAATCCAACTGGAGTCAATTTTGGTTAGATCAGATAAGCACATCATGGAAATAAAAGTTTCAGATAGCACATTATTTAAACTGCACTCAATTTTTAAAATATTCAACAATTTTACGGATAGTGAGCCAACAACATGGGACACGTAGAGAAATAACAGAGAACCCAATGGGATTTTTTCGTGGATGCCAGATTGATCAGACTTAAAAAAAAATATCCTTTTGGTCAGACAGGGTGGAGGGATAATTGTGATGTGTTCTTAGCTACATTAACTCCATGTACAAAGGAAGAGATATTATTTCAGTGCGCTACATCAGTCCTGAAGCAGTTCACCTTTATATTTTGGTCAATAATTAGCAAAAATCCTCTTATTTATGATTATATGCTGGGTGTTCAACAGTTTGCATAACTTGAAAATCTCATATTTTCAAGGTTTTCCCCTAACAGTACCCTATAGTGTATTTGCCAGTAAAACCTGTTGTTTTGTGTTTATGCCAGTTTCAGCTGAGCAATGATAAATATCATTGGTAGTTGCATGGAGCTTTCCATGATCATGAAAGGTGGCTTAGTCTGTGTATATGGAAAAGTCAGTAATAGGAGTGAATTACGTTATGTATGATACTTGAATAATAAAGTTTGGTAAATGCTCAGAAAATAAATTTTCTTGGACAGTCACACTTCCTGTAGGTTTTGAAACAAAAACTTGTGAACCTTAAAATGAAGGTAGGCTAGCCAAAGTGTCTCGGAAAGTATGGTATTTCACATACGTGGATTTGTCACTTCTGGCCTCAACCAAAAAATGCTTCTTAAACCTAACTACCATATTCCAAGTAGGAGACTTTGTTCTGAACAGATTATTATAGATAAATGGAGTTTTGTACCCTTGGGATAACAAGGTGTTTTCTAGCTCAGATGACTTCCATATTTACGAAAAATTCCAGGTGTGTAAAGGTAAGACTTTTTTCAGTTACTCATGTAATTGCTCTGAGTAGCCATTCAAGGACTCAAGTGGTGTCTGAGATAAAGAAGCGATTTGAAGATGAAATGTTCACCTGCTTGAGGCAAAGGAAGGCACAACAAACACGTTGTACTCTTCCCTATTTTGTAGTAGGATTTAGCTTGGGGCTCCTCCTGAACGATTGAGTAAAAGGACTGTAGCTTCCCTTTTCATGCTCCTGAAGACGAGATAGGTGGATCAGTGAAGAACTTCTCTTGGGTTGACGGTGAAAGCTTTGAGTTGACTACCGACACTCAAACCTGGGAATTTATCCCAGATGTGCTGTTAGAAGTCAATGGGTTTGAGGGGGTAGTTTGTTATAGTTGAGATATGTGTGTGTGTATGTACTTTTTCTTAAAAATAAAACTATCCACGCTCCACACTTTGGTATCCAGCAATAGGTTTGTCTATCCTTACAGACTTCGAAGATGAAACTTTGGAATGTTCTTATAGAATCCAGGTCACTTTAGTACCCTCAAAGAAGCCAGCGGGAAGTAAGAGTCCCAAGGAAAGGAAACAATGTTAGACAACTGTGGTGTGAGTTTTTTATCGAAAGGTGAAGCAGAAAAGTAATCCACCTCATAAGAGGATGGAGGTGAGAAAGGCCTACCCATTATGTTCAGGACAGGGGCTGAGAGGGTAGGGCAGGGCGGGTGGAAAACCTGATGTGGGATCTTGGGTGACTATTCTTCTGGAACTAGAAGGAAGAATGGACTGGCTGGCAGAGTGGCAATAGGTTGCAATTTACTAGGTATTGTTGTAAACTTAGGCATTTGCTGTGTTTGGACTTCATTTCTTTTATATCTTGAAACTCATAATTAAAAATAGGCTAAGGTCAATGATCTAATAACACATAAAAGCTCTGTGATATCTGGCAGAATAAGGAAAGGGTATAAATAGATCACACTTGTCTTAAAAACTTTTGGCACTCATTCCTTATTTGGTAAACTACCTACTTGAATGTAAAGATGGCTACACTTTTGATATCAGACCTACACTTTAAACAGCATGTTTGTGACTATCATATGGCTTAACTTGAAATGAAAGGAAAAAACACCCAAATGGCCTGTTACAGGGTTACAGGTACCATAAAAATACTCTAAATTAAACACAGCAATCAATGGGTCTTGAATGTACAAGAAAGATACCCATTTCACTCTCTTAGAATGTTAGAGGAAAAATAAAATTTTGTCAGTACAGTACTTCATATAGAAAATGGTAGGCATCTCTGTTCATGCAATATTTTATCAGTTTTAAAAACCCCAAACCAAACACCAAGCCAACCCCAAAACTAACAAAAGAGAAAAGAGAACTTCCCAGATTTAAGCACCTGATCGCTGAGAGTCCTGGTTATGATTCCTCTCAGGTCTAGAGTGATATTAGCTTTAAGTCTGTAGGGGTGTTAATAGCAGTCTGTGGCCGCGCCGCTCATTTGGGTACACACTGTCCCCCCATCTATAAGCCTCTTGTTCTCTGAGTAACAACGCTATACATTTTACAGTTGAACGAGGATTTCAGTGTGACACTGCAGTTCTTGGCCTACATTGTGTTCCAATTGACTTGTTTTCTTTAATTTTTGTTTTGGAGGTGAAAATTGAGTTGAGTACACACTGTACACAGACAAATAGACACAGCAGCGCGATGTCTGACCCACAGTATTAAAGGAAAGGCGATGGTGGAAATGAGGTAACTCTTCCCCAACAGGTGTGTACATACAACTCCTGCTCTTCTAATGCGCTACTGTCCATTAGGAGAGAGTAGGGCTTGTCAACATGATGATTACATAAAGAAGAAGCTACAGAAGAGAAAAAAGAGAGGTTCAGATTCAAATGCTTTTAAAAAGTAGCTTCTCTACTTTTTAAGCTGTGAAGGAATGAAAGTATGTCAATTAAAGGGATTTCCATCAAGCATGGCTGGAGTGTGGTTCAGTTAGCAGTGTCAGGGACCAGGGAGGAAGAGGATGCTGTGGCCATGGAAGGGACTTCGGTGTGTGATGGGAATTCTGGTCAGCACAGGGAGCAGGGGATGGAAACCAGGCAGAGGGCAGCAGAGATGGTGTGCAAGGTACAGAACACCATGAAAGCCAACATTCTGGAGAGGTCCATGAAGCCAAAATAGTCACAATAGATGAGCCAGACAAGATAAGAAAGGATGTGAAGACTATTCCCACACCTTGTTTTCCAACTCTGATACACAGTGCTACATAAAGAAATCACAGAGGGCACACAAAACACACCGTTTGGGTAAAAATATATTTTCCCCCCTTCATGTCTTGGCACTCTAGATATATGCATAGGTTACCTTTTCACTATTCTCCTACCTAATAAAATTGTAAAGTGATCAGTACTTCAAAAATGAAATGTTTGACATTAATACAATAACTTCAGTTTTTTTTAAATTTACAAGTGTTTAACATGCTGTGTACATGTCTAACAATATTGTATCAACACTGAATGGAAGTTACATGAGGTTTGGGAAAACATTGACTTTTTTTAAACAGCAAAGTGGCAAGAATCTACTGCTACAGTTTAAGGCATATCAGCATATTTTTTTAAAAATTCAGAAACAGTTCTACTGCTCTTCACAGCTTTATTTTCAGTTCATTAAAAAAAAAAATTCCCTTCATATTATCTCATATGCTAGGCTTTGGAGATGCCAATCCCACTAGTCGAACCAATCATCTCACAGGTGGCCTGCCAATGAAACCATGATTTCTTAGATTAGGAAACATTAACTATTCCGGATGGTGAAGAATGACACGATTGGTAGGACCACACAGAGACAAGTGGGCTGAAGTCAGTAACAGTAGAAAAACCTGACTGAACAGTCCAGAAAACATTTCATGGGGATGGGAGGGAAGGAGAGGAAGTGAAGGAACCAAACCTATTATTGATGGGGGCTGAAGGTGATGAGGTTAAGCAATGAACTCAGCTTGTGAAGTTACAAAGCAGGGAAAGAAGAAAAGCAGGTAACTTGTACCCCTAAACGAGAAAGCTAATTCTGGGTCTCCCTTGGTCCAGGCATCACATTCTACTGTTTTACAAATGTATATAAGAATCTGGATTGCAAAAACATACTGAGGGACTCTCCTAATCACTTGCTGTTACACACTATATCGTACTTGCTACTGACTTCTTGACCTCAAAGTCCTACAGGGAGCAAAATGGTGGTCACTGCCAGCTGCCAAAACTCTAGCGATCCCATGAAAGGACACGGTAATACTTGACACTAAAGATACTACTCAGTGGAGGCTGTATCCAGAAAGGTCACTCTCTTTGGCAGTGAGGAATGACTGTACCACCTAAAGCCATTTGGGATGTCACACCATGCTCCCTGTATGTCACCATGTGACAAGTCCATTGAAGACTTCCACATTGATTTCAGGGGGAATCCGAGTTCCTGAGGCTGCTATGAGGAATTGATGCCTTATCTTTCTGGTGCTGCTCAAATTAACAGGATGAAACAGATCCCCAACCCCCATCCCCATTAATTGTTTTAAAGGCCGAGAGGTCAGAGAGGCTTCTTGTTCCCATACTTACATGCAGAGGTGAAAGTACATCCAATTAGATTTGAGGGTATCATTTATTCCGTGCAGAGCCAAGGACTACTGTGAAAAAAGGCATAAATACAAAAAAGAAAAGAGAAGAGCGGCAGTGACAAGCTCAAGAGGGCCCGGGGAGGGACGGCAGGAAAGCATTAAAGTATCTTGGAAAATAAAAAGGCAAAAACCTAATGAGGCTGTTAATGCAATCGAGTCATCGTTTGGGGCCAAAATGGCTAAGACAGGGTGCCTTTTCATTGCTATACTACCTGAAAAAAGTCTTAGTGATACCAAGAGCAATTATAGAATTTTCATTCCTATAATGAGGCACAGAAAGGGCTATTTTCAAAGACGCAGACATACAAAGCAGCTGGTGCAAGCACGTCACACAAGCGATTGACTTTTGGACTTTTAGTAAAATGCATGAGAAAATGCAGCCCATGGTTAGGAAACTGGTTTCATCATGCCAAGAAAAATTCCTCAAATTCAGCTGCTCCACGGTCAGTTCATATTAGAGCTGCAGAAATACCCCGTGGAGATCAGGTTAAACCTGTCTTCGGTCCATTACTGCTGCTTCTCCTATATTTGAAGCTCACAGTGGTAGTGCATTTTTGAGCTTCCAAATGGTTTCTCAGGAAAGCTTTACTTCTATGGCCCCAAAGCAGTTCCTGGAAATTCTTCCTGCCCTAAGAAGTTCTGTGAGAAGTGGTTGGTCGGGAGAACAGATGGAAGGCTAAACAAAAGCCCTTTGCCTCAGCGCCTGGAGAGGGAGTCTAAACAAAAAACACACTAGCCACTTGACCTTGGCAAGGCACTAGGAGGAAAGGCAAAATGAGGGAGAAGATGGGAGTTCCAAAGAGAAATGTCTTCAGCGTAAAATGTGAGAAACAGGAGACTACTTAGCAAGGAGAAAAGGGAAAGCTGGCATATCCCATCCCCAAAAAGGAAGATCAAGATGGGAAACTCTTTCATGTTATTTTTAGAGGCAGCAGGGGGCAGGAGGGATGTCTGAAAGTACAGTAAAGATCTTAAGTAGTTAAATTTGTTTTTTATATCAATTAGGAGAGACATGTATGAATATGTTTAAAGACTCTGGAAGACTACAGGCTTATTTATGTTCTCTCTGATTCCCCTGCTTGGCACGTTTGGCACCACATCTATGATCTTAAGAAATAGAAATGCTTTGTGTAGGTGACTGAGGTGATGGAGAGGGCAACGGAATTCTCTGGAGGCAATTGGGTTCCAAAAAGCACCTGCTCTCTTTGTCTTTTGACAGCCAAGTGGTACAATTGGAGATTAGGGCAGGGAAGCTAGTTGGGAGGAGAATTCAGTTTTCATTTCTTGATTCAAGTTGGCTTTTTCTAATGTGTAGGTCATAAGGTACAATGAAATATGGAAGTCCAAAGGCTAAACAGTTAATCCTAGAGTGTTTTATCTGGAATTATACTGAAGTAGCTGCTGAAAACAATTTTTTTGAAGTCTTGTAGATAGATCAAGTAGCACAAGAAGTTGGGATTTTTCTGCCACTAGGAGATAATGCTGATTTTCCCATGGGAAACAAATTCAAATACTGGAAAAGAGAGATTCATTATCTTAAACTGAAAGGATAGGAAAAATCTTTTGATCTTGTATATTCTTTCACTGAAAGATGACATATGATAAGCTATTTGTAACTTCCCTGATAAACTAGGGTATGCTGGTGATGGAGAGTTACATGCTCAAAGCCCTTGGAATAATCTTCCCTGAACTCTTTCTACATTTGTGAATCATGAATCCAGCTTCATTTTTAAAACAGTGAAATGAGGCAGTCTGATGCTCTGGGGGGAGACTGACAAGAAACCTGTGCTAAATGAAAAATCAGTCCAAGTCATGCTTTGTTTACCCATCAGGTTCTCTCAGCAAAAAGCTGCTGTACTTGGGAGGAGGGTGTGGAAAGAGAAGAGGCAGAGTGGACGTGGGCATCGGGCAGTCATGGGTACAAGTCATGGTCATTCCGGTTTAGTTCAGCTGGTAAGGCGGTGAGAACAGTTTCCATGTCAGACACAATGGCACTTAATATACACTACTTTCCCATTCATTCCAAAGCAACATACAAGTAACAGGCGTGCTCAACCGTGACTGTTCCAAGTTGACATAAAAGGCAAACCATTTACTTTCCAAAGACGAAATCCAGGTGAACATAGCAGTTACCATCGTTTCCCTTTTCTACCTTCTCCCACCACCCACCTCCAGTGAAATGAGTTAAAAGAGTTATTGGTGCTTGGGGAAAGGGGGGAAGGGGGCGCGGGCGGATAAAAGAAAAAAAAAACACAGATGGCAGGGACACGTTACTGCAAAAGCAGGTGAATGCGGGAACATCCTTGGCTTGCCAGGCTTTATGTGAAGCTTGCACTGCAAGTTAAAAAACAGAACAAAAATGTTAGAAATTATAATAAAACGAAAAGGGAAAACAAAAGAAAGTTAAGAGCGCAAACACCAGCGTCGGAGCGACGGTGGCTGCTCATGCAACAATGATGATTGGGCGGAAATGAAAATGGTCAAAATCTGAGGCGTCTATTCTGTGACAAGCATAAGCAAAATTCAAAAAAAAAAGGGAATTAAGAAACACATGGTTAGTTTTCATTTGCATGAAGCTTTGACTTCACAAATGACTTGCTCAACCTTTCCTCAGATGGCTGCAAGAGGACCCCTGAGCTATTCTGAAAGGAATCACTGATAGTAACAACTGTGTACCCCGCATAAGCAACACTTTCAAGGCCCACCAAAAAGTCAAAGGACAAAGGCATCATAACTGCCTTAATGTGGCAGCATTACTTGTGAGAAAGGTCTAACACTAGACTTAGGGATGAGGAACACTGACGGGAACAGACAAGAGGGGTTAGCATGCTATTAATCTATTGTGAACACACACACACTCGCGCGCACACACTCGCACACACACACATATACATATCCTTTTTTTCCCCCAGGGAAAGGGAAAAAAAGATGATCACTGGTCATGTTATAGCTACAGCAGTGCCAAGAGCTTTCATCCACGTTTAAATATGAAGCAATGCAAAACTTAAAAATGTACATTGGGAAAGGTTCCATTTTTTTTTAGACAGGTCGAAGCATGCATCCTTATTCCTTGGCAAGGAATTTAACAATTATTTTTACAAAGGTGAATTGCAGGCTGTTGTAGAGTGTGGTTCTCAGATATCACCACGCGACTAGGTTTCAAGAGACAGATTTAAAAACCTGACTCTGGGACCATGCTGATCAGCTCATGTCCACTGACGGCTATACTCTTGCTTGTCCATAAAGGAACAGAGAGATCTGTTTCATGACCCCGTGAGCAGACAGTGCTTGTCACTGGAGCTCAGTGGCAAACAGAAATGGAAGTCTGTGCCTGGGGGTGGTGTGGGATCCAGCTAATGGCAGTGCCCCGATTAGATCTACTTTTGCAATAATCTTACAGAATGTTAAGTTGTCATGCCACTACAGTTACAGATAAGAAGTAAAAAAAAGCCTTACCTACACAAAAGGGGAGCATTTCATTAGAGTAGAAAAACAAAGTTAAAAACTTTTAGAAAAACCAGGACAGGCCATAACATGGAGCACAGTCTACAGAAAAATCACTATTTTCTTTTTGGTGTGTTATTTAAAGCAAAGCTAGCTAGCCCCTGGCAAGAGTGGGCACTTTAGAATCAGCTGAGTTTTGAAGCATTTACAAAGTGCTATGTCAAACCTGAGTGACTGCCTTTCAAAGTCTCCACATGGCTGTAGCCACTGGTAATGCTCTAGGTCTGGTTTTTATTCTGTTTTCAGAGGCTGGTTCAGGCTCAGGCCTCTGCTGGCAGTCACTTTTTTGAAATGGAAAAGGTGTTAAGCATGTGGAGACCAGTGCGAATCTGGAAGCCATCACACAGGAACATGCTTGCCCACTGATAGGTGCAAAAACAACATATGCTCTAAGCTCAATTAGTCAATTTAATTATACTAATTCTAAATTAGAACCTATAAGTGGGAGAGAGGAAAAGAATACTATATTATGCACTTTACATAATCATTAAAGATAAAGCATTCTAAATTGTTAGGGCCAATGAGTGGGAATGAAACTCCCCTAATGATGCATTGTGCACATAAGTTAAGAAGAGTTTTCCATATACTGTAAAGTCTGCTCCTGGATGGATTTTTGTTTTAAATGGAGGCACAGTACTATTCAGCTTTTGGAATTTTTATTGCTTAAAAGGCACACCAAAGTACATATGAAAATGAAAAAGCTCTTTTCACACTGCTGGTCTTTGTATCTAAATTCATATTCAAACCACATATTCAATTAATATTCTTTGTTTTAAATTCATATTTAAAACATGTCTATGTGCTTCAGGGGCAAAACAAACAAAAAACCCCCAACCTCAAATTTGAATTTTCTTAGCATCAGCAGCTGCCTTTCTCCATTTGCTCTCTAACACACATGCACACATCAGTAAACATACGTGTCCTTTTTCATAGGTTAGGCTGGAACACCCAGAGTATTTAGTTCAATAGAAGAGATGTAGTATTTTTAACTGAAAGCATCTCCTCAGCTATCCAATACCAGATGCTCAGCTCTTACATTCAAAGGCAATGTGTTTACTTGGAGTGGATTAAAATTTGCTGTGAGCATCCTGAGATGCTGGCACTAAACATTAGGTCTTTTGGACTATTCTGTTCAGCAGAGCTCTGGTACATTCTCATGCCCCCATAAACACACACACACACACAGACACACACATACACACACACACACATCACTGCTACCCTCTTCCACAGTGTCTCAGGTATCCTGTCTTTCAGTCTCTCCCTTGTTCTCTCTGTACCATTTCTGTTGGCTTGAAGCATGGAAATACAAAGTCAGTTTTAATGTATAGTCTTGAAAATGACTATTCATTCCATTGCACTGGCTTCATCCATTGTGGTGCTACAGCTCCACATTTGTGTTGTTAGCCACAGACAAAGCAGGGAGGACAAGCTAGCAAAGTCTAAAGCTGCTCAGTGTTAACCAAGCTCAGCACTGCTGCTATTACCCATCTCCCTACAGCTGGTATAACTAAGACTCTGCCCCCTTTCAATTGTCAGTAAGAGGGTAATGCTTTCCCATATCAAGTCTTGGCCTTAAAAAAAAATGTATTGGTTATGGGCTAAAAAGCTGCACGGAGGTTCTCCTAAAAGCATGGTTCTGTGCTGGGAATATGGACCAGCAGAACTGAAGCTTGGTACCAGTTCTCATTTCACAAAAAGGTACCTTCTGGTCACGGCACACTTACTGACTGACCAGCTAAGGTAGCACACACAATTACTTTCATTAGCTATGGCTCATCAAGTTTCCCGGCTTTTGCCATGGCTCCTGCAATGTCCACTTTTGAATAAAAATACTGAATTTCTTAACTTCAGTCTTCAGCCAACACATTTCAGTTAGTTGCTTCCAATCCTAACAGGTTTTCAGGGAAGACCCAAATTACCACTTGGATGGGGGCCAATTCCTACGTACTTGATATAGTCTTCAAAAAGGTATCCAACAAAAAAAAAAAGAGCAGAATTAGGCCCCTTTAACAAATTAAAGCAAACAAATTACATTTTTTATCTAGTTTTGAAAATAGAGCAATATATCATCTTGAATTGAGAGAACAAAGTAGCTCCTCTGAAAACTTCCCAGCATCTCTAACTGGCAGTAATATCCGCAGTGATTAGCTTATCGAGAACTGCATGAATCGGAATAAGAAAATAAGAGTAGCAATCATAATTTTTAGGACGTTCGTTATAAAGACAGTCATCAGATATTACTTCTTGTTGTTAAAGACAGAACATTGAATGTCATTCCAGAGAGTCATAAAGTTGATGTGGAAGTTTCTGTGGCAGAGCACAGATTTCATAAATTAATTTTATGTACCCTAAAAAAATGTCAAAGCCTCTATTTATCTTCCCTGCTCCGGAGAGAAGAGGAAAAAGTACTTTCTTTAGGCAGACTGGTCAAATCACCAGTTTCCAGTCTGAAAATAAGACAAAAGGCAAGTACAGACATGCAAAGGAGAGGAGACTGGACTAGCCCCGCAAGGCTGTAAGGGTGACCCTGCTTACTTTTTCTTGTCTTTGTCTTTCTTGGTTTGCTGGGTCCCGGCCTGCTGAGCCTGGGACTGCAAGAGCTGAGCAGCTGCCTTCTTCTTTTGGAAGTTGCTGACCTCCTCCTCCAGTTCTTTTTTCTTATCTTCCACCTTCTTCTTCTCCTCCTGGTGTGTCCGCTTAAGAAGGTCAAACTTCTCATGAAGCTGGATAATAAATGGGAGAGATGGCAACGAGTTTGGGGGGATGAGAGTGAGCTGCTGCAAACACTGCTTGGTTTTCAAAGACAAACATACCCTTTGATCATACCATTGCTTTTCTCTGATCTTAGTCAAGCTTGGTTCTTATATTTATTAAAAGTTTGGTTTTCATGTATTTCTATGAGAGCTTAAAGAGTATCCTTGCTTATTATCTGGGTCCCTTTTGGAATTAAATATTTTTTTCTTAAACCATATTTGGTCCTATACTATTTCGGATTTTTGTCAGTGCCTTGGATGAAGGCATAGCTGGAATGCTCATCAGATTTGCAGATCACACAAGGTACAGAAGATTGGTGACACCAGAAGACAAAGGATCCAAAAGGATGTTGACTTTCAGAGTACTGGGCTGAATCTAATGAAATGAAATTCAGTAAGGATAAAGTCTGGTACTTGGGCACAAAAAAATCAACTTTAAGGAACAGATAGACAAGGTTTCTTCTGAAAAGGATCTAGGATTGTAATGAGCCACAAGCTCCACCTGAGAGAGTTAGCAGTGTGTGACAGCCAAAAAGGTTAGTGCAGTTTTTGGGCTGCATTAGGAGAGGAATAGACAGGTGATGATCTCACTGTACTCTGTACTTCTCAGGTCTCATCTGGGGACAGTGGATTAGGAGTCAGGAGAGCTGTGTTTTCTCCCTAGTCATGGTACTAAACGTTGGGTTTACATCGGTGAACATTGGGTGATTTGTTTAACTACCTAGGGTTTCAATAAGTTTATCTGTCAAATGGGGCAATAATGCCTGTCCTACACCCTCTCACAGTTGTCCTAAGGCTCAGCTGCCTGAAAAAATCTTTGGAAAAATATGGAGAACTGTACAAATACGTGGTACCATGATAGGATCGTTACAAAAAGAATCAGGAGTGATTACTCACGTCTTTTTCTGCCTCTTTAAGTTCAGCTTCTTTTTCTTTCACCCTCATGACAAACATTTGTCTCATGTCTTCCTCTTTCTTCTGAAGTTCTCCCAAGAACTCGTTTCTCTTTGCTTCGTATGTCTCCTGGAGGCTGTTAAAAGACCAGAAAACAAGGACAACATGATGGTCAGTGAAGGTTAGACCTGTATGGACCAACCCAAGGTGTATGAGATGAGCCAGCTGCAGGACAAACCAGAGAAGCAGTTTCCAAATGAGCTGCTAAGAATACTAGAATATCTTAGGTCTCCCCAAGACCTAAGAACAGTTGTCAAGGGCAGCTAGGTGGAGCAGTGGATAGAGTACCGGCCCAGAAGTCAGGAGGACCTGAGTTCAAATCTGACCTTGGAGCAATCACTTGACACTTACTAGTTGTGTGACTGAAGAAGTCACTTAATCCTACTTGCTCACAAAAAAAAGGAACACTTTGTCAAATCTCATTAAAGAGAATATAATATAAATTATATTAGAATAAGACAGGAATCTTTAGAATCAGTTGTGATGAAGTACAGAGAAACCTGGCCAGGATGACCTGAGTGCAAATGTTGTCTCTGATAAATGCTAGCTGTGACCCTGGGAAAGTCATTTAACCTCTCATTGTTTTTAGGAAATTTTCAAAAACTGTAAGTTGCCAGGAAAGTACAAAAATGCATTGATAGGGAGCTTTCTCCTCTGGGCATTCTGTTATATCAATATAATCACAGCTTCAGTCCTTAATCTTATCCCTATGATCCAATCAATATGTGAAATCTAGAAAAAGGAAAGGTGTCGAGGCAAAAAACAATAGACAGGGAGAGATTGAAAATTAGAGAATTTGATGAAGAAAGTGGTAAGGGATGGCATCAAGGGAGCATGTGAAGGGAGGGGGAGCTGGGCCACCAGACTGAGCAAAAGGAGCATGCTGGTGAGGGGAGGAGTTAGTCGTGAGCTATGCACTTCTGGAGCTCAGAGCACCTTGCCTAGTCTACACATCCACCTCTTCTAACTATTTATTCTTGCAATTCTGAATCCCAACCTCTGACCTCCAAACCCTACTGTCTGTTTTCTCATTAACATCAACTTCAATCCTCCACCAACACTGCAGACCACACTAATTCTACATTCTTCATGGAACCTTCACATTGCTTGCTTTTTGCACTCTCCCCCTATATTGGTGGGTATTTTTTCCTTTTTCCTGCACTGAGCTCTAGTGTTGCCTAATGCAGGCTTCTCACCTCCCTAAGGTTGGGTTTTCAACTATTTAAGTGGTACAATATCCTCTTGAAGAACTGTGGAACCTTGGCACCAAGGAGTGTGGTGTATAATATCTGCCATATAGTCTGGACAAGTTGCTGAGCCTCTGTGACTCAGTTTCCTCATCTGTAAAATGAAGGGATTGGATCGGATAGCCTATAAGGACCCTTCCAGCTCTGAATCTAAGACCCATGAAAACATACATAAGACAGATTCTCTATTGTACATGAAAAATGTCAAATAGAAAGAGCAGAAGATTTCAGGAGGTAGTCAGGGAAGCGAAAAATAATGAGGATGAATTCTGTCAACCTTGAATAAATTTCCCATATTAACCCCACAAGTAGCTGAGATGAAATGGCCTCTTCTTTAAAGAAAAGAGAAAGTCAACTCCCAAGTCCTCTGGACCTATCTCCAATTTGAATTTAGTTCAATAAAAATTAAATTTTATTAATAGTTAATAAATCTCTCAGGGCCCTGTATAAATATTATTATTAATATTATTTGATCCATCCCTATGACTTCTTCCATTTGATCTTCACAACAATCATAAGGCGATAGGAAAATAGAAATTTTTTTTTCTGAATTCCAAAAATCAATAGGTGCACATTTTAAAGGGTTGTTATGACAACAGAAGAAATATGGGTCAAGTGCTTGGTAAATATTAAAATGCTTCATGCATATCAGCTAAGATAACGAACCTGAGTGATGACACATTACAAGACTTGTGTAGATACGGCTGAAGGGCAAAAACATGAGACACTACATGACAAAGTCCTGTCTCCTGACAAAACCTTAGGAAGCTAAGGTCTCTACTGAGGTGCCAGAAAAAAAATAGAAAAACTGTCTTTTTGTAAATTTCATCTGCTCTAACTATATGCACGAAACATAGCCCTACTAATTGCAACAGCAAAACAAAACAACCCCAGGGTCATTTCCCAACTTGATTAGATCTCTAGGGAAAGTAAAACAAAATAGAAAGATTCTACCAATTACATCCTGAAAGAAACCACTGAATGAAAAAACCCTGAGGAATGCTATAATTTCCAGGTCAAAGGAAAAATGATGCAAGCAATCAAAAAGAAAGGGTACAAATATGAAGACACAGAATCACATAAGACTTGTCAGCTACTATCATAAAGGAGAGGAAAACCTGGAATAAATATTCCAAAAAGCAAAAGATAATCAAGATAATCAAGAATAACTTACCTGGAAAAAAATGTGGTCAGTTTTCCCCACGGGGGAAAAGTAGGCCTTTAATTAAAGACGACTTCCAAGTATTCCAGATGAAAACACTAAAGTTGAGTAGGAGCTTTGCTATGCAAATACAGTAGCCAATAGAAACAAGTAAATTAAAGCAAATGAAAGGTCTGTTCAGTGACTAAATGATTAAGTTTTAATAGGGAGGAAGAAAAGTGTCCACTCAGAATTATAAAAGGTTTTTGAGGGCTATAGGGGTCATAAAGATAACTAAGACAAGTGGATCTGTTACTATTATGTTTATGTTTTGCTGCTCTCTTAAGGAGGGAAAAAACATAGTAGAGAAGGTGAAGGGGATAGAACTTATTTCCTATAATTGGGGCACATGAGAATAGACAATAAGCAAGGAAGGGAGGGACTCACATAAGCCTGACTTTTATCCACATCAGAAAAAGGAGATTTCAGCACACAGACACAGACACAGACAGGCACAGAGTTTGGTGTGTCAGATAACAAAACCATGAGAGGAAAGTGGGGTTTAGAGGGGAGGTAGGCAAAACAGACTACAACTCCCTAGGGTAGATCATGAAGAGAGAAATGGTAAGGAAAGAAGGAAGGCTAAGAACCTGTGGTCAGGGACTGGGCAAACAGAGAGAAAAGCAATGAAATGGAAACAGACTTATCAAATATAAACCAACAGCAGTGAGTAGACTCCAATTTCACCACCCTCTTCTTTGTAAAAGGAGAGGAAAGGAGGAATGAAAAA
>CM053774.1:111747545-111766062 GCA_028658325.1 Potorous gilbertii
GGGAGGGATGATAGAAGAGAGGGCAGATTGGTGATATGGGTAATTAGAATGTCCAGTGTATCGGGGAGGGGGGAGGGGACAAATGGGGAGAAAATTTTGGAACCCAAAATCTTGTGAAAATGAATGTAAAAAGTTAAATAAATTTATTTAAATTTGAAAAAAAAATCTATTATGCCTCAAGGAAACACAAAAAATGAGGGGTATTAATTGTTCTCCCAGACAAGGCAACATAAAAATAAACTTGATGAAAACAAGTAAACAGAAACTATGTTAAGCTAAAAGGCACCATATATAATGCATCATTATCAAGGTAAGATGCAAGGTAAGGCATCTAAATATTAAAAGGAAAAATTAATCACTTGATAGGGAGAAATAAGGCAATAAAACTATAATAATTGGGGGTGTCAAAATACAAAATACCCATTTTCAACATAGAACTAGAAAGAACCATAATGTTACATGTGGAAACAGAACTTACATGAGAGAATGACAAAGTCTATTTTTTATTGGTACAGAGTTCACACTAAAGTGTTCCCCCAATCTTTCCTTTCTCAGTATGTGACAAACCTACGAACTACCTTTGGAGACTTTTCCCTACCCAGATAGTCTTCCACTTCCACATCCAACATCAGAATTTCTCAACATACCAACATTTTTGAGATGCACCAAAGTGTTGTCCCCAACCACCAGTTGGAAATGTTTCCCAAGAGTCTGCTAATAGCCATGGTACCTGAAGGGTTTGCTATCAGGATCTGTGTCTTTGAATCCCATTTCTTCCAGCTTACAACGTCGGTACAGTTCATAGTGGCGGGTATGAGTCTGTTCTCTCAAATCCTCCATGTTCACTCGGATCAGCATCTCCCGGAGCTTTACAAAGTCACAGTGGTTTTCATTCTCAACTGTATGTTATGAAAACCAAAGAATAGTTATCAGTGTTTTCACAGAAGATCCAAAAATCAAACAGCTAGAATTGGGGAATGTTACTCTATTACAAAAAAACACTGATAAATGAAGGCCATCTGAAGATTCTTCTTTCAGTATTTCAAAATGATGTTTGATTTTCTCTTACACAAAAACTGTTTTTAAGTAGACCAAAGGAAAGAAGAGGTCATGTGAAACATTCAGATTATTGTAGGAGATAGTCTGCAACCATGTAGCCTTTCCATATTTCCTCTATCAAAATAAGCCATTTACAGTGAGTAGAAAGTGAAACGTTATATATGACCAAGCTAGGCTATATGAAAAGAGGAACTGTCAAAATAAGTCTTTTTTAAAAATTAAATTTTGTTATTTCAATTAACAAGCATCTTCCATTGTTTCCTCACACCTTTCTTTTGCCCCATGGAAAAAGAAAATGCTTGCAACAAATAAGCATTATCAAACCAAACAGACCCTCACACTAGCTGTGTCCAAAAATCACATCTTAACTGTGTGTATATAGTCCATCACCTCCTGGGAGGTTCAGGGAACAACTGCTCCTGTTCCTTCCTCATTTGGGCTTCTACTTGTGCTCCCCAATTACAAGTGATAATACGTTCTCCTAGTTCCTCCTGTTTCCTTTCCTAATATACCACTACCCTTCATCCCACCTGTGTTTTTTTTTTCCAAAATCATCACAAGATAACAAAAACCACTTGTAGGTTTTCTACCCTAAGTGACTCCCCACATGTCCCCTTGCTGACATTATGGTTCCCAGATAATTATATCATCTTTCCTCCACCACATTAGAATACTTAAGATTTATCCTGGTAAGTCTTGCCCAATCATCTTTTTTTTTAAACCTTTTTATGCTTCTCTTTGTTCTCATGCTTGTATTTAAACATTTCTACTTGACTCCAGTCTTTTCAACAGGAATGCTTGGAATACTCTATTCCATTTAGGTCAATTTTTTTGCCTGAAGGACTACCCTCATTTTTACTGGGTTATCCCTGGTGGCAAACCTATATATTTGCCTTTTGGAATATTTTATTTCATGTGTTTCACTCTTACGGTGATAACGGTTAAATCTTATCTAATCCTGACTGTGGTTTCTTGGTACTTGAACTCTTTTCTTTTTGGCTGCTTGTGATATATTTTCTTTGACCTGGAAGGTCTGGATTTTGCTTATGATATACTTTGTAGTTTCCATTTTGGGGTTTCTCTCAGTGCTTCTATATTCCTTTTGTCCTCTCAGTCTAAGAAATTGAGGCAGTTTTCTTCCATGATTTCTTGAAACATAAAGTTTAGGTCTTTTTATTTGGCATAGATTTCAGGATGGTGATTATATACAGTATAGTAGTATAGTGATTCTTAAATTATCTCTCCATGATCTATTTTTTAGATCAGTTGTGTTTGACAGGAGATATTTAAGAATCTCTTCTATTTTTTCTAAACTTTTGATTGTCATTCACTCTTTCTTATTGTCTCTGGGAATCATTAACTTCTGATTCATTCTAATTTTCAGGGAGTCTGTTACTTGAATAAAGTCTTGTGCCTCTTGTACTCTCATTTCTTGTCTGGTTCTTTCTTCTACTCATTTCATTTATAGCATTTTAACTCATTAAAAACGTTAGCATTTCTTTCAGGAATTCTAATTGATCTTGGGTAAGAGGCGTTTTGCTTTGAGGCTTTGTTTGCAGGCGTTTTTGACGTTTATGCCTTGTGCATCCAAGGCTTCAAAATAGCTTTTTAATCTGTTTTGGTTTGTTTACTTAGTCATTTTGCTCGTGATCTGCTCTGGGCAACCAGGTTTAGCTGATCTAGCTGGGAATTATGGGAGCCAAATTCCAGCACCCCCCAAGCTGCTGTTCTGAATTAGAAGACTGCATCCACAGCCTTTTCTAAGTGACTCTATGTTTGCGGTCCTGCGCTCTAAGTCCAGGCTCACAGATCCAGAACCCACACTGCTGACTTGAATCCTCTGATAGCTCTCCATAGGAGGAATGCTTTTGACATGAGTGACTCCACTCTGAATTGGAATGCACATGGGCACTCCAAACCACCAAACATATAAACAACTGAAGTGTGTGGATCTGAGGATAACCTGATGCTTGGGACCAAATGCTGTCATCACAAAGTGTCAATGCACGATCACAAGCTATTTACTGAAAACATGATAGTTACTTTGAAGTGTAGTGTGAGTATACTTGTATATTGCATCAACACCCTTGGCCACTATTTACAAAAGTTGATTGGTTGAGTTCCCCCTTAAAAGTGAGCCACAACGAACCTGTCATAACAAAATCGCCCAGTTCCGTGCTTGGGATTTAGTCTAAGCTGAAGCAAAGTAAAACCAGGAAAGTCCATGCTGGGAGGGACACAAGGCATGAGAATAGACCACATATGAGCTTCAGTTTCCTGGAGCCTGAAGAAGCAGAACCTGGACTTCAGCCATGACTGCCCATAGACTCAGTGGTTCATCTCCCAGTGACCAGCTCCCTGCACCCATCACCCTCAGACCTCTGACCCACCATAATTGTTTTACCATCTTGGGATGGTGAGATTGTTCTGGATAGTTTGATCATTCGACCAGCCTGGAAATTCACCTCTCAGGAAACTGAGGTAATTTCCAATGTGTGGTGAAATGACTTTCTTAGTTCTCATGCTTTTCCTCTGAGATTTTCTCTAATTTATCCCATATGTAGTTTGTTTATACGTTGTTGCTTCCCTGTTGCCTCCCCCATTAGGCTGTGAGCTCTCTGATAGCAGGGATTGTTTTCTTGACTTTGTATTCCTTCACTGAGCACAGTGCCTGGCACATAGTAGATACTTACTGGACCCTTGCTGGCTGCACTTTGTCTCTCTAGGAACTGAGCGATGAAGGAAATTGAGTGAAATCCCTGAACACCTATGTTGATTTAAATAAATAAAAGCAATCTGATTGACCAAATTATTGAGTGTCTTGCCTTTCCCTAGAGGGTACTTTCTCAGTTTTGGTCACTCTTTTTCACAAAATGCCTTGAGAATTTATACTCAAAAAGTCAGAGACAGGAATGAACAAAACACTGTCAGTGTTTACTCTAGAATAGCCTGTTTGGAGTACAATTAGAAGCTCACTAAGGATCAAGGGTTTTTTTCCCTCTATGCTTGGTAGCCCTGCCACCGAGATGGTAGGGGAGTGCTAGATCCCCTGACGGTACTTAAATATTCATTAATATTACATTTTAGGATGCCCAGAAAACAGCATCAGGAAAGCTAAGGAATACTTTGCCAGAGCTCCTGGGTGTTGCTCATTCAGAAGCTGACTATTGTCAGCTCAACAGGGTTTGGTAAAACTCATTCATTTCATGGGAAATATACGCTTGGTCAGGCAGAATTTTGAAGCTTTCCAGCCTCTGATTGCGCAATGAGAAGGCTAAGTATTTTCCATTCACATTATGGCCATTTGTTCCATTTGCACAGAAACTTAGAAATGCCCATTGGTTGGATTATTGATTGGAGAGAAGTATCCAATGTACTGCCATGGAGGGGCCCCCAACAGTGTTCCTGTGCCCAGGCAGCCTCTCCCGCCTAACCAGGGCATACCTTGCACCACACCCCAGGGGTACTGCCTGGCCTTTGCCATTTTATTTCCAATCTTCACCTCTTCAGTACTCCCAACCACAGCAAATGGAAGATGGACCTGAAAAGAGAGAATGCATAAAATATGTCATCATCACCACTGGATCCTTCTGTAGCAACTCTAAAAAGATAGCTTTTATTCTGAAAGAGGGATGTCTCCTGTTTGTAAGAGAACTTTAAGAATTAATACAAGGATTTCCTTACTAGAGTAACCTAGAACATGTTGTGAGATAGATATTATAGGTATTATCCCCATTTTACAGATGAAGAAACCAAAGCTGGAAGAAGGTAAGCAGTGACAGTTGAGTAAAGCTGAGTTAAGCTGAGATTCCAGCTCAAGTGTCTGAGTCAGGCAATGTTTCCATCCCTGCCTTCTGCCTTATTGCATGGAAAGCAAACTCGTTCTCTAGAGGGGCATCTGGAAGAGTTAAGGAGGGGAAAAAGGCATTCATATATTGCAATTTAGCCTGGTTTTTAGAATGTTTTGTAACTGAATATTGACTATATCAATTGTCTGTATCCAATACATACAGAGCACTAACATCAGAGTCAGTTATCCAAAATGACAATAAAGAAAGCTGAAACTGAAGGACAGTTTTTTAAATAGTAAATTCATTATAATCTAGTTTCCATTCCAAATTATCTGGTCAAGTTGATTTTTTTTTCCCTGAATTTTTCTGATGAGCATCACTTTGTGTAATCTTTACTTAATATTTGCCTCCTTTGACTTTTTTCACTTTTAACCATAAATTACCCAAGATGGTTTTAAAAGCTGTTCTTTAGTCTTGAGGTAAGGAATCTAACTGTGATTCTGCCTCTTTCCCCCTGCCCTAGGATTTCTTGAACTATATTAAAAGAATCCATGAAGTTCTTTAAAATAAATCAAAATATGGTTAATTTCAACTTTGATTTAAGAAATAAACATATTCAACTGTGCACACACCTTTAGACTCAGTGACACTGCTACTGGGCTTATACTCCCAACGAATCAAAAACAAAAGGAAAACATATGTTCAAAAATATTTATAGTTTCATTTTTTTGTGGTAGAAAAGAACCAAAGGAGGGGAGGTTATCCATCAATTGGATAATGGTTGAACAAATGATCTGCTAATTTAACAGAACATAGATGTCATATTAAATGTTGAAAGGGATGGTTTCAGAGAAACAGACATGTACAGACCAAGGCAAAGGGCAGTGAGCAGAACAGAATTAATTAGCACAACATGGTAAAGAAAAAGAACTGAAATACTGTAGAACTTTGATCAGTGCAATGGCCCAATCATGAGTACAGAGGTGCAACAAAAAAGCTCACTACCTACCTCCTAAGGCAGAGAGGTGACAGAAGTAAGAAGCAGAATGAGAAACACATTTTTGGATATGAACAAGGTGTGGATTGGTTTTGCACGATAAAGTTTATTTGACACAAAGGTTGTTTTTTTCTTAATTCAAGGGAAGGATTTTCAAATGGGGTAGGAAAATATTGACAGTGATAAAGCACATAAAAAAAGAGAACAGAGGTAGGTTCAAAGGGGGTTACAAACAAGACAGCTTTGAAACTGGCATGATGAATTTGTTATATGCTTTTTTTAAAAAAGAGGCAAGCTGTCTGCAGTAGAAATTGTCGGGTTCACGTACAATCACTTTTGTTCTTTGTATGAGAATGTGCTTATGTTGACTAGTATTTGTTAAATACAGAATGACAAAAAAATTAAAAATCATCAAAAATAAATATATTTCATGTACTTTTTTCCTTTTTTATTTGGGGAGGGGGGAGTCTTAGACCTAAGAAAAAAGTTGGTAGTCCTAAAACTACTGAGGCATTTAGAAGATTCAAGAAATAAATAAGTGGTAATCATGTCTTAAAGACAACCTCTCCTTGAATAGGAAATTCTCAACAGATCATTCATTTAGCATTTTCATCACCTGACTTTGCTTCCCAAAGAACTGGTATACCTAAGTCATGACCTTCCCAGAATAATCCCATTATTTCATATTGAATAACCTTCAGTTTCCCCAAATATTTAATAGAGATCACAAGCACCCAAACCAAAGGAACAAAATAAAGCATAAATTCTTGCATATTCCAAACTGAATCTTTAAAAATTTTTCTCTAATGAACAATTCAGCCTTTCAGACAACAAAACTTTTTAACCAGAATGCCTGGAACATTTTATCCCCTTCCCAATATTCCACATTCTTTTTGATAGAATATGGTACTAATAAAAACAACCCCTAAAGAAATCAGTGTTCCAAGATGACTCTTTATGTGAGCTCTTATCACAAGATCCTTCCAAGAGGAAATGTTTTGCTAGGGACCAAATGAACTCAAGCATGTAGATGACCTAAAACAAATTAAGTTTTACATCCACAGCAGTATGGGGCCATGTGAGGAAAGAGGTCAAAATCTTACTGATATTTGGTTTCTCACATCTTCAAAAGAAAAATTAAATGTTACTGGGCTCTAGTCATTGGAAATGCTGTTAGTTGGTGGAGAAGTGAGACAAAATATTAACTAATTTCAAGAAGTACCTAATCAATGGATCAATAAACAAGCATTTCTTAAACACCTACATGAGCCAGGCTCTGTGCTAAGTGCTGGCAATGGGAAGATGAAAATCAAATGATCCCTGAAGGAGCTTTCATTCCATAGGGATTGAGACAAGATGACCGGATGAATCCTCCCAACCCCAAAAGATTCTACAATCCTACGAGCAGTTTCCAGAGTGAATATTAGGATTGTTCTGAATATAGACCATGCATTGAAAATGAATTTTTAAAGGAAAAAATATGTGTAAACACATCCCAGTGGATCAATGAGACCATACTGTAGCTTCCAGTTCAAGTTACCACTGTCTTCTATCTGCTCATGCACAACCACAACCACAATTCTGGATACTGTCACCATTCTCCACTTAGATGCCTGCTCCCTGAACAGGCTGCTGAATGGTGAGGAGGAAAGCCCACGATTGAGACAACTGAATCCACTACAAATCTATTATCTAGTCTCAATTGGGCCCTCCTTCTATCTATCTCACTCCCTATAGAGGCTATTCAATAACTCTTTTTTCTCAGGTCTTTCACACTTTCATTATTCTCCCTCTCTATTTCTCTTTCCACCCCCAACTAAGGATCTTGACTCAAACTCTAAGGAGAGAACAAGACCATTCTTAGTGAATTCTCTTTTCCCCTTCTCTACATCTCAAAACCTCTTGGCATCATCTTTATTCTAGCTTCCTTTCTTCCAGTCTCTGATAAAAGATGGCTCCCCTCCTTGCAAAGGCTAATCTCTACAACCCTTGGATGTTCTCCCCTGCAGATAGCCCTCACTATCAACCCCTTCTCCCCCAATCATTAATCTCTCACTGTCTATTGGCTCCTTCTGCCTCTACTACTTCATCCTTAAAATAAAACTATCACTAGACCCAATTATCCTCTCAAGTTCCAGATCTCTTCTCTTTCACAGTCAAACTCTCAGGAATAGCCATCTACATCCAATGCCTCCACTTCCGCTCCTGTCCCTCTGAGTGCCCTCATTTCAGTGTTTTCATGACACTGCTCTCTAATGACTCTTTTCCTACCTACATTACTGCTCCTTTTCAGTCCCTTCTGCTATGTTATCATTCTGATCCAACCTTCTCACTCTGTGTGAATCCCAAGGTTATGAATTGGCCATCTTTTTTCTCTTTACCTACTCTCACTTGGTGACATCAAATACCACATATAGTCTAGAGGGTTCAGTCTAAAATCCTTAGTTTAATAGATGTTATAGGAAAAAAATAACATTTAATGATCACATCTATACAGGTGACTCCCAGATTTAGATATCTATCCCTAGCCCCAAATAAGCACCATTGTGGCATTATCGACTGCCCTGTGGACATTTTGAATTGGACATTCCATAAATATCTCCACCTCACCTCAGTGTATTCAAAATAAAACTCACTACCTTTCCCCAAAAACTCATCCCTCTTTCAAACTTTCCTAACACTTTTTAACATCCTTCCAGCACCAACAGATGTTTGACTAACTATCCCATTTGATCTTGGGTATACATGCACCATAACACTGATTACTGGCCACACTTGGGTTTTCTATAAGCCAGATTTAAGAGAAAAGTTCAGCGTAATTCAGATCAATATCACAATTCCTAGAATGTTGCAGTGGATAGAGAGTCAGCCTCAGAGTCAGGAAGGCTTTCACTCAAGTTTCACTTATGATTCATTTTGTTTGAGACTCTGGGCAACTCACTTAATCACTTGGAGGTTTATTTCATTAATTAGGGTTAGGGGAAGAACATCACAATTTTCATCACTGATAAAAACTCAACTTCAGCTTTTCTAACATATTGTAAATAGTCACCAAAGAGCACACATGTATATTTCATTTAAAAATATAAAGAATTCCTGAAATTTTATTATTATATACACAAGATGAAAAAGTAAAGTCCAGTAAAGTCTCACTTGTGTTGGCAACTGTTTAGGGAAGAAATTGCTTTGTGAAGGTAAGGGATTCTAATACAGAAAGGTCATTAGAGAATTGAAGGAACAAAAAAAAATCCAGGCCCAGAATCCTTTGGTCCTGAACAAACTCTGGGACCCCGGCTATTTGGCAGACGAGAATAATATGGCACTGGGAATATGGAAACCCAAGTTCTCCCTCTATGGGCTTCAGTTTTCTCATCTGTAAAATGAACAAGATTGCTTCCTGAAGTGACATTTTATGATTCTGTAACATGCAGCTTCATGAAAAATAAATTGGACAGGGATCATTTGCATTTACAAATACTATTTGATTCACAAAAAGTTTCACCACAATACCTCTTTAA
Organism: Potorous gilbertii; assembly: GCA_028658325.1. Lineage (NCBI taxonomy): Eukaryota > Metazoa > Chordata > Mammalia > Diprotodontia > Potoroidae > Potorous > Potorous gilbertii. The sequence continues at coordinate 111,756,911 of CM053774.1, forward strand.
ACATTTAAATTGAGATTTAATTAAAATTGTACACTTTTCTTGGATTCCTCTACTGCAGAAAGTTAAGAACACTGTGAGAGGCAGATAAATATTATTCACCACCAGGCAGGAGGGAAAAAGGGGCAGATGCCCATTTCCTTTCAGTCCATTAAACAACAGGCATTTATTAAGCAATTACCATGGGCTGAGCACTGTGCTATTAGCACTGGCGATATACAGAAAAGCAAAACCAAAACCTCCTCCAAGAAGTTCATAGTCTAGGTCTGTATTCCAAAGAGATCATCAAAGAGGGAAAAGAACCCACAGGGACAATGATATTGACAGCAGCTCTTTTGGTGGTGGTCAGGAATTGGAAATGGAAGGGATGCCCATCACTTAGGGAATGGCTGAACCAGTTGTGGTATGTGAATGAAATGCCTTAGGAAGATCACTCTGGCAGCTGAATGGGGGATGGACTGGAATGGGGAGAGGTTTGTGGCACAGAGACCAACTGCCAGGCTCCAGCAATAGTCCAGGCATGAGAGTATGAGGGCTTGCACCAGGCTGACAGCTGTGTGAGGAAAGAGAAGGGAATATACAATATATGTGTGTATATGTATATGGAAAGAGAGGAGGGAATATATGTGTGTGCATGTATGTATATGGAGAGAGAGGATATATATATATATTTGTATATGTATGTATACAGAGAGAGGAGGGAATATATAATATATGCATGTGCATGTATATGGAGAGAGAAAGAAAGAAGGGGATATATATATTTTATATATATATATACACATATATATTTGTGTATATATGTATATGGAGAGAGAGGAGGGAATATATATGTGTGTGTATGTATATGGAGAGAGAGAAGGGGATATATAACATAGGTATGTGTACATATGTATGTGGAGAGAGATAAAGGGATATATAAGAGATGTTGGAAAGGGAGAAGCTACAACACTTGACAGACTGGATATGTGGAGTGAGTGCAGGATGCCACGGAGCTTCTGAGTCCAGGTCAGCTGGGTGACTGGGAGGTTGCTGGTACCCTCAGCATTAATAAGGAAGTTAGGAAAGGGGGGGAAGATGAGGAATTCTATTTTGGACATGGTGTGTTTGAGAAGTCTGTAGGATATCCATTTGAGAGGTACAAGAGGCAACTGAAGATGCAAGACTGGAGGTTAGGAGAATGAGTAGGACTGGATAAGCAGACCCAAGAATCATCTATAGAGATGATAAGTGATCTAATGGAAGCTGATCGCCTAGATTCCCATGTGGGATGGCATGGAGGGAGGACAGGACAGAGCCTTGGAGATACCCACAGTTGGTGTATATAGGACCTAGAGGAAGATCCAGCAAAAGCGACTGAGGAGCAGTCAGACATGTAGGGGGCCAGTTATAGAATGCTGGGGTTGGCAGTTTCCTTTAATTTTTTCCAAATGAGTCATAGACATCATAAAACACTGAAGGTGGAAGAGACCTCACTTTATCCAACTCCGTCATTTTACATATGGGCAAACTGTGACACTGGGTCATAGAGCAAATTTTTTTCAGCATAGGGTGTAGAAATCAGTTCTGATTGGATGTTGAGTGGTCTGGCTGTCACCCACACCAAGCTGTTTGCTTCTCAGGATACTCACTGGTACAAGCATTCATTCTCTTAGGTCAACTTACGCTCATTGTTGCGTTAATCTCTGCCACTGTCTCTTCATCTGTAGGGAACTGGTATATCTGAACACCATTACTGACGAGTTCACTCATGATTTTACTCTTGAATTTGTGCAGCTCATTTTTGGCAATGGTGTCTGCTTTTGCTATGATAGGGATGATGTTCACCTACAATTAAAGAAAAGTCCATAACTTTACCAAGTTTAGAAAGATGGAAGCAGTAGATCAAACAAATGAATGAAAAGTGCCTCCCCCCCAAAAAACAGACCCAAAAACCAACACTGAAAACAAATGCCAAGTAAATATCAGTAAAAATCTCTTGAAATGCAAAACAATAAAGCACCTATTTGGTCTTTTATTTTCTGTTCACCTCCAAGAAAAGGGTTAAGTTACTCTGGTTTCAGGGAACTACAGCTTGATACCTTTGAATGACTTGCCATTTCCTCCCTGGTACAAGTCATTCTTTTTGTCTTCTAAAGGCTAGAGAGGAAGTGCTGTCATTCAGTCAATGACAAACAACTGTAACACAGGAAAGAAACCACCCATTCATTAGACCTGTGCTGGCAAATGAGCTCTCTGCCCCACCTTCTAAAGGGAATGATGGCCATCTGTTCTTGGGTGTCTCTGCAGTGGGAAGGGAGAATTATAGCAGCACAGCAGTATTTTTAAGCAAACTAAAAACAAACACACTAGAGACCAAGCAATCAGTTCTCTTTTCTGACTGCCTAAAAATGCTATAGGGAACAAACAAGCATTCATCAGATTGAAAATACTTTTGGCAACTTGAACATTTTCTTGACACTGGGAGAGTTCTATGAATTGATGTGAGGTGAGGGAAGCAGATATGAAAAATAATATTTTATTTTATGGCAAATAACATTCTGTATGTTATTATACAGAATGACTCCAATGATGTATATGGAAAAAATGATTAAGATGCTTCAGAAGCTGAAAAGTGCCATCAAACTAATCAATAGGCTCCCCCCCAAAAAAGGGGAGGAGATGCAACTCCCTCTTTTTGTTTTTTAAAAAGTGAAGGACTATAGGTGTAGACCACTACACATTCTATCAGATCCAATCTATATGTAGATTAGCTTTGTTTAAATGCCTTCTCCTCCTTTCTTTTTTATTCTTTGTTAAAAGGTCTGAGGAGGGGAAGAGATGGGGATATATTTGGATATCAAAATGATTTAAAAACAAAAGAAATCAACAAATACTTATTAAAAAGAAAAAAAGTTACTCTATGCTGTCCAAAACAAAGAGAAAATTCTCTTGAATTTCACAAAATTTTATTCAAAATTTGACATATATGACAAGAGGTGTGGAAGAGAGACCTTTGTCTGTATTACTGCTATATAAAGCCCTGAAACATAGACAGTATATCTGACAACAAACCTGTAGATTTCTAATATTCACTTTCCAAAATGAATGGTGCATTTTCTTAACATTTAGCAATTTATCATTACACAATTCTAGTGGAAAGTCAATCAGATCAAAGGAACATAATGAGGACCAGAAAGGAAGGGTGGTTGGCTGGCTCTATACATTTGATTCACATTTTGTCCTTAGGGAGGCAGTGTGACACAATGGAAAGGATTCTAAATTGGCGGCGAACAGGTCTGGATTAGAATCCCAAATCTACATATACTACTTGTATAACCTCAGGCAAATTACTTAATCATTTAGTGGTATCAGTTTCCTCATCTGTAAAATAAGGCAGTGGAGTAGAAAGGCTTCCTGTGAGGACGCAGCCAGGTCAAGACTGGTGATCTCTTAAGGAGCACTCTTTGCAAGCTTTGGTCAATGGCAATGAGAGGACTGGTATGCTAACAAATATTAATAGCAATTTATATTAACACAATAATGTTAACATTAATAGAAATTAACATAATATTAGCACATAGTATTATAACAGCATAACATACTATACTACATTACATACTATATATAACACTATACTACAGTGTTATTTTCCTTATATTATTACTATATTAACAATAATAAAAAATTTTAAATTAATATTAATTTTATAATTAATATTTTATTATTAATATTATTAATAACCTAATCATTCACCCTCTTCCTTGGGCAGGTTGCAGGTTGAGAAAAAAGGCAACCACAACTTTGCAGCAAGAACTATCTAATCAGAATGTTTGTTAGCAAGGATACTCCAGGGGGTACAGTGAATAGAGCACCTGCCCTGGAGTCAGGAAGACCCGAGTTCAAATTCAGCCTCAGATACTTATTAACTGTAGTGCTGGGCAAGTCATTTAAGCCTGATTGCCTCAGAAAAGAAATTTTTTTTTTAAAAGAAGAATACTCTAAGAGGATCCTTTTAGTGAGAGATAAAATGGAGAGAGTTGAGTGAATGACCTATTGAATTTTACTGGAATAGAGAGCTAATCTAAACAATTCAGATCAAAGTCCTCTTTTCCCTCAAAGTAGAAGTTTGAAGAAAAAGGATGATTATCTCGTTCATCCCCCTCACTTTATACATAAGGAAACTGAGGTCCCAAGAGATTAAGTGGTTTCCCCAAGATCACAGAGCTGAGCTGATCTTCTGAATCTAAGTCAAGGTCCTATGGATCCAAATCCTGGGTGCTTTCCTGTCCCCACTAACCTCCAAATCCCTGAAAGTCAGGATGCCTGTTTTTCAACTTTGCTATGCAGAATTTTTTTGTTGAGGTTGTTATTGTTTTGGGGGGATGGGAGGGATGTGGAATGGAGCATGAAGCTGAGACAGGATAAAAACCCTCTAGTTTTTTATTTTTGTTTTGTGTCAAGTTTCATAATCCACTTCGTTTTTCTGGCTTAACAATACTTGTGGGGAGAAGGGCTAGAGGTGTGCTGACTACGTACAGCTGTCCCTGTGTTGTGTGGATGAGACATAAGTAGGCTGTGCTTTGAGTAATAAGCTCTTTGAGATTTTTGCTTTTATATCAAGTACTCACACAAGATGAAGCTTTAAGAAATAAGCAGCTGGGGTTCTACCAGTTTGAGTCCACATTGAGCCAAGCTCCAATTTTAAATTTTACTAAAAGTGAGTCAAACTCTCCCAAGAGTTAAGAGCTATGACAGCTCTGTTAATTCTTTGAGACCAGCAGAAGATCCTTTGATTCAAGGTACTGGGGAAATCTGAGGAGCCATATTCTGATGTGAAGGCCTTTTCTGGGTCAGATCATAGACCAGATGCCATCTTAGCATGTGGATTGGAGTAGTATCACTCCTTTGTGGTGTCCCACATGTCTCCACTAAAGTCACTGGACCTGAAGGGAATTTGAGAGCTCATCTAGTCCATGCCCCTCATTTTCAAAGGTGAACAATCTCAGAAGGCTTAGGAGTCTTGCTTTAGGTCACATAGAGGTGTGGCAGAACCAAGATTAGAACCGAGGTCCTCTGATTCCAGATGTAGTACTCTTTCCACTAAGTCCTGTGCATCTTGGCCAGAACATGCCACTGGATTTTTTAAGACCATCCTAGCACATGACAAGTTCTGTCAGGTCAGGCTCAAGAATGGGCCTGGTCATGGTTCTTTCTTCATAAAGCAAGTGGTTAATTTTTTCAGCCACTGTCACAGCAATCTGTGAAAACCACTGACTATGGTGGCTTTCTGCAATGCTGAAGGGAGTACCACAAAATGCAGTCTCCCAAATAAGTGAATACAGTGTGTGATCTTATCAGATAGGAAACCATTAAAAAAAAAAAATCTAGTTTTCCCTAAACCTTCAATTAATGCACACACACACAAACACACATATGTATGTATATGTGTGCATATATTATATATAGTACACACACATAGACATAACTGTACATAACATATAAACATACAAACTCTCTTTAAAGATTTAAAAAACAAAACCCTGCCAGTCATTTCAAACACCTGATATTAATTCTTCTAAATGCTCAAATTTCCACATATATTCCTTATATCTTCCTCCTCAGTTTTATCAGAGACAGAACCTGATGGCTCCATACTAGTGAAACAATGCTTTTACAATGATGGGTGTTAAAATATAACCCAACAACACAAATTACATGGTAAAATTTTCAAAGAGTTTCGAGGGATTTTTTCCAGATACCCAAAAAAACCTAATCGACTTCTTGTAGAGAAAATGCCCTGAGAACACAGAACAACTATTTCAGGCCCCAGATGAGCAGCTTTGTACCTTGCTGTCCAGTTTCTTCATGGTGACCAGGTCGAGGGACTTCAGCGAATGGCCAGTGGGGGCGATGAAGTAAAGGCAAGCATGGATCCGCGTGTCGTGGTAGTTGAACAGAGAACGCTTGATCTTCAATTCCTCTTGCAGGTAAGCTTCAAATTGGGCATCAATATACTCTACTATTGGTTTATAGCTAAAATGATAAAATGATGACATTAAAACAAGAGCGATACACATTTCTACGGAGCTTGAAAACTCCTTTTTTCATTACTTTAACTGGAATCCATCTTTGAGCTACTTGCCTGAAATGAACATTTCTTATCTTTTCTTCTCTCAAGTACATCAGAGAACCTGAAAGCCAAACAATACTTACCCTTTCTCAGCTAATCCTGAATAAATCTGGCTAGATGGTGATGGTTAGGCTAATCCCATAGACTGTCGGTATGTCTGGGAGACTATCGTTTCCCTCGCCGCACACTGCGCTTTCCTGCTCTCCCTCTACCTCCACTATCTGATAGAGGTTCAGAGAAGGAAAATGGGTTTTAATCTTAGTCCAAAAAAAAGTCAAATGTGTGCCTTCCCTCCTCCCCGAGCATCACGTGATGCATTCCAAATCGTCGGCTGTCATAACTGTTGGGGAGATTAGTGCCATATAATACAAACTATCAAAAACTAACTACAACCGCAGTGATGCCAATGATGCTACTACAAGGAATAATGCTGCTATAATACTAAGGTGGTCCTTACCATTAAGGTCTTAGGGATGTACATAAATTCTTTTAAGAGTAACCACCTATGAAAATACCATAACAAATGCAGCAGTGGTTATGGGCACTTGTGTGCCAAATGAAAGGGGCACTGCTTCCTGAAACACTTAATTCACCATCACGTTGGTGAACATTCTAAGTACTATGAAGCAAAAATCTACTGTGCATCAACAATCCAGGCCCTGAAGAAAAAAACAGGTATTGGTTCAGTGGCATTCCTGGAAGGAAAGTCTTTTTAAAATGAAAAGGAGGAAAGTAGACAGAGTGCTAGAGGAGGAAGCTATAGGTAGAAACCAAGAGGGAAAAAAACCAAACCGAAGTCCAAGTGCCGCTTGATGTTATGTTTACTTTCAACATTTATTACAGTTCATAGATTCAATGACACACATAAATAAAATGATGTCTCAGTCATCATTGGAAGAGGACCTGAGCACAGCTCTTGCAAGCCATAACTGAATAGGAATTCTCCATATCCACCCTCCCCAAAATCAGCAATTTTCCTAACAAGTGGTCATTCAGACGCTTCTTGAAGTCCTGAAATAGAAACCTCCTACCTCGTTATAGAGGTAGCGGACTACAGGGACAGAACAAGCCATACATGTCCAATATGGCCAATGGCACTCAATTTGTTTAGCTTAACATTTTTCTTTTACACAAAAGAAGGTTCTATTGAAGGGGGGGAAGTTGATTGGAAGAGGGAGTGAAATAAAAATGACATCCATAAAACTTGTAAAGACTTCCCGAGAGGCAGAACTCACCACTACTACTAATTATGTTAGCTAGGTTTTATGTAACACTTTAAGGTTTGTAAAGCACTTTTCAAATATTATTTTAGCTTTACAACAACCTTGGGAAATAGGTGCTATCATTATCTCCACTGTACAAATGAGTGAATTAAGGCAGAGGTTAAGTTTCTTTCCCTGGGTCACATAACTAGTATGTGAAGCTGGATTTAGAAGCAGGTCTTTCTGTTCCACGTAGCTGTCCCCAAAGGCAGCCCATTACACAAATGATTAGCTCGAATTCTTAAGAATTAAAATCTCAAATTACATTAAGTTCCAATTTTCTTCTTTGCAATATCCACCCACTGCGCCTACTTCTGTTCTTTGGTGCCAACCAGAACAAGTCTATTCCCTTTTCTATATATACTACAAAATATTTCATGACAAAGGACAAAATTCTCATAGCCTGCCCATCTTAAAGCCAGGATGAAAATATCAAAACCTTTTAAAAGGAACCATTTCATCCAAGGGGGGGCTAGCTTCATCCTTTGAGAAGAACATTTTCCTGAGTAAGAAACCTTGGCTTGAGTCTGGGCTCTGCCATTTTGTTACTACATGATCTTGAAGGAAAGGACCAGATGACACTTTCTAGCTAACATTCTAACCTGCAACTGAGCCCATGCTTTTGTTTACAGAAACAGCACAAGCCATGGCACTGATACCTCTTCTACAATGAAGTGAAGTCTAATGGATCACACAGTCCATCAACATCCTCTTTCAGAGAGTGCTACACCTCCAGGAACTGACTCCGTAACACTTGATACCCACCCAAAGATCCTGGTCCAAAGGGTACTGGAATCCTAGAATTCATAACAAAAAAAATGTGGCTTAAGGAAATTGCTTTCAAATACATTATTTTATGTATAAGAAACTTCAAGGAACCTACTGAAATGTTCTTCTTTTATTAAAGAGCCACACATGGGCAGAGCTCAGTTCCCTGGCGCCTTTCATGTTTTCTGGAGCTCTTACTAGAATTCCAGTCTGCTTCCTGGTTCTCTGCAACCTCAATCATAGAGAAAGCAATTTAATAAAGGCTTTGACCTTTACTGGTCATTCCTGCCAAAAAAGAACTTCTCCTTATGTTAAATGTGGCCCATTCAAAATTCTCTGTATTACAATAATATCAGAGAGGGTAGATGGAGAACCTTAATCAAATAATCTAATCTAAAGCTATCTCTCCATCCTCCTGCCCTTATTAATTTCCTCCATCTAAAAGTATAAGCATGTTTTCTTTCTTCTGAATTTACATTTCTCACATATGTTCCAGTCCTAGAAGAAGTAATAAACTCAGGTTATTGTTTTTAGGAATGGCACAAAGCATTGGGGTGACTTTCCCCTAACACTTTCTCTGTTTCCAAGGAAAACTGACATTTAAAACAGATAAGATAAAGCAGTATGTAAAAGTTGTCTGCAAAATATACCGCTTGATCCTCCAAGCACTGACCCTTTACTTTGTACACCATCAGGTCCTTGCCATCTTCTCTTTCCCCAACTTCCTAAAACTCCCCTTAGAAAGAGATGACTTCACTCCTTGATTACTTCCCCCAGAAACTGGGCAGGGCCTTGGACCAGTTAAAATTGTCATTGGTGCTTAAAAAAGCTCTTTCATAGTGACAAAAAAACTGGAAAGTAAGAGGGTGCCCACCCACTGGGCAATGGCAGAAGAAATCATGGTGTGTGAATGAGTAGAATATTATTGTGCTATTAAAAATGCCGAAAGGAATGTTTTCAAAATCATTTGGGAAGACTTGTATGAACTGATGCAAAATGAGGTAAACAGAACC
>CM053774.1:111766562-111833416 GCA_028658325.1 Potorous gilbertii
GGGGACAAAAGGGAAGAAAATTTTGGAACCCATAATTTTGTGAAAATGAATGTAAAAAGTTAAATAAATAATTTAAAAAATATATTAACTGTTACTAAATTGTTGTCAAATTAAAATTTCAACATAAGATTATAAAGGAAAACAGTTTTATTGAAAATTACAGGCAGACATACAAGTACATATACCCATAACTATGCTCATACATACACATTAATTACATACACATGTTTATATACACACATACAGATGCATTATTAATGCATCTGTGTGTGTGTATGTACATAGGTCTGTTCACAGATGCCAGATTAAGAATTTGTAAGATTAAATATAAATTCTGGTGTTCAGCATTTAAATTTCTTCACAACTTCTTTTTGGTTTTACACTATGACCTTTTATCCAGTTTTTCCACAGAAAGCGGTCAGGCTTTTGATAAAGGGAAAAGGGACTTATTTAGTGCAGGGCCCTGCTTCAGAACTGGTAGTTATTAAAAAAAGATGGACAGCTACTCTGTCATTCAAATCAGTCCACAGACTTCAGATCAGCATCCTGAGAAAAATGCTTTCTCAATATTTTTAAAATAAGGAGCACGGTGCTCCTTAAGTGTTCTTCAAATTTGGTTTTCCTAAATGATTCAGTTTCGGTGCCCCCGTCTACATGAAGCTCTGTCTTCCCCAAATGCTACTAGACTCTGACTGTAGACCCTAGAGGGGTGACCTCTGATTCTATCTCTTGTGAGCGACTATGCTTTCAATACTAGAGCTCCTGAGTCCCCACTAATGTATTTACTATTATTCTTTGTTATATTTTAACATAATTCTTATTTATATTTGAAGAAAATAATGTATTAATTAAAACAACAAAATGAAAACAATAACAATACAATAGATATTCACAGATATAATACATATTTAAAAACACAGGTTGGGGTATTAAAAGGCGAAACCACGTGAGATGACATCCAAATCCCACCCCCTCTCTCTCTGGGTGGCCCACCCAACCCTAATCCCAACCTTCACTCATCACAGTTCAGGTCTGTAGGCTGAGGGCAAAGTATTCTCAGGATTTTAGGGTAGGATCACTTATCTTTGTGTAAATTAAGTTAGTTTTTCCATAGAGATTTGATTGGCTCAGGAGAGTCATGAGGCTTAGGCAACTTACATCACTTCCTAGTTTTCTGAGTTTTAAAAAAAAAAAAATCCCACTAAAGTACTGCAAAAAGCTCCAGATCTGGTCTTATACTTGGCTGGTAGACCGCCATTGGCAGGGGAGTTTCACTTGACTGACTCCTGGTTTCCTCAGGCATCCTTGTTGTTCCCCTGCTATGGCTAAATAAATCTCTTCTTGTTAACTTTTGAGTGATGCATTGTTATCTCATTTTGTTCCAATATATCATATATAAGCTACTAGTGACTGGCCTAGATTAGGCCCACTCCAGAACAGAGAGTAACCCTGCTGTGTGACTGTAGTTCCTGATCCAACAATGATTTCCTGTCATACATTTTCCCAAGTTATCCCCAGCTTCTTAAACTTAGAGCTCTGAAGAAGCCCTGGGGAATGAATGAACAAACTGCTGTATGTGGAAGGGAACAGCATTTACTAAGCCTTTGCCACATGTGGCAAGTATTGCATATGAATGGACAGAATATTATTGCACTGTAAGAAATGACAAAAATGAAAACTTCAAGAAAATTGTAAAGATTTGTTTGAACTGATGTAGAACACCGTAAGCAGAACCAAGAAACTGATTTACATGATGAACTTTATTAGGAAAAGGAGAGCAATAATGAATAGAAAGACTCCAGAACTCTACGATGAACGGACCAAGCCATCAGGTCAGAAAATGCTTATTTCTCACTTTATCTAGAGGTGGTAGACAACAGGTACAAAATAAAGCATAGACAGTTTCAGACAGGGCAAATGAGTTGAGTTGCCTTGCATGTCTCCACATTTTTGGTATATGGAAGAGTTTTCACAACTGAGTCATAGTCAAAGGATTTCTACAGTCAGTTTTGAGATTTCTACAGTCCGTTTCCAAAGAACAAATATGAAAATGCTCTGATTATTAATAATTACGGAAATTCAAATAAAAGCAATATGGAGGCTCCCAAACATACCTATCAGTTCGGCAAAGATGACAAAATGGGGAAATGACATTGTGGAAGGGGCTGTGGAAAGACTAGACAGTACATTAATCTACTGTTCACAGAACTACAAACTGGTGCAGTCATTTCGAATGTGCATACCTTTTGACCCAACAAAATCATCACAAATCCTATACCTTAAAAAAAGAAAAAAGAAGAAAAATACCCATAAGAAAAAAAATATAACTTTTTTTTTGTTGCAACTAAGAATTGAAAACTAAAAGGATGCTCATGATTTACAGAATGGCTGGAGCAAAATATTGGTATGTGAATGTAAGGAAGTATCATTGCACTATAAGAACCGACAAAAGATCATTGAAACCACAGTGGAAAATTGGAGGTGGCTCAGTGGGCAGGTGGATGGAGGGCTGGACTTGGCGTCAGGAAGATCTAAGTTCACATCTGGCCACAGATACTTACTAGCTATATGACTCTGAGTAAATAACTCAGTCTCTGTTTTTCTTAATCCACTGGACAAGGAAATGGCAAATCATTCCAGTATGTTTGCCAAGAAGCACTGACTCTCCCTTCTCCCCACCCCTGTATTTATGTTTTACGGTCCATGAGGGCACAAAGACTCAGACAGGACTGAGAATCAACAGAAGGTGGACAAAAGCACACTGTTTCTAACTTACACCATGGATGATGCAGCCATCAGCCAGTGATGACACTCATTGGTTGTATCATTTCAATACAGTTCATAACTCTTGGCCCTTTCCTTTATCTAAACATTTCTCCCACTTAGATTCCTCCATAGTTCAATCTAGTTCACTGAAAGTTGCCATAAAGGCAAGAATCAAAATGGGTTGGCCAAGTAAGATGATGCAAAAAGTCAACAAGTTGTTCTCTTTGTTGTTTAAAACATTAATCTCTCAACAAAACAAAATGAAAAGAAGGATCTCCTGCCAACAATTTGAGCTTGATTTATTGTTTGTGAACGCCATCTTATTTGGGTGGTGGGGCCATCAGCCCCTCTGAAACTGCAGTAAGAAAATGGTATGTCAAATGTCGCAGCACAAACTGTCATCTAAAGTGGCGCAGGGTCAGAGTTGGGGTCACTAACTTTTGCCCTGGATCCACAGGAGGAAGAGAAAGAACAATGAAAAAGCCACTATTTTCAGCAAAAGACCAGTAAAATGTGACAATTCATTACTTAGAATAACGAGTGGGAATAAACATTTGTCTTTAAGGCAGATTTTTTTTCTTTGCTAGAGTCCAGGCAAATCCTGAGAATCTGGACTTAACTGGATGCCAAAAAATAACATAAAAAGCATTTTCTCCCTTGGTTTTCCAGAAACCACAGCCTCCATGAGTCAAAGTGACTAATACCAACAGCAGCCTGATGTCACAAACCAGTGAAAAGCCTGTAGTTTGGGGATGATAAGGACCATATGTGCATTCCAGGGCATCTTACAGGCTTCATTGTAGTTAAAAGGGAAGGAAAGAGGGAGGCCACAGTATGACAAATAAGCAGGAAGAATTTACAAAGGCACAGTCCAATCAGAAACAGATGCTGCTCTGTCTCAACAGCTGCCTGCCATAAAGAAAGCCCACTCTGGCACCAGGCATATTAGGGAGAGAGAGCAGGAGTAAAAACTCTCCAGGTTTCAGGGCGAAGATACTAAATACCAAATTCTAAGCTTCACCATCATCTGAAGGAGGTATATTTTGAAATTCCTCTTGTCTTGGAGAGGAGAAAACGCAAGCCAGCTGTCACACTCTCGTAGGGCCTTGTGGCAATTCTCTCCCTTCCCTAACTTCCAAGTACAAATCTATCTTTCATGAAGGCTGGATCTCAAAACAGGAGCTAAGCAGAAGGGAAGGAATTGAAAAGGTACATCAGGGGAAGTCTTTCCACTTGTTATTTATTTATTATTTATCTGTAAAATTGGTATAATAATAGCACCTGCTTCCCAGGGTGGATGTGAAGATGAAATGAGATAACATTTGTAAAATGCCTAGCCCTGCTTAAAACACTAAATAAATGCTAGTTGTTATTAGTAGTATAACAATAAGAATTATTATTCATTCACACATATTTCTAGGGTTTCTATTCTATGAAATATTGTCAAGTCTATATAATCCCATTCACAAAATTCATTAACCAGCAACTCCTACTGCTTGGCCAGGATAATTCCTTCCCAAGCCATCACTTTTTGTCAATCACTAGAAATCTCAATCCACTTCTCTGCTTCTATGGATTCCCATGTCCTTCTACCCCTTTCTGAGAACATAACAGAATATCTGTGCTCTAAGGGACAATGATCAGTCTGTGGAAAAGTAAAATAAATGTAAAGCCACAGCTGAAGCATTGAAAAAAAATGAAATGAACAAGTCCTTCTCCTTCTTCACTCCAAACTATCCCCCCAGGCTGTAATCGAGGCTGACTTGGAACATCTGTGACTCTGATTCATGTGTTTATGCACCTGAAATTGAAGATCACTTCATTTAAGATCACTTCAGATACGTTTCACATTTTTCTGAAATGTATCAAGTGGCAAACCTCCTTCGGGAAAGAAAATGTAGAAATTTCTATACAACGCAGGCCTTCAAATATGACCAGGTAATCTTGACCAAAGTTCCCGTTAATTCTTCATTAGATTGCCATTAACTTATGTGGCGTATCGATGAAACACAATCAGGATGAGATCATGGCTGCTTGATGATGTTTAAGACCAATCGTTACGCCCAGAGGTCCTGTCTTATAGTTTACATACGGTAAGCATAATAGCATATTTAACACATTAGCACTTCCTTCCTTCCAAATAAAATATAGCTAAATCTTGAAGGAGAAGAGACATAATGTGGGAAAAGCTAACAAGAATAGGAAAATATTACCCCTTTGGTTTAGCTAACCAGACACTAATGGAATTGGGGTAGTGTGGACAAGAGTGATGGATTGGGCATTGGAATTAAGATGGAATCCTGGCTTTGTGAGCTGGGAAAAGTCACTTAAGTTTTCTCATGGCTTAGTTTCCCTATCAGTGAAATAAAAGGTCCCTTCCAACTCTAAATTCTTAAGTTTTCACTGAGATTTCCTTCCAGCTGTCATTCCTTGATTTTATTTAATTTTTTTTCTTATTCTGAACTTTACATTTACAACCTTACCAGGGGCAATTATGCAATGGATAGCTTACTAGGTCTGAAGTCAGGAAGGCCTGAGTTCAAATTTGGCCTCAGATACTATGACTCCGGACAAGTCATCATTTAACCTGTTTGCCTCGGTTTCCTCATCTGTAAAATAAGCTGGAGAAGAAAATGGCAAAGCCCTTCATCATCTCTGCCAAGAAAACCCCAAATGGAATCACAAAGAGTTGGACAGGATTGAAACAACTGAACAAAAGAATGACATCCCCAACCTCATCAACAAAACTCAGTAATAACCCTACAAACCACAAGCATTCCCATATACAAAATGGAACACAAAAAAAGGACAGTCCTGGTTGTGCTTCCCTTTGGACTTTCTTCTGTTGCCCTCTTATTTTCTTCAATCAACATTCTGCATCCTCTCTCCCATCTGCACCCACCCCACAATGAGAATGGATATAAAAAAACCCTCATTTTATAAACATATATAGTTAAGTAAAATAAATCCCCCAAGTTGGTTTTTAAAAAAAGTCTCAGCCTCCACTGTGAGCCCTTTACCTGTCTGTTAAGATGTAGGTAACATGGGAGCTCTGGAATCTCCTCTACATACTTTTTTAAATTTTTCAATGGCCATTCAATTTTTTTAAACTTTTTTTTTTTTGGCATCACTATCCCTACTGCTTATCCCCTCTCAACTAACAGAAAAGCAAAAACCTGCAACATGTAAGCATAGTCAAACAAAACAACTCTACAGTGACCATGTCCAAAAATGTCTCCTTCCTTCTGTGCTTCTGTCAGCAGGTGAGAAACATGCTTCATCATAGGTTCCTCTGCAGACAGGGCTGGTTACCCTCCCTAATATTACAGTAACAAAAGCCCAAAGAAATAAGGAAAATCCAACTGGCAAGTCAGAGAATACTTGAAAGCTGATTTTTGCAAGCTGGTTTTTTTAAAAATAGGCTCAGATTGTACAAAAGAGCATTAGTATGGCAGCAAGACTACTCCCCCACCTTTCCAACAGAAGCAGGGCATAAATAAATGTATGCTTATACTGATCTGCCCAATGAATGCATACTAGATTAGGTACTGAGAGTTGGAGAGGAGGGATTTATGAATGCAAGCTATTTTATTTGTTGAAGTAATCAGAATGTATTGATTTCTATTTTCAGGGCATTTGTGAACAACTCTTCCCTTTATACATTCAGGTCAAGAGAAAAAAACATCTCTTGTATTCCCTCTATCCACAGTTTTAACCTAAATTACCAGCCTGAGCTGGTACATACAATTTACATTATACATACAAATGCTAAGTTGAAATAAATTCAGGTCAGAAAATGTCTACATACATGGCATGTGTGTTCATATGTATATGTATACCATGCCTCTATGTCTTTATGCTGATGTATTGGTATATATGTATATACTGACTTATGTGTGTGCACGCATACATGAGTTGTAATAAGACACTGAGCACATCAGTCAAGTTTGTAATCTCTGCCTTTCTAATAAAGCCTTCCGTCTTCACCCCATCTAAAACACACACACACACACACACACACACACACACACACACACACACACACACCAGGGAAACACAACAACAATCCATCCATCAAGCATCTTTTGACTTTATGGAGGGTTGATGGTACAGCAGGACAAGCACCTAGCCAGTTATGGTAGACTGCAGATATGGAACAGTCTCATCTACATTCATGCACTCAGAAAAAGACACATTATCAGACTCTTCAGGAAATGCTTTCATTTTCACCTTCCTCTCCCATTTCACCTTGCTGATAGATGACTTTAGATAGCTGGTAAATCTTGACAAAACCTTTTCACATGCAGGACAGACACAGGAATGTTCCCACAGTCCCTCCTCCATCCCCCACAAGTCCACTTTCTCAGCGTTCATCAAGTCCCATTTGCAGTCATTTCATCATTACAGTTATCCCGTGGATATCTTCCAAGTCATACTCCAGACTAGTGGATAAGCACTTAGAGGAGGATGCTAATGAGGTCTGTGGCTCAACCTTTGCCATGAATGTGACTGAGAAATTCTAAAGCGTTTAGGTCAATGGTTTTGATTTACCACAAAAATATTTCCTTTAGATTCCTAGATTCCCCATTAAAGAGTCATTGGATGCTTGGAATGTGACTTTCATATGTTTTTAATTGTCTTTGGTAATACAACAAAAGAATTTTAAATAAGAAGGTGAGAAAGTAAAGTCAAATTTAGTGTGCGTATACATACATGTGTATAAACTTTGGCTAAAAACTTTACCCAAAGCCCAACTATTCAACAAAAATAAGAAAGCTGAGCCTTCAAATGAAACGCAGGAAGAAATAAAAAATCAGCAAAAGCTACTAAGCACTTAATTTGAATAGGTACTCTTGAAGTGATCCAACATCTAATGGTTCAATAACATAACAATAATTCATAAGGTGGAAATGAGCTACAAGAAGTAATCGTGCTAGTAAAATGACAAGTCTATTTTGTGATTTATATTTGAGGAAAACCCAAGGTCCTCTGCTGAGATACAGAGGTTAGATGACACAACTTCCGGTAATCCTGGGGCTCTGTGCTGTCAGACACAATTCATAACAAACAACCAGGTTGGTAATTCTCAGGATATTTTTTCAATGACAATGTGTTACTCCAGCAGCTGTTCCCCTAGATCCTCCCTTACACTACTAACTACCTATTTCCTAGGTTAGATATGAATCCTTTTGAAGTCTCAGAGGTAGAGTTGTAGGTATATGTTACCTGTGAGCACATGCATATATAGTTATGACTAGAACCAAGAAGATTCAAGCAAACAGACAAAGCCATTATACCTGAGTTTCATGTCTAATTTCAGCACAGTTCTTCCTACCCCATTCATCTTCTCAGGGGAGGGAGAAGGGGCACACTGTTTCAAGAGGTTAGTTCACAATCTCACCCCTACTAAAGTCCAATCCAAAAGCCTTATCCTAGTTGGCAGTGATGTAGGGTGCTCAAGAACTCAGCCAGTCCTCTGCCAAGCTTCAAATAAGAACCAAATAAGAACCTGACATTAGCATCTTTATCCTCTGTGGACAAGTCTAGTGAACTCTTGAAAAACTCATGACCAGAATTGGTCATGAAGTACTTTTTTTAAAAAAAATTTAAACTATGACAACTCAACTGTCTACTAAGACATGGAGAGGTTGCCAAGTGGGAATCCCTACACCAATGAAACCAAAGATCTTAAAGCATTAAAAAAACTTAAGAGTTACCAAGTATGCCTTTAGAAAAAGGGAGTTTTTTGACCCAGTGATGCATGTCTTGGGCATTTATCACCACAGAAGATAAAGATAAAAAAAAGATTCAATAGAAAACAAAGCATTCATAACAGCATTCATGGTAGCAAAGCACTGGTTTTCATCAACTGGGGAAGAGCTGACAAAAACATGATTGATATATGAATGTTATAGAACATTATTATGAAATAACTGTGACTGTGAACAATTCAGAGGAATGCAGGAAGATTTATATGAATTGATGCTGAGTGAAGTAAGCAGGACCAAAGAACAACAAATACAAGAATTACAACAATGTAAATGAAAAGAGCACTAAAAGAAAGCTGAATTCCAAGTAACTGTGAACAACCAATGACGGTTCTGATACCTAATTAAAAATACTTCCCTCCTCACAGCAGCCTACTGGACTCCTGGGCCAGAATACTATGTGTCATGTCATTGTTATATTTGGGGATTTTTGTTGAATTAATTTTCTTTATTACAAGTGAGATTTCAAACAGTTGAAAATATTTTTAAAAGATAACTAAAAACAATTTAAAAGGATTGCTATATACAGGAAACTGTGCTGAGTGCAATGGGAAATACAAATTAATATTAAAATGGAGTTGCTGCTCTCACAGATCCTAAGATATGTACACATAAAAAAATGGTAACCAACAAGAGAAAGCAGTGTCTATTCAAAGCCAAGTGTGCCAGCACTATGATTGTTCAGAGAAGAGATCATTGTAGGCTGGAGGGGTCAGAGAATGTTATATGGAGGATGTGGTGCTTGATTCCATCTTGAAATATGGGTGAAATTTAAGTAGACAACTCCACTATTCATCAGCCTGTAGAATCAAAAACCAACTTAGGATAAGCTGGCAGGTGATTACTCTTCTAAGGAATGCATATATTTTCATGTTTCTAGGCCTTAACAAGCACATTAAAGAGTTGTTCTTAGCAGGATTCCAATTAGCACAAAAAGTTGTTTCTGAGAACATTTTATTGGTTTTGCTTTCATCTAGTTCCTTTCAGTATTGATGTTTTACCCTGAAGTAGTGACTGGCATGGGATACCCTCACCCACTTTGTTTTCTGTGCTCTCCAGGTCTTTATCTCCAAGCTCACAGTGATCTCTATCAGTCTGGGAGGAGCAGAGAACATTAAACCCTGGGACCTTGAAAACATTTGGGGACTTCCTTTCACTGAAACTGTTCTCACTGTAAAATGAAAGTATGTGCTGTCTCACTTACTAGCTTGTTGTGGGAAAAGCTCCATCTATCTAAAGGTTAACCATTTTTACTCTTCTAATTGTGAAACTCAAAAAGCATACTAGGAAGGTAAAATGCGTGGGAGGTTGAGGCAGGCTAAGAGAGAGAAGAGAAAAATAAGCAGACAGATGACATTTTTACATGCTACTGGGTATCTTTATTCCTCCCACGGGGGAAAAGCACCACCACCTGATCATCATATCACTCAGGGATTAGAGCTGAGCATGCCTGTGTCACACATCATCCCATGAAGAGTTATCGCTATGCAACCTCTCAATCCTAACTTCATTCTATGAAATACAAAGGAGAGAAGGGAGTAGATGCAAGCTTTCACAGTAGGAAGAAAGGGAATCCTTTAAGAGATGCATCCTAGGGCAGGATGGCAGGACATAAGGACCAAATGACAGTCTAAAACATTTGTGACTACCTGAAGGGGGAAACAAGACTTTCTGATCCAGATGGATTTACTGGAAAATTTCATCAAAAATATTTTTTAAAAAGTTTTATTGAGCTCTTTTATTTTTACAACCCAATCATTTTCAGATTTCCCTATGTACACTCTTTACCCCAGTTAACACCTACTTCCCTTGGACCAAAGAAGAAAGCAAAATCAAGAACACAGTAATGGCATCTGAGGCTGAGCTGGCCATATCACATGCAGCAGCATTCCATGCCCGTAGTCCTTCGATTCACCTACAAAAAGAAAGAGGTGCATCTTCTTGTCTTTTCTCAGGGTGAAGATTGGTAATTATACTGTTCAGCTTTGTTTTATCAGTCTGTATATTTATATTGTGGCAATCATTGCGTTTCTTTATTGTCAACTCTGCTTACTTAACTCTTCATCAGTTCGTTCAAATTTTCCCATGTTTTTCTGAATTCCTGATATTCATAATCTCTTAAAGAACATCAATATTCCATTACATTTTCTGAAATCAATTTCAGTTTTGAGAGGAAGCCTACACAGTGAGTGGATGGAGAGTCAGCCTTCCAGTCACATTTTATAGTGCTGGCAATTCATTCAACTTCACTGTCCCTAGGCAGTGGAAGTTTCTTTATCTACCACTTGTCTATATCAATGAAATCACAGATGTGGTCCCTATCTATTTCTGTACCATAATCCCCCAATTAATAGATACCCATTTGGTTTCCAGTTCTTTGCTATAATAAAATAGCACTACATTCCAGGAAGGATACTGACATATTGACGCATGTCCAGGAAGACGACAAGGATGGCAAGGAAACTGAAAACAATTGTGGAGGCATCATTGTTGATCAAACTTTTAAAAAACAAAATATCTCTCCTACAGAAATTGTCACATGTTAAGGAAGAAAATACTCTACCAAACTTGTTTTTTTACAAGAAAAACAGAACTGATAATCTAAATCAGAGGAAAAAAAAGCAAGGAGAATTATAGGTGAATGTCATTGAGGAATATGAACAGAATTATTTTAAGTAAAATCCTGGGTAAAAATACTACAGTAATTTATCTAAAAATGAGTAGAGTTGAAGGTATACCATCAATGCACGGACGGCTCAGCATCAGAAAACTAATTAGCACATGATGAGATCAATAAATGCAGAAAAACCCTTGATGAAAATACAAGTCACTGATGCTAAAAAAAACAAAAATAACCAAAACCAAAAACAATCATAGGAAGACCTTTTTAAAAACTAAAATAAAAAGCATCCATCTAAAATCAAAAGCTATCATTAATGCAATGGGTAAACAATAAAAGCTTTTCCATAAGTACAGAAATAAAGCACTATTATTTGATATAGTTCCAAAACTGCTGGAGTTTAAGATTTTGTGAAATGAAAAAAGTATCAAAGGCATAAAGATAGGCAAAGAATGCTTCTTCATTCCAAGACAAAGCTATCCAGATTTATTGATAATATGATGATCAATTTAGTAAATAAACAAAAAAATATAGCTTCATTAAAGTAGAAGATAAAAATAAATGCCCCCAAATCAACACTATTTCTATATATCAAAAAATAAATAACAATAACAAAATCCAGGAGAGAGTAGGAAAAGAAGTCTCATTCAAAATATCTTTCAAATGAAAAAGATATTTGAGTGAATCTACCAAGGCACACTAAGACCTGTGTAGAAATAAAGAATTAAATAACTAGAAGGATATTCGCTGCTGAAGGCTGAGAAATTTCATATAATAAAAATGGCAACCACTGATGTTAATTTACAAATTGAATATTATATTTAACTACCAAGGGCTTCATGGAGTTAGACAAAATAATCTAAACATTCATTTGGAAGAATAAGAGATCTAAAATTCAAAGACAACAATTAAAAAAAGAATAACTGGAGAGTAGCATTTCCAGCCCTCAAATTATGTTATACAGTAGAAATCTTCAGAACTGGCATTAATTTTAATGTAGGAAAGTGGAACAACTAGACTGAGAAGAATCAGAAATAATTGGACTCAACAATAAACCTAAAAACATAAATTATCTGGGGAGAACTCCCTATTTAATTGCTGGGAAACCTAGAAAGCAGAATGGCAGAAATTAGAAAGAAACCAACACCTCCCAGTATAGATATGTAACCTAAATATTAATTTTGAAAAATGAGAACCAGATCAATTAGCTTTCACAACTATGGCTACAAAATTTAATCTTATTTTTTATTGTTAATCTTTCACTTTTGTGTCACCAACACTATTTCCCAATGTACCTTCTCTTTACTTCTTGGGGAGCCATCCCCTATAATAAAGCAAAAAAGAGAAAAATATCAGTTCTTCAGGAAAACTAGCCAACACCTGGAGAGAAAAATCTGAAGTCATGTACCAAAATTTGTTTAGCTATTCTAGGGGTTTGACTTCTTCATCAAAAAGATAGAGGAGAAGATAAGAAATAAAAACCAAAAATGTTGATCACAAGAAATCGAAGTCCTTCAAGGGGATGCTCATCAGTTGGGGAATGGCTGAATAAATTGTGGTATATGAATGTAATGGAATATTATTGTGCTATAAGAAAAGGAAGACTTCAGAGAGGCCTGGAAAGACTTATATGAACTGATGCTGAGTGAAAGGAGAAGAACCAGGAGAACTTTGTACAGCAACAACCACAGTGTGTGAGAAATTTTTTGGTAGACTTAGTACTTCATTGCAATGCAAGGACTTAAAATATTCCCAGTGGTCTCTTAAGGCAAAATGCCTTCCATATCCAGAGAAAGAACCATGGAATTCAATCGCAGAAAGTAGCAGATCATTTTCTTTTGTATTATATTTTGGTTTGGTTTTTGATTTCTCTCATTCATTTTAATTCTTCTATGCAACATGACTAAGGTGAAAATGTATTCAATAGGAATGTATATGTAGAACCCATATAAAATTGTATGCCATCTCAGGGAGGGAGAGGGAGGTAAGGAGGAAGGAGGGGGAGAGAGGGGAAAAAAAATCTAAGTTATATGGAAATGATTGTAGAACAGTGAAAACAAATAATAAAAAAAGAAAAAGAAAAAGAAAAAATCTTCTGCACCAAATAAAATGAACATATTTGGGAGAAGAGGGAACACTGTAACAAATCTTACATATAAGAAATGTAGTCAATTAACACATAGGTAAAACCAAAACCATTCCTTACTCATTAGGTGGTGAAAGGCTACAAAGAGCCCTCAAAAGACTTGCAAATAATCAAAATAAATGTTGTTCCAGATAATGCCAAGTGCTTTATAAACCTCAACCATTGTACAAACGCTATTACAAATGTATTGTTCTAAGAAAAGTTTAAATCAAATATCTCTGAGGTTTGGCTTCACAACTAGCAAACAGACAAAGATATCAAAAGATTATGTGAGTGGTCAAAGGTGGGGAGTTTGTGAAAAGACAGGTGCTAAAATGGTGGAACCACGAAATGGACCAACTATTCTGCAAAAGAACTTGGAGTTTTGCTTACAAAGTAACTTCACTGTCCATATTCTGTGACCTTTACCTTCCCTTGCTAGGCATATACTCCTAGGAGGTCAATGACACAAAGACCTCATTCACACCAAAATGTTAATAGCAGCCTATTCTGTGTTACCAAAGAATTGGAAACAAACAGATGTTCATAGATGGAGGAAATGACTAAACAAACCGTTGTATGTGGATATAATGTAATATGTCTCGCTACATTGTAGCAAATGATGAATAGGAACAATGCAAAGAAGCATAGGGAAGACAGTGAATGAACAAAGTGGGGTAGTCAATTTCCAAGGTTTAGAAGAAGGATATAGGGGGAAAATTCACCCAGAAAGCAAGGGAAACTCTGAAAGAACACAACTCTAAAGATGTCAAGGAAAATAATTCCCACCAGGGAGGAAAAATGCCAGTTGTCTTAAGAGATTGATATGAATGCACAGGAAACTCTCCAAGCAACTTAAATTTTAAAAGATTTGTACAAAAGAGAAAAATTAATCCAGGTGACAAGGAGGTCATCCATGGGCTTATAAAAAGAATGAACCAGGGTGCTAATGCTCTGAATGAGGTGAGCCTGGTGAAGGAAGTCAAGGAAAAGAAAAAGTGCTTTTTAAATCTATGTAGGGGGAAGGTGAGATCATGCTGCATAGGGCCAATGGGACAATTATAACTAACAACAGAAAGCCAAGTTACTCAATTCTGATTTTGTTTTTGTTTTCTCTGACAAAGAGTATGACAGGCTGAGAATATTTAATGAGGAGCGGATACCCAAGATAAGGAAGCCAACCAACAATTGCCCCTGAAGGATTCAAGTCACTTGGCCCAGATGAACCACATCCTCAGATTACAAAAATACTGGAAGATGTGATATAATCTGTTTTTTTTTTTTCACAAGATAGATCTTCAAATATTTGAAAAATGCTTTCATGTTCCCCCACTCTTCTCTTGTCCCAGTTGACCATCCCCATTATGTGGAACAGATTGAGGGGTTCTTCACCACTTAGTAATCAGGCAAGATGAATCTAAAAGAAAACAATCTGGAGTCAAAAGAAATTCAACTTCACTCATGGAAGATGAAAAAAATCATGGTTATTTTAAGTAACTTGGTGGGGCTAGGGGAGGGGGAGAGGAACACATCCCGGTCTCATATCCTTCCTAGATCCTCTACTCTGGAGCCTCTCCATTTCCCACTTTAGTCAAGTCCCAACTTTCTTGGGCTTCAATTTCACAATCTTTTGTAAAATGCGAAACACTGAACTAATCTAGAAGTTCCCCCAAATCAAAATCAATCTCCCTGAAATATAGTTAGCCAATTGTGTTGGTTTTTGAAAATCAGAACATTTACCTTTCTCCAGCCATGCAATAACTACTCCTCTGGTTTTCCAGAAACTTTTAAATAATACTGACTGCTCCCAGGGAGGAGGGGGCACTATCCCAAGCTCCAAGTTTTTAGTTCTGTTATTTTAGAGCTAGTTTTGGGGGTCTTCCAATGTGGTATGATCTAAAGAGAGGTGTGGTCACTGCTCTTCTGGTCTGTCCTCTGGTCTTTGAGTTACCACAAGTATTGTTTTCTGACCTGGAACTGTGACCAGATTCCCCACTCCCCTTTATCCAGAAGCTCTAATGGGCTAGTGCTCCTTCTCACCCTAGGATGGCAACCTGGAACTGAGTATGGGCAATGTAACAGAGTTCTGCATCCAATACCAGCAAAGGGTCCCCTGTAATTTCCTTCTTACCAGCTGTTCAACCCCCTTACTGGCTGTGGGCTGAGAGCTCTGGAAGTTGCTGCAGCAGATTCATTTCCCACCAAAACTACTACTGGCTTACCCCTGAGGCCCAGGCCTCACTGCTGACTTGCCAGAGATCAAGGCCTGTGTTTCTGACTTGCCAGGAGAGGCATGCACTGGATTGTGGTCCCCTCTTATCCCAGTGAGACTGATCATACCTACCAACTATTCAAGCTGTCTTGGGCTTGCATATTGTTTCACCCCATCCTTTCATTGGTTCTGCTACTCTAGAGGGGAGTTGGGAGAAGACAGTGAGTCCCTGCTTCTACTTGGCTCAACCTCTGTGGGGATTCATTTAAGTGTAGGTTGGATCTGAGGGTCACCAAGTTTTCTTCCATCTCATAACAATTCTGTGATTCTACTAATTTTTTTGCTTTACACTTTGTCCTTTTCATCAGTTCCTCAAGCTCCCCAGTGAGGAAATTCCCTCTACAAATTGCAGACAATTTACTTTCCTTCCAGACTACCAACTGCTATTCTGAAATTTACAGGGTTAGAGAAGTCAAATGACTTGGCCAGGGTCACATAGCAAGTCTGTGTGAGAGACAGGACTTAAAGCCAGATCATCCTGACTTCAAGACCACGTTGCCTCACTTGATGCTAAGATCATGAGTCAGAATAAAAATGCAAACTATGAATTACTTCGGCAGCTAGCTCAAAATTACCTGTTCCATTAACCTACTTGCATACACAGAGGATTACTAGATATTTTTGTCATGTTCCAGGGACATGCACTCACTTTTAGACAAATACAATATACTTGGAAACCATTCAAAATTTAAAATTTCACTTTAATTTTAACTGAATTTTAAATTCCAAAATTTTAAAAAAATAAGCTTGCATCTCGGGGACTTCACATTTCCACCATTCGAATAACTCCTTGCTTAGCTCCAAAGTTAAAAGTCACTCCTTGCCAAGATGGTGTGTACCAGATGTACTGAGAGAAAAAGGCATCCTATTATACCATCCTGTTTTCCCACATAAATATGCTTTCTTTCATATATTAAAAACCAGGCCTTTCTCCCTCTCATCCGTCCTGAGGCTGTCATAGCCTTACTCCTAATAGCGATTGCATTATGTCACTGCCTAACTCACAAGGCTCCAGAATCTCCTGTTGGAGATTTGACTCTGGCATTTAGGAAGAAAGGAATACATTTGCATTGCCACAATGTTGCAAAAGAAGGAAACGATCAAAGACTTCTTGGCATCAACACTAACCTTTTGCATTTGACTTTCAAGATACTTTGTAACACTGCCTTATTCTCCCAGGCTTCAATACTCCTGCCCAAGTAAGGCCTCCAGAAGGTCCCTGAAATATGCCATGTGCACTTTCATCTTCGTGCCTTCAGTGACTACATCCAAATCCAATGACACCAATTCAATCACTTCCTCTCTGACTGCTCCAGCCTTTAAAGAACGAACTTCTCTGCTTGTACCACATCATTCATCACAGAGGCAAGAGGGAATTTTTTGGATGAAAAACAAAAAAACAAAAGAAACTTCCAGGGGGCCCTGTGAGGTCATAGAACATAGGAAGTTTACAGGGAATGGAAAAGCAATTCCCTTTTCCCTAGATGCCAAGGTGGAAAAAAGGAATAAATTTGTGGAAAAAAAATCAGGTGGCTTTGAGGCCTCTCCCCTGCTTTTTGATAGGTGTCATAGGTGAAAATGTTACTTCACACAAAGGCCCTTATGCTTCATAGACCCACTCCCAACAGTGAAGTCTTCTGGCTGAGTTGTGGGTTCCTGCTTTGGTGTTGCTGCTTGTCCTTAGTTCTTGACATCAGGAAGGTGATGTCATGACTTGCAAGAATTGGATTTAAGTGAGGCAAGGCTGTGCAAAGTCACCAGACTCACTTTTCACCATCTGGATCCAGAGGCAAGTGCTGGTATGTCAACACACACACCATCACTGCCACCACATGTGAGAATGGCTGGTAGATAAAATCTCAAAAAATCAGACTCCTTTACTCAAGGGTAAGTCCACATGCAGGCCTGTTACCCAAAATGGTAGAAACACCTCCTGACGGCCATGTGGTAAGCTTCAAGCTCCCTATCCTACTTATGCTACATGGCTCCAAGAAGAAATGAATGCCAGCCAAAATATGCCCAGAAGTTGTCTCTCCAGTTCCACAAAAGTCTGTTCAGTTAAGGCTTCCTTACTGTGAGATGCCAGTGATAGAAAAAGTCACCCTTTCACCATATCCTCCAGCACAGGCTCACTCTATGCAGTTTACTTCCTTCCCTGGAAGTAATAGGAGCACACTTACTTGGCTAGTTCTGCTGTGGCCCATAAGTTTAATTTTATAACTATTCACAGAAATTTCCTTAGACTCTCAATCCTATTATTTATTTCCAACCCAAACCAAGATCTTATTAAAGATAATAAAGACTAGGTGTTACAAAAACAAGGGTTCTTAACCTGGAAGGTCCATGGGTAAATTTTAGGTGGGAAGTTGAAGAACTTGAATTAGAAAATAAATGATATCTTTATTTTCACAAACCTCTAACTGAAAGTTAGAATTTCCTTCTGTCATGAATTTCTTTAGAAACAACATTATTCTGAGGAGTCTACAGGCTCCATCAGATTGAGAAAGTGTTCAATGACACAAAAAAAATTAAGAAGCCTTGTGTTACAACATGACTCGTATGGAAATGCTTTGCTTGGCTGCACATGTATAACCTGTATCAAATTGCTTGTCCTCTCAATAAGGGGAGAGGGAAGGGAGCAAGGAAATTCAAAATTTCATAAGCAAATATTAAAAATTGCTTTTACATGTAATTGGGGGAAAAGAAAATTTTTAAATTTTAAAAAAAGTAACTATAAGAAATCCTGTGTTGAAGGGAATAATTGCCAAGTGATAGTCCTGAGTCATTGACAAGAGGCAAAATTAACTAGCCTCATCCAAGCTCCCAAGTGTTCAGTGGCCCTTCCCAGGTCTACCCACACACTTCCCTGAAAATTCAAGCTGCAATTCTATATGGGGAGAAGGGAAAGAAAGTGGCTCTCTCATTTTGGAGCAGAAGTGGCCGATGCCACTTGCCCCCTGCTTCCAGGATGAGCTTCCAGGCTTGGATGTCTCCAGGTAATCCGAAGAGCTTTCCCTTCAAAGCATGGCAGGCTTAGCTAAGTCTTCTTCAAAGCCCCCTTTATTACTTTATAGTTTTATAAATATTTATCCATTTCTGCTGTTGTTGGAAAGGTCCCAGCAACTGGCCTCCACAACAGTGCCTTTCAGGGGCAAGAAATGTGCAAAAATTTAAGTTTGTACACTATGAAGGGAAGAAATTTTGGCTTCCTTTTTAATTCGTGTATAGACAGAAGTGCTGTGGAGGTTGTCTTGAAAAATAGACTCTGTAAATGGGAACAATGACTAAAGTGAAATTATGTAATTATAACGCCTGAGACCAGAGATATTATAAGAATGCCCCTTTGTTTGAAAAAAAGAGGAAAAAAGAATCCCCTTTTTTTGGAGGAGTGGGGCACTAGAGGTGTGGGACACTGAATGTCCTGGCAGGTTCAATTAATGTGTTAATTTAGCCAAATTTTTTTTGTCTCCTTTTTCTGTCTTGTTAAAAGGTGTGACCCAATGTTGGTAAGGGGGATGGAAGAGATGGATCACACACACACACAAACACATACATCTCTCAAACTTAGTGTTCCAAAAGCTTTAATGCTGTTCTAAGCTACTGAAGCCTCATATGCTGGGTGTGTGTAAGTAGAGCGTATGGGGTTTTACTGGTAGGACTAGTAAAGCATATCCTTCCGTGGTGTCCAAATGCTCACAGTTCTCATTTGCAGCTCCAAAAAGCTGTAGCATGCACATCAGTCACACTCTGGTAAACTACCTCAGTGGGTGGAGCCAAACCAGACTGAAGGTAACTGAGGGTCTCAAACCCATTGATGAGTTAGGAGGATGTCCATTCCAAGCATGTGAACATTGCCTCCAGGTGGAACAGGCAGATGAAAATAGTTTGTTCCAATGGCCATGAAGACGACTAAAGCAGGTGGAGTGCTTAGAGCTTGGTCAGACAGCAGTGAAAATGCCAAGGTCATCCACTGAATGCTGACCCATCACCAGTTATCCTCCTAACTAACTTTTATCTTGCCACTGGACTTCAATGACTGGAAAGTAAGGCGGATATCTTTGTGTAACTCTCCCTCACTTAAATCCAATTCACATGCAAGTTAAGACATCCTGCTCCATGATGTCCTTGTCTTCTCCAAAAAATGAGGGACAACTATATAGAAATATATATTTATATGTAAATTTAAATATATATTTATATATGTATATTTAATATGTACATATTAATGTATATTTAATATATGATATTTATATATATATATACACACACACATGCATGTTTAAGGGTGTATGAATATGTGTGTTAAGATGACATAAAAATAAAATATCAATAAAATGTGAAATTACAAATTAAAAAAGCAAGAAGGCTACTCATCACTACGAAAAACACTAACAAAGTAATTTCAAACTCTACTGGGCTTCCCTACGAGGCAAAAAATAAAATGCTATAAAAATGCTAAGCAATTGTGCTTCTCTCCTCCCCCTCCCCGCCCCTCCACCCCCCGCCGTGTGTGTGTGTGTGTGTGTGTGTGTGTGTGTGTGTGTGTGTGTGTGTGTCCATCCCAATTTGTCCCAAGGTTGAGGGAAATAAAACATCAGCAGGTAGGGACAAGATTAAGTGTTGTTCTATGGTGTCTACACAATTCTGTCAAGTCTTCACTTTATTCCCTATGTCTGTTTGCAGATTAGAAATAAAAGGTCACAGGACCAGGAACTGGAGTGGCTGAATTTTTATGCAGAATTCCTGTGGCTCGCCACAGTAACTAAATGTGTCAAAGGCCCCAAATTAAACCTTACTCATATCTTACGGAGTAATTCAAAACTTCGAGCAGCCTGCTAAATTTTCCACCAGTAGATTCCACGCTGACCAATGTCCTGTCCTAGAACAGAGTGCCAGAGAGAGAGGAATGTGGACTCCATTCCATGGGAAAGTCACTGAACTTCTCTGGGCCTCATACCTCTAAGGTTCCTTTCATCTCTAAATATCATAAGCCTATGAGCACTGGCAATTTTGATCAACAAGCATTTATTAAACACTTAGTTTGTACTCAGCATTGTGTTAAAGTTGGGAAACAAAGCAAAACAAAAAGCCAGAAAACTTTGTTCCCTTTGGAGAAGGGATCTCTTGTTAACGTGGCCTTTGAGCTAAGCCCAGAAGGAATCCAGGGTTTCTAAGAGGTGAAAATGAGGAGGGGAAGCATTTGGGGCACAGAAGACGGTCCAGAGATAGGAGAGGTCTCACCATGTGAGGAATGCCAAGTAGACCAGCATGGCAAGATCACAAAGTACAGTGGAAAGAGACTTATCAGAAAGGTTGTGAGGAACCATTTAAATGCCATTTAATCCTGGAGATTTTGGGGAGTCACTGGAATTCACTGAGTAAGAGGGTGATGTGGTTACCTACATTTTCGGTAAATTGCTTTAGCAGCTGCAAAGACCATAGACTGCAGAGGGGAGAGATTGGAGCGAAGCAAGGAGACAGACAGGAAGGCCTAAACTAGGGGGGCAGCTGTGTAAGAAGGGGACAACAGACAAGACAAGTTATGGCAGAATGAATAACCAAATTTGGCAGCTGGTTGGACATTTGGAGTGAGTGAGACTGAGGAATGAAGGATGACATTGAATGTGACCGGAAGGACAGAATGAGGAGGAAATTCAGATCAGTAGGATCATTGGGGATGGGAATAGGGTTTGAAGATAACGATCCAAGTCACTAGCTTTTATATAGTGCTTTAAGATTTGCAAAACACTTTATCTCATTTATTCTCACAACAATTATATAGAGTATTACTATTTCCATTTTATATATGAGGAAACGGAGGCACTCAGAAATGAAATGACTTATTCAGAGTCACACAGTTAGTGGAGTGAGATTTGAACTCAGGTCTACCAGACTCTAGGTCTAGCCTTATCTCCACCAAGTCACCTAACTGGATGAATTCTATTTTGGACATGTTGAGTTCAAGAAGACCAAGGTACACCTAATTCCAGATGTCCCAAAGGGCACTAAGGATGTACAACTCAAGCTCAAGAGAGACTAAGGTTTGAGAAATAGATCTAGGAATCATCTGTATATTGATGATAATTGAACCCAAGGGAGCAAATGAGATCATCAAGTGAGAGTGTAGAGAGAAAAATAGGCCCAGGGAAGAGTTTTGGAGAGCAGCCATAATGAGTGAGCCTGACAGAGATGGAGATCCAAAGAGGCTGAGAAGGAATGGCCAGACTGGGAGGGTGAGAGCCAAGAGCCAGGAAAGCCTGGCTACCCAGAGAGGGGAAATGCCCACAGGAGAATGATCAACAGGGTCAACTGCTCCTGGAAAGTCAAGAAGTCCCATTAGACCTGGCCATTAAGATGTTATTGGTGATCTGGGAGAAAGCATTTCAGTTAAATGATGAGGTCAGAAGCTAAAGAACAGATTTAAGAGACAGTGACATGAAGGAGGGGGCCCTGAGAGCAGATGGATTTGTTAAGATGTTAACCTGAGACTTGGAGAAGAGACACAAAATAGCTATTGAGAATGGTAAGAGCAAGCAAGAGTTCGTTTTTTTTTTTTTAACAAATATGGGAAACAGGTCTATTAATGGGTAGGGAATAAACCAATATATATGGAGAGACTGAATATTAGAATGAACCAATATATATTTAGAGACTGAATGTTAGGGTGGATGGGGATGACAGTGGGTCAGTCTGAGAAGACAGGAGGATATGAGTGCAAGAATAAGTATAGATTGGTTGCCCTTGGCAAGGGAAAGGGGCTATCTATTCATCAGAAACTGGAGTGAAAGAGAAGGTGGATGTGGAGGAGGACGTGAGATGAAAAGGGAGATTCCTATGAGTGGCCTCAATTTTTTCAGTGAAGAAGGAGAAAAGAGCCTAGGTTAAGGAGGCAAGAGGCTTGAGAGAAGAGCCAGTTGGGAAATGTTATTGTGGTGAAGTGATCTAGAGAACCATGTAAGGAGTAACAAGAAGGCAGGACTCTGCCTTCTCCATCCCAGTACCCGCAGCACCTTCTAGATGCTTAGGATCATAAACTTAGAGCTGGAAGAGAGCTTAGACAATGAGTCCAACCTCCTCATTTTACAGATGAGGAAATGAAGGATGAGAGAGATTAAGTGACTTGCCCAAGGTTACACAGCTAGTAGGCATCTGAAGCAGATTTAGATTCAAGTTTTCCTAAATAAACATCTGTTGAATAGTTCAAAATTTTAAAGGATGCTTTTAAAAGAATTTGCATGCACATAACCCATGTAGAGGGGAAGAGAGTGGATAGAGTGCTGAAACTGAAGTTAGGGAGAAGTGTTTGCATGCACATAACCCACATAGAGGGGAAGAGAGTGGATAGAGTGCTGAAACTGGAGTTAGGGAGCCTCAGTTTTCACATAGATAAAGTGAGGAAAACAATAGCCCCTACCTCACAGGATTTTTATGGGGGTCAAATGAGAGAATACATGTATAGTGTTTTGCAAACCCTAAAGCTCTGTCTAAAGATTAGTTATTCGAATTACGTGCATCTGCTGAGTACAGCCAAAAGTTAATCAAAAAAGGTCATCAGAGAGTAGTTTATATAAATCATTCAAAATATCCACTTTCAAAGCATAAAATGATTCAAGCCTTTGATGTCCTTAATAAAGGCTTCATTGAGAGAGTTCTCAGATCAGTTGACTGGTTTATTTGACAAATCTGGCATTTCCACCCCACCCCAGAAAAATCCCCAACTTAGTATACATAAGAACTACTGAATTTAAACACATGTATACATAACAAAAATTTCAAATATGACTATGGTTCCAGAGCTGCATTCATGAAGTCTGCTTGGCTAAATCTGGCTCCATTATTAGCATCTGGGTTAGTACCAACTTCTAAGAATGTGCCAAGAATCATACATGGACAAAGAACTGATTAGAAGGGTAGGGTTCACTTGGGAAAAAGAAAAGAAGAAAAGGATCACTGGACACAAAAGCATTCATGACTCAGGGGCTATTCAATGATATCCTATTCAGTCAGGGCACAATGAAAGGCTCCAGTCAAGGCAGGCTGGGCTCCACAGTGGGGAATGCCAAGGGACGATCCTGGTGCCTCAGTCTGTCATACTTGAGCACTCAGAAAAGAAAACCAGACCATCTGTACGAATTCTGGAGGGTGAGAAACAGTCTCACAGGACAAGAAAACATGGTGTGTTTTTGTGTGGTTTTGTTGTTGGGTGTTCTCCTACTCTCCCTGAAAGATCTTTCATTCGGACCTCACTTTTGTGATAAAATAATGCCTAGAAAGCACTCTCAGTTCAAGCACCGCCTTCTCCATGAAGGCCTGTCTTCAGCACTCCAGCTGCTACTGCCCTGACATGCCAAACTACCCTGTACTTACTGTGCCTATACTCGATATGTCCATGTTTTCTCCCTCAAGAAAAATGAAGCCTCTTGAGGACAGGAACAGTTTCTTTTTTTGCCTTTGGATTCCTTGAATCTAACAAAGTACCTGGAATAAAACAGGCACTTAGTAATGCTTACTGACTGATGGAAAAAGTCCAGGAAGTGGAGTACAAATAATCAAACATAACACCGTACATAGCCAGGAGCTGGCTTTTTTCCCTTCTCATGAACTCATTAATTTTATTTAAAATACTTTGTTTTATTACTAATGTGGAGATATATTTTGCATGATTGCACATCTGTAAATTAAATCAAATTGTTTGCTGTCTTGGAAAGTGGGGTAGGAAGGAAGGGAGGGAGAAAATTTTGGAACCCCAAATCTTATAAAGAAATGAGTCTTAGAATTGTCTTTACATGTAATTGGAAAAAAAATATTATTTTAAAAATAAAAGATTTTTTTGTTGGACAATTTAAAGTATTCATAACAACTATAAATGACTAAGTTATTCTGAGTATTATAAAAACTCAAATCAGCTACAAAGGACCTAAGAAGATAGATGCTATCTATCTCCAGATAAAGAATTGATATAGAAGTATGCATAGCATGAACTTATATGTGTGTGTGTGTGTGTGTGTGTGTGTGTGTGTGTATGTGTGTGAGTGAAATGGTGGCCTTCTCTAGTGCAGGATGGGGAGGGAGGGAGATAACTTGGAATTAAAATATAACAAAAATTAAAAAACATAATAAAAACAAATAGTAAAACAAAAATATTGAGAAAGGAAAAGGATTTGTTTAAGAAAATAAAGTGGCCACTGTATGATCACAGGGATGGGGAATAGAACTATGATTGAGTTCGCAACAGAGGAGGGATCAGAATCCAGGGTCTTCCTAGATTTGCTCACTATTTTTTACACCATGGAAGCTCTCCGTATAACAATGACCAAGAAATTTGGCCCTGGAGAAGAGGTGAGGCCTGCCGAAATAGCAAGGACAGCTTTCATACTGCAGTGTTAGGGGTTAGTCAGAGAATCTAGAAAAGGGCTGAGACCTCCTGACTCTCAATCCAGTAATCTCCTGGCTAGACCTCTAATAGTAAAACTTAGCAGCCTATGCTAATTACTCCCGGGAGTCCTTCATTCCCACCTCCTTCTCCCAAGATTGTTTAATGAAAGCCTTTCTCAACTCCAAAGACCTACTACCTGGAAAGTCACAAGTAGAGAAAATAAAGGCTTCTGGCCCACAGCCTTCTAATGAAAACAGCTTTAAGAGGCACATTGTAATTAATTATTTCAATTACTAAGGAAAAAATCAGCACATGGGGTAGGCCATGAATGTGGCCAATTATTCCAGGGAGAAATTCCTCCAAATTTCCCCAGTGAGTCTTATCAGAAGTCACTGAAATATTTTTTGATTGACAGAAATAGATTACACTGAACTATGTCAACCCAGATTAGGACAGGCTGGGAAAACAAAGTTGCAAAAGAAAGAAGCCTTAAGAACAAGAAATTATTTTAATAAAAATGAAAGTGAAATCTTTAGCCCCAGGATTTGTTGGTCCTGTAGACAATGAAACTCCCCATTATTTAATGGCTCCACCATCATGATCCTGGCAATTATGAAAATGGCCGGGGGAAATTTAGCAATTAACTCCTTTTTTAGCCTCTCTATAAGATTAGTCATTTTCTTCATAGAGTCCTATAAGATATAAAGTTATTTTGGATGTGCAGAAAGTCTAGTGCATTTCTGATGGGGAGAATTTCCACAAGTATGGAATTTTTCTAAGTATTTATTTGTTCAAAGACAAAGATCAGAGAGGTGGCTTTTTTTTTGGAGGGGGTGCTGTTGGATTTTTCAATTGTGTCTGATTGTTTGTAACCTCATTTGGGGGTTTTCTTGGCAAAGATACTAGAATGGTGTGTCATTTCCTTTTCCAGCTCATTTTACAGGTGAGAAATTAAGGCAAAGAGGGTTAAGCCACTTGCTTAGAGATACACAGCTAGTAAATGTCCAAGGTGGATTTGAACTTATGAGAGATGAATCTTCCTGATTACAAACCCAAGTCATTGTGTCATCTAGCTGTCATCACCAGGGAGTTTTAGTGGATCACAAACTAACAACAATAAGTCAACAGTGTAACAAGACAGACAAAGGGGAAACTGTCCTGGAATAAGAAGAGAAACTGAGGCCACCAGAGTTAAATCTCTTGCTCAGGGTCACACAGCTAATAAGAGCCTGGGGCCAAATTTGAACTCAGGTCTTCCTGACTCCAAATCCAGCACTCTGTACTATGGTGCCACCTAACTTAATTGTCTCCAAGTATTTTAAAGCCTATCAGAGAGAAGGTCTAGAATCTAGGTAAGGCCTTTTGACGGAGTCCAACTTTGGACTCCGTCAAAGGGCCGCACCTGAAGACCTAGAGGGCTTGAGGTCACAAGTTCCCCACCCCTGGTAGACTTAATCTGTTCCTGAGAGCATATCCCATCAATAAAGCTTTGTTGATGATTTATTTAAGAGTGCAATGACTATTAAAAAGAACACAAAAAAACAAGCCATACTCTTGATTGAGAGTAAGCATGAGAAACCTCTCCCTTCAAACCTGCTAACTTCAACCTGAAACTTAGTAAAGATTTACTCTTGACTCCTCAGTCTGCATCACCATATACATTCAATCAGCTGCCAAATCTTGTCTTTTTTTAATCTTTGCAACATCTCTGCCACCCAACCCATTCTCTCTACTCACACACCTAAGAACCTTGGTTCAGTCAGGCACGTCCTGCATTTAATCTCTTTTCACTTCCCTTCATTCTCCACACTCAAGCCAAAGGGATTTCCTCAAGAGCATCATTCCCCCTATATGAGAGATCCTAGTGCCTTTTTTTTTCTCTCAAACTCACAACCCTGCTCCACCAGAACTCTGTGGTCCATCCAAACTGATCTTATCTTTGTTTCCAACCTCCAAGCCCATATTCTGAAGGCATGCCTCCTTACCTGTATCTCATAGAATCTTCTCCTCCTACGGTAAAGCTCAATCATCACCTTTTACACAAAGTCTTTTCAGATCCCCTTACCTGCTAGCACCCTCCCTCAAGAAACCTTGTGTTGAATTACTGTTTATTCTGTGGGTGTTTGTACATACCCAAGCATATTACATAAGATGTGCCCACATCAGAAAGGGTGCTGGACTCTATGAGCAAAGCAGTACTTAGACAGCACAAAGTAAATGTAGGATGTGCAAATCTGGAGTACCCGCCCCCAAAATTCATACGGACTCTGTGCCCAACTTGTGGTAGAGCATTCCGAGCTCATATTGGTCTGACCAGCCACAGTCTCACACACTGAAACTTCACTTTCTCATGGTGATGTCATTTTGGTCCTCTTCGAAAACAAAGGACAACAAATCAACCAACCAACATACTACATATCATATACTTCTATGTCCTTCTTGTTTTCCTTTTAGAATTTAAACTTCTTGGGAGCAGAGTTTCATTTATTCTAGTAATAATAGCACAGGAATTTATATAGGTCTTTATACTCTGAAGTGCTTTATACATGTTGTTTCACTAGATCCTCCCCCAAATCCTGTAATATATTTGTATGCTATTGTCTAGAACAGTACCCAGTACATAGTCTTTAATAAATACTTGTTGACTGATTATGTAGCTTGAATGGAAAGTGGCTTTGAACTTCAACTGAGGAGCTGCACCATCACTGACTAGGAAGGTTTTGCCAGTCACATACAGACACACAGACACCGCCCCCTCCCCCCATAGCCAATGCTACCTTGGTGCACGCACATGCACGTGCGTGCGCGCGCGCGCACGCACACACACACACACACACACACACACACACACACACACACACACACCCCTTCCTAACTGCCAGCACCACATCTCTGTTGAAGACGGCTGAAAAGACTAGTCAAGACTAGTCATGAGAGAAGTGGAGAGATAGGAGAGGAAGTATATAACAGGCATTTTTCTTCTACAGCTGAGTAATATTCTCCATTTCTTACATTTACAGGGATGGCAAATTTGGAAGAGTGATGTGCAGAAAGGGCACAGTCCAATCTATCTTTTTTTTTTAAGTTCTACTGATGAGAATTTTTAAAAAATCAATTCACTTCCTTAAAAGAACAGAATTTTTTTTTTAATTCAGGGTTAGGTAAAAATATTGTAAACAGTAATGTGGAGGGAAGTTCTTATATCTCTCTGCTACTTGTGAATGGACAGCTTTTATCTCAAGGTGAAGGTAAATGTGTAGTCTCCTCTTTGGCATCTCCCATTCTAGAGCTGTTTGTCCTTTATGCTTGAAAAGAACCAAAATGACATGACGATGTTGGGGTCAATGTACAGTCTATCCCGCTGTGGCTGATCATACTAATAACATGAGCTCAGAAGGCTCCACCACATCTTGGATACAAATAGTCTGTATGAGCATTTGCACAACTCACATTTCTTTAGAGCTACCGTAATTCTGCTTTGCTCACAGAGCACAGCACCTTCTGCCTTATTTGATACAGGGACACCATGCTGGATAATCCTTTATCTGTATCTCCCATGTCTCACAATCAATACCAAAATTCTTCCGAGAGACTTTGAGGGTGTCTTTGTGTCACTATTTCTGA
Organism: Potorous gilbertii; assembly: GCA_028658325.1. Classification (NCBI taxonomy): domain Eukaryota; kingdom Metazoa; phylum Chordata; class Mammalia; order Diprotodontia; family Potoroidae; genus Potorous; species Potorous gilbertii. The sequence continues at coordinate 111,795,114 of CM053774.1, forward strand.
CTATTTGTGCGTAGTAAATATAAATGAAGGGGATGGCTCAAGTTCATCTGCTACTATGAAGAACCAAACTTCTCATTATTAATGAGGCCCTCAGTTTTCCATCCCCCATACCCCATTTAAGATTCTGAGAGCAGAGTCTATGTGCAGTATCTCTCCCCAGCCTTTCCACACTCTAAACATGCAATATATGGAATTTATTAAAATGTTAAAACCTGTCATACAACTCATCCATCTGGTAAAGACTAAACAAATTCTGTTACATGAATGTAATAGAGTATTATTACACTATATGAAATGAGGAATATGATGAATTTAGGATGACATAAACTGCTACAGGATGAATGAAAAAAGTATAAAATGGAAAGAAACATTTGAACACTGTAAATCATGACCCTCTTTCACTGATAAAAAGAAATGTTCTTACACACATCAAAATATTTTTGGTACCTTTTTTTGTGGTAGCAAAAAACTGGAAACAAAGTAGATGTCCATTGGTTGGGGAATGGCTAAACCAATTATGGTATATGAACATAATGGAATTTTATTGTGTGATGAGAAGCACTAATGAATATAGTGAATACCAAAAAGCACAGGAAGGATAGATATGAACTGATGTGGAGTAAAGTAAACAGAACCAAGAAAACAATGTATACCATGGCTATGGAAAGAACCACCACAAAGCAATGGAGAGTAAATGTTGCAAAATTATAAGGAACAGTCACAAAATCTGGATGAGAGGACACTTTCACCCATTCCTCGAGGGAGGTAAGAAGTGCATAGGAGGGAAACACTGTGGATATTTTTCTTTTCAAATTATTATTTGATATATGGGATGGCTCTTGGAGGGAAAAGGAGGGACATTGGAAATATAGGCAAGGAAAAAACAAAAGATTGGTTTTAAAAAGTAAAATTTTAAAATAAGATGACCCTCTTTGCAGAGGTGAGTAACTAGGGGCACAAAATATTTTATATATACATATATATATTAGGAGGCATGGTTGATATGATTTTGAACTGGTTTGTTTCCAGCTTTCTTATAAAATTTTTGTTACAAAGGATTTTTTGAAAGGTACAGGAGAGGAGAGGGATATATTCAGACATGATGATATAAAAACAAAAGATATCAACTGATGGGAGTACAGTTCTGCCCCTCTAGATACCATGTCTCCCTTTAACTAGAGAAAATGAAGTTGTAACTTCCTGTTACCCAACAAAGCAAACAGAAACAGAAAAAAAAAAGGGAACACCATAGGCTCAGGTAACAAAATTTGTATTTATTGAAAAACCTTCACTTGATCCTACCATCTGACCAGCTACCATATCCTATCTATATCTGTCTTTTCCTCAGCTAAAGTCATTTAGACAAGATGTCTCTAACTTCCTCTTCTCTTCCTCTGATGAAACCTGTCTTCTGTTTCTGACATCAAAAAGCCCTCTCCAAGTTCCTCAGTGATCTCTGATTTGCCGAATTGAATGGCGTTTTCTCAGTCCTCATCCTTCTTGACCTTTCCGTTGACCATCAGTTTTCATGACTTTGCCCTCTCCTTGTTCTCCTCCTGCCTTAGTCTAATCTTCTGCTGGATTTCCATCCACATCATGCCCACTAATTCTGGGTGTCTCCCAAGGCTCTATCCTGGAGCCTTTTATCTTCTCCTCTGGGACAGGACCAGTTTTCCTGAGGCAACTTCCTTCAGCCCCACTTTGAGAGGCATAAAAAATCCCAGACGTGAAAAGTCTAGGAGACAAGAGCACGTCTAGAGAAGCTACGTGTCACCGTATCCTTGTTGTATATTCTTGCTGTGTTAGGCTGCTGCTTTGTTAAATGTTCAATAACTCATAAGTGTCTCATTTTGTTTTGACACTGAATCTGAAGAGGGTGTTGGCGTGAGAGTCACATCCATGCTGTTTCACTTAGTGCCCTCGTTAGTTCCCATTGCTTCAAACACCATCAACCTGTAGATGACTTATAGATCTATATATCCAGTCCTATCCTCTCCTCTGAGCTCTGTTCCCCTTGATCAGTTGCCTTTTGACATCTTGAGTTGGATGCCTGCGATGAGGATACCACTATCCTCCCAGTCACAGACGTTGGCAACCTTGGTGTCATTATTGACTTCTCACTCTGACTCACCCCAAACAGCTAATCTGTTGCCAAATCACACCATTACATCTCTAATGTAAGTCTACTTTTCTCCACTCCCATGGCAACCAACCTCATTCAGGCCATACTCATTAGGACTATATAATAGTCTTCGAACTGGTCTATCAGCCTCAAGTCTCTCTACTCCAATAGATTAGTTGCTATGCTGATTTTCCTAAAGCATGTTATGTCATACTCAGTAATCTACTACACTCAGTAAATTACTACCTGGTAATCTGCTGCGGTTCCCTATTACCTCCAGGATCAAATTTAAACTCCTTCCTTTGATATTTGAAGCTCTTGTTAACCTGGCCCTTTCTCACCTTTCCAATCTCTTAACACTTTACTCTCCTCTGTGAAGTTAACATTCCAGCAATGTTGGCCAACTTGTAGCTCACTCTTTCTCCTCTCTTTGCACCAACTGTCCCCAGTACCAGGAATGCCTGAGTCCATTTCCTCCTCCCTGACTTTCCTTCAAGACTCTGCTCAAATCCTCCCCTAAAACAGGGGGACTTTCTCTTAGATTTCTGTCTACTTTGTATTATTTATATATTGTCTTTGCCAATAGATTGCAAGCTCCCTCAGGGCAGACACTATGTTTGCCTTTCTTCGCATCCTCAATGTTTAAGACAGTGCCTGACACAAAATAACTCCTCAATAAATAACTGTTAACTTGAGCAGGTGGCTTAGTAGATATCTGGGCTTGGAACCAGGAAAACTTGGGAGTCAAATTTTTCCTCAGTTCATTTATTAGTTATGTGACCTTTGGCGAGTCAATCTCTCTACCTCGGCTTCCTTATCTGTAAAATGGTTATAAATAGCCATACTTATATCACAAGGTTGATATGAAGATCAAACGGGGCAACATGTAGATCATCATGCAAACTTCACAGTGTTACATGAGCACTAATTATTTATCATGACAGTTATATCACATAAAAAAATAAAAAGCAGAGCATCTGACACCCATGAAGTTTGTCTCCTCTACCTAACTGCCTTCTGATTTTCCTCCTGGTCTCAGCCTCAGGTGGGCTTTCCCCAGGTTCTCCTGACCTCCAGAAGCACCAGCTACTTTTACTAATGTTGGCCACTGTGTACCATTACTTGTCTTACCCTATTTACACCTGGGAAAACCTGATTTGGAAATTGACTGAAGGGATTTATAGAGATATTCCTCTTTTGTGCCCTGGGGTAAATAGGAACTAGATAAATGTTTCCTACTGGTGCTGACATGAAGCAGAAAAGAAAGAAAACAGCCATCTTCTTGTTCAGAGCAGAACAAAGGTCAAAATATACTTTTTTCTGGAGTTCTTTCTCCATCACCTACAAAATCAACATTGGCTTTACATAGGCACCTGCCTACATCAGCTCATCGCAAAATATACTCTGGCAGAAGCAGGTTAAATGTCGTAAAAAGGGTCTGGGCTTTGGAGTCAGAAGACCCCAACTATGTCAAGTTATAGGACTCTGAACAAATCATTTTATTTCTCAGTTTATTATCTATAAAATGGGAATAGTAATTTGTACATCTTTTACCTCACATGGCCCTGAAGTAAATGGGATAATGTATACAAAGTACTATATAAATGTTGCCCATTACAGGCATAACTTCAAGATATTAAAGATTCAGTTCCAGACCATCACAACAAAGCAAATATTGCAATGAAGTGAGTCACATGAATTTTTTGATTTTCAAGTGCATATAAAATTAATGTTTACACTATAGGTCCATTAATTGAGTAATAGTATGTCCAAAAATTAAGCCAATGTACATACCTTAATTTTAAATATTGTACTGCTAAAAATGCTGGCCATCATCTGAGCCTTCAGTGAATGGTAATCACTATGGCTAATGGAGGGTCTTGCCTTAACGTTGATGACTCTGAGTGATGAGTGTGGTGTCTGCTGGGACAATTTCATAAAATAAGACAATGAAATTGAAGTTTGATGAATTGATTGAACCTTCCTTTCACTTGAACATTTAAAAGCCATTATAGGGTTATTAATTGGCCTAATTTCAATATTGTTGTCTCAGAGAACAGGGAGGCCCAAAGAGAGGGAGAGAGAGAGAGACGGAGAGCAGCTAGTCAGTGAAGTGGTCAGAACACACACCACACTTATCAAATAAGTTCACCATCTTATATGGGTGAGGTTCACAGTGCCCCAAAACAATTAAAACAGCAACATCAGAGATCACCCTGACACAATAATAACAATGAAAAAGTCTGAATTACCAAAATGTGGCTCAGAGACATGATGTGAGTACATTCTGCTGGAAAAATGGCACCAATAGATTTGCTCAACACAGGGTTGCCACAAACCTTCAATCTGTAAAAAACAAAACCCCTCAAAACATCATAACTGTGAAGCAAAATAAAAGGAGGCATTCCTCTATTATGGTACCAAGGGCAGAATAGATAAAGCGGCAGACAGAAGCTCTCCTATGAAATCCAGAGCTCAGTATGTGGATATTCAGCAAAGGCCAACGTATGATGCCAAAATCAGACTTCAAGGAGAAGGAAGTATAAAAAAGAAACAGGAGACTTCACATAGGCAGAGCTGGTGTGTTTTAGAAATACCGAGGAAAAGGCCTGTGAGGCAAAATTCCTTCTAGCCCTAAAGTCCTGAAATTTCAACCCATTCTATTAATAAACAAATTTTTGTTAGGGTCCTCAAAGTGCTGTGTACTGTGCTAAGAAAACCCTCCATATTTTATTTTCAAAAGACAGGAGCTATACAGATTTCTGAGGATAGAAATAAATGCTATCTTTCCATTAGAATTATGACAATCCAAATTCACTAGTGAAGAGGGGAATCTAATCCAAGCCACCCGAGTAAACAAACAACCAAAACCAATCTAATTCCAAAGAAAAAAATCACAGATTCAGATGCTATCTCTCTCCCTCACTCTTACTGGCCATGTTTTTTGGGGTCCAGTCCCAAAGGTGCTGCTTTGAAATGCTCTCTAGTAAGCCTAAATCTCTGAGGGAGGCCTAAAACCAACTTGGAAACCAAGGCCAACCTCACAGTAGACACTTGGAAAGTAATATTTCAGAGGCCCTTGAAAGATCATTCTCTCCTTTCCAACTCCTTCCCATCCCCCCAAATCAAATGAGACAAAATCCTTACTCCACAATTACACATCAATCTCAGAATCATACACTTAACATTGGGAGGGATCTTATTTCCAGCTTCCTCCTTTAATGAAGAAATTAAAGTCTGTGAAGTTTAGGTTTTGGGGCAAAAAAGTGGTAAAACAACATGCTTGAGACTCAAAACTAGGTCCTGATTCTGTAACATGTGACCTCTATAAAATAGCCCTGGGAAAGGCAGCACAACAGCTTATTCCAAACTAAGGCATAAATGGGAACTCAAAGGACCCCTTCTTGAAAAAATGGTTTTTGAAAGACAAAAAGGAGAGAAAAGTGGTAGGTTATTGAAATTAAGTCTCCAACCCTAAATTTCATCATTTGCAAAATGAAATAACTAAATTAGATGATCAGTTTTCCATTGGAAAAATCCCAAGATATTTTGCACCAAATTTTGTCACTTCTTTTGGACCCTATCCACAATGGGCACCCCCATCCCTTCCTTTTCTGTATTGATTTCTTTCATAAGCTTCTAAAGGGTAGGAACTATTTTCCTCTTTGATTAGCACAGTGCCTGCCACTGACTGAGTGTTAATAAATGCTGGTTGACTTGTCATAATTTTGCCTCCAGTGTTCTCCAAAGTCATGGCATCCATGATAAGTATTAATAAATGCTTGTTGATTTGTCATGATTTTGCCTCAAGTGTTCTCCAAAGTCATGGCATCCAAGATAAGCATTTACTAAATGCCTACTATGTATCAGGTGATATGCTATGGCATTTGTTGGGGGATATAAAGTTTCCTTTCCAAAACCACAACAAAAGAAGTATCCCCTACTGAGGCTGATTTTTTTCAAATGCTTCTTTTCCCTGACAACCTTACCAAACTTCTTTGGGATGTTCATAGCAAAGTCCATGGAAAAAGTTGAGAGGTTGGTTTGACCATCTACAAAAGCCTATTCCCCAGACTGTGACATATGGCTGAGAGGAGAGCCCAGTGAGTTAAATCCATTCATATACACATATCCTGTTTGAAAAAGCAGATGGACAACGAGTTTGGCAAAGAATCACATAGAAGGAGATGAGGCTGGATTTTTTTGGACAACTATGAGCTTCTTTCACCAATCCCAAACTGCTTACTACCACAAAAATTCATCTCTTTAATGTCATTATTCTGTCAATATTGTCACATGGTTACGAATCAAGGATATCGCTGTCTCAAAAGAATCAACATTACATGAAACCCAAAGGCCAATGGGAAGACATGATGAGATTTCAGTAGATTGCTGATAGTGGTGTGTCATCACTCCAAGGATGTGCATGAAAAAAGGTATCAGAGACATTATCAAATACCTGCATAACTAGATGTGAATGGGTCACATGGCAAGCAAAAAGGGAAGACACTGCATTAATTAGTCCCCATAAGATATTAAAAGACCAAGAGCACAGTTAAATAGCTCTCATTGGATAGATTTATGGGAAAACACAGATAAGAATCATGAGGAATAGGAAGGCATGAGACAGTTACCATTGATCTCATATCAGTGATCCAGTACTAAGTTTTTCCCTGACAGACATACATTCACCTCATAGTTTAGGACCAAACTATCCTATGCAAAGAAAGGGAAAGAAAAAAAGTTTAAAAAAAACAATTTTAAGTCACATATTTAAGTCACTCACATTCCTGGATTGGTATGGTACTGATTTAGAAAAAGAAGTTCCAGGCAAAGGATTATTGGAAGAAGGAACTCACCACAAAAGGGAAGTAAAGTGGATTGCAAAAAAAAGAAACAAGAAAAACTGGAGAATTTCAGCCACTAATTGCCCAGGATTCTATTCTAAGAATGATGCAGATGAAAAGCAGAACAGGAACCAGAAATCCTCCAAAAAAAAAATCAAATATTTGTCATATGTAAAGAAGAGTCCAGGAAAAAGGTTCTTTTTTGATTTGTTACTTAACCTATGTAAACAACTTGAAGGTATATACCAGATTTCCTGATAAAGCATCAGTATGGTACAGAGATGGCCCAGTGGATAGTCAGGGAGTCAGGAAGGCCTGAGTTCAAATCCAGCCTCAAACACTTACTCCCTGTGTAACCTTGGGCAAGTCACATAATATCCCTGGGCTTCAGTTTACTCCTCCCAGCCTTTATGTTTCCCTCTAGCTCTCAATCTATATGACCTAGGATTAGGGTCTGCAAGCTGCTGCTGCTGCTGTTTCCCCAAGATCCACAAGGGGAAGCTGTAAAAATGTTTGTATGTGGCTGAGAAAGGCCAAGGTCAGATGAAGTGAAGAAAGATGGGGGAAGCTGAGAAAACAGGGCTGGCTGTGAAGAAGCAAAATGCCCAGAACTGCACGAGTGAGTGATTGAAAGGACATGAAAACAGAGCAACAGTAAAAGAAATAGTTATGTGGCCCTTGGAGATTTACAAAGCTCCTTACATACATAATCTCCTTGGATCCTCACAACAATCTTGTAAGGTCATGCTATAATTACTCGCATCTTACAGAAGAGGAAACTGAGGTAGAGAGAGGTTCAGTTACTTTTTCTGAGGCTAGATGTGAATGCAGGTCTTCCTGACTGTCCAATATGAGTAAAGTCACTAGCAGTTCTTGCAGGTCAAGAAGGATAAGGGAATTACTGATCTAACACAATTGATGGTGAAGGGTATGAAAGATGTAGGCAGAAGGGTCCAAAGTGGTAGAAATGATTCCCTCCATTCTTTGTCTCCTGAGGTCTCTCTGAGGAGTTTAGTGAGTTACCTGGATAAATTTGATGTATATTCTTTAAGGCAAGAAATTTGTTTTCCACACCACAAAAACCATGTTTCTTCTTTTAGCTAAAGTTTTGATTCAAATCACTGACATTTTCTTTCAGTATAATTTACTAAGAACCACATTAACTTCTATTCTTCCAAAATTATAAATAACTTCATCATCTGCATGAAGAGATATTAACAGTATCCAGTCAGATCCCAACCACTTTTCCAAGTTTGTCCCAGGGCAACATGCTTGGGGCTAATCCACACAATTTGAGATATTTCCTAAGTCAGTCTTACATTACCTGCCCTTTCCCTCCCATTAAATGGCCTATGGGACCTGCTTTGAGCTCAGGCCCAGCTGACTGCTGTGAAGGAGCCTAAGTCAAATAGAGGCTGACTCACATGGAGCCCATGGTGAGAGGTGCTTGCCAAATGGGTAGAGCAGGAAGTGAGAGGGAGGCAGAGTTGAGGCAGAGCAGTTAGAGCATGTGAGAAAGAGAGGAATTTTGCCCAAGGGAGCTTGTTTGTGGGGAGGCCTAAGAGAGGGAAGACTTAAGGCTGTCAGGATTGGTGGTGTATATGAACTTCTTTGTTATACCATGGTGGAACTGGCTTTCTGGTAAATAAATAAATATTTTGATTTTGCCTTTGAGGAAAAGAGTTATTTATATTTTGCAAATTTACCCTGGAAATACGCATGCATATTCATAGCAACTGCTATGAGTTATTGCATTGGCCTTACAGAGAGGAAGGCTGCGGTCCAGGGACACAAAGCCCCTGCCTTCAGGGAGCTTACAAATGATGAAGCACTTTGTGCTCAGGATTCTCTGGACAATTCCCACAATGAAGTGGGTAATGAGAATAGATGAAATGGCCCTTAAGGACCCTTTTGATGGCTGCTAAATCATTTAAAAACTAATCTCCTTCACCTACCCAGAAGAGGCACTCCTTTAACCTTTCTTTCTGCTTAAGTTGAGGCCAATAAATTCTTTTCAACCCTATGTACAGCATTGGCAGGTAGAGTTTAGGTTGTGCAAATGATATGAAGCTTTAATCAGTATCAAAGAAAGATATACACAGAAACCCTGAAGGGAGATAAATGGAGCTGTCAAACTTTGTGCTTCATTCCTTTGCATTCCTGTCTTCCCCATATACATTCTCCATTCAAACTGTCTTAATTTATATGGAACGTATTCATAGTAATGAAAAATATTCTGAAATACATGCTAAAGTTCCATTTTAGCACTTTATTCAAATAAAGGAAAACTGAGTGAATTCATTTAAACTACATAGGGTCTAAATCTAAATGCTACCCTGCCTGAAAGCAATCTATTCTATTTTGTAACCTGTTACAGATCAAATCACGAACCCCTTTTCTAGTCCAAGAGACTGAGACATTCTCTTCAGTTAATCTCTACAACCAAGAAACAAAGGCCCCTCTAGGCTTCAGTTTCCTCATCTGTAAAATGTGGAGGTTGAACTAGTCAGTCTCTTAGGATGCTTCCAGTTCCAGTGGTCTATGATTTTGTGACTCTTTGGTCTAAAACAAAATGCTACAGTTCCAACCAATAAACCATCATGATGTTATTAATGTTAATTACTCTCTACTAACTAGTATAGATCACAATTTATAAACACCTTTTCACTTTGTGATTCTTCTCACTGTCCTCCCAAACCCTCTCTAGATGACTGGCCCCAATGGACTGGAAGAAGTCATCTCCCATGTGTCTTTGTTGTTGTGTTTGTCCTTTGTTCTCGAAAAGGACTATGAATGACATCAACATGATGACACAACTTGCAGGTGACTTTAATTTGAGTGAGGGAGGGCTGTGCAAGGTCACCAGCCGCACTTTCTTCTCCTGAGTCATCTGGGTCCAGGGACCTGATATCCATCAGGACAGCTGGAAATGGCCCAGGATGCAATGGGAGATCCTGGCCCTTTCAGGCTAAGGTCTTATCGCAGTCTCACTTTGAGTGAGATACCCTCATTCAATGAATAGGCTTCTTTAAGTAGCTGCTCAAGGGATGGCCCTTTTAATGAAAAAAATCAAATTGGGAAGAGAAGACCTCCAGGTTCAGTTTGTGTGTGTATCTTTAAACATTTCTATAAAGCAGATAATTTTAAATATCCTTCCCCCAACCATTTGTTACATATGAAAGGAAGTTAGGTAAATGATAGTCCCTTCTAGAACGAGAAGCTCTGGTTGGTTTATAACACTTTTCTTAACTATCACTTGCAAGCACTCATTCAAATAGAGATTATGCTGATATTTCACTTCCCTGAGATGTGCTCTAATCTTTCAACCATGGATCACAGAATACAAAGAGCCCTGCTAAATTTCAGTCTGGTCAAATATCAAAGCTCTCCAAAGTGGACACAAAGAGGGTAGGCATTTCTTATGCCTTCTATGAGAAGTTCTATGGCTAAGAACCTCTATCTCTCTACATGGTTATTTGAGAACAGGAAATAAAATTCATGACAGAATCCTAGTGTGACCACTGAAATCTTTCATTTTCTCACTACTTCATCCTGGGAAGGGACAACCCAGTGATGTGGGGGAATATTAAACTTCACATAAAACTCCTGGATTCTAATGTTAGATGGACCAGTGAGATGGCAATGAGATAGGACTCAACTGAGATAATGAACAAAGTACTTTGCAAACTTTAACACAATGAACTCAGGCATTATGTGGAGGGAGGTAATTTGCTTAAATTCTGAAAATTTTGCTTCATGAAGATGTGAGCAGCAATAAAGCCATCTACTTTCTGTCTCCAGTGAAAATAACAAAATGATAAGCTTTGAGATGATAGCTGTTCAGTCATTTTTCAGCTGTGTCCAACTTTTTGTAACCTCATTTGGGGTTTTCTTGGCAAAAATACTGGAGTTGTTTGCCATTTCCTTCTCCAGCTCATTTTGTAGATGAAGAAACTGAGGCAAACAGGGATAAGTGACTTGGCCAGGGTCACACAGCTAGGAAGTTTCTGAGGCCAGATTTGAATTCAGGAAGATAAGTCTGCTTGATTCCAAGCCCAGCACTCTATCCACTACACCACCTAGCTGCCCCCGGGATGATAGACTAGGTCCAAATATCAAGAAGATAATGTTTCCGTGAGCTCTTTTATAGTCACCCCCTCCATAAAAATGCCTTTTCTTGGATAATATAACCATGTACATCCTTATCAATCTATATTTACCAAAGGAAGTTACAGAAATAATAAATGAGATTAAGCCCCACTGGAAATTTCTCCTCATATATGCTGAAATAAAAAAGCACTTTATAACACTAGGATTCCATTTGCCAGTATTGATAGGACTTTTTATTTCAGCTGCCATTCCAAAGCATAAGGTCTTTTTCAGGCACAGAACAGCTGAGCTAGAAGAGTGCCTGAATTTCAGATGCCATGACACTGTGGTACTTATTCATAAATGCATTGTCCCCAAATGCTGAAGATGCTAGGTAAGGGGTTCTTAATTGAATGTTTGTTGTCTCCCCCTCTAGAACATGCACTCTTTGTGAGAGGTTGTTTCTTTGTACTTGTATAGCCAGAGCCTAGGCCAGTACCTAGCACACAGTAGGAGCTTAATCAATCTTTACTGACTCATCAGGATGAATATACCCTACAGTGTAGCAGAAGAGGGTGGAAAAGTTATCACCAAATTAAATTTGAAATGTATAACAATAATTCTGTTAGGGGTAACCTCAAATTGTGTAGACCCCAATCAATGATCTCAGCACTACTTCACCAGACAAAATCATGAGACTAGAAGTCAACCTAGGGTCCATGGAACCCCAAATGGGTTGTGGATAGATTCTAGGTATGAAGGTCTGTGAATTTAAAAATAAAATAGTTTGATACCTACATTTCAATATACTTGGTTTCCTTTATAATCATGTATTTTATGCATTTAAAAATATTACTCTGAGGAGTCCTCAGGTTTTATCAGACTTTCCAAGGAGTCAATGACACAGAAAAGGTTAAGAATCCTTGGTCGAGACAGTGTTCTATGCACCTCCATGAACAATCTAAAAGAGATTTTTAAAAAACAAGTGGCCAAGGGGACATACACAAAGGGCCTTTCCAGAAACTTCACTTGGGAAGAAGACAAGTGAGGAAGACTGACATCAAATAGAAGAGCCCTCTGGCTCTGCAGAGCATGAAACCAAGGATGGCAAATGCTATTTGGAGGAGAGGTCCCTGGCATAGCCTAAGATCAAATGGTTAAACATCGTCTTGATATTTGCTCCTGAGTCATCCACCCCAACACTGGTGGCCCCAGCCCCCATGAGATTAGGAGTCAAGTTGATGTGCTGAAAAATAGCCCAGTTCAGCTGGAAAGCAGAACTACCAAAGAGGGGCTCTTCAGAAAGGATCTCTGACCTACTTAGGAGAGGTGCAGAAACAGGCCTGACCAGACCTCCAGCATAACTGGAGAAATGAGAGGAGCCCTGGGGTCCTGGACTCTGATCTATCTACTCCTGCCTTTATCTGTCATTCAATGACTCATTCATCCTTATACCAGGCCAGGGATTGCAGAAAGGAACCAGAATTTCGAAAAGTATTCTAGGACAAAAAGTGTCACTCTCTTTTGGAGATGCCAATGAAGCCAGCTGGCCATACCTAGGCATGTGGGTCATACCTAGGCATGTGGGTCAAGTGTAACAGAATTGCTATAGAAAGTTTGGGTACTATGTCAAATTGCCTTCTCAAAGATGGGGGAGGGAAGGAAGGGAGAGAAGTTTTAAGAAATGAATGCTAAAAATTGTTTTCACATGTAATTGGGAAAAATGAGTTGGGTTTTTTTTTAATGTTTAGGGAGCACACAATTCTCTTTTATATACACTCGAAATTACTTGACTATGGTGCACTGTTTTTCTGAATTGTTTATTCTTTTCTCCCTTATACATAATCTGTAAAACATGAACCCTTGTGGTCTGGAGTATGTGGTAGCAGGGGGTAAAAAAGGAAAGCGATAACAGGTGACAGGAAGAGTGTGCAGTTACAGTGGCAGCTGCTGGAGGGGAACAGTAATAGACACTGGGAACAGCAGATCGCAGCACTGAGGAAGCCAAGCAGGCTCAGGGACCATGAAAGTCATGAGGTTTCTGCTAGTCAAGTTAGTCGGTCAATAAACATTTATCAGGCACCTACTGTGTGCCGGGAGTGTGCTGAGTACTGGGGATACAGATGTGAAAAAGAAAAAAATCTCTGCTCTGAAGGAATTTACAATATAATAGGGACACAAGAGGAAAGTGAGATTGAAAGAGAAGGTTCTAGAACAAGCATGATGGAAAATTCCAAAAGAGCTGGTCTGGGTGCCCCCTCCCATAGAGGTTCTGGGAGGAGTTCTCCACTCTGACTCCAGTCAGAGCACTGGAGGGTCAACATCTTTATGGTATAGATGAGGAAAGTGAGGCTATTCTAGTGACTTCCAAAGGTCATCCAATTAATTCAGTGCTCTGACTTCAAATCCATTTTTCTTTCCACTGAAGTAGAGTCCTTCAAAAAAGGGTGTGTGCTCAGGTTAGAGTAAAGGCCTCTTTGGGGTTGTGGTGGGGAGAGGAGAAAATGCTTGTTGAGAGATATTGACTCTAACAGCCAAGACAGAATAAAAAGCCAATGATAACAGCAAGGTTTAAACAGGAAAGACCAAGCAAATGGGGAGAACTAATGGTTTAAAGAGTTAAGTTGGTGAAGGAGGGAGAAATTTCAGGGACCTCAATTTGTAAATGAGAGAGATATTGGACATGGTTGGGTGTGAAAGTTGTCAGACCTGCTCAGAAGATTCAGTGCCTGAAGTTAAGACTAAAAGAGAGGGAAAGATCATAAATCAGAGATTTATTGTTAGAAGGGTCCTTAAGGGTCAATCTAGTCCAGACTCAGATTTTTCCAGCGTTCCTCAGAATGTGGCTAAATCTTGACTTAATGATTTCAAAACCAAGAGTACATTTTCTAGAAGTTATTTATAAAGAAAAAGATGTATCCAAAATATGGGGAATGGGGGGAATGGTGCCAAGGTAAGGTAATTAAAAGTACATATAAAAGAAAACTATCCAATCTCTGACCATATGGTCCATAAACTTTCTAAAATCATTCTATCCGACTTCACGAATCTTTCTCTCTTTCTCGGGCCATAAGGCTGCCTTGTGGTCTTCAAAAAAGGGGCATCTTCTCCAATGTTCCACATCACCTCAAAAACTTTGGAGCCAAGGAGTCCACGGAGCCAGTTCCAAGAAACAACTGGAATCCTGGAGAGGGCTCATGAAGAGAACTTTTACACTCAAACATTTACAAACAAATATTCCCTCTTCCCCCATTCCCCACCCCCAACAGACACTCTCAAGAACAACTTGGGGCAACAAATTTTACCCCTAGTACAAGTCATAATATCTCAGTGGCGATCCCACTTTTTATAGGAGAAGTAAAGAAAGCCCTCTAGTTCTGGATCTTCCCCTACTTAGCCTTGTGACCCTGGGGCAATGCTCCAGATCTCTAGTTTATTCTTGTAAAATGATGGAGTTGGAATAAATGATTTCCAATTTCCCTTTCAGATCTAAAATTATAAGACTAAGTCTGTTTAATATCTATAGCACCGTTGGCATTCAATAAAGATGAAACTATGTATCATATTAATATTTATTAACTTTAAATTATGCATAAACAGAGTTCAATACCCAAAATAAGCCTGACACAATTCCTTTTCCATCCTGGAGCTGCAACTCACTTCTTAAAGAGCCATTCACTCAGATGGACATACCACCAATGGTCACTTTTAGCAATCCTCTCCTAATGTTTTGCCTTCTGAAATATGACCCTTGTGAAAAAAAAAACATAGTTCAAAATTTCCATGGGGACAGCCCTGGGGCAACTGAAAGGGTCAAGTGACTCTAATGGATAAGTCAGCAATAATCTGCCCAAAAAATATATTTGAGGACCAAGGAAAACTAAAATGGCTCTGATTGCAGAGGAATGGAGAAGTTGCATTTTTCTGCTTCTAATTTATTAGTAGCTCCTTCCCACTCTCTTTCTTTCAGGATAGGAAACAACATTCTATTTGCATTTTTGTCACTTCCTTATGACACAGCTGAGATTAAAAATTCAACTTCAGTGGTGGTGAAATGTTCTTCAAAACTGACTGAAAAGAAGACCTGGTGGGCCTAACATTGCTAACCCCCCTAAAAAAGTACATAGGAGACACAAAAAAACAGTAAGAAACAACTTGAATTGATAGCAAACCTCTGCACGCATCAAGAGTCAGTTTGTTTCTTGGTTTTTTAAGTGAGTAAGAAAATTAGGAGTAGATTTAAGCTACCAAGGCAGGGCAAAGATTTCCAGGATGATACCACCTCACTTACAGAACCTAATGTCCTATTCTTCTGCCCAATAGATACCCTAGCTAGGAGTGGGGAACCTGTGGCCTCAAGGGCACACGTGGTCTTCTGAGTCCTTGGGTGAGGCCTTTTGACTGAGTCCAAGTTTTACAGAACAAATCCTTTCATTAGAGGAGTTTGTTCTGTGAAGTTTGGATTCAAAGAGTTGCATTTTTGGACCTAGAAGACCACATGTGACCTCGAGGCAGCAGGTTCCCTACCCCTGACAGAGACAAACTTGTTAAATGGTCTCACTCCAAGGTAGTATTGGAGACTGACCCCCATTCTCCCCTTTCCCTGTCCTTTTCCTGCCATCTATTTCCTCTTCTCCCTTCTTCCTTTCACCTGCCCAGATGGCCAGTGCCCTATCCTTGACCTCCCCTTCTGTTGTAGAAAATTTATCAGTCT
Organism: Potorous gilbertii; assembly: GCA_028658325.1. Lineage (NCBI taxonomy): Eukaryota > Metazoa > Chordata > Mammalia > Diprotodontia > Potoroidae > Potorous > Potorous gilbertii. Next base: position 111,810,886 of record CM053774.1, read on the forward strand.
TTCAAGATTCAATTTACATTCCATTTCCTGTATGAAGGTGATTTCTCTTCCAAATGGATCTGTGACATTTGATCTTTCCCTCTCAACTTGGAGCTCAGATAACATTTTGTCTCTCTTATCTTGTTCGACCACTTTGTAGACGGCATGAGTTATTTGTATACGTGATTCTCTTACAAATTCCTTGAGGGAAAGGACCCTTGAGATTATTCCAATAGACTAAATTAAAAACTGTAAAATTGAATACCTGCCCTAAGAAGGGGCTGAAGTCATTCCAAGGAAGGTATAATAGCTAATCTCCCCCAAATGTAGCTGTATTTTATAATAGCACTAAAGTCAAACCAATACCATGCAGGAAGGCAGGTATGAGAGAGAGGTACCTTCGAGGACCAAATTTCAGATGAACAATTAAGGATTTACTAGGTAAGTTTGGTAGTTAGGGGCTTCAAGAAAAAGGACACAAAAGGACAAAGAGTCCAAGAGGTAAAGATATAATATCACTCTCACAATCACATTCAGAGAATATTCTGATTCTCATCAATAGGGAGGAACTAGTTGTTGGAGTAGAAAGGATGGGATGCAGGGCCTCTGCATCATAGAGTTTGTGATAGAAAAGAGGAAATCTGGGCAGGATCCCATGGAACAAAATACTTCCCAGGGAAGTAAACCCAAAGTGGGACAGGAGATGCTCAAGAATGAATTACTGAAGACACAAAGGGAAACTATTCCAATGAGGAAGGAAAATGTGATTAAACCTTTGTTTGGGGAAGGGGGAATGAGATGATGAGAAGAGGTACTTTTTTCCTATTTTGCTTCTGATTTCTCTTTTTTTTTTTTTACACTAGAAATGATACATCCAAAAAAAACTAACTAAAAAGGAATTGATATCTAAGATATGCAAGATTGTAGGAGAGGATCTCATCTCGCTGCTTTTGATGAATTCAAGTTACCTGGCCTGGATGAATGATTACATCCTCAGATCCTGAACTTACTGGCAGATATGACTGCGGAGCCACTGTCAATGATGTTTGAAAATTCAGGGAAAACACAAAAAGTACCAGAAGATTGGAGAAGGGCAAATGTCTTGGTTTTCTGTTATCTATGGCCAGTGCACTGGATGTTGAGTCCAAGGAAAATTCTAGAAGGTGACATTAAAGCAATGCTAAGCAAATATCTAGAAAGGAAGTAGGAATTACAAAGAACCCTAATTGCTGTCTAAAACAGGTCACATCAGATCAACTTCAATTCAGGAATATTAAGCTAGTAGAGGAAGAATGGCTGAGGGCAGTTACCCTAGATTTTAGCAAAACTTCTGAGAAAATATCTCATGCTATTTTTATAAAGATGGAGAGGTAAAAATTAGACACTATAATATGATCAAATGGATTAAGAACTGGTCGACTCATAGGAGCTAGACTCATAGAACAAGTTGTTAGTGGTTCAATGTCAACATGGCAGGAGGTTTCCAAGGGAACTCCTCTGAGATCTTGGATCTGGGCTACTTAATGTTTCTATCAGTGACTTAGAGGTATAGATGGTATGCTCACCAAATTTACAGATGATGCAAAGATGGGGACACATAACATAGTGAATGACAGTTAGTATCCAAAAGGATGTTGACAGGCTAAAATTATTGGATTGAATCTACTAAGAAGAAATACAACATCAACAGTCGGGTATTAAAAAATCAACTTCATAAGAATAAAACAAAAGAGGAATGGATAGACAGGATTGTTTTAAAAAAGTATCTGGGGATTTTAATGGACTTCAGGCTCAATGAACCAGCAAATTTGGGGTTTCATTAAAAAGGACACAGCTTCCAGGAAGTTGGAGGTGACAATTCCAGTGTACTCTCCCTCATCAGACCTGATACTGAATACTGTGTTCAGTTCTGAGGTCTATAGTTTAAGAAAGACTAACCGGAGAGTGTCCAAGGAAGGCGATTAGACTGAGAAAAGAGTCTTATCCTATGACTCATGAGGAGTCAAGGAATGAGGCATGCTTAGGATGGGGGTAAGAAAGAAGACTGGGGGTAAAGGTGTAGGAACAAGAAAGTATCTTCACTTTATCTGAAGGGCTGTCCCATGGAGGAAGGACTTAGATTTATTCTATCTGGCGATAGAGGAAACTGGAGTAATGGGGAACAAGCTTAGGATTAATGTTCAGCAAAAACTCTTTCAGCACTGGCACTGTGAAAAGTGACAGGATATCTCCATAAGGGGCAGGCCCCCTGTCCTAGGAAGTCCTCCAGCATACCTTGTGGGTGGCTTAAAGATTCATTTTGATTATGGGTTAGACTGAAGGGTCACTTCCAACTCTCAAATTTTGGAATCCTGTGATTATCCAACAGGCAACAGTTTATGTCCCCAAGGTCATTTTGAGTGTACTAAATAATTTTTCCTATGCTTTTTCTACTTCCAATTGTTCAAATATGAAGTATTTCATTATGAGAGCCAAGATTTAAGATGACTTTAAGCCTATCTTCCAAATACCATATAGAAAAAAGATGGCTACCTTTATGAACTATGACTTTTATATATGACTAGGACAAATTCAAACCTAAAGAAAGCATGTAGAAATACAAATATTAAATGTACTCATAACTATAATAAATGGTCCCTGTATTTTTTGGTTTTGCCTTATATATTTTAAATAGAAATCTCCAATATACTAGAGATCAGGAACCAAGTTCAGAAACAAAATATCTTCATTCTCAAAAGAAAAATGTGCACTAGTGTGAACAATGAAGTTAGATTTTTAAAAATGACTTTGATGGAATGCAGGGTCAATCTGATATTAAGAAAAAGTTTAAACATAATAGTCTATATTAAAGGTAAAATTAAATCATATGATTATATCAGTAGGTGAAAAGTCTTTTGATAAAATTCAGCACTGATTTCTGTTTTAAAAAAGTAAAAAAGCACTGTAATAAAGAGACTTTTCCTTAATAATGGTTAATTATTACCTATCTACATAAAATCAAGAGCTAGAATTATTCATAACAGAAACCCTAAATAAAGGCTTTTCCAATAAGATCACGGGTAAAAGGATTTCCTTAGTACTAGAATTGCTAGCCAAGTAAAGTAAGTTGAAGGACTAAATGCGGGCAAAGAGAAAACAAAATAATCAGCATTTACATATGGAATGGTCTCCTTAGAGAATCTTGGAGAGTCAAATACAAAATGAATCAAAACAATAACTCCAACAAGGTCATAGAATATCAGCTGAGTCCATGAAAATCATTGGCCTTTATGGAGAGTACCAAGAGAATCAACAGGAAGAGACAGAAAGAGCTATTCCATTTAAAATAACTACAGCACATATAAAATAACTGGGAGTCAATCTACCCAGACACTCCAGGAACCATGTAAATACCACTATAAAACCCTTGTTATAGAAAAGGAAACAAACCTAAATAATTTGAGTGATATTAATTCCTCTTAGTTGGATCATGCCAATATTGTAAAAAATGACAACACTACCTGAGTTTATTATTTAGTGCTAAACTCCCAAAGTGTTCATTTAAAGAGCTAAAATAAATAATAAAATTTATTTGGAGGAAGAAAAGAGGAAAAATTTCAAGGGAAATAATAAAAAGAAGTAGGAAGGAAGGGTGCCTAGCAGCACCACATCCTAAATGCTAATAGTAATCATTAAAACTATGTGAAACTGGTTAAAAAATAGAGAACTAGATCAGAGGGACAGATAAGAAATGCAAGATTCAGAGGCAGAGGACAAGAGCAGCAGGATGTTTTATAAACACAAATATACAACTACTGGGTGAAGGACTCACAGTTTAGTTGGCAAAAACTGGTAGATAACATGTAAAGGAAGCTGGCAAAAATGAAATTTAGACCAAGATCTTACTCTGCATACTACATGATTAGATAAAAATGACATCACATATAAATTATAGGAGTAGAGAAGCAGATAACTTTCAGAACCCTGGAAAGGAAAAGAGTTCTTGGCCAAATAAAGGATAGAGAGGAACATGAAAGATAAAATAGGCCATTTTGATTACATAAAAATTGGAAAGCTTTTGCACAAACAAAAACAATATAGCCAAAATTAGAAAGTAAACTGTTAAATGGGAAAATATTTTTGTAGCAAGTTTTTCTCGCAAAATACTATCTAGGGGATGAATATAACTATTTTGGTGCAATTTTTCAGTGGATCAATTTTCAAAGGATATGAATAGGAAATCCTTTGGTAATAGGGAAAAAAAGCAAATTATCAGAAGTAATTCCAAATAAGAGAAATGTACATGACAGTACTCTAAGGTTTCCCCTCATACTCTTTAAATGGGCAGAGACAATTTTTTAAAGAAAGAAAAATTACAACTGTTGGAGGGGATATGGGAGAATAAGCACAAATAGTGCACTGTTGTTAGAACTGAGGACTGAACCAACCATTCTGGAAAAGAATTTGGAACGAGGCCCCCAGTCACTAAGGTACACATCCCAGTTGTTTCAGAAGTACTACTATTAGGCTTATACCCCCAAAAGAGAAAAGACAGAAAGAAACAGTATGTATCAAAATATTCATAGCAGCCTTTTTTGTTATACTAAAGAACAGGAAACTAAAGGAGAGGAGAATCCATCAATTAGGGGAAGTCTTAACAAATTATAGTATATTAAAAGTATTGTAATGTATTTATTATTGAGCTATAAGCAATGATGAAAAGGACAGATTCAAAGATTTGTATGAATTGATGCAGAGTGAAAGGAAAAGAGCCAGGAGAATTACTCATACTATAACATTGTAAAGAAAATCAACCTTGACATACTTAAGAACTCTGATCAAGAAAATGACTTTCAATAATGAAACATTCTACCACCTCTAGATGGGGAGGTGAGACTCCAAGAGTGCATAATGAGACATATTTTTACAATTATGGCTAAGAAGTAGATTTTACACACATATATACTATCTTTTAGGGAGGGCTTTTGGGGGGAAGTGGAGAATTTGTGGAGAGGGAAAATGACGTAAAATAAAAGAAGGTCAACAAGGCATCTAAGAAAATGAACAGAAGACAAAAGGAAATTTAGTAAGAAATAAATAAGCAGAACATATTTTTAAACTAATGTGATGAATTTAACAGCCATGAAAAACAAAGCTGGTTGTAATGAGAACTGCAGTTTTTATAACAACTCTTTTTTTGATGTTCTTTGCCTACCAAGTTCATAATATTAATAATAAATTACATGGGGATCATAAGTCTGAATTCCAGAAAATGATACTTGGAAACTGAACAAAAAAAAAATATCACCACTTCCCCACCCCATTCACGTGATTGGGGCAAAAGAAGGTACAAAATGACTCAATATAGACAGATTCTCTGAAAGTTACCATCAAAAATAACTTCTGATTGTTGCCAAATAATGGACCCCATTCATCAGTCAGTGAGTCAAGTCCATCCCCCCCCCACCCCGCAAAAAAAGGAACCAATGAGCAAAGTGTAATTCTCCTGACAAAGTCATTCATCCTTAGTATGCAAATAATCCACTCAGGATTTACTGAATAATATGTGGTTCCTTTCTTCCGAGAGTTACAACTTAGCAGGGAAATAAACACAAAATTCTACTAGACACCGGAGTCAAGTAGGAGCTATGCACAGTTGCCCCAGAGCAGGGCTTACAAGGAGTATGATGAAGGGCACTTTTAGATGTGACTTTTTAATAAAATTTCCACATAAGTCATCCTCCAAAGTGAGACCAAAATTTTAAATACAAAGAAGATGCCATCTTTAGACTTTGCTTAGGCTATACAAATGGATTTGGACAGTCCAGTTTGATTGATTGTTAAATGAGTGGTCTAAGAAATAAGAACTATGTAAGTTCCAAGGAAGGAGACCTCACTGTGGGTTGGATTGTCAGTGAAGGACTCCATGGAGAAAATGAGACTTATCTGGCCAGGTTCTGAATAGGTAGAGAAGGTGTGTGGGGAGGCGGGGGAGAGGAGAACCATAAGGAAAAATTCAAAGACAGCCTCTTTACAACACACATTCAGTTTCTTCCTGGGGTAAAGGGCTTGAAAGATTAACCTAGTTTGGTCTAGGACAGGGTTAGTCTTAAGTCCTGGGAACAAAGAGCAGAGTAGCAAAAGGGGGAAAAAAGGAGTGGGTCCATCTAGCTTAGGCAAATAACATATGCTGGGAAAGATCAGGCTTGGAGACTTCCCAAGGGAAATAATTCTTTCCAGCAGCTGGAGAGCCCTAATACACTGCCACGTCCACAGAGACATGCAAGGAGCCATTTCCCAAAGAGTTTCCTTCCAAGAGCTTTCCCATGGCCCCATTCCTAGGACCATAATTTTCCTCCCTAAGTAACCAAGGGCAGAATTCACTTACCCTTCTAGATTCATCTTTCAACATCCACTACCTTTTTATCTATCACTGGTGCCTGGGACACAGTCAGCAAAGAAGGTCATTGTTAAATAGGACTTTTTAGTAAAATTTTCACCAAAGTTCTACCAAAAAAAGGAGGAAGTGTTTTAATATAAAGGAGATGCCAAATGAATTTTTGTTCAATTGATTTGATCTCTCAGTTCAAGGCAGTTAATGCAGAGAAGCTGGGCTGGAACAGCTGTTTAAGGAGGTTGGCTAGTCAGAGAGACTTGGGGACTCTAGGTTAAAAATATGCCATTGATTCTGTAGTACAACCTCTTCCCCTCATCCCTTCCCCACCCTTGGACTTGAGTTCTAGTCTTCAGTGACAACTTTTTTTGTGTACCAATAACAGCAATCATTTGTTCAAATCCCAAATGAGGTGCTATGTCCTCCAAGAATCCTACTATGTGCCTGCGGCTAAAAGTGACCTCACTTTCTTTCTAAATCTTTTATCCCTCTCTGAGCCTTCCAATGTATTTATTAGTCTTTTTTTTAATCTGGCTCATGACTCCACTAGGCTGCAGACTCCATGAAGGCAGGGAATCTCTTTTTTTTTTTCATTTTTGGGTCCCCCTCACCTAGCCCTGTACATACTTCTTAATAAAATATTTGCTAAAGTTAAACTAAAATCTATAAAACTGAATTCATAACAAACTTCTTTTCCCCCACCGACTGAACAGAGAATTTGACAACAGAGTGAAGACATTTAAAAATGCTTTGAAAAGATGAACTATACACCTTCAGTTGTTACAGATACCTACAAGCTCAATAGGCTCAAGAGACAAAACCAAAATTTCTTCTTGGGTTTTAAACTTTCAACTGTGAATAACAAGTATGTTATTAAGTTCCCTTAAAACCACAATGATGGAAATTTCTTTTCTTGGGTCAGTCTCCCATCCTTCCCACATGTATCTCTGCTGAAATCCATCCATGGGAAACTTTTGTCCAACAGTGATAACCAGGGTAAGTCTGATGTAGGCAAGAGATTCCTATTCCTGTTCTGCTCAAGGTACCTTCCTATCAATTATATTGGTTAATCCTCCAATCACTTGTGTAATAGGAGGAGGGACAGGCTAAAGAGGGCTCAATCCTTAAGATATTCACAGATAACTTTCCTGGATTCAATCCAAGCAACCATGTAAAAACTTTGGGGAGCCAGTTTCCAGTCATGGATTTGATACTTTGAAATGAAGAAAGTCATCTAATTGGCTGCAAAACTGGAAAAATCTATGACTCAGGAAGTACTTGGGTAGAACTCAGGGTGAGTACCAAAACAGAACAATCTGCCCATCTCTCATTCTCTTTTTCTAGGCAAATTCAAATGAGGAAAACTGTTTTAAGTCACCAGGTAAGGGAAAGGTAGCCACTTTATCTCACCTAGCTGCAATGTCTCCATGGACACAAAGTACCTGTGGACAGATCTGGAAAAAACAGGCACCCAAGGATAGTGGCAGCTTCAGAGATTGTGACCCTTTATGACAGAGAAAAATATGAGCTGTGGCCTCTAGAAAGTCAGACACCTGGAGCTCAACAAAGAGCTACATGAATTAAAGGGAAGATTCCACAAAAGGGAAAAAGAACCTTTTAGTCAAGAATAACCCATTTACCACCTGTGTTCTTTACATGTGTGCCTTACAACCATTTTACTTTTAAATTTGAGCCCACTTCTCCAAAGGACCTTACATGTGGAGAGTATAAATCCTAGTTTAGGGGGAATGTCTTATGCTAAGTCTTCTTGCTGTAACTTCTCGGTAAATTTCTTTTGTGAAAGCTAAGAAAGTTTAATCCACTGGTTAACAATGGGAAACACACCCATGGGGGCTCAGGAGTTACAATTTAAGAACTCTCAACTCCTTCAGGTTTTCCTAACAGAACTAGTAGTAGTCAGTTGCCTTACCTGCCAGTTCAAATGTGAGTTGAAGAAAGGGCTACATTCAGTATCTCACCAAAAAAAAAAAAAAATCAGAAAAAATGTCACCATTAAACAGGCTGTTTCACATACAGTATAATGTTTTTTTTTTCTAGATCTTACACTGTCTGTTTCTTCTCAGGAGATACATATGTAACAGATGCTGATGAGTTTAAGCTCAGTTCTGGCAAGATTGTAGTTTTTGAAAGATGGTAATTATTTTGTGGGCAAATGCAACAAGCATTTATTAAGTTCTTACTGTGTGCACAGAAGTTAAGCTGGGAGTAAAATAAAAAAGGCAATTCCTGCACTCAAGGAGTTTACATTTTAATGGAAAAAGGTGGGCAGCTAAGTGTTGCCCTAATGGATAGAATGCCAGGTCTGGAGTCAGGAAATCTTCCTGAATTCAAATCTGGCCTCAGACACTTCCTAGCTGTGCAACCCTGGCTGGGTAAGTCACTTACCCCTGTTTGCCTCAGTTTCCTCATCCGTAAAATGAGCTAGAGAAGGAAATGGCAAACTATTCCAGTATCTTTGCCAAGAAAATGCTAAAAGAGTTCACAAAGAGTTAGACAATACTGAACAACAACTGGGGGGAAAACAATACAAAAAAATTGGAACTGGAAGGATTAGGGAACACATAGAGAAATCTAGTCAGTTAGGAGGAGAGTCCAGAAATGGTGGGCCCTTTCTCCAAATGGAATTTCTGGGAGGACCTTATCAATTGGAAGACAAGCCCATGGGAGTGAGGGAATCTTCCAAATGAAGGACTACATCTGAATTCTTTTTGTAACAATTTGATATATGAGGAAAGGTGGGAAAACTGTATGCAAATGGAAAGGAGACACTACATTAAAAAGTGAGAAAACAGACATTACAATTACATAAAACAAAAGGCCAGCATCCTAATGACAATTAGTGTGATTTATGTATTGTGTCTGAGGACTCCATAAAAAAACCATAGGTCAGAGTGAGGAAACAATGTGTTTTAGATATTTGAAGACAACTTCAATGTATTCAAAACACATGAATTAGGGGAATTTCAAGCATTCAGTCAAGTGAAAACAACCTTCTCTAACCAGTCAGTCAACAAGCATTTCTTAAGTACCAGGCACTGTGCTAAGCAATGGGGATCCAAGGAAAGGCAAAAATACAGTCTCTACCCTCAAGAAACCTACTTTATAATGGAGGAGACAGCATGCAAACAGTTATGTACACACAAGATACATACCAAGAAAATGGAAAGTAATGTCACAAGAAAGACATCAGAACACATCACACCGAGGCAATGCATTGGCCCAGAACCTATACCAGTTTAATAAACTCAGCTACATGTACTTTTAGCATGACAATAAGCTATTCATGCTGCATAAAATACTTTCTCTTGTCCTCCGATTTGAGTGCTGAATGCCAAGTCCGTTTCATTAACATAGATAACGAAAAACTCACTAAAGTCAGTGCCAAATGTTAGTGCTGGTTGGAAGAATTTGCCTTCTCATCCGGATCAGACTTCAGATGCTATAGATTGGATTATATGACCCTTGGCCTCTCTGCTGATTCTCTTATTGGAAGGAAACTTTGGCTTTTTCACAGTTCATCTCAGCTCAAATATTGTTTCAGGAATTTATCCCAATCAGCACCAAGGGGATGTCAGACAGGCCTGAATAGATTACTAGGGACACTGTTTGGCAGGAAGGGAATTTTCTGTTGATTTTGAATAATGAAACAAAGAGAAAGTAATCATACAGTACTTTTGGAAAAGGTGTGGGAACTGGGGGTTTGCTGAGTATCTGGGAGAGACCACCCATAGAAGAGATTTCTAAACTGAAGTTGAAAATGTCCTCTTCCAAAACAATCTAATGTCATGGTAGATCAGGCAACACAAAATCAACCAGAAACCCAGGAGCAAGAGCTTGGCAGCTAGGTGGCGCCATAGTGCACAGAGTGCCACACCTGGTGTCAAGAAGACTCATCTTCCTAAGTTCAAATCCCATCTCAGACATTTTTTTGCTTATCAGTATTACCCTAGCCAAGTCACTTAACCCTATTTACCTCGTCTGTAAAATGAGTTGGAAAAGGAAATGGCAAACTACTCCAGTATCTCTCAAGTAAACTCCGTACGGGGTCACAAAGAACCTGACATGACTAAACACACCACACATACACACACACACACACACACACACACACACACACACACACACACACCAGGTACAGTAAGTGGAAAGGAAAGGAATAAGCATTTATATAGGCCCTACTATGCACCAGGTACTGTGCTAAGCGCTTTTACAAAAATTATCTTTTAATCCTCCTAACAGCCATGGGAGATAAGAGCTACTACCATTTTACAGCTGAGAAAATGGAGACAAACAGAAGTTAAGTGACTTGACCAGGGTCACACAGTTAGTATTTGAACTTGAAATTGAATTGAGAGCTTCCTAACTTCAGACTCAGTGTTTTACTCACTTCATGACCATCTGCCTCTAAAATCTGAAGTCCTAAAGGAGCACTAGCTCCAGAGGACCTGAGTTCAAATCAGATCTTTGCTGGTGGTTATCTGCATGATCACTCCCTTGGCCTCAGTGTCTTCCACCAGAAAATGAAAACTGTTCCTCCACTGGAAAATGAAAGCTAGAAGGCCTCTCAAGTCCCTCCCAGTTCTTGATCTAGGATCCAAGGGTAGCTCTGTAAATCAATTCAACTTATGTCAATTCAGCAAATGTTTTTAGGGGACTATATGCAAGTCACTACATTACGTACTGGGGGAAGAGCCAAGCATTAAAAGCATGCACCTATCCACTAAAATCCCAAGGTCTTCTTATCTCCAACTGAAATTGTACCTGCAGTCCCTATTCCCCAGTTCTTTTAAACCTTCCATATCCTTTACTTGCAAAGCTGATTTAAAAAAAAAAATCATCCCAATTACTTGTACATTAAATGCTTCTTATTAGGTCTGACCCATAGTTCTAACCTGTTAAGATCCTTTTGGATCCCCATTCAATTGTCTAATTTGCTAGATAACCCCCTCAGCTTGATGCCACCTGTAAATTTGATAAACAGGTCATCTGTGCCTCCATTAAAGACAACCATATAATAACTGAGGAGAATAAATTCAAGCATGGATCCCTGGGGGCATTCTATTTTTTTCTCAGGCTGGTATCAGTTCATTAATGACTAGTCACTCAACTAGTTCTGTAACAATTCTATCTTAGCCACTAAGAAATCATGAGATCTCTGTCAGATGACTTGCTAAAACCTAAGTAGTTCTATACATCTACAGCATTTCCCTGGCCTCAACCACTAATCCTGTCCACAAAGGAAGTTTTAAAGTATGCCTGATTCTAAGTCATCATCCCTTGCCTCCTAGAGCTTACATCTAGTGGGGGTGGGGTGAGGTAGCAGTAAAATATGACAGATGTACCAAGAGGACTTAATAATACAAAGTAAGTATGTAAAAACAGGCTTGAGATCTAAGGAACAAAAGATTTCTGAAGGGAAGAAACATCGTTCTCACTCAACAAAGGATCAAAGATTTAAGGTTGGTGGTAAGCAGTAGTCAGGATTTGAACCCAGGGTCTTTACTGAGGTTTCTTTTCACTACACATTACAGGTACAACCAAACCAGTTGGGGCATAATCACAATTTGATAAATTGGCATAAACAATCAGACACTTGGCAATCACTAGACCAGGTAAGCTTTATAAGAGCTGAGACTCATTTTCTTTTTTACTTTTTGAGGCAATTCGGGTTAAGTGGCTTGGCTAGGGTTACACAGCTGTTAAGTATCTGAAGTCCTCCTCATTTGAAGGCCAGTGCTCCATCTCCTGTGTCACTTAGCTGCCCCCTATATTCTTCTTTGTGTCCTCCATACTACAAGCACAGGTCTTACACACAGTAGGAAATCAATGAATCCAAACTGGAGCACACAGATGGTGGAAATCAAAAAACCAATCATGACAATCAATGAACCAACTATGCCACAATCCTCTTTTTTTCTTCCTTTCTTTTTGTCTAGACACTGACATAGGGAAAGAAAAAAATCTAACCTGGAGAATAGAGGGAGAATATATGGTCTTTTTGGTGAAGAGAAGCATTTGTTTCTCAGCAATAAAGGAATAAATTGTAATTTGTTATCATGAAGTTTTTAATTATTGCGGCTATCCATAATCACTCATAGCAATTTTTGAGCAGTAAAATGTTTTAATTGTGTGGGATATCAAACAAGAAGATAAATTTCTTAAATCTGAACATTTTTGATAAATCAATTAGAATGAATTTTTCTTTATTCAGACTTTGGGGGGCATAGTGTCTTTCTGAATTTTCTTCTTTTGATCTAACCTATCCAAGAATAAAATTTTAAAAAGCAGCATTCTGAAAACTATTATCACATATAGAGAAAACTAGTGAAAACTCATTTTTCCCCCTAAGAATTTCCTCCATTCCATTATGCAATCCCCACCTAAGATAACGTACAAACAGGGACTGATAACACTGAAGATTCAGGATAATTAGTGTTCCCTAGGATTGGGGGACTAGCATTCTGATGATATCACACCTCAGGAGAACACATTTCACTCTATAAACAGCAACCCGAGAGCACTGCAAAGGTGAAACTAGGACGTTACACTTTACTACATTGAAGGAGTCATTGAATACCCAGACTCTCCTGGTATAATCAAGCATTTTGATTATACTCCAGTCTCAGACATAAAACCTGTAAATGCTCCAACTATTCAGTGACTTATACAGAAAAACAAGGCTACTGTAAAAAAAAAAAGAAAAAAACTATGGAACTCACATCTGGATGGCAGACAGGATGTTCATATTGTAATTGGCCACATCCCTAGAACTGGGGTTTTGCACACAGTTCCAATGAAACTGATACATTTTTAGAAAATATGCAGTCTAGAAATTCTTCCCAGTCCCCCTGCCCCAGTTTTCCATTTGGGATTAGGATCAAAATAACTGTAATGAGGACAAAAGCACTCATCAATCAGTCAACCTATTTCTATTCATGACTTTCTCCATATGAAGATTTAGTGCTCTGTGTCCAGGAAATAAGTTGGGGAGAAGGGAAAGGAGAAAGGTAGGGATTATATTAAAATTGCTAACACGTCATAACCATGGTTACTTGAATTACTAAGATTCATAATACTGATAGTTAACAGTTATACAGTGCTTTCCGCTTTACAAGTATCATCTCATTTGATCTTTCAAAGGAACCCTGGGAGGTAGGTGCCATTATTAACCCCATTTTACTGCTGAGGATGAGGATGACTGGTCAATTTAGCCCGGTCTAGAGTTTCACTTAACTAGTAACAGCACAATTTTCACAGCATGAACCTGCACTAGAGGTACTATGGCTGCCAAGCCCTCCCTCCACCCTCAGCCCAATCACAACCACAACCATCTGGCCGGTCGTGTTTCTGTTTCTTCGGGGAACGAAGTCTGGTGCCTTTAGAAATCGAGGAGGAAGCGCTATCATCTTCAGCTCTTACTGAAGCACTTGCTCACTACTCACAGCTTGGGCCTCCACGATCTAATGTGATTGTTCGAAATAAGAGGAACGAGGAGGAGGAAGAGGAGGAGGAAGGAAGGATACTAGGCCAAGTTGGCCCCATCTTTCCCTCAACATCTGTGCCAGCTCCACAACCGCTGAATTGGATCAAAGAAAGGGCGCCTAGCTCAGCGCCTTCTTTACACAGGGCACTTAATGATGTCTGTTGAATTGAATGAAAAGACAAGAACTCCTCCTTCCCTTCCTATTTCCTCCCATAAAAAGAAAATGCAGTCTCAACAGAGTCCAAGGGAATGAGAGAACCTCACCCTTAAAAATAGCCCAGTATTGTCCTGGGCTCTAATGAGTCATTTACACGGAGGATGCCCGACCAAAAGGAATTCTCTCCAACCCACGAGCCGCGGAATGCGAGCCTCATAGGCCAGGCTGGGAAAACCCACCGACCCCTCCAGGGGCGGGCACTGGCAGGAGCCTCCTGGCCACCAGCGAGCTAACAGGGTATCGGGCCATTCCCGAGCACAACCCAGCGGAGGCCTCCCTCCCTCCCTCCTTTCTCCTTTCCTCCTAGCCTCCCCCCTTCCTCTTCCTCCCCCGTCCCACACCCACCCTCTCCCGCCCGCAAATGTAATCGGCCTCGCTTGGAAAAGCTAGCACCCTGGCGGGGAAAGGATCATTTTCAAACTTTGGGGAGGGGAGGGCCGCGGGGGCGGGCAGTGGCGGGGAGCTGGGGCTTTCCGGGTCCGGCCCAGCCCAGCAGGGGCGGTGGGGTCGGGCGGCGGGAGCGATCTCGCAGCCCGCGGGCGAAAGCCACGTCCGGATTCTTCTCGGTTCGAAATGTATTGAAATCAACACATAGATTTGTCTTCCTATTACCTACCACGACAGGGAAGCCTATGCTCGGTGTAACACTCCCGACAGAGAGATCCCTCTCAGCGTGTGTGCGTGTGTGTGTGTGTGTGTGTGTGCGTGTTGGGGGGGCTCAGAGCAGGGAAAAAAGAGGAGAAACACACACCATCGAAGCTTTCTTCACTGTCACAAGGGAGGAGGAGGGAGCAGAGACATTGCTGCAAAAAAAAATCTCACCAAAGACCGTCTCTGCGCCCACATCCTACACACACACACACACACACACACACACACACACACACACACACAGACACACACACGTGTGAAAGGGGAGCCTCTGGAACCTAGACACTACTGTTGCAGAGAATGCTAGCTAAGCCTTTAGGATCCCTAACACTCACCTCCACACTTGACACCAACCTTCTCTCTCTCTCCCTCTTACACACACACTCACACACACTCATACACACGTGAAAGGGGATCTCTGGAACCTAGACACTGTTGCATAGCATGCTAGTTAAACCTTCAGGATCCCTTACACGCACCTCCACACTTGACACCAACCTTCTGTCTTACACACACTCACACACGCGCACACACACACACACACACGCACCCACTCACACACACGCACGCGCCCACATACACACGCACCCACTCACACACACACACGCGCACACACACACGCACACCCTGCTAAGCCCTGAAGCAAGCCCCCCTCCTCTTTCCGCCCTCCTCCACCACGTCTAAAAGCGGGGGGCTCGGGCGGGGGATGGGCACTCACGTTGGGTCTCCCCACGGCCACGGCCATGGCCGCGGCGGCGCTCTGGCTCCCGGGCTCTCCCTCCGGGCTCGGTGCACTCGGCGGCTCCAGCTCCGGCTCGAGCTCCCGCTCACATTCAGAAGCTTCTCCTCCCCCCACGCCGCCGCCCCGCCCGCTTTATTAGAGCAACATGGCCACCCGACTGGAAGGGACCATTCGCTTCCCCTGGAAGGGGTGTCCGCGTGCGCCCGGGCAGAGGCTCGGGGCGCCCGGGCTGGCGGCGGCGGCGGCGGCGGGGGCGGAGGCTGGCAGCCCGGCCAGCGGGCTGGGGGCCCGGGGCTCGCTGTGCCCGCCCACCCCGGCCGGGTCGTTCCACTCCCGCCGCCGCCCCCGCTCTCGCCGCTACCACCTGGCTCCGCAGCCCGCCGCCAGCTCCCCGCCCCGGTGCCCCAGGACGCCGGCAAGCTTGCGCGCTCGCTGCCCGCCTCCCCCGGGCTCGGGCACATGCCTCCTGCGTGGCTCTCCCGGTCCCGGGTTCTGCCGCGCGCGCCGCTCGGGATGGCCACGGGGAGCATCTTCCACGGAGCGAGGGCCAGTGCCGAGATCCGGGGCCCACGGTGCCCCGGGCCGTGCAGAAAGGGACACGGAGCGACGCTGGGGCGCAGGTGGCAGACGCCCCCAGAAGGTGCAGGGAAAGCTAGAGAGCCCAGGCGGCTCCTCCCTCCTCCTCCACCTTCTCCCTCCATCACCTAGGCTGAGGGCATGGAGGATGCCAGAGGAGTGTCTCCACCTAACAGCTGGAAGCTGTCATCGTCTACCAGGAACGTAGCCTGGGGATGGAGGAGTATAGGACAGATGGCTGCGGGCCAGCTAACCTCCCTGCGGGAGAGGGGCAAGGGAAATTCGGGCGTTGGAGGCTTGATTTTAAGGTGGCTGTTAGTTCTTGGAGAGGAAGAAAGGTGGGGGAGAGGAAAGGGAGGGGAGAGGCAAGGGAGTAGAGAGGACCCCTCAGTGTGTTAACAAAAGAGGGCCCGGTTAGAGCCCCTTTGGAGTTTGGGCCATTGTATGGGACTGGCTGTGAAGCCGAAGGCTTCGTGTGTCTCTCTACGTGTGCATGTGTGTTTGGTAGGAATGTCTGAATGTGAGTGTACGTGAGAATGTGTATGTTGTGATGGGTGGGGGCGGAGAGCATGCAGAAGGGAGTGATTATGGAGTCTGGCCATCTGTGATCGTGGGATTGGGAGACACCTCCAGGGAAGGGAATTATTATTTATTTATATTCTGCACATGGCAACAGCTTTACTGATTGACTTAGAGGAAGAGAGGGTCCTGAGGCCCAGGAAGAGGGTTTGAGCTGGATCACAGATCTGCTGTTTTTTTTACCTCTAACTGTGTGTGGGGCGTGGGAGTAGGGGATGGTGGCCTCCCGAAGATTGTAAGACATTCATAGCTGTATGGGTATCATATAGACAGATACTCTCAGCAGGTAATTAGACCCACTGAGTGTCTAGGGAGTGACTGAGGACATGTGGAGTACCGGCATGGAATTGGTTTCTTTCCTTCTGGTCTTTGGGTAAAGGCCTCCAACTTCCAAAACTACAGAGCTGGACTTGAGTCCAAAAGAGTGCTCTCTACCCTCTACCCTGGACATTGTCAAGTGTGACCATGTCCTTACTGACAATTGAAGTGACTGACATTTTAAAATGAAAGCATTTATCAGTTGTCAGAAGCTGAACAGTTCATTTGATTAAGTGTTGTGCTAACGAAGACTCCCATCCCTACTGTGGAAAGAGGCCTCATTGGCTCTGGTTGACGTTTAGTCAGTTTTAGTCTGATGATGACCCCATTTCCAGTTTTCTTTGCAAAGATACTGGACTGGTCTGCTAACTCCTTCTCCAGCTCATTTTACAGATGAGAAACGGAGGCAAACAAGGTGAAGGGACTTGCCCAGGGTCACACAACTTAGTAAGTATCTGGAGGCCAGATATGAACTCAGGAAGATGAATCTGTGTGACTCCAGGCCCTGCGCTCTCCCTGTTGTGCCTCCTAGTGCTTCAAAGTCATAGGACCTGTATTCAAGTGATTACACTGATTTTTATTACTCATGTGACCTTGAGTATGTTACTCTTCTTACCATTGTGACCCTGAGTAAGTCTTAATTTTCCCCTGAAAAATAGCAGAGTTAAATTAAATGGACTTTGAGCTTCCTTCCAGTTCTAGATGTCTGATCCATTGAATTTTAAGGATTTAGAGGCCACCTAATCCACCCTCCCTCAGAGACAGGGAAGCAGGGTAGATAGATTACTGGAAGTCCCAGGTTTAAACCTTCCTTCAGATCCTTGATAGCCATGTAGCCCTAAGGCAGGTCACTAATCCTCTAAAAAGCCTCAACTTTCTTATGGTACCTACCTCTTGGAGTGGTCTTGGGAATTAAGAATACATCCACATACACATATATGTACATATACACATAAACATGCATATATACATGTATGTATATATACATAGATATGTAAAGTGCTTTTCAAACCTTACTGCTCACGGCTATTATCTTGGGCATCTAGCTTCTACTTGAATACTTCCTGTAACAGGAAGCTTACTAATTACTACTCGAAACACCTTTTTTTATTTCTGGACACTTCTAGTTATTCAGAAGTCCTTGCTTTTGTTAAACTGAAATTTATCTTCCTGTGACTTCTACATATTGGGCCCTAGTTCTGCTTTTTTGGAGAAAACTAATCCATTCCAACTTCCATATGACAACCCTTGAAATCTTTGAAAGTTTGTGTCCTATCCACTAAAAATCTTTTCTGCCTTAAGCTGTCTCAACCAGAGAGAGCATGACAAAGTTTCCATATCCTGGCCACCCTCTGCTGGATGCCCTAGAGTTTGTTAGTGTCTCCCATAAAATGTACCATGATACTGCAGGCATGATCTGACCAGCCCACAGTACATTGGAACTGCCCCCCTTAATCTGGACCTAATATTTTCTTCCCCCCCCACTTTATTTCTATTTTACTTTTTTGGGAGGCAATCGAGGT
This sequence comes from Potorous gilbertii, assembly GCA_028658325.1. Classification (NCBI taxonomy): domain Eukaryota; kingdom Metazoa; phylum Chordata; class Mammalia; order Diprotodontia; family Potoroidae; genus Potorous; species Potorous gilbertii. The sequence continues at coordinate 111,829,348 of CM053774.1, forward strand.
TAAGTGACTTGCCCAGGATCATACAAGTAGTATCAGAAGCTGCATTTGACTCAGGACCTCCTGACTTCAGGGTGGGTGCTCTATCCACTGTGCCACCTCATTACCTCCCCCTCAATACTTTCAGTAAATCAAACTAAGGATACATTCCTTTGAAAGCCACATCTCCATATGTGCTTATGGTAAATTTATAGACAGTTTAAAACCCTTGGATCTTTTACACTTGAACTACTGTCAAGCAAATTTCTCATCTGCTTTAAAAACCTAAATGTTAATTTCTGTCCACAATTCCATCCTGCTGAGACAATTTTGAATTCTGAGTCTCTCATCCAGTGGATTAGCTATGCTGCACAGCTTTGAGTCGTCTGAAAATTTGATAAGAATATGTTTTCTATGTCTTTAAATCATTGATAAAAATATTGAACAGGACAAAGACAGGGCCTTGTGACATGTCACTATAGAATTCCCTCTGGGATAAAATCAATACATTGATCGACATTCTTTGGTTATGCTTTATAAATCAATTGTAAATTCATGTAAATGTGCTATTAACCAGTCCATATTTCTCCATTTTGTCTCCAAGGATACAGAGATTAGTTCTTAACCTGGGGTCCATGAACTTGGATGGGGAAAAAATGACATGTTTATTTTCACAAACCTCTAATTGAAATTTAGCATTTCTTTCCATTATTTAAAAACATTATCCTGAGAAAGAGGCCATAAGTCTCACTAAATTGACCAAGGGACCCATGACACACACACTGAAAAGATTAAGAACTTCTGATATAGAATCATCCAATGTTAGAGGTGGAAAGGATCTTAGAGTCATCATTTTGTAGTTAAGGAAAGGGGATCCCCAAAAGATTAAGAGCTTGCCTAAAATCATGAGGGAAATTGAATGAATGAATGAATGAATAAGGTATTGTATTAAATCTTTATCATGTACAAAAGCACTTTGCTAAGCATAGGAACTACAAATACAAAAGTTACTAGTTGCTCTTAGGAAGCTCACAATCCTAATGAGGGAGACAATACAAACATAAAATTTCCATTTCAAGAGAAATAGAAGTTCCCATAGTCCTTAGGGTGCAGTAGCAAAGCAGTAGTAAGTAGCAGACTTAATCCCACATTTTAAGATTACGTGCAATGTACTATTGTGAATTAATTTTAACAAAAGGGTAAAGTGAAGCAATTCTTGAAGCAAGATAATATTTATTAATAGGGGCATGCTGCCTGTCAATAAATGGGTCAGCGGATTGCCTCCATTTATGTAACAAGACAGTTCCTCTTACACAGGTTTTGGGAAGTACAAAACAAAGAACGTGATAGGGTGAATGACATCATAGGATTGAGGGCAACATCATTGGTTCCCTGCTGAGGTGCAGGGAACTACATGATTGGTGGGAAGTTTGGTAATGGAAGCTAGCAGTGACCTTCCCCACCTTTCTCATGACACTAAGAAGTTCTCATTATGCAAGTGGAGTTACAAGGTTTAGAAATAACAGACCAGTCATTTTTGGACAACAGACCAGACATCCCTGTAGGATAGCCTTGGTAATACGAGGCCCAATTCCTTTGCATTCACCCACATCCCCCAAGGTCAGTTCAGTTCCTTGAGGCAAGAGTAGGTCAGTGATGAGGAGAGTGGAATTTTTAAACTAAATCCAGTACAGACCAGCTGAATTTGAACCAAGTTCAGAGGCATAGAACCATGATGGAAGCAGTTATTGGGCAAAAACAATTAATTATAAATAAAGTCAATAAGAAAATGATCCAAAATCAATTCACTCTTCTAGAAACATAGAATTAAAGGTAATGGAGAGGGTTGCTCTCTTTCAGTGGCGTATTTGAAACACCAGAAATGGAGATCCATACCAAATTCTGGTAATTCATGTGTTTCCACTCGCACTTTTTAGCCTTATTATACTTCACCCCCCTCCACTTTTGACGGCCCACTCATGACCTCTGTGCTCTTCCTTACACAGAAAACTTCATCCTCTGCCTTCACCCTGGCTGTCCCTCAACTTGGAACGTATTTCCCTGCCACCTTCCAACTCTAGGAATCTTTGATCTCTTTGAAATTCAGCTTCAATGTCACACTATTAACCAGGCCTTTGTTTTTCCTTCGAAGGTTTTGTTGTCAGTCTCTTTTCAGTCCTGTCCGACTCTTTGTGATCCCTTTTGAGCTTTTCTTGGAAAAGACACTGGAGTGGTTTGTCATTTTCTTTTCCAGCTCATTTTACCGATGAGGAAATTGAGAGTTAAGTGACTTGCCCAGGATCACACAGCTAGTAAGTGTCTGAGGCCAGATTTGAACTCACAGAGAGGACTCTTCCTGACTTCAGAGGCAGCCCTCTATCTACTGCATCACCTAGCTGTCTCCCTCCTAAGGTTACCTTGTATCTGTTTGGTATATCCTTATGTAATACCATTTTCAGTAGCCTCTCCCACAGAGACTACAGAAACTGTTACTATCTTTTTGAGAGGAATATTTAAAACTGTTGAGAGTTTATCTTTCATTCCTTAAGAAGTAGAGAGTATGAGTTTCATCTCTGATCTGTGAAAAGATGGTTTTAACTCATCTATAAAAGGACTTCTTCTGTCATAGTTTAAAACTGTGAGAGGACAGAGAAAAAGGACGTATTCCTAAAACAGGACTGAGTGCAACCTTTACATTCTGAATAAATAGGAAGAGGATTCTTGAGAAACTTCAGCTGCTATTTCTTTGGAAAAGACTATTTTTTAGAAGTGAAGTCAAGAATTTAAGTAATAAAAGTCATTGCTGATGATGTTTCTCACAGCTGAAAGAATGTAAATAATTATTTATAGCTTCTTGTTATTATTTACCATGTTAATAATTTCTGCATTCAGTCATATATTTAAATCTAAGAGATTAGGGGCTTTAGAATAACTTGTTCCCAAAGTTCTTGAAGTTTTAAGCTTTTGCTCAGAAAATTTCAGTGATTCCCTATTATCTACTAAGTAAAACCCAAATTCCTTTGCATTGGCATTCAAGACCCTTTCTAACATGGTGCCATGCTACTTTTGTAGCCTTATCTCCTATTATTCCCTTCCATGACACAAATGTTTACATGGATTATTTGTGTCCAATCAGTGGTAGAGCATTCGGAGCTCATATTGGTCTGATCAGTCACAGCTGAACACACTGAGACTTGACTCTAGCATAGAAATGTCATTTCGGTCCACTTCAAGAACCAAAGACAAAGGCCAACCAACATCTCTACCAAATATGTATAATGTGTCCATTATCTTTCTCAGATTATCTTTATACTTTGAATACCATCCCTCCTTCTTTCCACCTCTGGAACACCTAGCACTCCTTTAAAGCCCAAATCAAATGCTATGTCCAACAGGTCATGTTTCCATTCCTCTGGGTTCAATTCCATTCAGACAGTCTTTAGTACATGCCCACTATTGTAAGGCATTATGATGGTGACTAGGGTGACAAAGACAGAGGAAAAACAGCCGCTACCTGCCTTCTAGGAGTTTTCATTGTACTAGAGGATGTGAGAGAAAGTTAAGTGAATGAAAGATAATTGGAGTAGAAGGAGAAAATTGACAAAATGGAAAGAAAAAATATAGGAAATTGAGAGGTGTCAGGTTCAAATAAAGTGGTTTTTAAAAAAAATAATTGCAAATAGTAGGGAAGGAACAAGTAGAAAAGGAGATATTAAAGATACAAGAGGAGGGAATTATCTAAAGGGTAAATTCCCAGAGAATGAAGCTAGACTACAGGCAGTGAGTGAAAGGAGTGACCTTGGCAAGGAGAAGGGCTCTCTTCTTCAGAGACAGCTGAGGATGAAAGCCCGGGACATACAATGAAAGGATTTTGAGGTACAAATGTAGAGGGGAAAACAGAGCTCAAAGTGAATGGCCTTGGTTATCTCAGCAAAGTAAGAGAAGGGAAGGGAGGAGGAAAGTTTCTGTTTCCATAGCACCTACTATGTACCAGACGCTGCTAAGTTCTTTACAAATATTATCTCATGTGAGATTCACAACCAACCTGGGAAGTCAGTGATGCTATTATCCCATTTTATACTTGAGGAAACTA
>CM053774.1:111833916-111845197 GCA_028658325.1 Potorous gilbertii
GAGGAAGGAGGACAGCTAAAGAATACAGTGAAGAGAGCACTGTGGTTGGAATCAGGAAGACTCAACTTCATGAGTTCAAATCTGGCTTCAGATACTTACTAGCAGTGTGACCCTGGGCAAGTCACTTAAACTCTGCCTCAATTTGCAGAGACATGAATTGCTCCAAGCACATCAATTGTCCTCCCTGATGTGTCCTTTTCACAGTTTTCAGTAAGTAGTGTCCATTCTTCTTCAAGGATATTATATGTATTTTATTATTACATATTTTTATACGTATTATTAAGTCTGAAAATATGATCCAGGTGTATGGGTCAACTGTGAGTGATTGATTATCATTGCTTTTGTCTTTAAGCAGATGTTTTGTTTTTGAATTAATGGTGTTATTGTGATGAACTGATTTTTTTTTATAACGGCTTTTCCAGTCATCTCAGGCTTCATTCCTCTCCAACATGCTTCATGATCCAGGAACACTGGCCAGTTTGCTGTTCCCCAAACAGACACTTCACCCTCTAGCTATGTGTCTTTACACTTTCTATTTCCCATGACTGGAATGTTCTTTCTCCTCCCCTCCACTTCCTAACTTCTGTGACTTCCTTCAAGATTCAGCTCAAATCAGAACCAGGAAAACATTGTACATAGTAACAGCAACTTTGTGAGATGATCAACTATGATGGAGTTAGCTCTACTCAGCAATACAACGAGCCAAGGCAGTTCCAAAAGACTCCTGATGGAAAATGCTATCCACATCCAGAGAAAAACTGCAGGGTCTGAATGCAGATCAAAGCATACTAGTTTCACTTTTTTCATGTTTTTTTCTTTTTGTTCTGTTTCTTCTTTCAATACATGATTAATATAGAAATATGTTTTACATGATTGCACATATATAGCCTATATCAAATTACTTACTGTTTTAGGGAAGGGGAAGGAGAGGGAGGGAGGGAGAAAATTTGGAACTCAAATTTTATATAAAAAATGAATGTTAAAAATTGTATTTACATGTAATTGGAAAAAAAATAAAATACTATTTAAAAACAGATTCAGCTCAAGCCCCAACTCTGCAGGAGACCTTTTCTGGTCCTACTTTTGAGATGACCTTTCCTTTACCTTGTATTTTCTGGGCATTATTTGCACATCTTTCCTGCATTAGAACGTGAATTCCTTGATGATCTCAGGTGGGCACTTCTGACTTTCTTTGCACTCCTACCATTCAACAGTGTCTGCTACATAATTACTGCTTAAATGTTTATTGACTAATTATAATTAAATGGGAACACAAGCAGAAGCTTAGGAGGTAATGGAAAGTAGGAGTATATCCTCCCTCTTCAAACATGGTTGTCCTTAGGGCCTTGCAGAGATTAAGTTGCAGCCACTTGGTGGTGTTTCTTCTCTGGGAACCCAAACCTGTCAATGTAAGGCAAGGCTGGAATGATTGAGTTAACCAAGAGGATGGTTGCCCTATTCAGGATTTCTTAAACTTCTTTCACTTTTGGCCCCTGCAGAACTTAAATTGCAAGTCAAGACGCCTGGGATCTTGATGCCTATGAAGGCTTATACTGTGAAGGTCCATGCCAGGCATGCCATGTCATGTCAAGCCAGGTCCATGCCAGGAAGTGTTCCACTGTGGAGGTTCATCAGAGATCAACTTCACCTATTTACTTCTGAAGATCCCAGGCTCCCATCAGTGTGTTTCCCATTCACACAAATAGATCATTTGGAGTGATGTCATTTTTAGGTCTTAAACATAATCATTAACTTAGCAATAAGGCAAAATACATAATAATATCACAAATACTAACATATTATGATAAGTGTGGGAGTGATAATGATATCATAATCCACACATAAACTTAGGTCACCCTGTCCCACTGATGCACATCTATGGGAGGGGGAAGAAACCCTGTCAGCAAAATACATGAGTGAAGAAAACCATTGTGCTCATAGTAACTCCCAACTGTCAACTACAGGTTGTGGTCCCATTGAACCATTTGGGAAATGAGTATCACATGAACTTGCTTCTTTACTACCTTCTGTTCTGATCCTTACCATGCTAGAGTTGGTAATTCTCCTCTACTCCTGCTCTAACAAAGCATTTACAAGCTTTTTCAACTCACAAATCACCTTCAAAAGAGTTCTGAAAAAGAGTTCACTCTTATTTGGGACAGTAGCTCCCTCTGATTCTCACCTGTAGTTCCACTTTTTTTCTGGATCCTATGGATTGCTTTTGCAGCTCTTGCAATACCTTCTTAAAATCCATCAATTCTTTATTTTATATCAGGGCAATCTGTAGTAAAAGTAGCTAAGAGCTCATAAGCCAGAGAACTGCAAATCTCATCAGGCTCTTTTTTTACCTCTCTGTTTCTTTTGTGTTTCTCTCTCTCTCTCTCTCTCTCTCTTTCTCCTCTTTTTCTATCTGTCTCTGATTTTCTCCATCTCTCCTTTGTCTGCCTCTCCCTGACTCTGTCTCTTCTCATCTGTCTGTCTGTCTCACTCTCTCCAACTCTGTCTCTCCTCTGTCTCTCTCCCCAGCTGTCTCTGTTTCTCTGTTTGTGTCTCTGTCTCTTCTCTTCTTCCCCCTCCTCTCTTTTCCTCCTCTTTCCCCAAGGCAACCAACCCCCGCCACTCTTCACTCACCAGAACTATATATTATCCAATTATATTTCAACTTATCTTCCAATAAAACAAAGAGCAAAGCATCTATAAACTTTCCTCCTTTTGACTTCCCCTTTCAAAACACAGAGGGCAGCAAGGAGCTTCAGCCTTCCACACTCCAGGTGCTCCTGAAAGGTAGCAGCCACCCTGAAGCTCCCATCCAAGGCATTCCAATGTTGTTTCGGCCTATCATGAATCTCATAGCTAAAACCTTCTCTGAGTGGACAGTGGACAGAGCAGACTTCTCTTTCCGTTATTGAATTTCTCCTCTCTTGCCTATTTGTGAAAACTCCTGCAAGGGTTTTTCAGCCTCTTTGCTATATTTCAGCAACTCAGTTCAGTACCTTCTGGTAGTCAGTGACTCATCTCTACTTAGGAGGTTAGAACTCATCCAAACTCCCCTATGATGTCAACAATCTTTTTAAAATTACCCTTTAGACTACAAACATCCACATGATATTTCTTTTTATGAACATTAACTTCTTAAACCATTACACGGAAATAAGCTGAAGGACCATAGTGCTTTGCAGCATCAACCATTAATTTAACAGTTCTTATGCACCTCTTTCCATATTTCTTCATAGTCATACTTTATATCCATTTTTCTTTCTACTCACATTTTGTAAGTTTTTAATAAATATTCATTTTCTGAACCTTTAAGTCATCAAACTGGTCACTAAAAAAGAGACATCACTCTATATCATTTGCAACCTTTTAAATCTTTATATTTATGCTATATTTACTTTTCTGTTGCTCCAAAGTATTCTCATCTCATCTGAAAGTTGATTTTTTGGGTAGCTTTAATTATTTGTTGTTCAGTTATGTTCAATTTTGTGACGCCATTTAGGGTTTTCTTGGAAAAGATACTGGAGTGGCTTGCCATTTTCTTTTCCAGCTCATTTTACAGATGAGGAAACTGAAGCAAACAGGGTTAAGTGATTTGCCCATGGTCACATAGTTAGTAAATGTCTGAGGCCAGGGTTGAACTCAACAAGATGAGTCTTCCTGACTCTAGGCCTGACACTTTTTCCACTGTGCCACCATTATTATACCAAAGTTCTTTTCCTATGCCTTTCAGATATCAGATTGTTTATGCTTTATCAGTTTTATATTTTCTTAATGCAAAAGTAATTTTAATGCTTCTTTCAGTACCTGGCCTATTCCATAGAAAAGTCCCACTTTAAAGGGATACAATCTTGAAAACATAGTATCAACAGAAAGAAAAGCCAAAGAAAACCAAAAGAGCTGAAAAGCAAGACAAAATAAAAAGCTTCTTTACCCTATTTATTTGTAATTTATTTAGTCATTTGGTTCTATCCTGTTAAATTCAAAGGGTTCTTCATAAGATTTTTCTCTTTATTTTGAATATTCATAAATTTATATGATTGATAGATCTTAATTATGTGACAAAAGTAAAACAATTAGAAAATCTTTAATTGCAACATTGTAGAATTTGTAGTTGTACACTGATTGTTTAGAAAGTCCATAATGGCTAACAGGAAAAATGACATACTGTTAAAATGTTGCACCTTGGATCCATATGTAACTGCCTAAGAAGCTACTTAGTCACTTATTTTCAGATTACAACATATTTACATTGCAGGAAGCTATACGGATCCATAAAATAACTGTCAAAATCAAGTTATTTAAAGCTTGTCTGATATCTTTTTTCCTTGCCAAGATTTTTAAAGCATTGCCTTCTGTGTTCCTTCAAAACTGAATCAAAGTCTCACCTAAAAGTCAAAGAAGATCTCTGGCTCTGGATTCAAGTTGACTTGGTTTAATCCTTGTCAAGGCAATTCCAGAAAAGGGTGGAGGTCAGTCTGCTCTCACACTCTCACCTTGGAGTTTCTGGGAAAAGTTCTTCAATAAAACTTATGTTTGGCTTACATCTAAGTTCTCCCATGAAAGGGCTTGAATATCCCCTCTCCTTCCCCTCTCCAAAGGGAAATAAATTTTGATGGCCAAATGTTCCCCAGTTAACTTGGGGTTTACTGGCTAGATTCCTGCCTTTCTGTCTTCCTTTCTTTCATTCATTTTCTCTCTCTCTCTCTCTCTCTCTCTCTCTCTCTCTCTCTCTCTCTCTCTCCCTCACCCACTTCACTCTCAAGCTCATAGATTGGACCACAACCACAATAGGTCCCTGCCCAAGCTCCACTTAAAAGCTGTATTTTGGGCACTTATGCCTCTGAGCGGATGTCAATAGTAACTGTTTCTCTTTAACTAGCAATCCTGAGGGTCTTCCCCTCCCAGCTTGATTTTCTTTTTTCTAATTAAAGAGGCCATCCCTTGACTGATATGTTAAAGAGGCCTATTCACGGAGTGGGCATTGTCTCACTCAAAGTGAGAACCTGAAAAAGTCTTAGCCTAAATAGGTCAAGGTCTCTCATTGCATCCTAGACCATCTCCAGTCATTCTGATATCAGGCCCCTGGATCCAGATGACTCTGGAGGAAAAAGTGAGGCTGGTGGCCTTGCACATCCCTCCCTCACTCAAATCAAAGTCAATTGCAAGTCATGTCATCACCATTTCCCTGATGTCATGGTCCTCTTCGAAAATGAAGGACAAACACAACAAGCCATGAAAGAGGTTGAATATTCCTTCTAGAAAGCTCCTTCTTGTACAAAGTAGATATAAAGTATAGAATGACTAATTTATTTCTTTTGCCATAAAAGAAATATTTAAATCACAAAAGGCTCATAAGCATGTGTTAAGAAGTATTTAAAACAGGAAACTAACCGGTTCTAGAAACATCATCCATTTGGTTTGTTGATCTGTTCTTCTTTCTAGAAAAGGAACCAAATGACATCACTGTGTTGGAATCAAGCTATCGTGTGTCCAACTATGGCTGATTAAACCAACGTGAGCTTGGAATGCTCAATAACAGGTTGGGCACCAATAGTCCATCTGAGTATTTGGAGTGAATTATCTACATTTGTGCATCTTGAGTTTCTTTTGAGCTGCTGCAGTTCTACTTTGCTCATAGAGTACAGCACTTCCTCTGGGTGGTCCTTCGCCAGCATCTCCCATGTCATGTAATAGATTCCAAAATTGTTTTAAGAGTTCATTTCTGCCTTCAATCATATCAGTTATTTCAAGATGGCTCATGAAGGAGGAAACCTCAGCAGATGTTATGGTGCCAAGCCTAATCTCAGACCTCCTTCATGGTGAAATGAGTCCCTTGATCTGAGCCAATGGTGCACAGGTACCCATAATGTTATGTGAAAGCTTGAATAATTGTGCTATGGTGGCAGACAACTGGTGTAACAGTATCATAACCTGAATAAGTATGGGCAGTCAGAATAAAATCTTTTGACTTGAGATGAAGGAAGGGGGCCAATATAAGCAGTTTGCCAGTCAGATGCAGGTCAGGAACCAGTTGGGGTCGTGCCATACTGATATATCAGAGACAGGTGTTCTGACTGGCATAAGGGGCACATTTGAGAAGGAATAACTGCCTTGTCCTTTGTTAGTGGGATCATATAGTACAGAACCAACCACTATTATCATGGTCCTTATGTGCAGATTGATGATGGAGTCACTATCCAACTTCTGTTGTGCTTAGAAGGGCATGACCTAATTATTCACTTTAGTGGAGGGTATATGATATCTCCAATGGACCCTGACAGGTTCCCCCTGTCCATCCACACAAAATGCCCAAGGACTTGAGCTGACTTCATCTTGAATGTATCATTTATGTTTAACAATAGAGACCTCCCCTGCCTTAATCACCTAGGCAGAGACCCCATCTTGCAACATCAATTCATGTAGGCAACTCTACTTAAAGGCTGATGGTATGGTGTTGCATCATCTTCCCAGAAGAAGAAATAACAGGAGAGTAACAGGACCCAGTAATAAAAAAAATAACTATTTTTTAAAGGTGGCATAGCAAGTGGATTCTTCAGGAGACTTGTGGCTCCACTAATTTAACAGTCATTTCATCTGGTCATTCCTAGGTACCTGTCAAAGATTCCACTCTGTTCATTGTGGACAGAGACTCCAAAAACATGGGTCCCACAGGGTCAAAAGGGCCTAGAGGTAGATACCACTTTAGACCTTCCAGGGCTGTAGCTTGTTCTAGGTCCCAGGCAAAAGAGTCAGCAAATGGAGGCTATCAGAAGGCCCAGGTAGGGAAAACTACTCTCTAGAACCTACAAAATCTAATAAGAATCTGAGTTTCCTTTTTCAGATTACAAGGAAATGAGTGTCAATCACTTATTCTGAGCTGTCCAGGAGCATGTGGGTTCTTTCCACTTGTTACATTCCCCAAACTCTGATTAAGTTGGATTTTTGTGGTGTCAATTTCCCACCTCTTGTCCCTCTTATGGGCCATTACCTGATCCTACAATGTTCTAATTTTGGCCACCATGAAAAAAAGCTGCCATGAATATTTTTGTTCAAAATGATCCTTTTCTTGATTTTTTTAGAGGAGTGTGTGTACATCTAGTAATAGGATAGCTGGGTCAAATACACAATTTGGTAACTCTCTGGTCAAATGACTTTCCAGAATTTCCGGACCAGTTCCTAGTTCCACCAATAATGCACTAGGGGATCCGTTTCCCGACATTTGTCGTTTCCCTCTTTTGTTATTTTTGCCAATCTGATAAATATGAGGTAGAACCCCAAAGTTGCTTTGGTTTAAATTAATCTAATTATTATTGATTTGGAACATTTTTTCCCCCATTTGACCTTGAGTGTCTTGGATTTCTTCCAAACTTATAGAATCTTCCAGATTCTCAACCTTCGCTTTCTACTCGATTGAAACCACTCTCCTCCACATTACCAAAGATCTCTTAATTGCCAAGTGTGATGTTTTTGCTTAGTTCTTCTTGACTGAATGTAGCATTTGATACAGTTGACTTCTCTCTCCTCCAGAATACTTCCTTTCTCCTCTTTAGGTCACTGAAAATGATGCAAATTTGTCACCTATTAAAAGCTCTCATATGCACATATTTGAAAAAGCAAAGGTGTTCCTGACCTATTTTAAAATGTTCTTGTAATGAGGGTTGCACAGAGCACATGCAGAGAGTCTTCGCCTGCTTCCAGCCAACCACATGTTCATGACTCAGTACTTCAAGGAGAATAGTGCTTTGAGATGACAAGGCCTACTGTTTCTGGCTGTGTGTGACTCAGTGCTAAAAGGACTCAGTGCTTTGAATAAAGCAGCAAACCCTGGATGGTCCTTGGTACCCCTCCCCTTCTACCATGACAGAAATAAGAGAGCAGAGTGTAGGCAAAAACAAACAGACATCTGGCGCTATCTCCTCCTTCAACTCTCCTGATTGGCAAGTAGTTCTGTCTTTATAGCAGACTTCTTATAAGAGGGTGGGGAGGGGAGGTTGTTGGCATCCTACGACTGCCTCCTGTGGTGCCCCACAGTGAATTGAGGATTCAGATAGTTGAGCTCACCCACCTTTAGTCCCCTGGCTTTCTTTTCCATTTAGTGTCCCCTTTCCTGATTAGGTGACTGAACATCATTCTCAAGACTGATGCATCTGGGCTTGGAGGCAACCTTTTCTCATCTGAGAAAATGACCATTGGCAGAACATATGAACTTGGAGTTAAGGCAAAATGTGTAATGTTTATTCAATAGGTCTACAAACTGCTTTATGTTCTGATGAGGATTAAGTTACAACTTCTTAAGAAATTATAACGCTTGTTACAAGTTACTAAGACTTTTTAAATCCGTTGATCAGTTTGCTAAGATTTTTGTGTTTTTTAATATTTCTTTTATTAGGAGATCTAAGGGGTGAGAAGAACCTATTTATACAGCTCCTTTTGTGATGGCAAAGAATTGGAAATTGAAGGGATGTCCATCAATTGAGGAACAACTGAACAGGTTGTAGGATAGGATTCTAATGGAGGATTATTTTGCTACAAGAAATGATGAGTGGGCTGACTTCAGAAAAACCTGAGAAGACTTACACCAACTGATGCAAAATGAAGCAAGCAGAACCAGAACCTTGTGCACAATAATATCAATACTATACCATGATCAACTCTGAACGACTTAGCTCTTCTCAGCAATACAATGATCCAAGACAATTCCCAAGGACTCATGATGAAAAATGATATCTGCCTCTGGAAAAAGAATTGATGGTGTCTGAATGCTAATCCAAGCATAATATTTTCCACTTTATTTTTTTCATGTTTATCTTCCTTTTGGTCTGTCTTCTTTCACAACATGATTAATATGGAAATATATTTTACATGATTGAACAAATATAACCTATATATAATTGCTTACTGAATCAGGGAGGTGCTATAGCCTGGCTCCTTTGGGCCTACCAGTGGTCACAAAAGTTAGATTCTAACTGAGGCATTCCAATTAGTTTTTAAAAAATAAGTTTTTATTGATATTTTTGTTTCCTATATCACCCATATCCCATATGGGTGATAGTTATCCCATATATCCTTTCCTCTCCCCCTCCCAGAGAGCATTTCAAATGACAAATAATATTTTTGGAGAGGAAAAAATAGTCATGAAACTGTTTAGTACATTGAAAAAGTCCAACAATACATGTAATGTGTAACACCTATGGACTTTTCACCTCCACAAAGGGTGGATTGAGAATAGACTCATATCTCTTCAGTCAAATGCTGTTCAATCTTTATAATTTTGCTACATTTGCTTTTGATTTTTTTGTGTATAGTTTTTTCCCCATTTACATTGTTGTGGATATTGTGTATATTGTTTTCTTGACTCTACTGACATCACTCTGTGTCATATAGATCATATAGATCTTTTCACTCTATATTCATTACATACATCAGTTCTGAACAGCACAGTAATATTCCATTATATTCATGTACTACAATTTGTTTAGACATTCCCCAAAAGATAAACATCTACTTTGTTTCTTATTCTTAGTTATCACAAAAGATGCTGCTATGAATATTTTGCAATATAAAGAAATTTTTTTCCCTTATCAATGGCTTCCTTTGAATGCAGGCCCAATAATGGAATCTCTGGTTCAAAGAATATGGACCTTTTAGTCACTTTATTTGCAAATTTCTAAATTGTTTCCAAAATAGTTGTACCAGTTCACAGTTCCATTTCAATATATTAATGTGTCTTATCTTTTTTTAGATACAATACATATTTCTAAAAGTTAATAGGTATTAAAAAAATAGCATCACAATAAATTATTTTTTGTAATTTAATGAGCTTCTATCTCTTCCACTTTTTTAAAAATCTCATTATTTCTTTTTAACATTTTTTAAAAATTGAGCTTCAAATTCTCCTCCTACTAACCCTCCCCCACATACTGTGAAAGCAAGAAATGTGATATCAATTTTATGTGTGAAATCATGCAAAATATATTTCTATATCAACAAGCTGCAAAAAAAAAAAATCAAGAAAGAGAAAAAATATGCTTCAGTTTGCCAACTCCATCAGTACTTTCTCTGGATGTGAAAACATTTAGGGATACAGATTTCCCCCTGAGTACTACTTTGACCATATCCCATAAATTTTGGTATGTTGTCTCATTGTTGTCATTCTCTTTAATGAAATTATTTGTTGTTTCTATGATTTGCTGCTTGATCCACTCACTAAGGATTAGATTATTTGGTTTTAAATTAATTATTTTTATGATTATTTATTTTTAACACAGTTTATAACAGACAAAGCAATTTCAACTTTTGGCCATGTGATACTTTTTTTTAAAGCATTTGCAGTATGGACCACAAAAGAATTTTTTTTTTAAACATTAACCAACTAGGACACTAAAAATATTTATGTGGCTAACTTCACAAGCTCTTGACCTAATTGTCTCCACAATATTACTAAGAATTAAAGGACCCTAACTTAATGTTGTTGGTCTATAGTCCTAAGCCTAATAGTTTAATTTTAGACAACCTCTGATGTTCCCCTACCCATAATCTATAATTGAATAGATCTGGTATTAAGCTTACAAACCTTTTGACTATAGAAAATTGCCACCAATTAGTAAGGACATTGCAGGGATACAATGTCTCCCCAACTTCATGTCAATTCCAGGCAGGATTAGATTATCCACTTGCATTTCAGTCGGGCTTAAAGTCTGCCAGGTGTCAGTGGGGAAGTTGAGTCAAGAGAATCCCACCTCAGCCCATGCTGAACAGCCACTCTCCCACCCTTCCCTTGAGATCACCTATGCAGTTCATACTGGCATCTCATCAGACTACTGGCACCCTGTATTGGAGGTTCAGATCGCCTTTCTTGCTACCCACACGTGGAGTTAGACTCAGAAGAACAGTCACTTAATAGTTCCATAGCATTTTAAAATGGCAAGTTCCAATAACCAGGTTTCAAATATGATTATAGTTTCACTTTGACTAAGGAACATGTTTTGAGGCAGGTCTTAAGTGGCTTACATGCCTTTCTATACATGTTCTACTTCCTGATTAAATGGCAATCATAAAATCAAATTTACTTTTCCATCAATGCCAAATTTTACCTGGGGTTACTTTCCTCTAGGAAATTTAGTCTGAAATTCTTTTCTCTAAACTAAAGATGTCATTGATTTATTCTCAGTAATTAGTTCAGTCTATTGTTTTAATACTAATTTCTTTTACCTCACTTTGTAAGATGTCCAATTTTTCTCCCCATCACTCCCCTCCCCACCACTTTCTAATACCTTGTATTCTG
>CM053774.1:111845297-111880797 GCA_028658325.1 Potorous gilbertii
TCCTTCCCTCAATGTACCCTCCCCTCCATCACACCCCACCCCTCTCCTATCCCTATCTTCTCTCTTTTCTTGCCAGGCAAGATAAATTTCCATACCCCTATCCCTGTAGTTCTTATTTCCCAATTATATGCAATAAAAATTCTCAACATTTGTTTCTAATACTTTGAATTCCATCTTCTCTCCCTTCCCCCCTCCCTCCCCAGCCCTACTGAGAAGGCAAGCAATTCAATACAGACTAAATATGTGTTGTTTTGCAAAAGACTTCCATAGTAATCATGTTATGTATTACTAATTATATTGCCCTCTGACCTACCCTATACCCCCCTTATTTTTCCCGCTACACTTGACCTTGTCCCTTCTCAAAAGTGTTTATTTCTAGTGACTCTCTTCTCCCATTTGCCCTCCCTTCTAACATTCCCCTTGCTCCACTTGTCACCTCCTCTCCTACTTTCCTGTGGTGTATATAAATTTTCATATCAAATGTAGTGAGCATGTTATTCCCTCCTTCAGCCACACATGGGGAGAGTAGCTTTATTTTTCCCCCTATTCCCTTCTCCCTTATCTCCTCCATTGAATAAGAATTTTCTCATCTCTTTTATGAGTTATAGCCTGCCCTATTCCACTACTTCCTTTCTCTTCCCAGAATTTTCCTCCTTCATCCCTTAATTTTTATTTTATTTTTATTTGTGTGTGTGTGTGTGTGTGTGTGTGTGTGTGGATATCATCTCTTCTGATATAACACACCCTGTACTCTTTATCTATCTATGTGTATGTGTGTGTGTGTGTATGCACAATCTCTCCAACTACCCAAATACTGAGAAAAGATTCAAGAATTAAAAATATTTTCTTTCCACATAGTAATGTAAACAGTTCAGCTTTAGAGAGTCTTTTATAATTTTTATTTTCTGCTTATCTTTCCATGTTTCTCTTAATTCTTGTCTTAGGAAGTCAAATTTTTAAATACAGATCTGGTCTTTTCCTCAACATGAAATCTTCAAATTCGACTATATCACTGAATGACCATTTTTTCCCTTGAAGTATTATATTCAAATTTGCTGGGTAGGTGTTAAATTAATTTTTAATCTATGTTTCCAAAAGAAGGTATTTAATATTTCTACTCTTCTGCTTTTGTTTTTGAGATCTTTATGTCTTAATACATGGCCAATTTTTGTGACAAAGGCCATATACAGATGAGAAAAAGGAATACTTTTTAAAAATTTCTATTCAGTTTTCTCCAGAGGTCTATCACATCTAACTTTTCTAAGATTCTAATCATCTCCTTAACTTCTTTATTACTTCTATTATGGTTATATTTACCCAGTTCTGAGGGCAGAAATTTTAGGCCCTCTACTAGTACGATTTTACTGTCTGTTTTCTCCTTTGATTCACTTAATTTTTCCTTTAGGAATTTGAATGCTAAGAAAAAAAGAATTTGGAGGCTATACCATTTACTGTGTGTACGTTGCCTCATTAAAGGGCCATGCCCTGACTACTTAAAGAGACCTATTCAATGAATGGGCATTGCCTCACCCTAAGTGAGTACCTGCATAGACCTTGGTCTAAAGGGGGTCAAGGTTTCCCAGTGCATCCTGGGTCACCTCTAGTCATTCTGAGAAATATCAGGTCACTGGATCCAGGTGGTTCTGGAGAAGTGAGGCTGGTGATCTGCACAGCCCTCCCTCACTCAAAACAAAGTCAAGGGCAAGTCATGTCATCATTTCTCGGATGGCATGGTCTTCTTCAGCAATGAAGGACAAACAACCTCATTGTCTATGGTACCCTGCTTATTTCTTTTAATTACGTCTATTTTTGCTTTGGTTTTGTTTGAGATCATGATTGCTATCCATGCTTTTTTTTTTTTTATAACTGCAACTGAAGCACAATAGATTCTGTTCCAGCCCCTTATTTTTATTCTGTTTGTTTGTTTCACGTGTGTTTCTTGTAAACAATACATTGCTGGATTCTGGTTTCTAATCCATTCTGCTATCTGCTTCTGTTTTATGGGTGAGTTCATCCCATTCACACTCACAGTTATATATCTTTATCCTATTCCCTCCCCTCTTTTATCCTTCTTGCTCTTTCTTTTTACCTTGTTCCTCCTCAAAATTCTGTTTTGTTTCTGATCACCAAGCGCCTTAATCCTCTCTCTCTTCTGTTAGCCTTCCCTTTCTCTCATTCTCTTCACCTTCTGCTTCCCTTTTGGGTAAGGTTTCTTTCTATACCCAGTAGAGTGTATATGTTACTCTCTCCTTGAGCTATGAGAGTAAGGTTGAAGTGTTGCCCACCACTCTTCTTATTTTCCCCTCTATTGTAAAACATCTGCCTTTTGATGCCTCTTTTATGTAAGGTATTGTTTCCTTGTTCTTCCTCTCCCTTCCCCCTTCCATTGGGATGTTTGGGTTTTTAATATGATTAATCATGTTGATTATTTCCCTATTATTGAATCATCCTTACATCCTTTGTATAAAACCCACTTAATCATACTGAATGGTTTCTTGAGCAAATTGATGAAGTCTTTGATAGGATTTTGTTTAAAATTTCTAAGTCAATGTTCATTAATAATATTGGCTCTTCTGAATTTTATTTTTCTCTGGTTTAGGTATTAGGACTTTACTTGTTTCAGAAAAAGGTTTTGAGAAGGTGCTGTCTTTTTCTATTTTTGAGAGTAATTTGTGAAGTATGGGTGCTAACTTTTCTTTAAATATTTGATAGATTTCTCCTGTGAATCTCTTAGGTTCGGGGACTTTTTCCTTGTATAGTTTCTTTACAGCTGGATCTATTTCCTTTTCCAAAATTGAGTTATTTAAGCTTTTTATGGTCTTCTGATAGTTTGAATATTTTATATTTTTGAAGGAATTCTATTTCTTTTCTTTCCTTGGTTTCATTAGCATATAACTGTGCATAACCCATTAGCTTTTTAACTCATTTGCCAAAATATGAAAATGCACCATCTTCTGAGTTGTTCTCAAAGACAACTGATGGGCATTAGAGAAAAGGGGAATTCACTAGCTTAATTTTTACAAAAGCCATACATAATAAATAGGACTAGAAAATGATTATCAAGATTTATCTATGTATCTTATTGAGAGGTAGCTTTTTCAGCTATGACAGTTATTAAAAGCAAGGGTTGAAATGAACTGACCTTGGGATCATCAGATCTTCAAATTACTATATCATAAAATATTAAACAATTAAGCAGATTTAATCCTACTTACTAATAATTATCAATAATATTTTAATGAGAACAAAAAATACCATTCATATATACAATTATTTTATAACATCATTACCTTTTATCCTTTAAGAATGTGTTTGCAATATATATTTATTAGCATTTCCTGATGCTATGGATTATTGATCTCAGCATTTGTCAACCAAATGCCATTCACAGAGGTGGTCCAGTCTAGTTCAAGCATCAGGACAACCTAAAGGAAAGAGAGGAAGCATCATATGCTGGGCAAAGTGATCCCCCAGCACCACCTTGACTGCCATCTTCCCTCAGATCCTGATGGAGACAGCCCAAGACTATTGAAAATAGCAGTGTTTCCAGTCTAGTGTCCCCAGACATCATCCTGGGAAGCAACCACTGGAGGGATGCAACCTGGCGATTGCTCCTTCAGATACTATAGCCAAAGTTAATGAAGACCGGAAAAGAAACGTTGGTTACCAAATTCCTCACCATTGTCAAATGGTTCAACATAGAACCTGATAGAATGTTATGAGTGAAAATAACATTTTTATTCGTTATGCTTTTTAAAAAATTTCCCCAATTACCTGTAATAACAACTTTAACATTCCTTTTTCAAATTTTGAGTTCCAAATTTTCTTCCTCCTTCCCATTGCCCCCTCATTGAGAAGGCAAGGAGTGTGACACAGGTCACACATGTGTAGTCATACAAAACACATTTACAAGAAAGTCAAAATGACATTAAAAAAAGCCATTACTGGGTATTTTGCCAGTGTACCTTATGGACCGCAGGACCTTTGGTCCACCTTGTAGCTGACTTGTAACTAAGCATTGTCTCCCCCTTGGAACATAAACTACTTGAGAGTGAGGATTGTCTTACTTTTCTATTTGTAAACTCATCACTTAGCACAATGAACATGGTAAACATTTTATGAAAGGTTCCCTTATTCATTAGCATATGAATATAGTTTATAAATAAGCCAGGTGACACAGTAGATTGAATGTGGGACTTGGAGTCAGGAAAACCTGAATTTAAATCTAACCTTAGATACTAGCTGAATGACTTTGGGCAGATTCTCTTGACTGCTATCTGCGTCAGATTTCTCATCAGTAAATAACAGCTACCCCAGGGTTGTTAGTAGGACGAGTGAGATAATATTTACAAAATGTTTTACAAACCTTAAATTACCATATTAATGCTAACTATTATCTATACATGCATTGAAGGTTACTATTTTTTCCTGATAGAGCTATATGAACAAATTTGGAAGACCACTAATCTGCCTTATTAACGATGTATCTAAGTGATTCTAAAATTAATAGGTCTCTATTGTCTTTTCATTTACCAGTGAAGGAATGGAAACTCCTTGAAAACAATGACTTATTTGTTTTTGCCTTGGTGCTGTCAAGCTGTTAGGAGACACCCTGCTTTCCAGAGCTAAGGCCCAGAAAGCAAGCTGCCCTTGAGTGTGGCATAACAATAATCCTTTGCGCTCACCCTCTGGCAAAATCCCATCATTACTGTATTACGTTGACTAGCACTGGGGGTTCCCTGAGCTCTGGCTAGTACTGGACCAACGTGAATTCCTGCTATGAACCAAACCTATCAGGCTGTTGCTGTTACCTTCCATTGTCAGGGCTATAATTCACTGGGTAGCCACTAGTAGAAGTATTGAGATCTGCCTACTTGAAACTGGGTCCAATCCCACCCATCCACCCCAGGGGTGGGGCCCTGGTACATGTATCTAATCTGTGTCCTTGTCTGCAAGTTGTTTCTCTCATTTTGAAATTAAACTTCTATTGGATTCCTGACTCTCCTGTTGATGAGTACATAGGATATGAGGGTTGGATTCTAAAGTCAGTGTGTAAAAATCCTAGATAGTCAGAATCACCCTCTTTGCGGTATTTCTGTATGGTGAACATCTTGGAATAATGTAGGTAAGGAAAAAGGGAGGTAATTAAGAGTGATGGAGAAGGGAGACTGGGCATCCTACTTCATCACCCTCTCGCTCCTCATATCTCCATGTCTCCTCTCCCTGTGCCCTTTAGGGCAGTATGGGGGGTGGAGTGGGGGGAGAGAAGAAAGAGGCTTCAAAGTCCACTGCATATATTTTCAAATTGGGAAGCTGGACTGATCACTCGTGTATCAAATGATGGACAGAAGCAGTGGTGCTATTTAAATATTTGTTTTTCTCTGTTTCCTTTTTCTCTCTGTCTCTATCTCTTTCTCTGTCACTCTTTCTGTCCCTGTCTCACTCTTCCCTTGATCTTTTTGCCCAATTTATATGTTTGAATTTGCATAAATTAAAAACACACATGATATAACTACATTTAGTGAAGTCTAAAAACATATTACCTTTCTGGGTCACAATGACACATTGTTGTCACAAAGTGAATTTTTCAGTACATGAACATCCCAAGTCTTTTTCACATGAACTACTTGACAATCATACCTCTATCCTCCACTTGTACCAGAGCACAAGACTACATATTTATCTGTTTCAAACTTAATCTTCTTAGATTTGGTCCATCATTCCAGCCTACTGTAAAATTTGGGGATCCTGGTCCTATCACTCACCACCAGTTTCTCTCACAGTTTGGAGTTCTATCAATTTTCACAACCACGTTATTTATGTCCTCATATAAGTGATGTGTAAAAATACTGAATCTGACAGGGCCAAAGATAGATCAGTGTCCCATGCCACTGGACACTTCCCTCCAGGTTGACATGAACCTACTAACCATTTTTCTTTGGATAGAGTCAGTTCTGACTTTTCATTTTTAAGACTGAGTTTTCCTATCTTCCAGTTAGGTGGTACAGTAGATAGAGCATCAGGCCTGCAACCAGAAAGACCTGAGTTCAAATCTAGCCTCAGACACTTACTAATTGTGTGACCCCAGGTAAGTCACTTAGCTCTCTTTGCCTCAGTTTCCACATCTTAAAATAAACTGGAGAAGGAAGTGGCAAACCAATCTAGTATCTTTGCCAAGAAAATCCCAAATGGAATCATGAAGAGTTGGACATGTCTGAAACAACTGAACAACAAATATATGCAGTTTGAAATTTAAATTCATTTAAAACTGACATTTAATAGCAACTTTTTTATGATGCTGCATATTCTCAATAACTTTGTATTTATAGGAAATATAGCTATAGTTTTGTGGGTGTCCATTATTTGTCCTTAAAAAGGGGACCTTGATTAGCTGACTATACTGTGAAGGTGATGACTTACACATACACATTTATTTATTTATTTTACACATGCACATTTAAAAAGAAAGTCCAAGCTTAAGGCCCAGAAAGAGACAGAGAGGTTTGCTTGCTTTTATGCTGTTTAAAAAGTCATAGATTTATAATTGAAATGGACCTTGGTCAGGAGCAGGCACCCTGTTCCTTTAGGATTGTAGTGGGGTTTGAAATGAGGCACTCTTAAACTACAGAGCAGTTAATCAAAGGAGATTGACTTCACCTTAACATAGTACAGATAGGCAACAAAGATCCATGGGGTTTAGCTTCTACAGACACAGCCCTCCAGTCTCCATTAGAAATTTCTGTTCAGCCAGACGGGGTGTGGTCTATAGATATGCACCGAGTTAGCGGGGCCCAGCCCCAGGAGGGTAGATCTTTTGTTTTCCTGGATAACCAGGAAGTCTGGTCAGTCAACACAGCTAGAGGCCCCTAGTAAACTGTTAACCTGAAAACCCAGCTTAAGATTTGCCCTGCCCCTGGGCCGATAAACACTTTGCTTGGTAGATTTTTCCTAATGTAAGTGGGTCTGCAGAGACCCTGGTGGATAGTGGTCCTATCACATGCCACCCTCACGGTGAACAGCTCCTGAGAATCTTTTAGAGGATCTTCCATGATTGAAATGTTTTCATAAACAATCTCCTAGTTTTGTGGTTGCTTAATTGTTTTTCAATATGTCTGACTTTGTGACCCCATTTGGGGTTTTCTTGGCAAAGAGACTGGAGTCATTTGCCATTTCCTTCTACAACTCACTTTACAGATGAGAAAATTAAGGCAAACAGGGATGAGTGACTTGGCTCAGGGTCACACAGCTAGGACACATCTGAGGTTAGATTTGAACTGAGGAAGAGGAGTCTTACTGATTCCAAGAAGAAAGGAAATATATAGTCTTCCCCTGAAGACTCATCATAAAGGAAAAAAAGAAAGAAAAAAGTGGGAGAGAACAAAAGTTAGAAATCCTTCACTTTTCCTCCCCTATTCAGAAGGACTGAGATAGAGACTTCATCAGTCTGGTCCATGGGATAGTCAACGCCAATTCTTTGTCGTTCACAGGTCAAGGCAATGACAATGAGCCAGAGAAAGTCTGTCCTAGACCATCTGGGCCACTGCACAGATCATGATTCTTCAGATGCAATCAATGGTCTCCATCCCGCATCAAGGTCATCTGTAGTAAAGTGGCTTAGAGAACTCAAGCCTCTTGAATGTAACCTGATCCAGAATCTAAGCTGATACTGAGGTTCTCTCACATACTTAGCAATCCCTGGTTTACTCAGGAAAACCACCCTTTCTCTCTGAGAGCCATAGGAAATCTTTGCCCTTCAGAGCCTCTGTGGTGTTGCCCACTTCTTCCAATGGGTCTACAAAAGGACCCTCTGAACTATTGAAGGAGTCAGGATTACCATCAAGTCAGGTATATTTTTTATTCCAGGTAATTACACATAAACAGTGTCACCTCTCTCATGCAAGGTATCTTACAACAAATATCATCCCTTGATCCCTCAAGCCCAAACTGGGAATGAATTGCTTGAACCATCCCAGAGGAAAGGAAGCCTGCCAATTTAGGAGTATCTGAGTTGTTTTTCAAGAGTTTGTGAAGCTATCTAAGGGCAAAGATCTTGAGGACAATGCAGCTCTGTACCTCAGAAGAAATTAAGAAGGGTCAGAGAGGGCCAGCTGGAACTATATGTTCAAAAGCATTCCATTCTTATCAAGTGCCTCTTCCTGGAGATAATCCAAGAAACCACCAGACCAAAGAGCCCTTCCCCTTACTAGGGTAGAATAGACATGGCTTCTGGGAAGTTGGACACATGACCTGGGCAGTCATTTATGCATGATGGTGAATCTGCTGATTAACAGGAACATATCTTTTGTTTTGAGATGGGAGAGCGCCATTCTACCAAATGGGAACAGATTGAAGAGCCCTTGGGTTAGGTTGGTGTTTCCAAATGTCAAAAGGAGCCCATTTATGAAGGAATAGCAGGCTTATTCTACACTCAGCAAAATATGGTATCACACCCAAATGTCCATATTAACAATGGATCACTCCCCAATCTCTGCTGTTCTTGGAATATCAGGGTAGTCAGGTCATATGATATTCTGTTTCTGACAGGAGGTGACATGTCCCATAAACAATTATATACAGTGGGAGGCACTGGCAAAAATCCTCCATTGGTTTTGACTCCAAAAAGAAGAACTTTTGATTGCTAGCTTTGCCAGACCCATTACCATGCTCCTCCTATAAAGCAGTGAAGATAAAGGTCTTCTCAAGATTCTCTCATATGTCAGTCATACAGCCTGGAACTCAGCTCAATGGAAGGACGTGCTAGAACTGGGCTGATGGAAGAGGCAGGGTTCTAGAGCCTGGACTGGCAGTCTAGGTCTCTATCATAGTTACAACCTATTTGTGATGAGGGACCCAGAGGGACCCAAACAATCTTGATGTTGAATGGCCCATTTCCATTTAGCAATAGAAGCCTCTTCTGCCCTGCCCATCTTGTTAAAGGGATGATCTTTCATCACCTAACCTATAATAGGTGATTCTGGACAAAGGTTAATTGTATTACCCTGAATCATCTCTTTAGGAACAACTAGGACCCAGTAATAGGTAAGCAACTGATTTTCAGAAGTGGAATAGTGAGTTGCCTCTCAGGGGAATCTGTAGGTTCAGAAGCCTAACAGTTGCTTAACCTGGGCACTCAATGATGCCTACCAAAGGCGCCACTCAGCCTTCCACTATGCATCTTTAGGGACTAAGACTTCTAAAAACATGTGACTTGTAGGGTTATTAAAGTCCCTAGAGAAGACATCTGGGTAGCCTGCTTTAGACTTTCTAAGGCTGTAGCCTATTCTGAGCCACACTTAATGGAGGTAGACTTGCAAGTGCCTCAGAAAATGGATGCCATCAGATTACTCAGATTGGGAATGTGGTTTTTCTAAAAACCATAGAGTCCAAAGAGTCTCTGGGCTTCCCTTTTAAAAACAGTAGGGTCAATAGCTTATTTGGGACTTCACCTAGATTCCTGTTTCTGCCTTCTGCTGTATTCCCCCCAACTTAACTGAGTGGTCCAGACACAACCTTTCTAGGGTTGATTTTCCATCCCCTTGTCCCTCACAGGCATCACCATCACCTGAGCTACAACATGGACAGGGCCAGAAACAGTTACACTAATTAGGCATGATGACTTTGTCCAGCTTCCCACAGTTCACTGGAAGCTGCCAGGTGCCATCTGCCTTCCTCATGAGCAACAAAGGATTCTTGCAAGGGGAGCTTGGTTTAATGAAGTACTCTAGCTTCCTCCCTCTCCATCACTAAAGAAGAGATATCCTGCAGTCTTTGGGACCCAATATTGTTTGGTGTAAACTATGTGGATGAAGGTGACAATTCCAGTGGTTTCCATTTAGTCCAACCCATGGTAACAGGCATAGAGGATGATGAAAGGATCTGCATTCCCAAGATTCTATAATATGGTTCTCTCTTCCACTTTCCCTGTTGATGTTTCAATATATCTTGGATCAGCATAAGAAATTAGATGAAAATTTTCTGGGAGTTTTGCGCAAGCCACAGACAACACAAAATGGCCAGCCGATGACATACACAAAAATTTAGAAACTCAGAAATGCATAAAATATAGGTATAGTATTGTATAATATTAACATATTTATCTTTTAATACCATAAATATATACAACTTTTAAAAAGTTAAGAAAAATTTGAAGTTCCATTTTTTTAATTACTTTTTCACATAGTATCTTTATTTGACATTGACTTACATGTAGCCTATGACCAAATGCTTAATCCAGATTTTACAATAAGGTATTGCAAATATCCCATAAAAAAAGAAAAAAATTCAGACTTCTTTGGTACTAAAAAATTTCACTCAGGTTTTTCAGATTGAGGGGGTGCTGGGTAATAATGGTACTCTTTCTTCCAGTGATCTGTCCTTTATGACTCCCCAGAATAGTCCAAATAGGACAGGGGATTAACAGGATGCTTTAGGCTCAGGTGAGGTTAGAGGGTCCTTAATACCCCTGTGCCACATTTCCCTTTACAGTTTTACCAGCATCCCATAGACTGGCCAACTATTTTTAAAAAAATCAGTTCTGTGTTTCAGAAGTCATACTTAAAAGTCCCTCCAGGACCTCATTTTTCTCCAGTTGTAGGAGGGTGGTGGAGTCTGTGATGACTCCCCTGTTTTATATGAGGAAGAAGAGAGAATGTAATAGGGTGATATAGGGTTCTAGAGGCATGAGATTGGGCTTGAACTGAAAATATGAGCAGAAAAAGCAGACCTAGAAAAGAATAAGGGATGAAATCCAACAAAGACCCAAATGTAAAGGCAATTAGGTAAGAGTTGTTAGCTTTCTTGTGTCATGGGTTCCTTTAGCAGACTGGTGAAGCCTCTGGAACCCTTCTCTGAATAAAGTTTTTAAACGCAGAAAACATAATAATAGTATTATAAAGGAAACCAATTATTTTGAAATAGTTATCTCATCCATCTAGGCAATCAATCAATCACAACAAACCAAGTTCATAGAAGTCAGGTGAAGAACCCCTGAATTAAAGTGAGATTAACAGAGAGATCCACTAAGGAAGGCAATTCAGGGAATGCTGTGTTCATTAAAAGAAATGCAAGATTTCAACTATTAAAAAAATAGAAATTAAGTGAAAGAGGAGCAGGGTGACAAAAAGTACTATAAAATCAATAGTCATGAGGAAATATAACAGATGAGAAAAATGCAGCTATCCATAAATGCATAAAAATGAACTTAATGAATACATATTTATTGAAGTTTACAATGTTAAAGCTGAAAGACATTTTAGAGACAATTTAAGCCAAGTCCCTCATTGTAAGGAAGAGGAAGGATAAAATCTGGTACCCTGTTTTTGATTAGGAGATTCCTGCAATGTTTGGAATGCTGAAGTAAGTGAGACTAAGTGGGGGAAGGGGAAGCTCCAATTCCCACTTTGATAAATAAAATTTTGAAGGAGAAGGAAAGGGCCCAGAGGAATGAATGAAAACGTTTACCACCTTTCATTTACTACCAGGGAATGCGGAATATAATTTAACAAGGGGTAAGTTAAAAACCGATCTGCTTCCTCTTTGCAAGATATAAAAAAGCAAGACAATCTGTTTTTATTCCGAATGATCCCTTTCATGTTCCCTTTAACTTCATAGTCAATCATGGTTGCTATTATTCAACCCTAGGTGTGATTTCCTCATTCCCCCTTTCCTTCCCCCGCTTCCCTCCCCCCCACTTCCCCTCCTTCCTATAATAGCAAAGAAGAAAACCTATCCCGCGAAGAGACAGAGTTGTTAGCATGTATAAATTATCAGTCAAGACAGAGGATCACTCAGGAAGTAAAGGAAAGGAGCAGGTAATCTCATTACAAAGATAGTATCTGCATATCCAGAGCTGCCCGACCCAGGTCTAAAGTGACTGATACTGCAATCTTGCCGGAGGGACCCAGAAATCCTTCTTTACCCATCCCCCGTCTGAATACCTAAGAAATGCGCCTAGTGGGAGTATCTCAGTAAACTACTCCTTTCCCTCGCGGGCAGACTTCATACATAACTTATTGACTGGCTGCCTCCCTCTCTGTCTCTCTCCCTGTCTCTTTGTCTCTGTGTCTCTCGGTGGGCGGGGCTCCACCCCGCCCCGCCCCCTCCTTGCCCCTCACCTGCGGCCCCACTCTGGGCCAGCTCACACGGGTTTGACTCATCTTCCACGGAGGGGTGGGGGCAGAAACCGAGAGCTGGAGGAGGGCGCGGAGGCCACCGGGCCGGCCCTTCCCCCAGTGCCAAGGAGGTGGAGCCCCAAGGGCTCAGGTGAAACCGCGCACGCACGACCCAGGTGGCCGCCCAGGACGGTGAGATCGGCGGACCGGCTGAGCCGGGGCCGTCCCTGGGGGCACCCCCCAGCCCTGGGACTCGGTGCCAGCCGCTGATGGAGGGCGGCGGGGCTGTCCCGGGGAGCAGGTGACCCGCAGCGGCGCCGGGCAGCAGGAAGATGGCCCGCGAGCTGAGCCAGGAGGAGCTGCTGGACTTCCTGTGCCAGGCCGGGGGCCGGGTCACCAACGCCGCCTTGCTGGGCCACTTCAAGCGCTTCCTCCGGGACCCCGGCGCGTCCCCCGGCCAGCTGCAGCAGCGCCGCGAGCTCTTCAAGAGCCTGGTCAACTCCGTGGCGGCCGTGCGCCAGGACCCCGACGGCCTCAAGTGCGTCGTGCTCAAGAAGAGGTACCGGGACCTTGTCGGGGAGGACGGGCTGCGCGGACCCGGCGCCGACCCCCAGCCCTCTGCCCCGCAGCCGACTCGCCCCCCGGGGGCCCGGGCCGCCTCCCCAGGCAGCCGGCGGCGGGCGCCGAGGCAGCGACAGCAGCAGCAGCTCCGATCCCCGCAGCAACCGCCTCGGCCCCAGCCCCAGCCCCAGCCCCAGCCCCAGAGGGCCAGGAGGCAACCTCGGGAGAAGGAACCAGAAACTGAGCCGGCAGGTGCCCGAGCCACAGCCCCGGAAATAGAGTGCAATGGACTCTTGGCCAGGCCAGGGGATGCTCCAGAGTCCACTGAACCCGGGAGAGAGGGAGTTGATTGCAACCCTGGGAGGCTCAGGGAGGCAGTCACTGCAGGAGGCCCTTCACCCCAGGCTAGGGGGTTGGCTCAAGGTGGGTGCCGTTGGGCTGGCTCCACAGAGCCACACCTCCTCTCACATGGGAGCCCCCCTGTGGAAGAGCAGCAGGCCCTGGAGCCCAGGTCAGGGGGACTACAGGAGGGCACACTGAATTGCAGTTCTGGCTCATCCACCAAGCCCCCACCGTTGACCATGGAAATCTGCAGGGCATCAGGGACTAGCCCTTCCTTGGCATCTCTTGCTTTCCCTGGGGATGGGTCAGAACTATTGACCCTAAATGGACCATATTCCTATACAGCCCAGCAGCAGCAACGCACCCGAGAGTGGGTGGCTAATCACTCCCATCCCTCCCCAGGCAGTGTTGCAGAAAGGTCACAACAAAGTCCCAGCCGATTTTGGAGTGTGCTACCTGAGAATTTCCTCAACCTGCCCTACAACTGTGGGGACCCAATCTCAGAGAGGTTGCCACCTTCTCTCCCTGTTTCCCCTCCCCGCTTAAGGTCTTCAGTTTTTCGGAGCATCCGCTGTCAACTAGACCTCCAGGATCTGGAGAACTTTGTGGAAGAGGATAGTCATGACAGTGAGGAGAGTACCAGTGGCCCAAGGCAGTCTCCAGGGGAGTTGGAGGAAGCCCCAAAAGTTCCCTTTGAAAACAGAGCCCAGGAAAAACTTAGAACCCCAATTGGTCATTTCATCAAATCTCAGCAGGAAAATACTCCTCTCAATACATCCCAGGGACCTATATTTAGAAGTAGTTACTCCCTTCAATACATCCCAGCAACAGTTAATGGTCCAGTTGTAAAGTCAACCAAAGCAGCCAGGGAGTCTTCTAGCCTGCCTCAAGACCCCATGCCCTGTCCAACTGTCAAGTTAAAGAGATCTCTGAGGAGAAGTTCCAGGGCATGGAGGGATAAAATATCCTCCTCTGATGAGGAGTTGCTGGATGAAGACATAGTAAGGAGGAACCGCCGGCCACCCCGATCCAGAAAGTTGTCTAGGGCAGGAGCAGCGCCCTGTCCAAAGGTGGATGCCCCCTTGACCCTGAAGCCAACAGTTCTTAAGGCTGCATCAGAGCAAAGACTGGCAGACAGCATTTGGGTTCCCCCTGGGGATGTGTCTTCTGCTTTAGTGTCACTCAGACCTTCTGTACACAGATCCTCTTTGGTGCCCCTGGACTCCCGGGAGCATGACTGGATTGTGAGACTAGCCAGTGGCTCATGGAGAAAGGCACTAACTTTGTTTTGGGAAGACCCTCAGCTGGCTCTTCGAAAAGACTTTTTGACTGGGTATACTGCATTGCACTGGATTGCCAAACATGGTGCTCTCCATGCCCTTCAGGAATTGGTCAAGGGGGCCCAAAAGGCAGGGATCGTCCTTGATGTGAATGTGAGATCCAGCTGTGGCTATACCCCACTGCACCTTGCTGCCCTCCATGGGCACCATGGTATCATCAAACTTCTGGTACAGAAGTTGGAGTCTCGAGTGAATGTACGAGACAGTAGCGGGAAGAAGCCTTGGCAGTATTTGACTAGCAACACCACTGGGGAGATATGGCAGCTTCTTGGAGCTCCTAGGGGGAAGCCCATTTTTCCAGTCCATTCCTTGGTTAGTTCTTCCCCCCCCAAGAAGACCAAGAGCCATGATGTATCAAGGCACATAAGCAGAAAGACCTCCCTTGCTGCATTACTTAAAAGTCAGCACAACAGGTGGAAAATGACCCACCAGTATGACAAATTTCAAACATTAGGGGAGAGAGATGAGTATAGTGACTGAAGTATCCCTTGCTCAAATGTGCACAGACATTTTGATCTGGAGTTAGCCTGTGAACAAACTCCACCCTCTGCCAAGATTGGAGTCCTTCTGGTTTAAAGGACTCAAGATAATTTGCTGGGCAAGTGGGTAGGTCAGTGGGGAGAATTAACTTATTTAGAGGGAACATCTCTCCAGACTTGTTAGTAGCTCTGCCAGAACTTGCTAGTATTGGAGACTGCTTTCTTAAGCATGGATGGCAGACATGGGGCCAAAGTAGAAGTCTGGAACTCAGCACAGATTCTCCTTTATTACCTGGGATCAAAGTATCAGGCTCTGGAGCAGATGTCCCAACAGAATAGTCAATAAGGCACTCAGGGCTCAGAGACTTCCACTGTGGTTCAGCATACTTTTGTTCAGTGCCACACCCTCTCCCCCTTATTCTTTACAATATTTCCCAAGAATATTGGGAAGGTACAGAAAATACCATATTTCAAAGATCAACTTTGGCCTTTATTTTGTGTAGTTTGGTAAAAATCCAACCTATGTGTGGAAAAGAGGAAGTAGGTCTAAAATCCCTCCACCTCCAACCCCTAGTATCTTATTCTTTCTGCAATTCCACATGGTGGATATAGGAGGAGACTGATGACTCTTTGGAGAATTATTTCTCTGTCCTTTTTCGTATCATGTACCACTCCCTTTCCCCCACCACACACACACACATACACGTTGGCATTCTGGTGAAGCCTGCGAACCCTTCTTGGAAAAATGCTTTTAAATAATTGAAGGAAATGCTGAGTTTTAGAGGTGAGTGAAAACAGTTGTTTTTATTGCCTATTCAAGTTCACAGACTCCCTGAAATAGATTCACAGATCTCCCTTGAGGATTCATAGACCACCACCCCCTTTTAGATTAAATGTGAAGAATGGTTGATTAAGTATTTGAAAGAGATCTAATCTTGATCTACCCCAAAGTGCCCCGTCCCCCACCCCCACCCCATGCATCAAGCTTGAATGGCCAACCTCAGAGATACTAATTACAATAGGTACTGAATAACTGAGAGCCAAGGAAAGAATATTGCCTTATCCACATGGGGGGATAATGAAATGCAATTTCTGGAGCTGCTAGCAAAAAATTAATTTGCACTAAATATGTGTGCAGTGAAGATTGTTTTGATGGAAGCACATCATACCAGATCTAGGAAATAATAGTTAGTTCATGTACCTTACAATGGGACAGAAAGACTTCAGGCCATAAATGGAAAGAATGAATACAAATTGTATAATTCTATGCAAAAAAACCAAACCCAACCCCAAAGTATTCTAAGTGAATGGCAGAGGGGAATGTTAATTTTATTCAGTGATCTTTTAATGGACAGTGACAATAAAGCAGTATTTGAAATTATGTTTGTGTTTCATTTGTTTTAAGTTCAGTCACCATGAGATAGCAATAAAAGTTTTGAATTTAGGATTGAGAGGTACTTAACATGCTTGACTTTCCTTGTCCTGTTTCCCATAGTGAATTATAAAATTCTCTGAGGCTCGAGAAGGTCTTTGCTTTTCATCCTCGTGGCTCCCAAAGCTAGGGCTCAGTGTGTTATTAAGCACCCACTGTATGCCAGGCACTGTGCTAAGAGTCAGTGATGCAAAGAAAAGGCGAAGATAGGGTCCCAGCCCTTAAGGTACTCAGCCTAAAGGGAGAAATAAGATTTATATGAAATGGAAGGTAAGGGAGAATAGGAAAGATCTGCAGCAGAAGGTGGGATTTCAGCTTAGTTGTGAGTGAAGCCAGCTGGTGGAGGGGAGAAGGGAGAGCATTTTGGACATGGGAGACAGTCAGCAAAAAGGCATGGAGTCAGGATGATGTAGCGGGGGAGTCAATGTAGAAATACCAGAAAGATGGGAAGAGGGAGGTGCACAATAACCTGGAAGTTGAGAGATTTATTGAAAATTCACTATGGGAAGGAAAGAAACATGCATTTATTAAGGACCTACTATGTGCCAGCCATGGTACTCCTTGTTTTACAAATATTTCATTTGATCCTCACAACAACCCTGTGAGACAAATGCTATTACTATGCCCATTTTACAGTTGAGGAAATTGAGGCAGACAGTTAAGTGACTTGCCAGGGTCATACAGCTATTAAGTGTTGGAGGTCTTCCTGGCTCCAGACTCAGTACTATAATCCACTGCCTGTGTGATGTTAGATAAATCATTTGAGGCTCATATGGCTAAGGCTCCTTCCACCTTTAGGTTTCTAGGATTGTCATCACATGTAGACTGTGAAAGCTTCACTGACGTGTGTTCATGCTCCCAAACCAGACTTATTGGTTCTGCCACATTCTTGTCTTCTTCAGGCCTAATTTATTGCTAGCACTTGTATTAGTTGGCTATTGACTTCTTTAGGGAATGGGACTTGGTCTCATATTTGGACTCTCATTCACACACACACATATATACCCACAGAGCTAGTAAGTGTCTGAGACTGCATTTGAACTCAGGTCCTGCCCTCCTGACTCCAGGGCCAGTGCTCTGTTCACTGCACCATCTAGCTGACCCTTCTGGTCAAGTATTCTAACAAATACATACTTTTTGTCAGAAGAGGCTCTAGTCCAAGTAAGAGAGTGTTATGTAGATGGATCTATCAAACAAAGCTTTACTCCTAGAAAAACAACCAAAAACTGCCCCACTAAAAATCAGTCAGTGTTAACGTTTTTCTGTTTCAACATCTTTACTACTAAACATTATGCTTTCTCCCAGCCCCCTATTCCATTTCACAAAATTCCAGTTTTGCAGTATTTGGGCCTTTGCTGCAAATCAGTTGGATCAAATGTAAAGAACTCAAGAGATGTAGGATCTTTTCTAGCTATGAAAGTATGTCTTTAGATAGCTTCATGATAACGATGCTGGCTTGAGTTCATGGTACCAGGAGTTCAAGTTTTTTAGGTTCAAAGTCTGTAAGGGTATTTAGCTTTTTTTAAGTGGAAAAGAAGAAAATATTTCTCTACTAATGATGCAAATCTGCTTGGTAGTCTTGTATGGCAACATTAAAATACGCGTTGATCTTTGTTTTAGAAACAATCGAAGTGGACGATCAAAGACGACGAGGGTTGAATTTGATCTTTCTTTGAATCAAGTCTGTCAGGGATTCTTCTAAGGACTCGGAAAAGGGCTAACTTACCATAATTTTGTTACTTATTAGTGATTCCAGGAAGAATTTTCTTTGAGGTAGGGGGAGAAGGAAGTCAGGTAAAAAGTACTAGCTAAAATTAAACTTTAAATTATCTGTATATTTTAATAAACTGTACCTTACTCCTTTCTAACTCATATCCTAACTTCAAATATATATATATATATATGGCAGTTAAAAAAATACTTTCCATTTTGGGCACAAACCTGGCAAAGATAATTTATTAATTTAACTATTCTAATTCTAATCTTCTCTGCTCACAGAGAAAAATCTGAAGACACAGAAACATATCCTACTTTTGAAAATTTCTGACAAGCCAGTTTGGAGACAATTTTATAGTGTTCCTAAACAAAGAAAAAACCCCATCTTACGAGAAGGCAGTCATAGACTGCAGGTGAAAGAAAGGTCAGTTAATATTTTGATTCATAAAATAATAGTCTCCTAACTTTTGGTATTCTCTGGAGAATTATTTTCCTAAAATCATTCAAACCTTCTTGGACCACTCCCTCTGAGATTTCTATCTGGTCAAAGATGAACTCAAGAGACATTTTCACTAATTTGAAATAATCAAAGCCTTTCTTTACAGTTGGACACATTGAAACTTGACTTTATCACGGTGATGTCATTTCAGTCCTCTTCAAGAACAAAGGATAGTAACCAATGAATCTAACTGTTCATCACATCAGAGGGGTCCTTCTGGGAAGGTCCTTGATAACAATGATTTTAAAATTTCAGGATGTCCCATTCAGG
This sequence comes from Potorous gilbertii, assembly GCA_028658325.1. Taxonomy (NCBI): domain Eukaryota; kingdom Metazoa; phylum Chordata; class Mammalia; order Diprotodontia; family Potoroidae; genus Potorous; species Potorous gilbertii. Next base: position 111,864,047 of record CM053774.1, read on the forward strand.
TTAAACCAAGGACCTCAGATTATAGTATTTTGTAATATATATTATTGTGGTTTGTCCTTCATTCTTGAAGAGGACCATGATGTCAGGAATATGATGCCATAACTTGTAAGTGAATTAGATTTAACTGAGAGATGGCTGTGCAGAGCCACCAGACTCACTTTGTCCTGCAGAGCCATCTGGGTCCAGTGGTGAGATATTGATCATGAAAACTAAAGATGGCCCAGGATGTAGGGGCCTTTTTAATCTAGTCTTTGCCACATCTCAGTTTGGCACCTGTTCAGTGATTAAGGTTATGGTAAGAAATGAGGTAAAAGTAAAAAAATAAATTAATCTGGGAGGGGAAGGCCATCAGGGTTTCTGGCCAAAATAGAAATAGTTGCTATTTATGTTCACTCAGAGCCAAGAGGCCCAAACTGACCACTAAGTACGGCTTGGCCTGAGACCTATCACTGGCCAATCAATGAGAGCCAGAGTGATTTGGGTTTAAGGCCAAGAGAGAAGGCTTAAGAGAGAAGTCTAGCCTGTTAAACCCCAACATATCTTGTGAGGCTTCATTGATCAAAATTTACATTCCTTTTTTTAGGAGAGAGAACTGTGTGTATTTCCATATATACAATGGAGATGTTTAGCTCTGTATACCTCACTGTTTATATACATTGTCAGTTGCCTTGTAGCTTATTATTTAATAAATTCTTTTCAAAGATGGAAAAGAAATTACATAGGTTAAGGAAAAAAGCAGCAAATGGGAAGGGATTAATTCCCTAGTTTCATGCAAAAAACCCCAAAACAACCCAGACATTTAATTTCACAGTCGTACTTTTCTTCTCATTCCCATTATCATGAATCTTTATGTTTATGTCACCTTCTACTTTCTTGTGGTCTCCAGGGGCCAGGTGCTTATTTGTTTAAAGCCTCCTAAAAGTTCCTTGAAACGTACATATGCAGAACAGATGGATAATCTGGAAATCCTTGAATTGTGGGTACAGAAATGTCTCTTTATTCCATCATACTCATCATTTTACTTGTTCTCATGGCATACATCTGTCTCTGGGAGTTCCCCAGGTCCCAGTGTGAAGGGTTCTCAAGTTCAAAGCTTCTTGGACCTTTGTTTCTTTCCTACCAATTGAAAAAAAATAACATATCCCCCTGCTCAGAAACCGCCAGCTAATCTAAGAATCTGGATCATTCCTAGCACCTGGATAATTACTGAAAGTAAGATTCTGAGTTGTGGTTTGTTGATATTCCTGACAGAAATGGGTGGGAAGGGATTATTTGGGTAGAAGACTGAAGGCAAAATTCCATATATACAATACTTGGTTTCAAAGTCTCTAAAATGTTTAATTTTGTTACTTTTTCTAGTTAATAGTCAGTCCACAAACATTTATTGGACATAGATCTTTTATTTTTGAGGCAATCAGGCTTAAATGACTTGCTCAGGGTCATGCAGCTAAATGTCTGAGGCCAGATTTGGACTCAGGTCCTTCTGATTCCTTGGCCAGGGCTCTATCTACTGTGCCATCTAGCCACCTCTGGACACTTACTAAGTGCCACACACTGTGTTAGGGGCTGAGAATATTTTAAAAATAAGCCCTGACATTCTTATAGGAGAGACAACATGAAAATCACCATGTGCAAACCATACGTATGTGTGTATATACATATGTGTGTGTGTATAAACACACACACATATGATAAATTGAAAGTGATTTCAGGGGGAAGGTACCAGGGTTAACGGTGATGTGGAAAGGCTTCTTGCTGGAGGTCAGATTTTAGTTAAGACTTCAAGGAAGCAAAAGATGAGGAAGGAGAGAATTCTAGGCACAGGAGATGGGCAGTGAAAAATCAGTCAGGAGATTGGAGTGTCTTATTCAATGAAGGGCAAGGCCAGAATCCTTGGATCATAGAGTATGTGGATGAAGAGAGAGTTAGAAGACTGAAAAAGTAGGAAAGGGCTGTATTATGAAGGGATTCGAAAGTCAAATGGAGGATCTGATATTTGGGGAGGATAGGGAGCCACCGGAGTTTACAGAGTAGGGGGAGCGTGTTCAAATTTACGCTTTAGGAAGATCACTTTGAAAGCAGAGCGGAGAATGAACTGAAGATGGGGAGACTGACCAGAAGACTATTACAATAGTCTGGGGATGAGGTGATGAGGGCCTGCAGTGGGGAGGTAGCAGTGTCCAATGAGAGAAAAGGGTGCATAGGTGAGATGTGAAGGTAGAAGTGACAAGGCTTAGCAACAGATAGCATATAGGGGTACAAGGCAGATGAGAGAGAAGTCAAGGATGACTCCAAAATTCCAAGACTTTATTATTTTCTCTCTCTTTCCCCTACCCATGAATTGATCAAAAGCAATAACCAAAAAAGAGGTCTCCATAACAAATACAAATAATCAAATTAATCAAATGAAACAAATTCCTTCACTGATCACGCCCCTCAAAGTCATGTGCCATTCTACATTTGCAGTCTATTACATCTCTGTCAGAAGGTGGATAGTGTGCTTCATCTTTGATACTCTGCCATTTTATTCGTCAGAATCCTAAGGTATTTCAAAATGGTTTTTCTCTATGATATTGTTGTCATATATGTTTCTCTCCCAGTTCTGCTCATTTCACTTTCCATCACTTCAGAGAGGTCTTCCCACTTTCCTCTGAAATATTTTGTCATTTCTTATGAAACATCTTTCTACAACTCCTCCAATATTGATTGTTCCTAATTTTTTCATCTTTGCCAGTTTTCAGGATATAAGGTAAAATCTTGTTTTAATTTCTATTTCTTCTATTATTTACTTGGAGGAGGTCACCTTTTAATGTTTAAGTCCTATGCCCATTTGGAGTTTATCTTGGTATATGGTGTGAGATGTCTATCTGTACCGAATTTCTGCCAGATTGTTTCCCAGTTTTCTCAGCAGTTTTTGTCCAATAGTGAATCTTTATCCTTTCCCCCACAGTTCCCTGGGGTCTTTAGGTATATTAATCACAATGCTACTGTTTATTTGCTTCTAGATGGTATAGACTCAGCTACATGGCATAGTGGACAGGGTGCCTGGCCTGAAGTCAGGAAGACAAGTTCAAATCCAACCTTACACTCTTAGTAGCCATGTGACCCTGAACAAGTCACTTAACCCTGTCTGACTCAATTTCCTCATCTGCAAAATGAACTATAGAAGGAAATGACAAACCAACCTAGTATCTTGACCAAAAAAACCAAACCCAAATGGGGTCATGAAGAATTGGATATAACTTAGCAACAACTTGATGTGTGTGTGTATGTGTGTATACACACATATTCTATAAAATAATCCTCTGACACTTTAGCAGTTTTGACACTATCAGTTAAGTTAGGTAATATTTTCATTTTTATTATGTTGATTTGAGAATCATTTGCATAGAGATGATTCCCTTGAATTCATAGAAACTGATAAGATCATCAATTGAAATAGTTTAGCATGACAAGAAGAGGCCCCAGGACAGAGTCTTAGGGTACATACGCACCGAGAGTTAGCAGGCACAACTTTAATATATATGTAGCAAAGGAAACTTCGAAAGAGTGTTCCAACACAAAGTAGAAGACAGCAGGGTTATGAAAATCTAGAGAGGAGAGTATCTAAAGGAAGAAAGTAATCAACAGTCTCAAAGGCTACAGAGAGGCCAAGAAGGATGAGGATTAAAAAGGTCACTGGATTTGGCAAATAGATTTTTGGTATCTTTAGAGAGAGCAGTTTGGGTTGAATATTTTGGTTGGAAGTCAGACTGAAAAAGGTCAAGTGAGAGGAAAAGAAGCCTTTTTCAAGAGGTTTACCAGGAAGGGGAGGAGAGAAATAGGAAAACAGTAAAAGTAGAGGAATCTAGAGAGAGTTTGTTGAAGATGGGGGAGACATAGATGTGCTTGTATGCATCTGGGAAGCAGCCAGGAAGAAACTGTAGATTGAGAGAAGAATGACAGATGGGGGCAATCTGTTATTAATGATGGAATGGAATTGAATGACTTGTAGAATAGGATGGAATGGGATGATTTGTAGAATAGGATGACATAGAATGGTATGACTTGTAGAATGGGATTTGTGGAATGGGATGGAATGGGATGATTTGTGGAATTTTAGAAATTTGTAGGTTTTTCCTTGGCATAGAGGACTTCCTCTTTAGGTGAAATGGGGTGAAGACATAGCTTTCTGAGAATAATCTCCATTCTCAGCTGAGAGGGTGGGGGAAGAGGGAACTATGGGAAGTTTTAGAAGGAATGAAAACATTGGGGAAAATTGCTGTGTTGAGTGGCATAGTGTCAATTAGGGAGGTATAAAAGGACCGCCTACCACAGTGAGAGTCCAGTTGGGATTACATAACAAATTTGTGATGCACTTGGTCATTGTGACTTCTTGATTTTCTTCATCTTTGTTCAGAAGTAGGTGAATAGGGGGAGAGGCAGCAGAGGGTTGGCAGAGCAAGATGAGTGATAAAGTAAGGAAGCAAGGGACTGGAAAAGAAGATAATATAGAACTGAAACTCATTCACCAAGGGAAGATCATAGGAAAGGGAGAAGAATTAGAGCTATTGCAAGAAGTGAGAAAAACTGATGGGCAGAGTGACTGGAGAGCATGGAGATGACAAAGAACAGGGCCAGGTAAGGTAGAGGGAAATATGGAATAACAAAATATGATTGGAGAAATGAGTTTTAGCATGCACTAACATGGAAGCAGAACACTTGTGAGTGATGAAAGATGAACGGTATCTGTGTAGCTGAAGTAGGGTGAAAGTTGCATGTGCTTTGTCCTTTGTTCTTGAAAAGCACTATTATATCCTCCTTCCAGGAAACTTTGCCTCTCCAGACATCAGTTTGGGTGTATATAGTATCATGTTGAGCATTTCGTCCATTAAAAACTTGACATTTTTTTTTTAAACTAACTATACTACTTCCATTTTGTTTGGAAATTGATTTTTTTGGCCCCAAACACAAAACCACATTTAACCCTTTCACATTCCATTTTATTAAACTCAATGGTTTTCTAATCAACTCATATTACTATATGAGATATATAAGATTATATAAGATATAATATATTATCCATATATCTTGTATAAGATTACTGTCTTAACTATGTCCTCTCAATTTTTCAACTGTGAATTACTGATAAGCATATGTCAACCAAGCCTTTACCTAAATAACTATTAAAATGTTAGATAACAAAGTAGAATAATAATAGGTAACATGCTGAACATATATTATCTCACTGGATCTTATACCATAGACATAGTTTATGGGGTTATAGAATCCTGGAGTTAGGCTCTCAGTTGGACATTAAATCCTGCCCCTACTCCCCCTAAAGAATAACTCAAAGTGGGATCATATAGGACCCCATTCCTGCCTACTATTTCCATTGAGAATGTATATTTCTGAAAGTGTCTGCCCTGTGTTTGTGGAGGTCAGCTTTTCTTATCATGCTATTTCATTAAATGCCATTGCTTTGAACTAATAACTTCCTTTAGCTAGCTTGTAAAAATAACTAAATTAGGTAAAGAGTGACTAAAGAGCTATGTTTTGGAGCTGACGGAGATCCAGAGTACCTTTGACTTGGAGCAACCTTTCCAAGGTATGTGGGAATGCCCCAGGTGCTACATATATTATTCATAATGTCTGACATAAGGAAATGGTTAAGAATCATCAAAGTCAAAAGAGTGGAGACAATGAGTGCTTCTATCTTTGGAACTAAATCTCTGAAAATGGAGCAGCTTGAAATTTGTACAACAGTACAGTAACTTTTCTTTTTTCTTTTAAATTTAATTAATTTGTTTGTTTTCAATTTTCAACAATCATTTCCATAAGTCTTAAATTTTCTCCCCCTCCCTTTCCCTTCCTTTCCCAAGATGGTATGCAATTTTATATGAGTTCTACACATACATTCTTATTAAACACATTTTCACATTAGTTATGTTGCATAGAAGAATGAAAATGAATGGGAGAAACCATGAGAAAAACCAAACCAAAATAAAACATAAGAGAAAATAGTTTGCTTCATTCTGCATTCCAATTCCATAGTTTTTTCTCTGAATGTACATGGCATTTTACCTCGAGTCCTTTGGGAATGTTTTATGTCCTTGCATTACTGTGAAGGGCTTAGTCTATCAGAAACAGTCCTCACACATTGTGGCTGTTACTGCATATAATGTTCTTCTGGTTCTGCTCACTTCACTCAGTATCAGTTCAAATAAGTATTTCCAGGTTTTTCTGAAGTCTGACCGTTCATCATTTTTTGTAGTGCAATAGTATTCTATTACATTCATATACCACAGCTTGTTCAGCCATTCCCTAATTGATGGGCATCCCCTCGATTTCCAGTTCTTGGCCACTACAAAGAGAGCTGCTATAAATATTTTTGTACATGTGGGACCTTTTTCCATTTCTATGATCTCTTTGAGATATAGCCCTAGATGCGATATTGCTGGGTCAAAGAATTTGCACATTTTTTTAGCCCTTTGGGCATAGTTCCAGATTGCTCTCCAGAATGGTTGGATCAGTTCACAGCTCCACGAACAACGAATTAGTGTTCCAACTCTCCCACATCTTCTCTAACATTTATCAACTTCCTGTTTTGTCATGTTAGCCAATCTGATAGGTGTGATGTGGTACCTCAGAGCTGTTTTGATTTGCATCTCTCTAATCAGTAGTGATTTAGAGCATTTTTTCATATGACTATAGATAGCTTTAATTTCTTCCTTTGAAACCTTCCTATTCATTTATCAATTGGGGAGTGACTTGTGTTCTTGTAAATTTGATTCAGTTCTCTATATATTTTAGAAATGGGGCCTTTATCATAGACACTAGTTGTAAAATTTCTTTCCCGGTTTTCTGCTTCCCTCCTAATCCTAGTGCATTGAGTTTGTGCAAAAACTTTTCAATTTAATGTAATTAAAATTATTCATTTTGTACTTCATAATGTTCTCTATCTCTTGTTTGGTCATACATTTCACCATTCTCCATAAATCTGACAGATGCACTATTCTGTGCTCCCCTAATTTGTTTATAGTATCAGCCTTTATACCTAGATCATGTACCCATTTGGACTTTATTCTTGTGTATGGTGTCAGACATTGGTCTATGCCCAATTTCCACACTGTTATCCAATTTTCCCAGCAGTTTTTGTCAAACAGTGAATTCTTATCCCAGAAGCTGGGGTCCTTGGTCAAGCAGTAGATGGTTATAGTCATTGACTATAACATGTATTGAGTGCCTAACCTATTTCACTGGTCTATCCCTCTATTTTTTAGCCAGTACCAAGTGGTTTTGATGATTGCTGCTTTATAATAAAATTTGAGAGCTGGTAGGGCTAGGTCACCTTCCCTAGAATTTCTTTTCATTGATTCCTTTGGGACCTTTTACTCTTCTAAATGAATTTTGATAGTATTTTTTCTAGTTCTAGAAAATAATTATCTGATAGTTTGATTGATATGGCACCGAATAAGTAAATTAATTTAGATAGAATTGTAATTTTTATTATATTGGCTCAGCCTACCCATGAGCAACTGATGTTTTTTCACTTATTTAGATCTGACTTTGTTTGTGTGAAAAGTGTTTTGTAATTGTGTTCATATAGTCCCTGGGTTTGTTTTGGCAGGTACACTCCCAGATATTTTATAGTGTCTACCGTAGCTTCAAATGGGATTTCTCTTAATAACTCTTGCTGTTGGACTTCGTTAGTAACCAAGAGTAATTTTTTACAGTCATCTGCTGCATAATACACCTGTCTTAAATTTATGTTTTCCTCCTTGCTCTGCCTTCCCCCTCATTTCTCCCCTTCCCCTTTCCTTTACCCCTCTTCTCCCCTCTCCTCCTCTTCCCTCCCTTTCCTCTCTCCTTCCCTCTCCTCTCCTCTTCCCTACTCTGTCCATTTTTTTTGACTAAAAACAATGATTTATCTCACTTTCTATCAGTATCTCCAGTTGATTCGAATGGAGAATGTAACTGCTAGTGAGGGGGAGGCCACTCCTTCAGGAAATAACTTTCCAGAGCTACCAACCAGAGCAGGAAGTAAAGGGGGAGAGGGGAGAGGGGAGAAGAGAGAGGAGGGGATCTTCCAGTGTTTGTTGCTGACCTATCACTAGGACTAAGCACTTGTAGATTGTTTTTTTTCCATTTGCTTTTGGGAGTGGTGGGTATTGGATTGTAAAATAGGTGTGGTCTAAGTATGACGGATGGGGCCTACCAATGCTTGGTCAAAATTTGAACGAGATCAGCTCTCCTAGAATAATGTATCTGCTATCTTTTTCCTTTTCTGCAGAGAAAAACCTGGGAAATACTTTCTTGATAATGTGGGGGTAAGACTAGGGAGGGGAAGGGTGCATGAAGAATCATGGCCTCTTTTCTTAGCATTTAAAGCTGAGATTCTCTTACCTTTGTGTGTCTGTGTCATGGGTAAAACCTATGATTCCCTTCAGAATGTTTTCAAATGCATAAAATAAAACACTTAGGATTACAAAGTACTGAATACAAAATACTGAAATACAGTTATGGGGCAGCTAGGTAGTGCAGTGACTAGAGGACTAGCCCTGGAGTCAGGAGGACTTGAGTTCAAATCAGAGCTTAGACACTCACTAGTTGTATGACCCTAGGCAAGTCACTTAATGTTAAATTGACTCAAAAGAAAAAGAGATACAGTTATCAAAAGAGTTTTTAAAAGTTCGCAGACTGTAGATTAAGATTGTTTTTCTAATGTATTATTTGGAGGTTATTGTGTAATAATTAAAGCATTTTGGGCTTTTTTTTGGCTACTTGGTGTTTTATATTGCACTGTTTCAAATCCCAAATTGTTTTGTCTCATTACCAATAAGCAGTAGCCAACTTTGTTTTTTCCTCAGTTTAGTTACCCGTCTGCTAGCTTACTCAATTTCTCTGCAGAGGAGGATGACGTTTGCACTGGAAATGAGAGAACAAAAATGAGTAGCTGGGACTTGATACCTGAGATAAAGGAGATGGTAAAGGAGTACCTGGCTGTCCTAGATGAATTCAAGGCACCTAGCCCAGAGGAACTAGATCCTTGAGTGCTGAAAGAACTGGCTGATGTGATTGCTGAGCTACTATTACTGGTAGCGGAAAGATTTCAGAGGTACCACAAGACTGAAGCAGCAAGATGGCACAGTGGATAGAGGGCACTGGGCCTGCAGTCAGACACTTACTAGCTGTATGACCCTGGACAAGTCACTTCACCCCATTTGCCTCAGTTTTCACATCTATGACCCTTGGACAAGTCACTTCACCCCATTTGCCTCAGTTTTCACATCTATAAAATGAACTGAAGAAGGAAATGGCAAATCACTTCAGTATCTTTACCAACATAACCCTAAATGGGTTCATGAAGAGTCAGGCATTACTGAAAATGACTGGATAACCACAAAACGCACAAGACTGCAGAAAGTAAATCTCATTTCAAAAGAGTGAGGAGAGCAAAGTCTACAAATTAAGGTCAATGACCTTGACTTCAATTATTGGGAAAATTGTAGACTAGATCACTAAGTAGATAGTTGGTAAATATATATAACACTCATCCACCCAACTCACACTGTCGCTAGATAGTTGGGTCACCAAAGTGTGGCTGTTACTACCTACACCCAAGGTTCTAGAAGTAATCCTATGGATGACTGTTCTCCCAGATGTTAACTCGCACTTAACAGGTTCAGAATAACAATCCGTCAGTAAATTGAAATAGCAAGTATGGTATAATAATTACACATCATTTCTGCAGCACTAGTGGCCACACTTTCTGACAGACATATGCAAAATACACATGAAGAAGAGATAGGAACCCAAAGTAGTGAGGCAGTCATATAGGGTCAAAATAACTCACAGTTACAGAATGACAGGGCTTTGATATCCTTTCTCTCTCTCAAGAATTCTTATGAAATTTTTGTGAATTTCCCCACTCTTTAGTTGGGCTGGTCCCTTGAAGGATGTAGGTCTCCACTGGACTTACTGATATTTGGAGTTTCTCCTCCTGGGCTGTGATATCTAAGCTACAGGGACTGATAGTGTCTAGTTGACCATTGGAAAATAGCTTCCAGATAGGATGAGGCAGGCAGCTCTGTTCTGGACAGTAGTTGTTGGACAGGGCATAGCAGATTACTATGTTACTGGGCAGCTTTTCCTAGAATGAGCTGAGTACTCTACTCTGTCCCTGGACTCTTCTCAAAAGGTAGTAGCTCTATTGAACCTGTTGCCCCATTGGTCTCCTGGGTTTGCTCTTTGATGGGTAGCTGGTCTTTCCCAGCTTTCAGCCATAGGCTAAACTGAGGTCTACTGAGATCTCTTTAGCTAGAGTGTTAAACCTGTTCTATTTTTAGAAGGAGGGCTACAAAGATATTTCAGTCGGGATAATGACCTTTAGTTTAGGACTAGCAGAAGCTTGACCCTCTCAGAGCCTCCAGTTCTTAGCACAATGACTGGCACTTGGTAGGCACTTAATAAAATGCTGCTTGATTTGACTTGACCAAAGGAACGTTGATTTTACATTTGAAGACTTTCTCCTTTACATTTCAATGTTTCTGTCTTTTAGCCTAGGCAAACTTTAATTTAATTGGAACACGTCCTCCCTTTACATCCCACATATACAGTGGAAAGCAAGGGATTACTAAGGGTTCGGCAAGAACACCACAGATTTGTGGAAGTGAGATTTTTCCCAGAAGCCTGGCTTGTGGCTGATTCTTAGAGAGTTACTGATGTAACTAGGTACTGTGTTGATAGCAAGTCCTGCCTAGAGTTAGTTATTCATCCTTCCCTCTCAGAGGACCCATGATATCAGCAGGTTGATGTCTTGGCTTACAAGTGAATTGGATTGAAATGAGGCAGAGCTGTGCAAAGTCATCTGCCTCACTCTCTCCTCTAGAGTCACTGGGTTGTGCCAAGACACAAATCAGGCTAAAATCCAGAAGACTTAAAGAAGAGTCCTGCCTTACACACTTATTAACTGTGTGACCCTTAGGCTCTGCCAGCCTCAATTTCCCCTCCGATAAAAAGAGGATAACACTAATAGCTAGCATTTATATAATTTCAAAGTTTGTAGAGTACTTTACAAATATTATTGCCTTTTATTTTGACAACAACCCTGGGAGGTAGGTACTATTCTTATCTTTATTTTACAGATGAGGAAACCAAGACAGGAAATGGTCAAGTGTCTTGCCTAGGGTCACATAGTTAATAAGTATCCAAAGGCTAGATCTGAACTCAGATCTTCTTGATTCTGGGTCCAGCAGACCTAGCTACCTATCTCACAGGGTTGGTCACTTCAAGGCCAAATGAGATAATATATGTATTATGCTTTACAACTTTTGACAAATTATACAAGTACTACTAGCTATGACCATCGTGATTTTTCTTTAATTACATATGTAATTAAAGAACGCACACATGTAACTTAATTACATGGGTAAGATGCAATTTGCACAAAGAATATGCCAAGATTCCTTTCCTACTTCTTGCCATGGCCATCAATGCTTGACCCTTTGGGGAATATCTGAGCGCTTGGCCACTTCTAGCCATGTGGTGACTCAGTGCTGGGGGAAGGGGGTGCCGTATGACACGAAGAAAGCTTGTGGGTTGTCTCTGTGTCACTAAACTGATAACGAGATGGGTGGTGTTCCTTCCCCCAACTCTGTGGCCATTCCCACATGGAGTACGGACTCAACTACAGCTCTTTCCTCCACCCTCCAGGCTACTATTTCCACTCTGAGGATCATTTCCAGAGTAGATGACCAAATGTGTGCCCAGACTTGGAAGTGATGTTGTGAGTTTTAGTGATCTGGAGACCTTTGGGCCAAAGAGTGGAGCTGACTGGCAGCAAGGGAAGCTTCTGTTTGCCTCAGTTTCTTCAACTGTAAAATGGGAGTATCAATGGCGCCTACCTTACTGGGTTGTTGTTTAGGATTAAATGAAAGAGTATTTGAAAATTAAAAAACACTTTGCACAGTGCCTGGCACATAGAAGGTACTATGTAAATACTTACTCTCTTCCCCCCTTTTCTATCTGAGAGGTCAACCACCAACAAGAGGAGGATCCCAAAGCTTGGTTTGCCAGAAGATGTGGTCTTTGAGGAAAACAGTAGGAAAGAAAGAGAAGGAAAGATAGCAAGCATTTATTAAGGTACTCTGCTAAGTGATATACAAATATTTCTTTCAAACCTCACAATAATTCTGTGAGCTACCTAGCTGCTGTTTTTATCCCAATTTTACAGTTAGGGAAACTGAGGCAGGTAGTGGTTGAATGACTTGCCCAGGATCACACAGCCACTAAGACTGGATTTGAATTCAAGTCTTCCTGACTCCAGATCTGGTGCTCATACCACTGCATAGCAGAGGTAAAAATGTAAAACCCCATTTGTCAGTCCTCCCTGTTTAGATGAGGTTTAGGTAATAGCTTAGCTTCCCAACAGATTGCTATAGTAGCTAATTTAAGTGACTGAAATCTATGTTATCTTTCATTCAGTGAGTGAATGTTCTATTGTGTTCTTTACTGTTTCTTCTGTGTGCAGGAAATAAATCCTTGTCCCATATCCAATTCATGTGGTAGATTTGTAGTTTTTACTTCCCTCTTTTGGGGAGGCACTGGACATGAGCTGAAAGGATGACACAAAACAAACATTTATTAAGTACCTACTGCATGCTAGGCATTGAGTTAAAGGTTTTACAAAATTAGCTCATTTGATGCTCACACAACTCTGGGAGGTAGGTGCTATAATTAACCCCATTTTACAGTTGAGGAACCTGAGGTAGACAAAAGTTAAGTGACTTGCCCAGGATCACAAAGCTATTAAGTATCTAAGGCTGGCTTTGAACTCAGGTCTTCATAGCCCTAGGCCCAAGACTCTATCCATTGTGCCAGCAAAGTCTAAGCTTTACATAATTTGTACTCTGCCACCAAGGTGGTGTTTAAAGAGCAGAGACCGGTGAGAAAAGGGAGTCTGGTCGTTCTTCGTTCTCTTCTTAAAGGCCTGACTGCTTCAGGACTTAACTGGGTCTGAACTGTTATGAATGTGGGTATTGAGCTGAGAGGAGAAAGGATAGGGCCAGTGCCTTGGATCCAGAAGTAGTTCTCAATATGAGAATTGTCAGAAGTCTGAGATACTTCACACACACACACACACACACACACACACACACACGGATAATTTGATCACATGGAATGTAGAGGTGCTGGCCTATAAATTGGTGCCCCATTTCCCAGCCCTGAGGCTGAGTTGTCTGTGCTAGACAGTCGGGCTCTATCTGAGCACTCAAAATTACTTTAAAATCCAAAAAAAGTTATCATGGCTTGTCCAAAGTCCACCTTCAAGCAGCATTGAACATCATGAACATCATGGACATGAACATCATGGGAAAGGATATTGAACATAATTATTTAATTCCCATTTTACTTTTATAGCAATCTAAGTAAAGGGGGCTGGGTTGGAGTCTTGGACTATGAGCTGCTTGTCTGTTATTGGCAGGTAATTTTAAGTTATAATTGTTCGCAAACAGAAATTCATTCGGAAGTTAGACAGGAGTATACTTGTGAGACTTCCCAGTTCCCGGAGGCCTCTGAGGTCAATTGTTCTTAGGTGAGCTTGTTTTTTTCTCTCCTTCTCCAATAGCAGAGGTTGTTTGTACTCATGGCCTCTGAACCAGTGAGCTCACAAAGCTCTGGATTTCCCAGAACATTGACCCCGACCTTGACTTCCTCTGTGGCATTATCATACTTACATTCTCTGAGTACTATGTAATAGAGAAGCAAAAAATTATAAGCAACAGTGCCAACTATTCCTTGTCTCCTAGGAGTATTATAATATTTTAGTTGCTTTTTAAATAAGTATTTTAAGAATGCTTAATACCACAGAGTATTATTTTACAGTATTCATTTCATCTTTGACTTAAATTTTTCACAGCATCCTGCCAAAGTGAACATTCTTACCAAAAAAAATGAATTTGGAATGCCATTGGCATTTGCCTTTAAAACCATTACTCAGCTGGGTGCTTTTTCTCTCTCCTGATTTGGGGGCCATAAACAGTCCTAGCTTTACTCCTGCTAATATTTTCGTGGGTCTATACTCAGTAAGTCAATAAACATTGGTTGAATGTGTACTGTGTGCTAAGCACTGGGGATAGATACAAAGAAAGATTACAAGATAGTCCCTGCTCTAATGGAGAAGAAAGCATGTAAACAGTTATGTACCAACAAGCCATAGACATTGGAAATAATCAACAGAGGAAGGTATTAGACTGAGGGGGATTGGGAAAGGCTTCCTGTAGAAGGTGCAATTTTTGCTGGGATTTGAAGGAAACCAAGAAAAAACAGGAAGTGGAGAGAGGAGAGAGAGCATACCAGGCCTGGGAGACAAGCAGAGAAAATGCCCAGGCAGGAGATGAAGTGTCTTGTTCAAGGAACAGTAAGGAAGCCAGTGTTCCTGCATGGAAGTCTTAGGGGCAGAAAGTATAAGGTGCACAAGGCCGGAAAAGTAGACATCATAAAGGATTTTGAACATCAAGCAGGACATTTTGTATTTGATACTGAAGGTAATAGGAAGCTGCTGGCATTTATTGAGTGGGGCGGGGGGGTGATATCACTTTGGCAAAATCACTTTGGCAGTCAAATGGAGGATAGATTGGAGTGGGGAGAGACTTGAGGCAGGCAGACCTACCTGTAGCTATTGGATAGTACCCATGTGATGTGATGAGAGCCAGCAGAAGGGTGGTGGTGGTGTCAGAGGAGGAGGGGACCTACGTCTGACATTGTCACTTTGGATGGATAGACTTAGAACTGGAAGGATTTTTAGAGGATCTAGTGAAATGTGGCACTGTTTGGGTATTGTCCAGGAGATCAGGACACATTTAATTATTTGGGCCTGGTTATAAACTTCACTATAATTAAGAAATGTCTAATTTACAAAGGAATGTCCTTTTGAGGAGCTTAGGGAGTAGGATAAACTATTGCTTAATGAACAACTCTCGGTCTTGAATTATGTCACCTCTCTGCTCAAAAAACATTTAATGCCTATTGATTGCCTATGAAATTGCATTCATGCTCCCCAGCCTGGGACTCTAGGCCCTCTGCAACCTGGTTCAAATGAATACCATCAGGCTACTGTCCCAATTCCATTTCTGAGTCCCTCTCTCACCTCTGGTAGGTCTTATTTCCCCTGCTTCCTTTCTTTTTCAAATCTTGAATGCTTCCATGCTGCCATTGGCTCCTCCAACCCACAAAGCTTTGCTCTCCCTTTCAGTGCCTATATGGACTCCAAGGAATTCTTATCCCAACTCCCACTTGCACTGGCAAGTTAAGTTAGTTGGTCCTCAAGATAGTGGCTACTACTCCCTTTGAAGAGTCCTAGGGGTACTCCTGAGGCTCACTGAGGGTCAATAAAGTGATTAGCACCCCATGATTAATTTAACCAGTTAATAGGAATTAACTTTTGAACAGATCCCCAGATTATACCCTACTCTTGACAAAGGACCCAAAAGAAGAGAATGGGTTCAAGCTTAAGGCAATTGCTACAAAGCATTTGCTCTGCCAGGTTCACTTCTAAATGTGACATAACTACCAGTCAAGTTGTTTCTTTGCTGTAGGACAGGATATGCCAGGTATTAGGGGAACAATTGCTGGATTGAGTCAAGCTGGTCACTCCCAAGAGCTATACTCTTAACCCTTTGGACTTTGCTGCCATCAAACTCTGGGATGCATTCCAATTTCTGGCTCCCTGATATTTTGGATTTTACAGAATTATAGACCAGTCTGGTCCATCTATAGTTCTAAGAGTTTGTGTGTTGCCCTCCCCATTTAACTCTAAGCTCCTTGAAGACAGCAACTATCTTTTTCTTTTGTATCCCAAGCACTTAGTACAGTGCCTGACATACAGTAGGTGCATAATAAATGTTTATTGAATTGAAGAGGGAAGTTTTCCTGGTTAGTGCCTTCTGTGGATACATCCATTTCTGGCTCAACAACCAAGCAAAGAGCCCTTTCATCACCAGGTGATCAGTGAATTGGAAGCAGTTAGAAGACACCTGTGCATGCTCGGAAGTGGAGAGTTGGGCCTTTCTATGCCATGTCAATACAACCTTGCAGAAGCAGCCTCCTCAGGCATTCATGGGAATCCCCTACATACGCTCCCAGGACTGAGCCTTCATTGGCATGATGCTTCAAAGTTACTTTTTCCTTCTTCTCCCTCCTCTCACTATTCTATTTGTATAACAAATGTTCAGTAGTGGTCTTTCTGCCTTGGTCTACATTTCATCTCTGTCTCCTGAATGCTATTCAAACTTATGTCACTTATGGCTTTTCAGGCTTTCTCGATGAGTGCTAGACTTTGAGTCTGAAAAACTCAGTCTAGGGTAAAGAGTTTGGGGTAATCCAGTTTCACCCCAGCCCCAAATCCCATTGGTATGGGACTCTTCCCAAATTGGTGGATATCTGTGTCCTTTGCCTTTGGGAAAGTTGAGTTGGTGGGAGTGGGAGAAAGGAGAGATCTTTGGTCTTAGAGTATTCTTCAGGTTTTGAATTGCTTCAAGTGCTTTCTGGCTTCCAGCTTCAAGATACAAAATGGAAGATGCCAACCTCTCTTCAGGTTACTAAAGGAAAAGACCCTGGGAAGAAGCTAACATGAGAGGAGCTGGCAATCTCTGTCATGTCCTTATCCCCACATTACTACACTAGCGACTTGGGGGAACTTCCCCTTGAGTGAGATCTGGGATTCTGTCTCTTGGTTGAGCTGAGTTATCTCCCTCCCAATGGGAAGAGTA
>CM053774.1:111881297-111911821 GCA_028658325.1 Potorous gilbertii
TTTGATCTATAGGTACACTAGGTCCTGTGGTATGCTGGGAAATGTTCACATCTAACTGGCTCTCTGGAAAAAGATGTATGCAGGACACACTTTAAATTCAATATGCATTAACATTTTCTCTATTACTTCATTAAGTGTAGATTATCAATAAAACAATCACTCAAATCTTGATTTTTAGCACTGGCCAATTTCCAAGATTTAAATGTTCACAATGAAAATTTAACAGCCTACACTACTGACTCACAAGGTTATTGCAATGAGACAAGACAAAATGAGACAAGCTAGGTGCTATGGTGGACAGAGCACCCAACTTGGAGTTAGTAAATTCTGATTTCAAATTCAGCCTCAGCAAAACTGTTACTGGCTAAAAAAATAGAGTAGTAGACACAGTAGCAAATGATTATAGTAAACTACTGTTTGATAAACCCAAAAACTCCAGTTTCTTGGATAACAACTCAGTATTTGACAAAAACTACTGGGAAAACTGGAAAACAGTGTTGTAGAAACTAGATGTAGACGAACATCTCACACCATATATTGGGATAAAGGTACATTATTTCAATATAAAGGGTGACACTATAAGCACACCAGAAGAACAAGGAATAGTTTACTTGTCAGATCTATGGATAATGGAAGAATTTATGACCAAACAAGAGATAGAGAACATTATGAAATGTGAAATGAATAATTGTGAAATAATTAGAAAGATTTTGCACAAACAAAACCAATGCACCCAAGATTAGAAGGAAAGCAGCAAGTGTTTCTGATAAAGGCCTCATTTCTCAAATATATAGAGAACTGAGTCAAATTTGTAAGAATATAAGCCATTTCCCAATTGATAAATGGTCAAAGGATATGAACAGGCAGTTTTTAGAGGAAGAAATTAAAGCTATCTATAGTTATATGAAAAAAATGCTCTAAATCACTATTAATTAGGGAAATACAAATGAAAACAACTCTGAGGTACTGCTTCACACCTATCAGATTGGCTAATATGACAGAAAAGGAAAATGATAAATGCTGGAAGAGGTGTTGGAAAATTGGGATGCTGATGCATTATTGATGGAGTTGCGAACTGATCCAACTATTCTGAAGAGAAATTTTTAACTATGCTCAAAGGGCAATCAAGCTATGCATTTTCTTGGATTCAGAAAAACCATGATTAGGTCTCTATCCCAAAGAGATTATAAGAAAGAGAAAAGGACACACATGTACAAAAATATTTATAGTAGCTCTTTTTGTAGTGACAAAGAATTGGAAATTGAGGGGATGCCTGCCTACCAATTGGGGAATGACTAAACAAGTTGTGATATATGAATGTAATGGAATGTACTATAATAAATGATGAGCAGGCAGATTTCAAAAAAACCTGGAAACACTTATGATGATCAACAATGATTCACTTAACTCTCAGTGGACAGTAACTCATGATGGAAAATGCTACACACATCCAGAGAAAGATGGGGGAGAAAGAACTTTCAGATTGAAGCATGCTATAGCCACCTTTTCTGGTTTTTTTGTCTTTGTGGTTTTCTCCTTTTTTGTGTTTCTTCTTTCGCAACATGACTAATGGGGAAATATGTTTAACATGATTGCCCATGTATACCTCTAGCAGATTGCTGTCTTGGGGAGGGGGAGGGAAAAGAGGGATGGAGAAAAATTTGGAACTCAAAAACACAAAAAATGAATGTTGAAGACTATCTTTATGTGTAATTAAAAATAAAATAATTTTTTTCATTATTATTAGCAAAACAAGAAAAATCCCGCCTCAGACACACTGGTTAACTGTATGCTCCAACTTAAGCCATTTATTCTCTCTCGGTCTCAGTTTCCTCATATGTAGAATTGGATAATGATAGCACCTCCCTGACTAGGTGTCAAACTGCCTTGCAGACCTGCTAAGTATACAATCATTGGGAATTATTTATGCAAAAGAGCTTTGCAGAAATTCAGTGCTTTGTAAATTTGTCCCTTTTCCCCTCCTCCCTTCATTCCATATGTTAAATAAAAAGAAATTTGTAAATATGAAGGGCTCAGTGTCTAAGTCCTTATTTTTGGGAGCGGGCCTCTTTGTGCAATCACTGAAGGGTCTCTACTTACTTTGTCAGAGACCAGATCAGAGGGAAGGAGCTTATCTATATTCCTTGAGCTGACTGTGGGCTGGTGCTCAGAATAAGCTCCTCTGGCAGAGTTCTGATTACAAACTGTCTTGTCCTGGATTTCCCTCTTCTGCATATATATTAAAGCTGTTCTGGAGCTAGTTCCTAAAGAATAGTTTTATAGATCTAGAGGATGGCCCTGAAAATGGGGGGTGGGATGGATGGAAAGTGGGGGTGAAGGTGTGAGGTATGAAGGAAAGAGGGCTGGAATCAGGTTGACTACTGCCTGTGTGACCTCAGCTCTCAGTTTGCTTATCTATACAATGAAGGGGCTGTACCTAATGGTCTCTGAGGGCCATCTAACTCTAGATCTATAATCATTCCACCTTAGCTAAAAGAACTGTCTCATTCCTTAATCTTCACTGTGATCCAAAAAGTATGGCTCATCCTGAGAGAAACGAAAACCCAGTGCAGACGTAGAGACCTTGTTGGAGTCAGGAGTCCACTGGAAGAGAGAAATTTACAATGTTTACCTCCTTGAGCTTAGGACTGGAAGCCTTTGCAGGAGTTCTACCGGTAGGCGTAGAGGGGTACTAGTTAAAGGACTGGGTAGGGGGATGGGCTTAAACAAAGATTTAACTATGGGCTGAGGGTGCAGCACATACACATCTCACTTTTATATTTAATCTGCATGATTAAATTTTAACATTTTATCCATCTCTTTCTTAAGTCAGGTCAATCATTAAAACAATAAATCCAGCTCCGATTCATGGCATTTGCTGATTTCTGAGGTGTAAAGGGTCACACTGGAAATTTTAACCAGCTCTTTTGTCTCCAACTGGTACTAGCTGGCTCCAGAACATCCCTGCAGGTAGGAAATATAGAGTGCACAGGAGAGAGAAGGAGGAGACTTTCAGAAACACGACTTTATTTGTATGTGAGAAAAAGATGAATTCTCTATTCACTGAGACATTTCTAGCTGGGGGCTTAAGATGAAATTTTTATTAATTTAGATTTTTATATCTTCCCAAAAGGAAAGCACAAGTAAATCTAGACCATCATAGACACAGAATCAGCCTAGCAGGCTGGTCACGGTAGCCCCTCAAGCATTTCCCTCCATTTTAATTGTTACTTCTCTTTTGGCGTTCAGTCTTTCAGTTGTATTGGAATCTTTACGACCCCATTTGGAGTTTTCTTGGCAAAGTTGCTGGAGTGGTTTGTCATTACCTTCTCAAGCTCATTTTACAGATGAGGAAACTGAGGCAAACAGGATTAAGTGACTTTGCTGGGATAACACAGCTAGGAAGTGTCTGAGGCTAGATTTGAACTCAGGAAGATGAGTCTGTGAGGGACTATTTTTCTGACTTACCCTTAACTATCATGGAAATGTTTATGTAGGTTGAATTCATTATCTTTTATTAAAATGATGTTGATGGTGATGCTAATGATAGCTCATAACGATAAATCATCTGCCTCACAGCAGTTCTGCAATAAGAATATCATAGGAGTGAAGGTCAATAGTAACAGTTTGTCTTTGAAGCAACAGCCTTGAGGCTCCTGCCCCTCCCAGAGTGATTTATCTATTTATTTATTTTTCTTTTCTATTAAAGGGGTCATCCTCCTGATAACCTTTTTAAAGAAGTCTATTCATTGAACAGGCATTACCACTTTAAGTGAGTACCTGAAAAGGCCTTAGCCTGAAAGGTCAAGGTCTCCCATTGCATCCTGGGCCATCTCCAGTCATCCTCATGAATATCTGGTCACTGGATCCAGATGGCTCTGGAGGAGAAGTGAGGATGGTGACCTGCACTGCCCTCCCTCACTCAAAACAAAGTCAAGTGCAAGTCGTGTCATTATTTCTCTGATGGCATGGTCTTCTTCGAAAATGAAAGATGAACACAACAACTTCATAGGAGATAGAGTCTTGACCTGCAACTTCATTAGTACAGGGAACTCCTACATGAGGAAACTCATGCAGTCCAGAACCTTCTTTGCAACTTAGAATCTTGGAGTGTTGCCTATAGCATTGAGAGGATAAGTGACTTGCCCAGGGTCACACGGGCGGCATGTCAGACTTGAATCCAGGTCTTTCTGACTTTGAGGCCAGTTCTCTATTGACACACTGCCACTCATTATATACTTCATGGATCTGTTATTTATAATATGGGGATATATTCCCTAAGGGTGTAGATTACAATCTCCACACTTTTGGAAAGATCCTTTCATGAGTTTCTATACTTAGCCCAATTCATCCATCTGGTCAGACTTCTCTTGCTAAGCCTCTGAAGTTAACTAGTGGGGCAGTATTTATAATTTTAATGCAAACATCCCTATTTTATAGATGAGGAAACAAATCCAGTGAGGCTAACTTCCTTACAGTCATAGAGTTTTTTGTTAGTGTTCAGGAATTTTCAGTCATGTCCAACTAACTCTTCATGGTCTCATTTGGAGTTTTCTTGGCAAGGAAACTACACTGCTATGTCATTTTCTTCTCTAGCTCATTTTACAGATGGGGAAACTGAGGCAAACAGACAGGATTAAGTGACTTGCCTAGGGTCACACAGTTACTAAGTGACTGAAGCTGGACTTCTTCTCAAGAAGACAAGTCTTCCTTCCTGATGCCTGGCCTGGCGCTCCATGCACTATGGGCACCACCTAACTGCCCAAAGTCTTACAGTTAAGATTTGGCAAGACTAGGGATTGAATCTACTTCTTCTAATTCTAAATCTACTCTATTTCTTCCTTTTTCAGGGTTATTAGACAGATTGCTTTGATTGTTTTTATTATGCAAATATATATTATATATATTTACATAAATTTTAAGTTTATATTATTTATTATATATTATTACTACATTGTATATCATATGTTATATATTGTTACCATTATTTATTCGGAAAGACATTTCTGATCAGAATTACTGTGATGTGGTGATAGTTGGGTATTTGTTTTTATAAACATTAATTGCATAAATTAAAATATCTATTCTTAATTAAAAAAACAAACAAACCTTGGTCTTGAACCTCATTCTTCTAATTCCACAGTCAAATCTCTCCTACTCTACACTGGAAATTACACCTTTCAGATTTTGCTTTTCATTGTACCAAGCTAATTAGTTTAAAGGAAAGTCACTTGTGGCCACTGTCTGGTTGAGGAAGAAGGTAATAGATAGTGAAATATATCAACTGGTTGCCTCCTAAGCAATAGATGTTCTGCTAGGAGCTGATGATGTCGCTATGTTACTACCCGACTTCCAACATCCAGGACCAGCTCTGGAACATGGCCTGCCTCAGAAGACAACAAAGCCCAAACCCTCTCATTTCACAATTGAGGATGGAGTATAAAATGACTTTCCCACTCAGGCAATAAGTATGAGATTTGAACACAGGTCCTCTGGTCTCAGAGCTGCATCCCATTGACCTTTTTTAAAAAATATATTTGGGTTGAGCAAATTTGCAGTTTAATAACTTTATTCACTAAAGGTTTTTTTTTTTTTTAAAAGGTATTTGCTATCTTTATATTGGCTCCATCTTTAACGGGGCAATTACAACTTGAACGCTGAGTAAGGTCAGCAAGGAAGAGTTACACAGGGTCATTAGCTGAAGACAGCATTTCTGTTGCTATCCAGTCATTTCAGTTATGTCTGATTCTTTGGGACCCCCATTTGGGGTTTTCTTGCAAACATATTGGCATGGTTTGCCATTTCCTTCTTCAGCTCATTTCCCAGTTGAGGAGACGGAGGCAAACATGGTTGAGTGACTTGCTGCTTAGCATTTTGAGCCTTCAGCAGACTAGAAGTGGAAACAAAGACAAGGATAGGTTGTATCAGGGTCAGTAGTTAGGGCTCTGCATTAGAGACCCTGAGATAGTATTGTGGGTAGTGCTAAAGTAATAAAAAAAACCGCCAAAGAAGATAGTGATGTGTGGCATTCTCTTTGTGTTCTTATCTAACATTGAAATATTGCTGGACCCCAAGGGGTTAGGGTATTATACCACTCCCTTCTCCATTAAGGGACTCTCTAGCCACAAAGATGCTCCTTGTATAGTTCAGTCCTGTCTGTAATTAAGGGGATTAGTTTCCTCTTCCTTATACTTTTCAGTTCAAGTCCCTTCTCCAGTGCTTTTGGGGAAAGCTGCTTAAGGCTAGGGTTAGAGCTCCTCCTAAATATCTCCAAAGAGAAGAGAAAAAGTTATATTCTGTGTGTGATGTGAGTCAGGAAATAGAGCAGGTAATTTATTCTCACACATACACAAAAATGTGTCACATTAACAAAACAATTTGAACAGAATTCAGCAACAACTTATAACTACTATTACAATCTTATGGTTCACTAGAACACAAAGCAATTTGCAGTAGTGCCAATCAGGCATTTCACTTTTTACCTTGTCTTGGCACTGTCTCTACAACACCACTGGCAAAATGGCCACACTTGGCCTGTCAGAAGCTTCCTTTGCCACCAGCCAACTCCAACCCTTTGAGATATAAAGCCTTTGGACCTTTTCAACTCACAAGATTGCTTCCAAACCTGGATATGTCTATCTTGGCACATTCCTTCATCTGAGATTAAAAAAAAATGGGCAAGCATCAAGGAGAAGGAGGTTGCCACTTGGAAAAGTCCCTACCTCTTGTCCATAATGTGGCCTGGAGAGATGTAGTTGAGTGGGACTCAGCCCAAAGCTGAGTTCTCTTTTAAAATGTCCACCGAGTCATCCATTTCTCCAGTTCCACAGGCCCCTTATTAGGGGACTCTCCCTCATCTAAAAGTGTGAGCCCTTTTTCCGAGTCACACAAGTCCCAAAGCTCCCATACTACTGAACAGAAGAAGGAAAAGCAGTTCTGAGCACGCTATCCTCACCCTTCAAATGATTATTGGTTCTTTCATTGCTTCAGAGGCTCTGTTCTCTGCCTAATCTCACTCTGAACCATTTCATTAGCAAATATAGCCAGCCAAGGCTTAAGAGGGCCTTTGAGATGTGCACACTTTCACTTGAACTTCATTGAAATCAATTGAGTACATCTTACATTCCTAGTGTTTTTTGTTTATGGATGTTTGGGGCTTCCTACATTTCCAATTTTCTTCTTGCTCTTCATCCCAGGCATCCCACGGCCATGTTCTTCATTTTCTTTGTCCTCTGTTGCACAGAAAACATTTCTGTACTGCCTTCATCAATCCATGCTAAAGCCTTGGCTGAAGGCAGTCTGCTTTGGGCCATCAGTGGCTGGCTGACACAACAACCAGATGGCCAAGTCTGGTTCTTCTTGATAACATTGTTCAGGGGAAGCCAATGGCAGCCAATTTTTGTCATTCTCCATGGATTTACTCTTTGTCTTCCATTACTTTGCAAGGCCTGGGGAGGCCCAGTTCCCAGAAATCACCAACTGGGTGGTAAAGCTTAAGATTCTGGGGTGAGCCAAGAAATTATCCATCACAAAGGAAAGAATGAGCTTCAACTGAATGTGAACATCAATTTCCCTAGTTGCAATGAAGAGTGTTTTCTTTGCAAACCTACTCCCAACAGTGCAGGCAAAAAGACAAGTATCTGGAATGAAGCAAAGAATTCTTGAAGATGTAAGCAGTCTTTATAAAAATGCTTTACTTTGTGCCCTTGGACCTTGAGGGATCCTCAGACTGGCATCATTTAATGGGGTGCCCAGACAATGTGGGTAGGATCCATCACTGCTCTATGGGGGGAAATGAGAGAGTCTGCCTAGAATTTCAGTTCTTCTGGAATTGGGGAAAGTGGCAAGCCATTCTTCCAATTGGGGTTTTTATCTACACTGAAGTCCAGGCCTACTATTCGTGTGACTGCTCTGAGAGTCAGGACTTCCACAGATTAAATTCTTATGATTACTGCTTAATATTCATGGAACATTCTCTGAGTGCATGACCTTTTGGAGTTTTCACAGGGCATAGAAAATATGCATTTCTTATCCTCAAACAAACAAGCATTCCTGTTGTTCTAATCTAGGAGAGATAAGATGGAGAAACCTATAGCTCAGAGTAATAGCAATTGTATTCACACAGAGCAGGAAGGGGAAACTGAAGAAAAGGGACCCTGATATCGCACCACTAGGATCCTTAAGTCATTCATTCATTCATCAAATTTAAATTGTTTTTAAGCTATTTATGTTATATATCTGTGGGAGATGTGAAGGATATACAAGAGATAAGTATGATTTGTTTCTTGTTTGAGTGATTTTAGTTATGCCTTACTGTCTGAGACTCCATTTGGGATTTTCTTCACAAGAATACTGGAGTGTTTTGCCATTTCCTTCTACAGCTCATTTTACAGAGGAGGAAACCAAGGCAAATAGGATTAAGTGACTTGCCCAAGGTCACACAGCTGGTGAATGTCTGAGGCTGGATTTGAACTCAGGTTTTCCTGACTTGGGGCTGGGATGCTATTCACTGCATCACCTAGTTGCCCAGATACATGATGGGTATCTGCTTATAATGTAGTATGAGAGATAGACACACTCCCTATTAACTACAATAGAAAGTAGCATATGATAAGCAACATATAAGAGAATCCTCAAATTTTGGGGGTGAAAGGGACTTCTGTGGCCACCTAATCCAACCCAAACCTGAAAAGGCATATCCATGATAACATACCTAACAAATGATTATCTAATCTCTGATTCTCCCCTAGCAAAGAGGAATTCACTACCCGCTTATTCCACATTGAGCAGCTCTAATCATTAGGAAAATGCTGCTGACATTAAGTCCAAATTTAATCTTTGTAACTTCTACCCATTTCTCCTTGGTCCCTCTGAGGTCAAATGAAACAAGATTTATTTCTCATCCACATGACAATCCCTCAAAAACTTAAGGATGGTCATGTTCTTCCCTTAAATTTTTACTTTTCCAGGTAATCCCCAGTTAATCCAAGCACACCTAACGTAACACCCAACTCAAGGCCCTGTTTTTCAGCATGTCCCAAAAGTCTTGGTGCAGTTTAAAAGTATTAGAACGTTATTGTAGTTAAGCTTTAATAGTTTAAAATGTCACTAAGACTTTTGGGACACTTTTGAGTCCCAATTCTCATTGTGGTTGGACAATGATAGGGAGTGTCTGTCCCTCCTTGGATCCTCTCTAACTTTTTATGGTCCTTCTTAAGCTGGGATGTCTAGAACTCAACACACGGCTACAGATGTGGTCTGACTAGGGCAGAGTGTTGTCATCTCCTCATTTCTGGAAATGATTACTTCTCTCCATTCAGTCTCAAACTGAACTAGCTTCTTTTGGTTTCCACATCACACAGCTGTCTCCTATTTAGTTGGCCGTCCACTAAAACCACTCCCCACATCTCTTTTAGATGAACTGTTAACTAAGTATGCTCACTCCATTCTGTACTTTTGAGGTAAAGTTTTTGAAGTTAAGTGTTAAGACTTTCCTATCGAATTTCATCTCATAGATTCAGCCAGCTGCCAGATGTTTATCAGAATCTCTTTGGATACAGTCAACCTATGTCTTAACTATACCTTCCAGCTTAGCATCTTCTGCAAGTTTAATGAGCTTCTCATTGGTGCCTTCATATTCAACAAGTCAGGGCCAAGCCCAGAACCCTATGGCACTACACTCCATTCCTGACATTGAACTATCAGTGGTTATTCTTTGGGCATAGTCACTGAACCAGCCTCAGATCTATCAATGTTCCATAACTGTCCTTACATGAATAGTTTGAGATACTTCATTAAATGCTTGGCCACAGTCCAGGTCAACTCTTATCTACTGAGATAAGAGACCTGAGACCTAGATTTAGTGTACTTTTTTTTTTTAGAGAAAATATATAGTCTACCATGACCTGTTCTTGATGAAGTCATGACTGTTTTGTAATCGCTGCTTCTTTTTCTATATGTCTTTTGACTATTTCTTTAAGAGATTGGTCTAGATTATTTCCCCACATCAAAGTCAAGCTCATTGTCCTATGGTTTGAAAAGTGTTTTTTCCCGTTTTAAAAACTGAGATAACATATTCCCTTCCTCAGTCTGACAGGACGTCTTCCATTTTCTACAGACCTTTAAACATCACTGACAGTAGGTTAGCAATCCCTTTCTTCAGTACCCTTCAGCCCAGTCCTCAGACTTTGTATCAGCTGGACCATGTGATATGAATTCCTCAAGGGGAAATGAGTTCTCTTATAATCTCTTTACTGATCTCAGGTTTCCACTCCCTATTTGTCATTTTTATTCTGTCTAAGGTTCTCCTTACAGAGAAAATAGAAGCAAAGCAAGAGTTAAAAATGACCTAAATCTGCCTTTTCTCTATTTATCAGCTCTCATGAACCCATCCCCTCCAAAATCACCTATGTAATTTTCTCTTGCTATTTGGCTCAGGGCTTTCTCTCTTGCTTTTCCTCTCACAGAAGTCGGAAATAGCCTTACACAAAGGTGTAGGGGCAGAAAACCTTAAAGAGGGTTTGGGGAATGTTCAAATAAATCAGCCAATGGCAACTTGGGCATCCGTAGACTAAGAGTGTATTGGAGAGTGCATGACTAATTCCCCTCCGACAGAGGGACCACTCAGGGAAACCTGAATTGGTTTCATAGAGTCATAGAATGTTTGAGAAGGAATGGACCTGGTATTTCAAACTCTTTCATTTTACAGATGAGGAAACTGAGGCCTAGATCTTTTAGGTGATATCCCTAAATTCACCTAGGCAGGTAGAACTCAATTCTCCTGTTTCAGAGTCCTGTTTCCTTCCCTGTCTCCATTAACACGAACTCTAGTCTAAGATTACAATGTTGCTAAAATTCGAAGACCACAGAAGGGGTAGGCAAGGACAAAGTAGCAAGCATGGATTCTAATTTTCAAAGATTAGCTAGTGAAAATCTATCAAGTATAGCCCTTGAGTGTAGCTTTCCTCTCCCCTGGAGACATTCTTGCGGAGGTTTGGGGGATTTGAAATCTCACTTTCTTTTTCAGGTGGGCAAGCCTTAGTCAGAGTATCCCTTGTTTCTGTAGATTTGGTCTTGAAGGAATTCTGGGGAAAAGGCTATGATGGAAAAGAGGCAGCCAGGATAGACTGTCTTCTGCTCTGACTACTGACCTTCCTAGCTTTGTTTAGGTCTTAATTAAAATCCAGCCTTCTACAGGAAGCCGTCCCCAACTCCTCTTAATTCCAAAGCCTTCTTTCTCTTAATGATTTCCTATTTATCCTGTACATAGCTTGCTTCATATACATTTGTTCACATGTTGTCTTACTCGTTACATTATAAACTCCTTGAAGGTAAGGACTTTCTTTCACCTCTTTTTGTATCCCCAGTACTTATCAGTGTCTGACACATAGTAGGCACTTAATAAATGTTTATTGATTGATTGGGACCCCATTCTGGACCATCTGCTAGACTTCACATGTTGTCTGTGGCTTCTGCAAAAGTCTCCCAAAACTCCTGTTTAATTTATTATGCTGACCTGTGATTGGGAAAGTCACAGTGTGGAAAGGATAACTGTATGTGTGTGTGTGTATGTGTATACACACATATATATGTATATATGTGAGCAAAAATACATGTGTGTGTACATGTGTGGGTTCAGATTACCCACAACTTTTTCCTTTTGAACCTAAAAGCCAGACAAACTGAAAGGCCTACATGGTATCTCCAGAGGGTATTAACATTTTTATATTTTTTTGCCTAAGGGCATCTTAGCTCGGAAGTCACTGAGGCTTACAGTTGAAAGCCTTGCTAGGCACATCAAGTTCTCTCTGAACATAAACACACCCATTTCTTGTGGGCTTTAGCCCATTCAACATATCCATGTACACCATATCCATGAAAGCATTAGAAATCTAAAAGCCTTCTTCATCCTGGAAAGCACCCAAATACACACAAATACTCCTCTGTGTATGCTCTTGAGTGTTTGCACACACATAATCCACAATTCCTAGCAAAACAGAGAGTGCTCTGGCTTCTACTGCTGGAAGGCCAGCTTGATTACATTTTACACCTCCCCTCAGGATTCTCTGGTTCCCTGAAGGGAGCTTGTGGGTGACTAGTCTCAGTCACTGACTCAAGCTGTCACTGATTGTGTTCCCTTAATTTTAGGCAGTTCCTACCATTTAACTACTTAATAGATTAGCTTTTACAAAGGAATATTTATTTTAAAGGTATAGTGAGAAGAAGTATGCATCTCCCACCAAAAAACTGTGTGTGGTCATGGGAGGGGCTTAGATTCACAGCTTACTTCACTTTACACACATACACACATAATGTGTATATATATGTATATGTTTGCATATTATATATAACACATATATGAGACTATATTAGACATATCTGCTATATTGTCTCATATATATAGCATAGTCTGATATGTATTTTTATATGTATATATGTAGTGTCATCTATATGTAAGCTTTGTGTGTATGTGTAAAAATATATGTATACCTATATCTCTATCATGTCTCACCAAGTTCCAAGACCAAAGCTTCCCTCTTATCTGAGAACACTGAAGTCTCAGGGTTTCCTTGCTGGGCTGGCAGCAGCATCCAAACTAGAATCCTGGCTCAAGGTTACCAAGGCTTGAGGTCCCAATTCTGAGGACACCACTGTCTATACCTAGAACTGCAAAGAACAAATAAAACTGACCCCAAACTCCAAGCCCATTTCTCAAAGCCACAGGGCCACAGAAAAGGAAATAGCCTTTCTGACCAGCTAGAGTAATGCAGAGTACCCATGCTATGGGCGAACATACCTTCTCTTTTTTGACTCTCCTCAAAATAGAGAGCAAGACTGTCCAATTCGTTTAGTTTTAAAAGACTCAGTTTTGGCTATGCAACCAATAGAAAAAGTTGCTTCCACTCACATGGTAGTGTAATGAGAAATGTATTCTCTCACAAACAAGTTCCCTATAGGTGCCTTTATCTTAGGTGGATGTGGGCAAAGTTCTATCATGCTCATGATGGAGGTGGTGGTGCCAGGCCCTTCTTTGCAACATGGAAAAATAGAGGCTTTGCAGAGCACACAGGAGTTTCTGTATATGATAGAATCTTTTCCTCAAAGAACTATATTTCACTGCATAATTTTTTTTACATGAGAGGGCAGGTCCCAGAGCAGGGGAGACCTGAATTCAAGTTCTATCCCTGAGACATACTTGTTAACTCTTGGAAAGTCCATTTAGTCTCTCATGCTCAGGGCAAATTTCTAAGACCACAAATTTCAGAGGTGTTACCTGGCACTCTTAGAGGAAGATCCTCTCACCTGAGAGTTCCTATTAATCAATGGAATCATGTCCCTGTCTTTTCCTCATCCTATTTATTATATGATAGTATCTTGGTCTTTTGAATTCTTTTGGAGTTGGTACAAATGCTTCCCTATGCTTGGAATGTCCTTTCTCTCATCTATACCTATTGAAAACTATTAATTAAATAATATTTCTTTCATGGTGTCTTCCCTGATTTACCCAAAGTTCCCTATTCTAAATTCTCATGACACTTTCTGGTTCTGGAATGCACTTGTGGTTATTCTAGTCTGTATTATATTTATTTCTGTTAATGACATATCTCCCCATGTTATCTCCTTGGTAGGCTAGATTTAGTTTTCTGTTCATCTCCCCCAGTGCCTAGTGAAGTGCACTGGACTTAGTAGTTACCAAATGAGTATTTATTAAATAAATAAATATCACCAATTGAAAACAATTTAGTTTGATCCAGCTAAAGAATATACTGGGTAGTGTTGGAATGTAGTCATACCTCTATAATTAATTCTATATTAA
Organism: Potorous gilbertii; assembly: GCA_028658325.1. Classification (NCBI taxonomy): domain Eukaryota; kingdom Metazoa; phylum Chordata; class Mammalia; order Diprotodontia; family Potoroidae; genus Potorous; species Potorous gilbertii. The sequence goes on from CM053774.1 coordinate 111,895,114, forward strand.
TAATTACATTAACATAATTGATAATTAATCATGTAACATATAGTTGGAATGTAATAAATCCTTATTCATTTGAATTTGTTTGTAGATGCTCTGTGTTATATATTCAATGACCATGGCAATATTATCATAATTTAAAGAAATCTTTGATAGAGAAAAACAACTAATGAATGTAAGTATTCCAAAAGGAAGGAAATTCATAAGTGGCATTTGGATCTCATCTTCTCTGTGTGCTATGCAAATACTGGGAACTGTTTCAGCACTTTTGGAAGGGACTTGAGTAGACTTCATTGTTTGTTTAGTCTAAATTTGTGTGATCAACCCATTTTAACTTTAAACAGTAGTTAAAAACAAATAGGAACAGGAAAGAGCAAATACCAAAGAGGTAGGAAACTCCCCCTCCCCAAACTGCCCAATATTCTCTCACCCTTTTGGAGGAATAGGACGTCTCCCTGAGATGGCCCCCTTCCTTAATGACTCTGTATCCAAAATTGGGAGCACCCCAGTTGTTTCCTCTCCAAATTCCTGCTTTACTGACATCCCAAGCAGGGACCTCCCCTTGTTTTAGCTGGGCTGAGTCAGCAGAACTGCTTCAAGGGGACCTTCCAAAGGGATGCTGGCCATGAAATCAGTGAGACAAGGCAGTTAGCTCACTCCTTGACCTCCCAAGCCGGGGCAGGAATCTGTGGGAACTGGAACTCTTCAGCTGAAGAGTGAAAGGGAGTAGTGGCCAAGTAATTAGAAAGCTTTTCTCTTTAGCCTTTTACATATTCATCGTATCCCCAACCAATAGCTAGTGACACTTAGCTCCAATAGAGCATAGTTCAGGCTTCAACTGTGCAAGCTCCCACAGAGCTAAGGAGGCTATCTGGACTAGAAAAGGGAGGGCCCATATTTCTCTGGCTTTTCTTTTTATGCGCAGAGCTTTCTTTCTGTGGTTTCTAAATTTCCCCCCTTAAATTCCTCTCCTTTAGCACTTTGCAATTACTTTGATGTCAAAATCCGAGTCTCATCTTTCTTGTATGGATGCTGTAATGATTATTAGTTTGTATTTCCTGTCTTGATATTTATGGCTCGTTGCCAGAGTCCCTGTCTTTTTCCCATCCTCTGTCTAAATAACATACTTCCAGGGGCAATACCCTTTGACTTTCTAAACTCTAAAGTAGTCCTTCTTCACGTTCCAAATGTGATGTTACTGTGTCAGGTCAGTAATAGCTAATTTTTGTAGACTCTTTAAACACAGCCTGCACTTACTGACAGATGAGGGCTTTTTGCTCACACATTGGAGTTTCACACCTCAGTGCTTAGGCAGTTTTTCTGTGTTATCTACTTTTAGGTAGTGAGGGGTGAGGTTAGGAAAAAGGGTCTGAATCATAGCTTCTCACCATACCTGACAGTGACTATTCAGTTAGCCTCCTCTTGAACAGCTCCAGTGAGAGGGAACTCATTATTTCCCCTGTAGTCCATGCCACTTTGTCCAGATCATTTTTCTGACATCAAGCTCAATTCACCCCTTTGTACCTTCCACACATTACTCTCAGTTCTTCTCTGTGCAGTGATGTAGACCAAGTATAATTTCTCTTTTATAAAACAGCCTTCAAGTACTTGAAGACAGCATTTGAGTTTCCTTTTTGTATTCTCTCCTGCTGGCTAGATATCTGCATCTCTTTCAACTGGATTCTCCTAAGGTACAGACTTGAGGCCTTTAGCCATTCTGGCTCTCTGAACATCCTTTAGCTTATCTCTGCCTCCCCCATGATAGGGAGCAACTAGATACTGGCCTGGAGTCAGGAAGACTTGAGTCCAAATTTAGCCTCAGATACTTACTAGCTGTGTGACCCTGGGCAAGTCACTTAACACTGTCTGTTTGTTTCAGTTTCCTCATCTGTAAAATGAGAAGGAAATGGCAAGCCACTCCAGTATCTTTGCCAAGAGAACCCCAAATGGGGTTAAGAAGAGTTGGACACAATTGAATAACAACAAATTCTTCCTAATGTCAAACTAATAATACAGTGACCTCGTTTGAGAGTGCCTGCATCATTCTACGTCTGGAGCACTGGCCACCTCTCTCTCTTTTTAAAACAGAAATCTATTTTCTCTCCCTCTTCCCCTTACTCTGGAAAAATAAAAGAAAAAAAATTCCTGGTAACAAATACAAATAGTCAACCAAAACAAATTCCCTTAATTCTCTTACTATATATAAAAATACATGTCTTATTCTACACCTTCTAGCCATCACCTCTCTGTAATGGATAGCATGCTTCATTGCTTGTCCTTTGGGATCATGGCTGGACATTGTATGGATCAGAATTTCTACAGCTTTCAAAGTTTGTTTTTATGGTGCTGCTATTGTATATTCTCATTCTCACTTCATTCATGAGCTTAAAAATGTCCTCAAGATTGTTCATTTAAAAAATATTGATGTTATAGTATAAATTCCTCTTCTGATTCTGCTTACTTCACTCTGCATCAGTTCACATGTCTTTCCAGATCTTTTTGAAATGATCTATTTGAGGGACACTAATACATTGTTGGTGGAGTTGTGAACTGATCCAACCATTATGGAGAAGAATTTATAATAATTTGTAGCCCCAAAGTGATATAAAACCCAACAATACCATTACTACATCTGAGATGAAATAAAAAAGAGAAAGACCTATATGTATAAAAATATGTGTATCAATTGTTTTTGTGGGAGTAAAGAATTAGAAATTTAGAGGCTACCCATCAGTTGCGGAATGGCTGACAAGTTGTGCCATATGATTGTAATGTAATATTGTTATTGTTATAAGAAATGATGAGCAGAATGGATTCAGAAAAACCTGGAAAGACTTTTATGAACTGACGCAAAGTGAACAGAAACAGAATATTATACACTGTAGCAATAATATCGTATGATGATCAACTGTGAAAGATAACGATCCAAGATAATTTCAATGGATCCATGATGAAAAATGCTATTTACCTTCAGGGAGAAAACTATTGGACTCTGAGTATATATTGAAGCACACTTTTTCACATTATTTTTCTTTTTTTTTTTGTATGTGTGTTTGCTTTTGAAACATGGCTAATATGGAAATGTTTTGCATGACTTCACATGTATAATCAGTATCATTGGATATCACAATATCACAGGAGGGGTTGATGGGAGGGAGAGAATTTGGAATTCAAATTTTTAAAAATGAATATAAAATTTAAAAAAATCAATTGGGAAATATTAATGAAATTATATATATATATATTTATTTTAAAAGAAAATCTATTTCTGCATTTCTTTTTTAAATAGTATTTTATTTTTTCCTCAACTAAATGTCAAGAGAATTTTTAGCATTCATTTTTATAAGATTTTGAGTTCCAGTTTTTTCTACTTCCCTCCTTCCTTTCCTTTTTCCTAAAATGGTAGGAAATGTGATATATATTATACATGTACTATCATGTAAAACATATTTCTATATTTGTTACAGTTGTGAAAGAAGAAACAGATCATAAGGAGAAAAAACCCAAAAAAGAATCGAATGAAAAGATTATGCTTTGATCTGCATTCAGAGTCCATCTGTTTTTTATCTGGATGTGTATAGCATTTTCCTTTCTGAGTCTTATGTACTTGTCTTGGACCACTGAGTTGCTGAAAAGAGCTGAGTCATTCATAGGTGATCATCACACAGCATTGCTGATACTATGTGCAATAGTTCTGGTTTTCTAGTTCTGCTAATTTCCTTTTGTATCAGTTTGTACAATTCTTTCCAGGTTGTCTGTTTATCATTTCTTGTTGTACAATAGTATTCTATCACATTCATATACCACATCTTGTTCAACCCGTCCTCAATTGATGGGTATCTCCTCAGTTTCCAATATTTTGCCACCATAAAAAGGGCTGCTATAAATATACTTGCACATGTAGATTCTTTTCCTTTTTCAAATGATCTCTTTGGGATACAGACCTAGTAGTGGTATTGCTGGATCAAAGGGTACGCACAGTTTTATGGTCCTTTGGACATAGTTCTAAATTGTTCTCCAGAGTAGTTGGATCAGTTCACAACTCCACTAACACTAATAGTGTTCCAATTTCCCCACATCTTCTCCAACATTTATCATTTTCCTTTTGTTATATTAGTCAATCTGATAGATGTGAGGAAGTAGCCCAGAGTTGTTTTAATTCGTATTTCTCTAATCCAAAGTAATTTAGAGCACAACTTCATATGTCTAAAGATAGCTTTGATTTCTTCATCTGAAAATTGCCTATTCATATGCTTTGATCATTTATCAAGTGGGGAATATTTCCTCATTTCTGATAGCATAATAGCATGCCATCCCATTTATGAACCACAACGTCTGCAGCCATTTCTCAGCTGGTCGACAACCTGTTAGTTTCCCTTTGTTTTGCCAACACAAAAGGAGCTTCTGTAAATATTTTTCTACATACCTGTTCTTCTCTCTTTGATCTCTCAGGCATAGGCCTGAGCAGTGATGTAGCTAGAAGCAAGGGCACATACCCTTTAATAACTTTTTGTGTAGAATTCCAAATTGCTTTCTAGAATGTTTTTACCCATTTGCTCAGGGCATCAATGTGCCTATTTCCCCACAGACTTTCCACGTTATTCTAATTTTTGAACATCTTTGCCACTCTGGTAGGTATGAGGTAGAATTTCAGAACTGCTTTAATTTGTATTTCTCTAATTAGTGATTTGGAACATTTTCATATGGCTATAGGTTGCCTAGGTTTCTTCCCTTGAGAAGTTCCTGTTCATATTTTTAGGCCTTTTAAGAACCTCATTTATTATCCTTATTTCTTCTCTCTAGGTTTAATCTCTTCTTTTTCCCTCTTTCCACACCCACTCTCCATTTTTCTAAAATAATTTTCAAGCTGAGATCTGATACGGTCCCTGAGAATACCTGCTTTATAAATTCTGATGCAAATAACTGAATAGCCCATTTAGTATGTTACATAGATTGGCACAGAGGATATTAGTTTAAAGAAAATGTAACTGACCATTTCTGCTGCAGAAATACCCTGGTATTTTTTTGGATAACAGGTAACAATCCAATTGGGGAGGGGGGATGGAACTACAAGAGGCAAGAGCCTTGATATAATTGTATACATTCTTTGGATTTCTATTTCTTATTCCTCATAGCTTTCATCAGCTTCTCTTGGCTAGCTTGGATGTTTATACTATAATCCATGGGATGACTGGGGATAGAAGAGAAGGGGGAAGAGGGAAAAATGAAGTAGTAGGAGAAGAAAAACAGCTGGAAAATGTCTCCTGGGGTGAGGAGACCTAGAAGAGGCCCGAGGCCATGGGAACTGATATTGCCTGTTCTTGCTCAGAGACCTTCTTCAGCCTCTGAGATCCACAGGGGTTCTGGCTGCTCTGCTCTATGGATCTGGCAGATGTCCCAGCTGTTAATGGAAGCCCCAGTCAGGGGAGAGGTCACTGGGAAGGCAGAGATGTGTTAGTGGACCAGGAGGAGCCAGTTAGCATAAACTACATACTTAGCTTCTAACATTTCTACATTTCTGAGTGAAAACAGATTTTACTCTGTCATAAATCCCATCCATTTCAGGGAGAAAAATAGCAGTGCCACTGACAAAGACTTAAATCCTTTACCTAAAGGTTACTGAAACTCACTTGCCTTATTTCCCCAAAGCTTTCAGCCTCTGAAGCAACAAGACATTAGTTTGCCCAAATAAATGGAATGGGAGGGAAAGAAAATATGATAATGACCCAAAAGAAGCTAATAGAGAAGAGCTTAGTTATCTTCTTTTAAAATTGGAGGTGAATCCCTTAAGTCAAAGAAGTCTCAAGTGTCTCAGTTATCAGTGTATAAGGCCAGGTCCAAGAGAAAGTGAAGGAGTGAGAAGGTGGAAAGGAATAAGGGAGAAAGGAAAAGGAAAAGTAGATTTTTCAAGGAAAACAAAATTATGTGGGTTAGTCTCAATACCAAAGACATATAGCAGCAGAGTGGCCAGAGAATGGGTTCACAAACAGAACTTGGTTCAAGGTCTGCCTCTTAATGCCTACTGGTTGTGTGACCCTGGGCAAATCATTTACTCTTTCAGTTCTGTTATTACCCTTGAGGCTCAGCTTCTGCTCTTCTGGATGAATTTTATTGTATTTTTTTCTAGTTCTCTGAAGTACATAGTATGTGCTTAATAAATGTCTGTTAGACAGATATCTTTAAACAAATGACTCAATAAGCATTTATTAAATGCTTTCTATATTGAAGTCACTGTGCTAGGGACTATGGGTACAAATACAAAAGGGAGGCACTTTTTACTCTCAAAGAGCTTGTTTCCTAATGGGGGTGGGAAGGGAGACATATTCATACACACACGTGATATATACTGAAGGATATATATATGCATGATATACTTAAGGATACATGTACATACCTGTGTGTACAAGTGTATATCAATATATCTGTGACCTTATCCATGTAGTTAATCTCAGAAATTTTTTATGTGCATATGTATAAAGTTATATATTAAAAACCTTGAATATATATATCTTGAATATATAAAGTTATATATGTATATAAAACCTTGAATATATATAATATTAAATTATATATACACATATGTATATATGTAATACATGCATGTAAGGGTTGTGTGTTATCTATATAGGTTATGCATATTCACATAACTCTGTCTATATATTCCTGCCTCATAGAGGCAGGAATATGTCTTTAGAAGGCTCTTTTGCCTTCTTTTTTCCAAAGGATGCTTTGATTCTTGCCAGGAAAGAAAGCAAGAGATTGGGGCCAGAGGCTGACTGCCCTGTTCATCTTAGGGGAAAAGGTACCAGGCTAGAATTATGTCTATACTATTATTAGTCTATGGAAAATAGTTTTTAGTTCAAGTTATGCTCCTAATCACTATCCCTTAATGGAGGAGTGTCACAAGATACAATCCAAGGCTTTGATTTCCTTCCTTCCAATCGCCACTTACACAAAGACCACACATAGCAAATAGCAAATCAATCCATTTATCAAAGCCAACAGAAATCAGAATTATATGAAAATATAGCATGGTAATGTACAGAGTGAATGAGCTGTCCCTTTGGGAACAAGGAATGTCATTCAACCAAGAAAAAGAGAATTCCAGTTCTCAGCCAAAGGGAAATTCCCTAAAGTCTTCAGCATGGCAAACTGGTGAGAAAGGTGATAGAGGTGATGACTCCTCTACATGTCAGCTTCTTTCCAGTGGTCAGGGACCTTTCTTTGAAGAGAATCTATAACCTTATATCTTTTCTCTTGGGAAGCAGAAGACCAAAATCTTTCCCCAAACTCCAGTCAATGAAATTCCTCATGTAGGAACAGAGCATTGGGTGATTGGTCTCTGCCAAACAGGAAAGTCAATGGGCTCTGAGCATCTGGTTATATACAAAAAATAGAAAGTGATGAAGAATACTAATTACTGGGGCAACCAGAAAACGTCTATAGAGGGAAGAAGCACTAGGGGTGAGTCTTGAGGGGAACTAGGGTTTCCAGGAGGTAGAGATGAGCGAGGAAAGCATTCCAGGCTGGGGGTTATGCAAGGTATGGAGGTGTGGGGAGGAAAGTATGTCAATATAGCATTGGGAACATGATGCCCTCTCAACCCAGGATAGGAGAACACCAAGGTGTAGACGTCTAATCTTGTGCTAAACCTTTTAAAGTTTGTATGTATCCCTTAGGCTTAGATACTAACCTCAGGATTATAGCCACTCCAAGAAGGGTGTGAGCTGTCTCTTAAAAGCAAAAGAATCTTTAGCATCAGCAGTTTTCAGAGCATGTTTTTCTGTGCCTGTGCAGAGCAACAAGAGTTCACAGCAGCTCAGGCCCAGGGCAAGTAAGGAATTCTCTTCTCAGTGCTTGCTATAAGGGAATTTGGCAGAAGTAGGACTGAGCATTGCTGACAGGCTAGATGATACCAAGGGACCAGGAATTCACCCTCCTTCTCTGTGAACATTCCCTGTTCCATCCTCAGGCTAGGCATGGTGACCACCCAAGGCTCTGATCCAAGGAGGAGTGGCTTTCCTGGGAAAATGACATGGTTGATAAAAATGGAGTCTTAGTGAGATTTTAGAAATAACTCCCTTCTAGCCCACAGGAAGTGGGAAGAGAAGAAGCCTGATGCTGAGAAGGGGGAAGGAGGCAGAATTGGAAGAAGGAAGCATGCACACCAGAAATACCCAATAGGTTCTCAGATGGGCTAATCAGTGGACACATTCCAGCAGTAAGTCCTTTGATGAGCTCATCTGTCTAGGCAGGTGTAAGTCTTGGCACCTAAGAAATATTTCACACGGCATGCTGGGAGTCGATTCAACAATACAGTATGGCAACAACAACTGTGGGATGGTTTCCATTAGGGTATGATTCGTGAGGGAGGAGGGGAAGAAGGCAAGAAGCCCAAGAGAGAGAGAAGGCCTCTTTCTTTTTCCCTAGCAAAGGTATAAAAAAGAAGACAGCAATATCTAATTAGGCTTTTTATTCTAGGATTCTTAAGGCAAAGCAACGACTAGATTTCTGAAAATAATAAACAACTTAGTCCCCTCCCCCAACTTTTGACCTGAAATCAGGAAGACTTGAGTTCAAATCCAGCCTTAGACACTTACTAGCTGTGTGACTTTGAGTAAACCACTTAGCCTCTCTCTGTCTCAATTTCCTTACCTGTAAAATGGGATAATGATAGTATCTACCTTCCATAACTATTATGAAGACAAAAAGATATTTGTAAAAGATTTAAAAAACCTTAGAGCATTATATTACACATCATTAAGATTTCTCCATCATATTCTTAAGTCTAGATGGTCAAGAAAACAATAAGTCAATCCAATAAATATTTATTAAGTACCTGTTATGTGCTAGGCAGGGTGCTAAATGATGGGGATACCATTAATAAAAAGACAGTCTCTTCCCTAAAGGAGCTTTCAATCTAAAGATAGAGATAACAGCAAAAAAGAAGCAGGAAAGAGCAGGGGAGGGAATAGGACACTGGGGAGTACCCAGCATCTTGTGTGGTGGAGATGATAGCAGGCAGAGCAGTAGATGCAAAGCAGACTGTCAAGTCCAGGTAGAAAGGAAGGCATTGGGAGGAACTTGATCCTCTATTTCCAATCAAAGAGGAGAGGAGCTGGAGGAGGTGGTGTTAATGAAGGCTTAATCTCAGCCCTCTTTTGTAGTGTTTTCTGATTTCTGAGGTATAAATGCTCAGACTGAAAATTTAATAATTTCTCAAGATGTTCTGAGGTGGCTTGCTTACACCTCTCTCCATCTCCCCTCTCACTCTTACTAGGTTTTAAAGCAACCTCAATTCCTTTTCCTTCTCCCACTAGGTCAGTCTTCTACATAACAATACAAGTTAGTTAATGTCCTAATTAATATTTGTAATACACAAATATACCTGGATTTATGTCCTTCCTTGGCACTGAAGAAGTAATTCTGAGGTTTAATGAAGGTTTGAAAATAATAATTCTCAGTTTATGTTACCAGAGAAATCCTTCTTGAAATAGAAAAGATGAGGGAGACATCACACTTCCTCTGTAGATCCAGCATGTTGTTGTTCAAACATTTCTAGTCTCGTCAGATTCTTCATGGCCCTGTTTGGGGTGTTCTTTGCAAAGATACTGGAATGGTTTGCTATTTCCTTCTCCAGTTCATTTTACAGATGAGGAAACTGAAGCAAACAAGGTTAAGTGACTTTTCCAGGGTCACACAGCTAATAAGTACCTGAGGCCAGATTTAAACTCAGGTCTTTCAGATTCCAGGTTAGGTATTCTATTCACTGTACCACCTAGCTGCCCCTAGATTCAGTATGCTACATATCATAAAGAGTAGTAATTATAAAGGGGAAAAAAATGCCTTTGAAATAACCAGATGCTCAGAGGAAACAAAATCAACCAAGAGGAGCAAGTATTAAAACTTATAGTTTCAAATGTTTATATACAAATGCCCGAAGTTTAGGGCAACAGTCAAGAATAAATACAAGTTTTTACAGGAGGAGGCTGATTTGACCTCACAAGAATCACTGAAGCCTGCAGCGTGGTGACTTCCAAAACAATGAGATGACAGATTTGAATATTTTAGCATTGAGTTGTATAAAGCAAGAGATGATGTGTTCTGGGTTGGATCTGATTCAGGTTAGTCTCCTGATAGTTTATATTCACCATTGGAACAAAATGAGGTTTTCCAGTGGTTAACAAAAGGAAATTTACTTTCCTATAGTAAGGGGAAAAATATTCCACAAGGAGCTACTTTTAGGACATTGCAAGTTGATTTAGCTGAGTAAGTCTCCCTTGCCTCTGCGGTCTGTCAGGTAAGCATCAGAGAGACCTGGAGCTTTTTATAATTGTTTTCTTCTCGGGTAACAGGAAGTGATATCAGTAGTCTCAAACTTTCAGCTAATTAAATTTTGAGGGTAGTTCAAATCTTTTTAAGGAAAGATTATCTTCATATGTATGAATGTATTGGATTAGGTCATTAGGCTGCAGTTGAGGACTTAGAAGGCCACATGTGGTCTCCAGGCGGCAGGTTCCGCACCATTGGATTAGGGTATTTCTTTCACAATAACATGCCTATTAAATTTGCAGAGTACAAGACTCTGAAACCTAGCTAACACATTAGATGACAGAGCTGAGACCCAAAATTTTTTCAATATGTTTTAAAAAATGACTTAATTTAATAACATAAATAAATGTAAACAATGTTCTATGTTTGGGTTTGAGGAATGAAAAGCATGAGAAAGGGAAGGTTTGTGAGAAAGATTTACAAATTTATGGGCTCAGTATAAGCCAACAGTATAGCATTACAACCCTAAAAGGTGATGTAATTTTAGGCTTCATTAAGAGAAATGTGAGGGAATAATTGTTTCTCTGTCTGTTGCCCTAGAGACTTCTGATACAAAGCTTCTAATTCTGAATCCAGTCCTCTTTTCAATATGCTGTAATCACTATAATCAAGTATAATCACCGATTCATAAAGACTATTTTTCTATTTTTGGGGGGATTTTTATGTTTCCTTAGTTAAAAAAATATTAGCCATTGGATCAATTTTATTATTTTTCATCCATCATAGATTAGAGTAGCCTTTCCCCTCAGTTTCCTGCTTTCCTCTTAATCTTGGCTGCATTGGTTTTGTTTGTGCAAGCCCTTTTTAATTTAATGTAATCAACACCATCCATTTTATTTCTTGTGATCATCTCTATCTTTTGTTTGGTCATAAATTATTCCCTTATCCATTGTTTTGACAGGCAAAATTTTCCATGTTCCACTAATTTGCTTGTGATATCACAATTTATGTCTAAACCATATACCCATTTTGGCATATAATTGGGCAAAGTAACTCCAAGTAATTACTTTAATTTTATATTCATTGGTGGTACCTTTATTCTTTTCATTTTTTATATTGGTGATTGGGTTTTTTTAAATGAAATCAGGGAATAGTTTATTTATTGTATTGTTTTTTTCAAAAATCAGCTCTTGGTTTTATTTTTATTAGTTCAATTTTTTTTAACTTTCTATTTTATTAGTCTTTCCTTTGATTTTCAGGTTTTCCATTTTGGTTTTTCATTGGGGATTTAAATTTTTTTTTCTAAGTTTTAAAATTGCATGTCCAATTCTTTGATCTCTCTTACTTTGTTTTATTGATGGAAGTGTCTACAGATATGGATTTCCCCTAAATACCACTTTGACTGCATCCCACAAATTTTGGTATATTGTCTCATTGTTTTAATTCCATTTAATGAAATAATTGACTGTTTCTATGATTTGTTCTTTGATCCACTCATTCTTTAGGATTAAATTATTTAGTTTCCTATGAACTTTTTATGTTTCCATAACTGTATTGATGTTTTTTTAAAGCCAGTGATTCCCAATGAAGTTGAATCTCCTTATAACCTCCCTTTAACCTGACCCACTTCTCATATAGTGTTGATTAGCTTCTTTTCACTTAAAAAAAAGAAATAATTAAAATTTAGTTTTTTGCCATTGCCCCTTGAGATAACTCAAAAAATCCTGGGTAGGTGTTCTTAACCCAGAACCCATGAATTTTTAAAGAAAATATTTAGTAATTATATTTTAATATACTTTCTAATCAATTAATAAACATTTATTAAGTACTAGGTATAAAAAGAGGGAAAAGACAGCCCTTGCCCTCTAAAAATCTTATGCTATTTATTTTATTTTATTCTTTTAAAAGCATTCTTTTGAGAAGGGTTCCATGTACTTTGACAGACTGACAAGGAGTCCATGACACAACCCCTTTCTTTGGGGTTGTAAAAACTAGATAGCGCATTAGAACTGTGAATTAGTCTGATCATTCTTGAAATCATTTTGGAACTTTGCTGCTAGTCAGCAAACTGTATTTACCCTTTGATCACTTTAGGTATATACTCCTGAAGTGATTAAATTAAGAGGAAAAAGACCTATATGGACAAATATATTTATATCAATATTTTTTTTTGTGGTAAAGAACTTTGTTGTGATTATCAAGTGGAGAATGATTTAACAGGTTATGGTAAATTAACGTAATGGAATGGTATCACACCATAAGAAATGACTGAAGGAATGTATCAGAGAAACCCAGGAAAAGCTGCATGAACTGACGCAGAGTGGAGTGAGCAGGACCAGAACAATTTCTACAATGGCCACAGCATTTTAAATGAAGACAACTGTGAAAGACTCAACAATTGTGTCAATGCAATGACCAATCCCTACTCTCGAAGACTGATGAGTCATACTTCTTACCTGTTACTGGAGAGTTGGTAGACTATAGGGGCTGAATGTGAAATACCTATTCAGAAATGACTAATACAACACAAGTATGTTGTGTTATATGTCTACTTATTTATGTATGTATGTTTACTTGTTATGAGAAGGTTTTTATTTGGTTTTTGGAGGGTTGTAGGAGATGGGATGTTGACAATGATTAAAAAAAGAAAAGAAAAAAGTACCAACAAAACACAAACTATGTAAAGGAGAGCAGAGGGAAGTTTTATAAGGGGACACCAGAAAGTAGGGCTTTGGTGTTACTGTGTTAGTGTTACTGTGTTAACTTGTGCATAGAGGTCCTTTTTCTTTAAACTTCTAGCCCATTCAACTCTCTCTCTCTCTCTCTCTCTCTGTCTCTCTTTTTATTTCTCTCTCTCTCTCTCTCTCAACTTTTCTAGGAGTAGTAATAAGGCTTTACATGGGCTCTTAATAAGTATGATTAATTGACATATACTGTAAGTCATAGATTCATGTTTTAATATGTAATCCTCTTTATCACATTGTATACAGAAGTTTTCATGTTTCTTGATGAAACTTCCTGAACTAGAATTCATAATAAATTTTTTTGAAAAAGTTGGAAAATCAGGCTTTGAAGTATTTACATTCTTAAAGGATAGATGGGGTTACCAGATAGCTAGGTGTTACAGTGGATAGAGTGCTTGGCCTGGAGTCAGGAGGACTTGAGTTCAAATCCAGTCTCAAACACTTCCTAGCTGTTTGACCCTGGGAAAGTCACTTAACCCTGTTTGTGTCCATTCCCTCATCCATAAAATGGAGACACATTGGAGAAGGAAAAGGCAAGCCACTATAGTATGTCTGCCAAGAAAACCCCAAATGAGGCCATGAAGAATGACTGAAGAGCCACCATGACAGAAGAATGGACACAGGATGGTGAGAGAGCTGAGTGTGTAGAAGCAGCAGGCTTATCAATATGCAAGTGCATCCTGGAGTCAGCTTGTTTTGACTCCAGAGAACTGACTGTAAAATTTTCAGTGTGAGCATTTACACCTCAGCTATTGGCAAATCCTCCAAATCACGGCTTGATCTATTGTTTTGTAGGTTAGCTAGACTTAAAAAGTGATGGAGAAGATGTTAATACTGCAGACCCAAATCAAATATGTTGAAATGTATCCTGCACATATTTTTTTATTTTTGAGGAGTCAGTTCTTAAGTATTTGCCAGCTCACACCTGCTTATATCATAATGTAAAAAATTGTGGGGATTAAAACCATCCAACCTATAATAAAAGAGACTGAGGCAGAGCTCTGAGCCAATGGCATTTCATTAAAGGGTCCATGGTTCCCTCTAATGATGTGGACCTCAGAGCTTCTTCATGATTGGAGATGCCCCCTTCTTCCAGTGTCTTATTTTTAATAGGGTTTGATACCCCAATATGCAAAAGAGGAATGGTAAAATACAAAATCTCATTGGTTGATAGACTTTGTTCTTGAGGGCCAAAAATGGCATACCAGCAGAGGGGTCTTGGGTTGGGTGAAGCATGGGCCATTGCCAGGGAATAAGTTGTAATAAAATGGTCACAAGATGGTTGGACAAGAGATGATGCTCTGGAGGTACAAAAATAAATGGGGGGACTTTCCATGCAATTGAATCTCCTCGGCTACTCTGAATCTGGTCATCATAACAAGGAAAAACAAGGGTGGAGGGCCTCTAGTTAGCTTCCTATGATTAAACAAGTGAATTTACAACCTGCAGCTCACAGCTCTGGGGTCCAATAGGCAGAGCTTATAATCACTATCCCTATGGAGTCATAACAAACCAATTAATACTGATTGGAATAGAGTAGAGGTCTAAATGAGTTATTTCTCACAAAGAGACTTGTCTAAAATTCTTTGCTATTCTCTGCAATTCTTTACTCTCCTCACCTCCCAACCCTCAAGCTAATGCTTCCCACATCAATCCATTCTTACTGGTTCCTGAGGATCTGTTTATTCTCTTTAGGTATTTTGGGGAGCAGTACATGCCAAAAATCTCTCTGACTCACTACAGATGGGCTCCTGCTGTTTTATATCCTTAAGCAAAGTATCACAGACATTATTACTTCTAGCAAAGAAAAATATAGATTTAGATGAGCTAAAAGTCTAAAGAAATAATATCTTTGTGCATATATAAGAGCATAAAAAAGAAATGCTCCCATACTGGCAAGGTCCTCAGCATATTTAAACGTATTGTTCAGTTGTTTTTCAGTTGTGTCTGGTTCTCCATGACCCCATTGGGGATTTTCTTGTCAGAGATACTGCAGTGGTTTGCCATTTCCTTCTCTAGATCATTTTACAGGTGAGGAAACTGAGTCAAACAGGTTAAGTGACTTGTTCAGGGTCATGCAGTTAGTAAGTGCCTGAGACCAGATTTGGAACTCAGGAGGATGAATCTTCCTGACCCTATGCTTGGCACTCTATCCACTGTACCACCTAGCTGCCCGTATTTATCTATAGTATTTACGTGTAAGAAGTCTAGACAATCCAAGATGGTGACACCCATGTGGATTACTGTAGGAGGCCTGCTTTGGAAACATCCTGCATTGGCTTACCCCACAGTTGGGAGTGACCTTTCTCTACTGGTTATGCGGCCAGATCTACTGTTATCTTTAAAACAGCCTAAGCAGCTGAGGACTTTTGTTACATTCATGTCTAAGGATTCTACTCATTCCATGTCATACAAGGGGCCAGCTGGAGGCTGCCTCCATGTCTGCCCCCTCTTCCTTAGGTCATGTAACCTTGAGAAATGGGTCTGGATCCTTAGACTTTGTATTTATTCTTTTCTATTCTAGGTGTCTGGGATGGAAACTTTGATCAGACCTGGTAATGCATCATGGGTTTCCTGTATTTAGGGGAATATGAGCTGGATGTTGCAGGCAACCCAGGAGTGTGGGTCCTGGGGACCAGTCCAGAAGAAGGCAGCACTGGTGGGTTTTGACTTGAACTTGGTAGGGCTAATATTATGTAGGATTGAGCTAAACTGTGATTCCAACCCTTCTCTCTGCTAACCTCCATACTCAGGTAGTAGAGCGGGGATTATACCCAGGGGACATTAGGGAAAATTATGTCTGTTCTTGCTACGTCTGTAAAGTAAGTGTCCCTTCGTAGAATTAAGTGGCTAAGTAGAACTCAGGTGTCATTCACTGGACCCCTAAACATGAGGGTAACATTGACAAGGAGGACTGGGGCTGATGGCAGAATTCTTACCAACTCCTCTGAGACAACTTGTGTGTGTGTGTGTGTGTGTGTGTGTGTGTGTGTGTGTGTGTGTGTAATAAAATGTAACAGGTCTACCCCTGAAAGACTGGGGATATAGTCAAACTATGTTACATATCAAATAGCTGGTTTGTCAACCCACTTTGCTCCCAGCATTCCTTGTTCCCAAGCATTCACTTTCTTTCCATCATAACTTGCTCTCAGGATAGGATCTGAAATATTTACACCAAGACAACAGCTCTAGACCTGTGGGCCCTGAGGTTACCGAAAAGTGTCTGAGAATGTATAAATTAGCAATTGTCTCTCCTCTAACTTAAAAAAAAATCACACACAAAAATTATTGGTTTTCTTTTTGAATTCAGTATTTATTCTGAACACTAAAAGAAAAAGAAATCAAGATCCAACCCCATGAGCATTTCCATATACTAAATCTGCCTATAGTTCCCATATACATTGTTGTGTTTGTCCTTCGTTGCCAAAGAAGACCATGCCATCAAAGAAATGATGATATGATTTGCACTTGACTTTGTTTAGAGTGAGGGAGGGCTGTACAACGTCACTAGCCTCACTTCTCCAGAGAATCTGAATCCAGCGACCAGATGTTCATCAGGATGACTGGAGATGACCCAGGATGCAATGGGAGACCTTGGCCTAACGAGGCCATTGAATAGGCCTGTTTAAGAAGTAGCCAGGGAGTGATCCTTTTAATGAGGGGAAAAAAAAGGAAGACATCTTTATACAAATTATATC
>CM053774.1:111912321-111933268 GCA_028658325.1 Potorous gilbertii
GAATCTCTTTCAGGAGGTGATTGTTGGATTCTTTCAATATTTATTTTACCCTCTGGTTCTAGAATACCAAGGCAGTTTTCCTTGATAATTACATGAAAGATGATGTCTAGGCTCTTTTTTGATCATGACTTTTAGGTAGTCCCATAATTTTTAAATTGTCTCTCCTGGATCTATTTTCCAGGTCAGTTGTTTTTCCAATGAGGTATTTCATACTATCTTCCATTTTTTTCATTCTTTTGGTTTTGTTTGGTTTTGTTTCTTAGTTTCTCATAAAGTCATTAGCTTCCATCTGTTCCATTCTAATTTTTAAAGAACTATTTTCTTCAGTGAGCTTTTGAATGTCCTTTTCCATTTGGCTAATTCTGCTTTTTTAAAGCATTCTTCTCCTCATTGGCTTTTTGAACCTCTTTTGCCAATTGAGTTATCTTATTTTTAAAGGTATTATTTTCTTCAGTATTTTTTTGGGTCTCCTTCAGCAAATTGTTGACTTGCTTGTCATGATTTTCTTGCTTGTCTCATTTCTTTTCCCAATTTTTCCTCCACCTCTCTTAATTGATTTTCAAAATCCTTTTTGAGCTCATCCATGGCCTGAGATAATTGCATATTTATTTTGGAGGTTTGGGATACAGAAGTCTTGACTTTTATGTCTTTCCCTGATGGTAAGCATTGTTATTCCTCATCTAAAAGGAAGGGCAAAGATACCTGTTCACCAAGAATGTAACCTTCTATAGTCTTATTCTTTCCCCTTTTTTGGGCATTTTCCCAACTTGACTTTTGGGCCTTTTGTCATATTATACTCTGGGGATCTGTAAGATCTCAGTTCCTCCAAGATGGCACAATCAAGTCTACACACTGCTCTGGGAGCAACAAGAAACTTTTGTGCTCAGAATCTGTATGTAGTAGAGTTTCCTCTTCAGGACCACCTTGCCTCCAGTTCTGGCAGGCCAGCACTGGGGGCTGAGATTCAGATCAGAGGCTTAATTCCCCCAGGGGCTTTAGGCAGGGGCGTGGCTGCCAGTCAGTGTGAGATTAAGATCAGCTACTCAGTTTCCCCAGGGGTTTTATGATCCAATAACAGATGCCAGCTGCTACCTGCTGTGAGAGCCTCTGCCACCACCTGGGGCTGGAGCTACGGGGAGATGCTGTTCCCTTCTTAGATAGCTGAAAAAAACATTCTCACTGACCTTTGGCATCTGTGGGTTGAGGGATCTTTGAACTGTGGCTGCTGCCACCAGCGATTCTGCCCCCAAGCCTGCTCGGATCTTTCTGCATGGCCAAGGCTAGGTTGGGCTCCACTCCACATCCTGGTGCAGCAGACCTTTCCCGTCAGCCTTCCAGGTCACCCTGGACTGGAAATCTCCTCCACTCCATTGTTCTGTGGTTTTTGCTGCTGTAGAATTTGTTGAGAGTCTTTCTTTACAGGTATTTTATGGGCTGTAGGGGAAGAGCTAGTGTATGTGCCTCTTTATACTCTGCCATCTTGGCTCTCCCCCCCAAAACAATTTTTAACCTTCACTATTAAAGCTTTGAGTTCCATATTCTCTCCCTTCCTCCCTCCCCACCCACTCTCATTGAGAAAACAAGCAATTCAATATACATCATACATGTATAACAATGCAAAACACTTTCATAACAGTTATGTTGAGAAAGACTAACCACATTTCCCTCTGCCCTATCCTGCTATTTATTCCATTCTCTCTCTTGACCTGTCGTCCCACAATAGTGTTTTCTTCTGATTATCCCTTCCCCCAAATTTTCTGTCCCCTCTATTATCTCCCTTCTCCTTTCCCCTTCTCCTCTGCCTTCCTGCAGGGCAAAATAGATTTCCATATCCAATTGAGTGTGTGCTATTCCTTCCAAATTTCATGAGAGTAAGGCTCACTTATTTCTATTCATCTTCCACCTCTTCCCTTTCATTGTAAAAGCTCTTTCGTCTCTTTTATGTAAGATGATTTGCTACATTCTACTTCTCCCTTTCTCTTACTCTTAGTACATTCCACTCAATAGTAAATTTTATTTTTTAGGTATTCTCCCTTCATATTCAGTTCATCCTCTACCCTCTGTCTATGTATATCTATATCTATCTATCTATCTATCTACATACACATATATATGTATATACATATATACATACACACATACATTCATGTACATATACATACCTACACACATATACTACATACATACATGCCTACATACACCTACACATACACACACACACACAAACACACACATATATATTCCCTCTAACTACCCTAATACTGAAAAAGGTCTCAGGAGTTGCAAATATCATCTTTCCACGTAGGGATGTAAACAGTTCAACTTTAATAAGTCTCTTATGGCTTCTCATTACTGTTTACCTTTTCATGTTTCTCTTGATTCTTGTATTTGAAAGTCAAATTGTCTATTCAACTCTGATCTTTTCAATAAGAATACTTGGAAGTCTTCTATTTCATTGAAATTTCATTTTTCCCCCCTGAAGTGTTATACTCAATTTTGCTGGATAGGTGATTTTTGCTTTTTATCCTATCTCCTTTGTCCTCTGGAATATCATATTCCAAGCCCTTTGATCCCTTAGTGTAGAAGCTGCTAAATCCTGAGTGTATTTCCACAATACTTGAATCATTTCTTCCTGGCTGCTTGTAATATTTTCTCCTTGACCTTGGAACTCTGGAATTTAACTGCAATGTTCCTAGGAATTTTCCTTTTGGGGTCTCTTTCAGGAGGTGATCAGTGAATTTTTTCCATTTCTATTTTACCCTCTGGTTCTATAGTCTCAGGGTTGTTTTCTCTGATAATTTCTTGGAATATGGCCTCTAAGGTCTTTTTTTTGATCATGGTTTTCAGGTAGACCAATAATTTTAAAATTATCTCTCCAAGACAGTTTTTCCAGTGAGATAGTTCACATTGTCTTTTTTCATTCTTTTGGTTTTGTTTTATAATTTCTTGATTTCTCATAAAGTCATTAGCTTCCATCTGCTTCATTCTATTTTTTTAAAGAATTATTTTCCTCAGTGAGCTTTTGGCCCTCCTTTTTCATTTGGCTACTTCTGTTTTTTAAGGCATTCCTCTCCTCATTGGCTTTTTGAACCTCTTTTGCCATGTGGGTTAATCTACTTTTAAAGATTTTTTTGGGAGAGGTCTCCTTAACAAGCTTGTTGACTTGTTTTTCATGATTTTTTTGCATTACTCTCATTTCTCTTCCCAATTTTTCCTCCAGTTCTCTTATTTGATTTTTAAAATCCTTTTGGAGTTCTTCCATGACCTGAGAACATTGCATACTGTTTTGGAGGCTTTGGATATAGGAACCTTGACCTTGCTGTCTCCCTCCAGTTGTATGCTTTGCTTTTCCTCATCTGAAAGGATGGAAGAAAATACATCTTCACTATGAAAGTAACCTTCTATAGTCTTATTTTTCTCCTTTTGGGGCATTTCCTTAGCTAATTACTTGACTTTTGAATCCTTTGTCAAGTAGAGGGTATATTACCCTAGGCTTCAGAGGTTTTGTGCAGCTTTTCTCCTAGGTATCTCTAGGGACTTGTAAGTTTTCAGTGCCTCTAAAATGGCATAGTCAAGGGAGAGGTGTTTACTGCTCTCCTGACGAGCACTCTGGTTTGTGAGCAACCCAAAACACTCTTTTCTTCCTTGGAACTGTGAGTAGGATTTCCTCCCCATGGCTGCCACCAGCTCTATTGTGCTGGCTCTTCTCTTTACCCCAGGACCACCACTCAGGACTCAGACCAAGATTAGCCCTGGATTCCTCTAGGGTCTGTAGGCTGAGAGCTCCAGAAATGGATGCAGTGGCAGCGACTGCCCCTGCCCTGGGGCTGGGGCTGAAATTGGACCAAAGTTCCCCCCATCTGGCTGTCTTTGGCATTTGTGGTTGAGAAATCTGGAAACCGCAGCAGCTGCCTGTGATTGAGCACCCGGAAACCTGCTCCAGTCCTGTCTGTGCCATGGGGCCTATGCTGGGCTGTACTCTGCTACAAGACTCGTGCAATAGGCCTTTTCTGTCAGCCTTCCAGACTACCTGGACTGGAAATCTGTTTTACTCTGTCATTTTATGGTTTCTGCTGCTCTAGAATTTGTTTAGAGCAATTTTTTACAGGTATTTTAAGGGCTTTGAGGGGAGAGCTTGAGTAGGTCCATGCTTCTTCTACTCTACCATCTTGGCTTCACCTCCCTACCTCCTCCATCTTTATTTTTCCTTCTGGTTTTAGTAAATGTGATCCATTTTCCCTTACAATTTCTTGAAATTCCACATGCAGGCTTTTTAAAAAAAAATCATGAATTTGAGAGAGTACAATGACTTTTAAATTCTCTCTCAGCTATTTTCCAGGGTCAGTTTTCAGATCAAATCATGTACATTTACTTCTATCTTTTCAGTCTTTTGATTCTACTCTACAGAGCAATTTCCGTCTCATGGAGTCATTGATTTGTATTTGGTCTGTTTTAGTTTTCAGAGAGTTCATATCTTGGGTAGAGGGCTTTCCCTCTATTTGTCCTAAGCCATTCTTATTCCAATTCTTTCATCCAGAATTTTTATTTTACTTCAAAAAAATTCTCCCTTAATTTCTTCTAGGCATTCCTATAATTCTTGTAGCAAATTCCTATTTCCCTTGGAATCACTGCTTACAATTGCTTTGGAATTAATCTCTTCTGATAGGTTGGATTTTGGGTATTTCTGGATGAATTAAAATTATTGAAAATCATTGATGATTTTTTTTCCTTTTAGTCTTAGTTTTTCAATTAGGTCTTTGTGCAAGAGCTATGCTATGTTCCCTGCAGTGCTTTTTGTATAGTGGTTGTCATTGCTTAGTGTTACACTATATCACTCAGGATCCTGTGCTGACCTCCTGTGGTGAGCTTCCCCCTAGATATTTGATGTTCAAAGGGCTGAATCATCCAGAACCTTGATGGCTTCTGAGGACAGAATACTAGGGATCTCAGAGGCTCTGGAACTGAGGTGCTTTGATCTGAGCATTGTGACCATCACACTGCTGGCTTCCAAAGTGCACAGGGTGGTTTTAGACAACCTTGGCACTTTCTCGTGGTAGCTATAGGTATCTCTGCTTGTTTGTACTATCATGTATCATGCATCATGTATCACATCTGTTTGTATTGTGAGACTTCCATCTTGTTGATCTACATATTGATATTGCTTTTTTGATGGTTCTCCCTTTCTGAAGCCTGCAGGCTTTTGGCTAACTTTTGGAGCAGTTCTGAGGTGAATGAAGTCCATTACTGAAATTTGTCATTGGATTTCCTCATAATTCCTTTTCAACTGCCATTTTTCCTCTCTTCTCTCCTCTCTTCTCCTCTCCTCTCTTTTCTTTTCTTTTTTCCCTTCCTTTTCTTCCTTCCTTCCTTCTTTCTTTGATTCTGCATTGATTCTGTAAACTCTAAGTTTGGTGGAGTGGTGGATAGATGATATTGGAGACTATAGAGAAAACAGTTTATCTGTTCTGTAAAAAAAGGTCACATATTCTTCAAGAATGTCACAGTTATTTCTAACTTTCCATTTTGGTGACATTCTTGGTTTTGAGTTTGAAGAATGTAGGGGTAATTTAGGGGACTGCTTGAGAGGAAAATAAATAAAAAAGCAACCTTTTAATCCAAGAGACACAAGCTGCTATTCATTCCATAGACACATTCTTGTCTTTATTGTCTGTAAAGCTTCTTAAAATGTCAGCAAGTAAAGAATCCCACTTAATACTGGTAGATCATTCTAGGCTAATAAACTTGGAAGTATTGATCCACTAGACATTACTGGCAAACACAGCAAGAACAAAGGTCAACTGAAAGGTTATTTTATGGGACTTTAATCTTGTGTTAGAGATCAGTCACTGTTTTAAACAAGGATGCTGATTGTAACTGACCAAAAAAGGTGAAAGCTTCAATTTCCTTGGCTGGCATATCAGAGCGCCGCCTAGTCTGTTGAAAGGAAGAAAATTAAAACATCAGGACCTAACACACCCAAATATGTATGATCATAAAGAAGAAAACCTTGTTACCAGTTCAATTTATGAGAAACAAAAAGTTTTTCTGAGAATTCCCAAGAAATCTGAATATCAGTGCCTTATGTTCAGAGCTTGTTTTACATAATTTCAGCTCCTATGAATGTCAGTATAGAAGGTATTTTTTTCTGGAAGGGTTACTAGCTTAGCAATAAGGGAACAAGTATTTATTGAGTGTCTACTGTGTGGCGGGTGTTGTGTGAAATATTTTATAAACAATATCTCATTTGTTCCTCACAACAATCCTATGAGGTAACTACAGTTACCCCTTCCACATCACAGGTTCCCCTCATCACAGTTTCAATATATTGAGGATTGGCATAAGAAATTAAATGGGAATTTTGTGAGTTTTGCAGAAGCTGCTGATGACATGTGAAGGCTTGTAGATAACACAGAACCAATAACCAAATACTTAACTCAAATTTCAAAACACCCCATAAACAAAGAAAAAGAAAAAATCCAGACTTCCTTCTGTAATACAAATGAGAGCCAATATTTTTAATGTGGATGTTTCCTCAATTTGGAAGAGGTAACTATACTAATATGATCTCCATTTTACAGTTGGGGAAACCAAGGCAGATAGCTGTTCAGTGACTTATCCAGGGTTACACAACTAATAAGTGACTAAGGCTAGATTTGAACTCAGGTTTTTCTGGTTCTAGGTATAAGAACCAGAAACAAAAGCTTCAACAGACAATAAAAATAATATACTCCTTGGAAGATGTTCCTTGGGTTTCAACAAATTAGAAAGTTCTCATATTATATGGGAAGGCAGAGAGGGGAAAGAAACTATAATTCTACATGTGTTTTGTGTGGTGTGACCTTTGGTCCCTCAAAAATCCTATGTAATGGTTGTCACAGTGATGAGCTTAAGAAATGCTTGTTGAATGGAATTCTAAAACCATATAGATCAACCTAGTACATTAATCAGCCTTTCACAGTGTCCTCCTGTACTCACCTTGGAGAAATACCTATTCAGAAAAGAAAATGGGAATACTATCCCTTTCCTGACAAATATTCCAGTAAAGTACCTCTGAAGAGTGATACTACACGCTAAGAAACAACAAATAACTGAGTAATCCAGAAGGTTTTGCTGGGGTCATTGGCACAAATATCCATCAACTGGGTGTATTTGCTAAAAGAAATCAGAATATAGGGGCTGAAGATTGTAGCTCTCTGAAACAAAGGACCATTATCCTCTCTAAAACATGGTAACTGTTAGATTGATCCAGAGAGTTAATGTCAAGAGGATACATAATCCAAGAGAAGGTATGTAAGATGGAAACAATATAAACCAAAGCTAAGCAACGGGAAAAGAGAGATTTTTGGATTGTTATCTTGCCAGAGGCATGAGAAAGATTGCGGAGTTTTCACTGGTATACATTCATGAATGTTTCAGAAAGAAACAGTTACATACAGGTGCCAATAATTGTCAAGTGCCTTGAATTTATGCAGTACTGTAGAAACTAGCTTCAGGCACTCCCTACTCTTCCAAGATAAGGATTAGGATCACCAAAAAAAAAAAAATTCCCTTTCTGAAAAAATGCCTCTCAGCCCCAGGCCCTACTCCAAATGCTCAGTGAATTTAGCTAACATTGTGGTTGAGTTGTTCCAGGTATGTCTGACTTTTTGTAATCTGGTAGGTTTTTTTGGGCAAAGATACTGGTGGTTTGCCATTTCTTTCTCTAGTTCCTCTTACAGATGAGGAAACTGAGGCAAATAGGGTTAAGTGACTTGTCAAGGGTCACACATCTAGTAAGTGTCTGAGACTAGATTTGAACTCATCAAGATGAATCTTCTTGATTCTAATCCCAGTTCTCTATCCACTGGGCCACCTAGCTGACAAGGCAGAATATATAAATTGGAAAAGAACATAGGTAGGACTGAAGAGGTAATTTGCCAATAAGATGTAGAAATTTTCTTTTGAAAAAAAATGGAAGGCTCCAAAATAGGCATAAAGCAGGAAGAATTGTAATATTTATCTCTCTTTCCTTCCCTCCCCATCCCCATTTACCTTTTCTAATGAAAAAAACAAACCTATGGTCGCTTTCTCTGAAAGCGGGCATTTTCTCAAATCAGCAAGATGCGAAATTGATTTGTAGTTTTAAGAACTTTATTACTTCTCCAATCATATGAAGTCAACTTGACTGACTCCATGCAGTTTGAACAATGCTGACCTCTCACAGCATGGCTGGGGGTTTCCAAGAGTCTTCTTGGTCTGTATAATTTATAGAGAAAACTGTAGCATTCAAGGCAGTTCAGTTCTTCTTCCCCAAACTAATTCTGACTTTGAAATTGGATTTTATCCCTTAAACTCTCCCTGAGTCTCCACTTTCCAAGAAGAAATCAATAAGCTAACCTCCTCACTCCTACCCACTTTTCCTTTGGTTAAACAGATGTCAAATTCGAGCCAAGGGAAATCCTAACCGGTAAACAAAGCACATGACTACCTGGGATGCTTCAAAGACTTGAGCTGGGATGCTGTACTTTCAAAGGGTTAGTTGTGGCCAAACTAAAATCAGTTCAGTGATAGGATAACAGGATTCTTTTTCAAACTACCACTAGGGCAAAAGGCTTTCAATTTTTTTGACTTTTAAACAGCCTGTGGAAGTAAACAGAATTACCCTCCATGCATAAAATGATGGTAGAAATTAGGTTAGTCTGGAAGACTAAGTCTTTACGGGGCATAAGAGAGGAAACTAGGTGGTGCCATAATGCATAGAGAGGAAGACTCATCTTTTTGAGTTCAAATCTGGCCTCAGACACTTTCTAGCTGTGTGACCCTGGGTGCATCACTTAACCCTGTTGGCCTCAATTTCCTTATCTGTAAAATGAGCTGGAGAAGGAAATGGCAAACCACTCTAGTATCTCTGCCAAGAAAACCCCAAATGGGGACATGGACATTTGGACTCAAGTCAGCAACAACAATGATCCAGTATAAGAGGTGATGCTGAATGTCCTTTGCAGACAAGAAGCTGGGTTTATTTTTCATCTTTTTCTGTTAAGTTTCTTGAAGGCAAGTAGGGAAGTGGGGCTGCCAAGGGATATGCCTGGTCCCCAAAGATAGGATAACAAAGTGGCGATGGTTTGATATTCACAAAAGAGAATCAATTTAGACTAGGAAAGAAGACTGGAACTGATATCCTAGAGACCTGGGCTCAAGTCCAGCCTTTGACAACTACTGCCTGAGTGACCTTGGGCAAAATGAAAGTTTAATCATGCCCCAGGCATCTCTAAAAGAAAAAAAAAATCACCTGTAATTAGGGCTTAGCAAATTACATCTTTTTATTTGTTGTTATTTCAGTTGTTTTCAGTAATGCCTAACTCTGTGATCCCATTTGGGGTTTTCTTGACGAGGATACTGGAATGGTTTGCCATTTCTTTCTCCAGCTCATTTTCAGATGAGGAAACTGAGGCAAACAAGATAGGATCAAGTGACTTGTCCAGGGTCATATAGTTAGTAAGGAAGATGAGTCTTCCTGAGTGCAGTCCTGGAGTTCTGTCACTGGCTATCTATTTACATTTTAAGTTTTATTGTATTTAAAAATGTAAAATTCTCTCATGTAGCTGGGTGATTACAAATAGAGCTGGCAAGGTTCAAGCTGTAGTTTGACACCCAGAATCTACAGAGAAGCTGTTGACCTGTGTCATGTGTGGTGGCAGATTCAACACCAGTTTTTTTCAGGTGAAGATCAGTCACTTCCCCCACCTCCAGTACACTCAAGTTTAAAGGGATTCGAACTGGAGAGAAATGAATTTAGACAACACAAATATCAAATTTAGCCTTTTCCAGACCCCAGGAAAAGCTTTGGTTACTACTTTAACCGCACATTGAAAGACAATTCTTAATTCAGAGCATGTATAATTAAAAAAAAAGTTCAGGTCATCTTGGTCATTCTCTACTCTGCCCTATGTCACCTATCAGTTAATTATTAAAGTGTGAATAATGGAGAAAAATGGCTTATTGTGACTTCATTTCATAATAGGAAACATTCATTTCAAACTTCCACTTTAGGAGTGTGGGTAAGTCCCTTAAACTTGTTTATTTTCCACTTTAGAAACCACTTCCCCAGTGAATAACATACAGATCTGTGGAACAGAGGAAAGAGAACTGGGTTCTGAACAACAACCACAAAAAAACCCCAAAAAAACAAAACCCAGTCAACCCCTGTCTGGTGCCTCTGTTGGAATGGCTTCTCTTTGCCTTCTTTGGTCACCAGCCACACCTAGAAACAAAACACCATTAAGAAAAGTGGCACCAATCAAGTGGAAAGAACATTGTGGTTCAGTTGCGTCTGACTCTCTGTGACCCCATTTGGAGTTTTCTTGGCAAAAAATACTGGAGTGGTTTTCCATTTCCTTCTCCAGCTCATTTGACAGATGAGGAAACTGAGGCAAACAGCTGGGGAAACTGTGGCCCAATAACACTGCTGAACTTTGTCAGGATGGATAGCCAGAAAGACTTGGAAATTGAAGGAATGCCAATCAATTGGGGAATGACTGAAAAAAATGGGGTATATGAATATAACAGAATACTGTTTTTTCATAAGAAATGGTGAGCAGGTAGATTTCAGAAAAACCTGAAAAGACTTGCATGAACTGATGCTGAGTGAAATGCGCAGAACAAGAACATGAACAGTAACAGCAACACTGTTTGATGATTGACTTTGTCTTCTCAGCAATGCAAGGACCTAAGACAACTCCAAAAGACTCATGATGGAAAATGCTTTCCACGTTCAGAGAAAGAACTATGGAGTCTGAATGCGGATCGAAGAATACTATTTGCTCTTTTGTTTTTTTCTTTGTTATGGCTTTTCCCTTTTGTTCTGATTCTTCTTTCACAACATGACTAATGTGGAAATTTAATATGATCACATATGTATAAACTATTTCAGATTGCATGTTGTTTTGGGGAGGGGGAAATATAAATTTTTTTTTTTTAAAGATGGATCGCCACAAGCCCATACTCATCTTTTCTCAGCAAGACATGCAGTGGATTTTCTGGAGTCTTCCTCCCATAATTTCACTTGGATGTTCAATTTATCTTTCCTCCTTTTTAAATTATGCAGTTTTGCTATTAAACATTCTTATATCATCAGCTTAAGTAGCAGGGGCTACTTGCTTGAGAGCTCACAGAATCACGGAACTGAATAACAGTTGTAACCAGTATTTATACAGCACCTACTATGTGCCAGGCACTGTGTTGTGTTGGAGAAATATTATCTCATTTGACCCTTAGAACCACCCTGGGAAGTAGTAATTACCATCATTCCCATTTTACAGATGAGGAAACTGAGACAAACAGAAACAAACCTGCCTAGGGTCATACAACTAGAAAGTGTCTGATGCTGCATTTGAACTTAGGGCTCCCTAACTCCAGATCCAACCCTCTATCCACCATACCACCTACCTGTACTTTCAACTCATATATTTGAAAAACATTAAAGGCCCATTCAGCTCCAAGTCTATGACCATGAAAAGAGTGGTTATCTTGGAAACAAAAAGTCTTAATGTCATTTTTTAACACCAAAACTTGCACATAGTGGAAGCTTCCAAGGGCAAGTCAAAATACTTTGGTGATCTTTGAGTTTTTGCCTTGTGGAAAAGTTTAGGGTGGATGCATGTCTGGAAGCAAAATTTAAAAAAAGCAATTGCCCTGTTTTAGAGTCCAAAGATCATGACACTTTAAATGAATGGAATACTCTCAAGAATTTAGAAATATCACCACTTAATAATCCCCCTTCCCCAAATACAGAAATTCTTCCTGCTCTCTCTCCTCAGACTTCAGTGACCTACAAATACTTTACAATCTGGAAAATATGGTAAGGCACAAGGGCAAGGCCAAAACCATGTCTGGTGGGCCACCAAACATGAAAGGTTTCAGCTAATGAGCAGCTGACTCAAGGAAAGTAAATCTAAAACATTGAGTGTGCATTTCTTTATTTTTTGGTCTTTGGATACTCCATAGTAAAAATAATTATAGCTAGTATTTATATAGTGCATTAAGGTTTGCTAACCTTAGTTTACTTTTTGTTGTCAAAATAACCTAAGGAGGTAGGTGCTGTTATTATATCTATTTTATAGATGAGGAAACTGAGGCAGTAAGGCCCAGGGTCACACAACTATTAAGTATCTGAGACCACATTTGAACTCAGGGTTTCCTGACTCCAGGTCCAAGTTCTAGTCATGGCAACACCTAATTGATGGATAGTCCTCCAACAGAGTAATTTTGCCAACTATTACTAATTAAGTAGGTAGTTAATAGATGTCTTTTACCTGATTCAGTAGTAAATGCACTAAAAATACTGAGGTGACCAGAATTCTGGTCTTGGTTCTTTGACTTCATTTTCATCTTTTCTCAATAATGTCAATGGCATGACAATCTTGGGAGCATGAAATATCCTCTCTAAAAAAGGACAATGAAAATAAAATTCTCTGACATAAGGAAGGGATGTCAGAAAAATGTTGCTGGAAGGTTTCACTATTTTAGAAAAAAAACAAACAAAAAACGCTCCTTAAAACATTGTGCAAATTTCATTAGGGAGTTAAAACCAACAAACACCAGAACACCAAATTGTCAGGCTGTAGAAATTCCAGGAGTGTGCTGGTAAATGTTTAACAACTGACTTTTCCTCCCATGACACTTTAATTAACATTTTCTCCATCACTTTCTTAAGTCTAGACAAACGAACAGAACAATATAATGGAACCTTAATATATAGCAGTTTGCTGATTTCTGAGATGTAACTACTTGGATTGAAAATTTAACACTAGGTTCTTTTAAGGCAGCTTGAGCTGGTTCCAGTACATCCCTGATTTCAGTCCAGGACCTGAACTGGGGATGGGGAAGGTGTTCCATTCTGAATTGGATAGGGAAATGATCTCGTTTCCTTTTTGAATTTGTCTCCTCCTTTAACCAACTGTGGCTATATCCTATATTATGGTGTGACTAGAATGAATATTAGGAACTGATGAGATGATAGGTTAGGAACTGGACTTTAATCGGTTAGGGAACTCCCAATGATGAACTTCCCTCTGCCAGGGCAGATCCGCACTCATTTAGAGCTGCCTTGAATAGTGATGTCATATTCCCTGGGATCCCATATTGACTTAGAAAAACACACATTAACATCATGTTGCATTTTAATTTATTTTTGTTAAACACTTCCCAATTACATTTTAACATGGTTTTGATGGTGCAGCTAGTTGGGGCTGAGTCTGACCCCACTCAGTGGTGAAGTGACTTCCTGAGGAAACCAGTGTCAGATGTGGGACTCAGACCCATGCTTCTCGGTTCTGATGCCAGCCCTATTATGACACGGTAAGGAGATGGTAGCCTGGGAACATTTTCTACTCAGGGTCACCAGAGCGGGAACAGAATTTTCTCTTTGCCACTGGGTCCCTTAGATCACTTAAACACAGAGACACAAAAAGACAGAGATAGGGGTGGGGATAAGACAGACAGAGAAGAGAGAGACAGAAAGGAAGAGAGGAGAGAGTAGGGGAGATAAAGAGAGAGAGGACAGGGGAGGAAAGCACAAATTCCCATGCTGGTATAATTATCTTTGGGCTCTTTTGTCTCATTAAAGATTTTCCTCAAAGGCATCAACTCCAACAAGATTTGCTGTGTTCACTATAGAGTTATGTAACCAGTGAGTATATAAACAAACATTTACACATCCTCATTCATTTAAAAAATATAAATAGTGACAATGTTTAGGGCATTTCCCTCTTTTTCTTCATATTTTTAAAGAAGACTTTATGTTACAGATCATTCTTTATTGCATAATCCTACTCTATCATAGATAGGGCATTTTGCCCAGGAGAAGGCAGACCAGGGCACATTCCTGACAGTGAAACTTACTTGTTTAATGCTGACCCAGTCTGGTTAAAAACTAAAGAATCAAACACCCTTTAACCAACCCCCAGTTTCATTACTTTTCCTCCTACCATGGAAAAACAGAAAAGGTTATATTTTGTGCAGCTGGGAGAAGGGAAAAAACCAATCAAATAAACCCAGACTGTGTATTTTTCTGTTGTAACCTTCCCCTCCCCTCCCATCAAAAATGCCAAAACCCCATAATTTTTTTAAATGGACTGTAATTAGAAAATTGATCAGTTTAAATAATCTTGAGAATAAAGCTAAGTTTTTCATTGTGTCTTCTAGCAGAGGCTAAAGTGAAGAGGTTAGTGCTGGAAGCACGCTTCCGAGTGTACACCCCTCGGCGGGGATCGCCTGGGCTTCCGGAGCCCTGGCAGTGGAGAGAAAGTCCCTGGGAAGACTTTCGAACAAACAGCTGAGCTGCTCCTCGCCTAGTTTGATCTTGTCATCCAATTTCCGCTGCTCGATGAGGAGCGTCGACTTCATCTTCACAAAATGTTGGTAATCCTGGAGTTGTTCCGTTGTCAGGTAATTGGCCAAGATGTCCAAGACCACACGTTCCCTCCGATCCAGGTTCTCCTTGAGTTCCCGAGCATCTTCGTGCTGGCCAGCCAACACCTTTTTCTTCTCATTTAGAGAGCTCTGCCACATCAAAAGAAGTGTATTAATGAATAAGGCAAGAAATAGTAAGGAAGGAGCAACTTTAAATGTCCAATGAGACATTTAGGCAGAGTTGGCACATGAATCACTTTCCATATAAGCCATCATACCTATAATTCATCCCACAAAAGCCTGACTTATTATTATACATGTCCAGCCAGATGGCACTCAGGACAAAGTACCAGGCCTGGAGGCAAGAAGACTAGACTTGAAATCTAGGCAAGTCACTTAACCGCTGTTTGCCTCAGTTTCCCCAAGTGTCAAATGGAGATAATAGAGAGCACCCACTTCCCAGGGCTGTTGCGAATAAGGATCAAATGAGATACTATTTATGCTGTGCTTAGTATAGTACCTGGCATAGTGTAGTGTCTCTAGAAATGCCTGGCTATCATCATTCTCAATTACTGATGTATTTATTAGTTTTATAACATACCTATAATTTCTTTGTTAATTTATACTGATTTATAAATAATCATCAAATATAAATATCATAGTAATGAATATAAATCACCATCAAGAATATATAAATCACATCACAAATTATCATATATATTATATGTAATTATGTTGTAAAATTATACATTAACACTACATCATCATTAATGATGACAATGCCAAACGTTCTTCATTAGGAAGCCTCCTTTTAGGCATTCACCATCTCCAGTCAGAGGGGGATATTTGAAGTCAGTGGATGCTACGACATCTCGGCACCATCTCTTGGGAGAAGACCTACAGGTCTTGCTAATTAATTGTGATAACATGACTGAATTATCCAGGATCATCTTCTCTCTCATCTCTGACCCTTGCATGAGGGAGAATGTTCTCATTAACAGTGATGGTTTCACGTTTTCTAAATGTTTCCTCTCTTTTTCTGGGTCTGACAGCTTTGCAAAAACATAATCCCGGAGTCAGAGTTGGTTTTTTCTGGATAGGACCCGTAACTTCACTGATGTGGGGGGCATGGGGTGATGAAGCTTCCTCTGTGGAAGCCAGTCACCAGCCTCTCTCCAAAAGTTGCCCAGCCTGGGGGGCACTGAGTGGTTATTGTCTATTATGCAGCTTATTAAATCAGACTGCCTTCTTACCAAGTTCTTTGGTTTACTAACCAAACTGTAAATATTTTTGAACAGATTATTTCTTATACTATTGAGACCCCAAATTAAAAGTTTCATCATCTATTCCTTACCCTCTCCATCAAAAAGACATTATCCATATACTTTTAGCTATTTTGCATAGCACAGAGTAGTGGTTCTCAAACTTTTTGATATCAGGATTCTTTTGCAGTCTTAAAAATTATTATTTCATTATTAAAAGTTATAAATATGAACATATTTTATAATTTATTTATAATTATATTATATATAATTGATAATTTATATAAATAAATTAATTTTTAAAAAATCTTAGCAGTATTATGAAAATAGTGTTGGCCTTGTGGACCAGCCACTGAAAGGGGCTCAGGGACCGCCAAATTATACCTTGGCAACTGAATAAAGAATACATGGAGAATAAAATATTACAGACTCTGGGCTGATCAGTTAACTGATGCATTAGATTTATTATTGGCCGTAACAAAGGATGAATGTGAAAGAGTCAAAGAACCCTGGGAAAACTTACATGAACTGATGCAGAGTGAACAGAACCAAGGAATCAAAACCACTCAGGCCAAATCTCAGACCCTGGAGGCCCTGCCTTTTCAGAGGCCCTTTCAAATTATATGCCAGGTGCTGTCCTCACCACTTTTCAAATATTATTCATTTGGTCTTCACAACGACTCTGAGAGGTTGGTGCTGTTATCATTCTTATTTTACCAGTTGAGGAAACTGAGGCAAACAGAGGTGACTTTTCTAGAGATACAAATCTAGTGTCTGAAGCCAAATCCAACTCAGGTCTTCCTGACTCCAAATTTAATACTCAATCTACTGTGTGACCTAGTTAGCCTAGAAAGAAAAGATTGATAAAAAATTTTTTTTTTCTTTAAATCAAGGTATCAGACAATACCATTACAAGATCAAGGCAGGCTAATTTTTCCTAATTTTAGCATTTGTTTTAGGGATATTAGGGAGGTGGCAGGAAACATCCCTCTTCAGTCAAATAAGAGGAAGAAGGGCTTAGAATTTTTGAATGCCCAAGGTTCCATTCCTGGAAAAGGCTGGTCTATCTGTGTTAAACATCCAGCTTTCTCTTTGTGTCTTGTTCCTAAGGAACACAGAAAGCTGATTGTATAAAGGGTGATACAACTAAACTTTGAAAAATAATTAGAGCATGTGCTGGAAAATAGTGAGCATCGATATAACACTTAAAGATTTGCAAAGCAGTGTGAGAGTGTGTGCATGTGTGCGTGTGTGCATGCGTGTGTGTGTACATTTGAATCTCACAACACCCCTGTGAGGTAGATACTGTTATTATTCCTATATTATGGATGCAGAAATGAAAGCATTTTCTATTTCTCCTTATTATCTCTTTAAAAAAATGAGAGAGAGACAGAGACAGAGAAAGAGGGAGAAATAGGGAGAAAGAGGAAGAGAGAGAGAGGGAGAGGGAGAGAAGGAGGAAGGGAGGGGGAGACATGATATAAAACTAAGTTGGGGAAAAAAACCAACCCATATGGTGTATTTATAACCCAATAGATTTATAAAAAACCTTTAATAGAATTTGGCCCAATGTGTGATATACCAAGGGATGGTTTTAATTTATAATTTTATTAATCAGAGAGGATAAAAAAGATTTTTGATGTTTAGGAGAAAAATTATTTGCAAAAGTTAAAATAGAAACCAACCCATCCAAAGATTACAAAGATCTACTCAAACACACACACATTCACATGGGGGCTCCCTGAAGATTAATTAATGCCTCTCTGTCCCAAATACCCCAGACCTTTTCCCTAAAGACCTGATTTAATACTTAGAGAAAAATAAAAACAGGCATATCTTAGGACAAATCAAGAAAACAATTCTACAGACAGTGTCAGCAACTTAGACTATGAAGTTGAAAGGCCAGACCCTTCAAAACACCCTTGATATTTAAATGTAACCCACCATGTATTTATTTCATTCACCTCATTTAAAATGCGATAGCCATTTTGTAGCTCAGATCAAGATGACTTCTCTGCATCACTCCCACAAATGGGATGTCTCTATGGCAGCTAAGCAAGTGGGTGGAGGGAAGAGAAAGATTTGAAGCGAAGAAAGGAGAAAAACAGTCTTCTCAGGAATGTCCCTTAGGAATGGTGAATGGGAAAGCATCCCTGTCTCTCCCTTGTGTTCATGGGAATAGTGAAATGGAGCTAGGTTAGCAATCTGCTGCATGCATGTAAGCCTCTGGGTTTCTTTTCAAATGAAAATCTTCCTTTGGGAAGAAATAAGAAAGAATTTTGAAAAGACTACATGGAAATCAGTTGACTCCCTTTATGGTTACAGGAAGAAGACTCTTGTCCTCGACATAAAGGAAATTCAGGGACATACCCCTTATAATCTCTCTCTACCATGCCTGATTTTTTTTATTAAAAAAATTATTTTTAATTTATGGAATTAAATGAGCATTTTCATAACAGTATAATTAAAAAAGATGATTGTACACAAAACTGCAAATCTGACATTCACAATTTGCTATTTCTTTTAAATATATAATAAAATTACCATGAACGTTTCTTTTTTTCTTTAACCAAAACTTTGAATTTTATCTTTTCCAAGTACATCCTGCACCAACAGTTTTATAGTTAGGCTTCAGTCTATGTGACACACATTTGCCAATATTAGTTTGCTATGACATCTTGGATAATTCATGTCCCCTCTACAGATCTCAGTTTCTTCATCTGAGAAATGGACAAATGATCTCCAATGTCCTTTCTACTTTAACAGTCTGATTCCATGAAAGGGCACAAAGTTCCCCCTCTGGGTGTTGTGGTATTTGGGGGAATTCAATGGCAAATGCTCCCGGCTTCAATGGAGTACAGTGAGCATGATGGCAGAGTTGAGGTAAGCTGTTAGGAGACCCCTCCCAAACATGTCAAATTGGGGATTATTGTTGAAATCAGTCCTTTTCTGGAGTACAATGTACTTGCCCCAGCTCTCTTGCAATGAATACAACAAAGCCCTGAAATCAGATGCTTCATTCCCATATCCCCTTCTTCCCTTGCTCCCATGGTACATTTTCACTCACTGAGATGCAGTCAACCTGTGTTCCCAGATGGAAGCCATATACCCTGATGGTTTCCATCCTGAAAGTTTTCTTTTCTTTAATGATCAATACCCCAAACTCATCCATTTTGGGGAGAGGCAGGGGGTAGGGTAATGAGGAAGGGGCACTTATACCATCAACATTTTCTTTTCCAAGTACATCCTGCACCAACAGTTTTATAGTTAGGCTTCAGTCTATGTGACACACATTTGGATCCTTCTCTTATATACACACACCCTGTCTCCTCAATATGCTTAAGGGTTAGGGAGTAGGTCTTAAGATAAGTCAGTTAATCTGTGAATTCCTTAACAGAAAGGACTGTCTTTTGCCTTAGCAAAAGGCTTAATAAATGTATATTGACCTGACTTTGATATAGATGACAGGTATACAGCAGGCATTCCATAAATGCTTGATTGATGAATTAGGTTACCTACCCGCTCTTCACTGTCAGCATCTTCACCCAGACCACTGAGGACATTTTCTACTCGGGCCAGTCGTCCTGAGAGGGAAAGCAAGAGGTTCACCACCTTGTCCAGGTCTCCTATGAACATCTTGTATTTGTCAAATTCATTGGGTTTACAGAGTTTGCTGATCAAAATTTCCACCTCTTCCCCAAGGGCATTGTTGAGTTTGATGTCCATCAGCAAACTTTCCTTTGCTTCTTTCAGGGACTCCAGTTTAAGCCTTAGGCTTCCGATGAGTTTTGCCTGTAACAAGAATAAAGTAAACACATGGGGACATTAAAATCCAGAGCAAAATATAGGTTGGCTTGGATGCCCTCTCCCTGCCAACCCAAATTCTGCACTGCCAAGGATCAGTGCAAGAGAGTCTGTGCACAATGAATGGGAAAGAAAAACTGAACTCTAATTAAATCTCTGTTCTTCTGGGCAACTATAGTTAGTAATTGTTATCCCTTATATGTTTACAAAGCTCTTACAAATACCTCATTATATCCTCACAACAATCGTGTTAGTTAAGAACTATGAGTATCCCCATTTTACAGATGAGGAAAATGAGGTAAACAGAGTCAATGACTTGCCTAAGGTCACATAGCTAGCAAATGTCTGAGGCTGGATTTGAACTCAAGTCATCCTGACTTCATGTGTGGTGCTCTAGCCATGGTGCCATCTTGCAATCTCTTTCAGCTTCTCTAGTCTTGCTTCCTTGTCTATAAAATGATATGGCTACCTTGACTGCTCTAGGGTTTCCTTTAGCTCCAAATCTAACGGTCATAGCCATTCACCTGTATTCTTGAGTGAACTCTAGTTAGGTACTATGGGCTGTGTGGAAAACATGACTTAGGGGACTCAACACTTTTTTGTGAATAATTTATCATTTATCTGGGGGGGCACACACAACAACTACAGAACAAAATAAAGAAGTACATGGGATGACTCTAGAGGAAGTGGGATATAGGGATGGATGACCTCTAAAGTCCTTTTTTTAAAATAGTATTTTTTTCCTAATTATATGAAAGACAATCTTCAACATTTCATTTTTTGATAAAGTCACTTCTGCCCCCAGACCTATTATTTATTTGTGGCCCAGTGAGAACTTGGAAAGACTGAGAAAAGTGAATGTCTTAATTTCTTCCATTTCTACTTTCACTGGTAGTACTTTACTCCGAAAGCATTAGAATAAATTGGTATTAGTGGTCATCATTAAAGAAAAGATGAAAGAGGATAGAAACTGTTGGAGCATCCATGGAAATGGATACAGTTCCATTTCAATGATTAGAGACTGCATCAGGGAGGGCAGCAAGACCACAGCTATGGAAGACAAAGTGGCTCATTTCATGCCTTGCAGGGATGCATGTGGCAGGTACGTTATCTACTAACTAGATCAAGAGCTGGAAGAAGGTTTTAGAGGTCATTTGGTCATCATCCCACCTCTTCCCTATCTGTCTGTCCAAAATGTTATCTACTTTATCTTCATTTTTACATTTTCCAGTAGTGCCATCCAATATAACATTCCCTACATATCACCTTATTTTGTTGTTGTCTAGGTACTCTGTGTTCTGATACCATGTCCTTTAATTTATGTATTCCCCAAAGCACATAGTCATTGAATAGACTTGGGGTTAGTAGTCTTGAAGGAGATAAATATTAAAATTATCTGCTACCATTAAAAATACATTTGAGTATATATATATATATATATATATATATATATATATATATATATATATATATATATATATATATATATA
>CM053774.1:111933368-112040733 GCA_028658325.1 Potorous gilbertii
TAACTAGATCACAGTCCTTGGAGAGGTCACTCAAAACTGAAATAGCTATTTACCTATCTTAGGGACAATAACAATATGAGTGTATTAATATGTCTTTGATGAAACAGAAAAAGGACTGCTAAAATCAAAGGCATTGTCCTGTCTGTCATCCTGTCTGTCATCTGTATCACCTTATCACCTTCAAGACCAAATATTGGTTCATCTGTTTGGTATTTAAATCTCTTCACAATCTGCCCTGCTCTTACCTTTCTAATTTTACACCTGACTTCTCCCTGCTCTAAGTATTCTATAGTCCAGCTATACTGAATTAGAATTAGGAAATCTCCACACACCCCCTTCCTCTTTAAAGGCAGTCCTCTGTTCCTATAATGAATTTTATTTGATCTACTTCAATGAAACCCCATTCCCACAGAATCTCCTTTATTCCTCCATCAAATCTCCATTCCTGTGTGTAAATCTTTTCTCTAGTTTTAGAGTTTTGCTTAAGATCTCGGTTTATTTTATTTAGTTATCCAATTCTTTGACTACCAAGAAAATCCTAAAAGGGGTCACAAAAAGTCATAATGAATGATTCCCTTCTTACTCCCCACTCATTTTCCACCTTTGAAAATCCTTCTCTTCCTTCAAGGACTAAGTCAGTTGTCACTTCTAATATCATTTTGCAGCTCTTTTTTGTACTGATTGCTCTTTGCCTTATATAGTTTTTGCATCCATCTTTCCTCTTGAATTAGGTTGTAAGTACTTTGAGAGCAGATTTTGGGTCTTATTTTATTTTTTTGTATCCTAAGACAGTGCTTTGCTGAGAGAAACTTAATATATGTCTGCTGGAACTTAATTGAAAGGAACTTTTCCCAAGTAAACATCAAACTAGGGGAAAGGGCAAAAGGCAACAGGTAAATTGCCATCTTGGCATTTTAAGGCAGGCAACCCAACTTGCAAAGTTGATCGGAAGGTTCACTTTATAAGAGACTCAGACCAGAATGTGGTGGTGAATGAGAAATGCCAGGGTGGAGGTGGGGAGGAATTTAGTAAATTGACTCCACTGGTCCCATATAGAATTTTTATTTTTATATTTAAAAATTTTATTTTAATATATGGAAGAAAAAAAAATAACTGAGTATAATAAAAAAAGATTGCACATGAAACTAAATCTACTATGTACAACTTCCTATTCCTTTTATATACATACATGTATATGTAAATGTATATTTATACAACAAAGTTAATACGTAAATGTCTCTTTTTCTCCCCCACACTTCTGCCCTAGAGATGGCCACTATTAGACACAAATAGGTGTATATATATATGTAAAATTATTCTACATGTACTTCTACTTATCAGTTCTACAATTGTTTTACAAAAGAAGACCATATGAGTCTAATGTGCCTGGAAATGCCATGTTTCCAATAAACGAATATGGGAGCTGCATCCTGACAAAAACATCCAAACAGACCTTTAAAGAAGGCTGTTCAGGAAGCAGCCCTGCCACAGGAATATGCCATGCAGTGGGCGTCCTGTGATGTAGGTGTTAGAAAAAGGGTAAAATTAACACTCTCTAGGAGGAGACTATGTCATCCTAACTACAGAATCAGTTGAGGAACTGCCAGCACTCACTGCTGGAGGGGAAAAAAGGCAGAGCATGTACCTGCCTAGAGACACTTCTGCCCATAGAGATGTCGAGCCATCTAAGGGAGGAGCAGATAAGCTTGAGAGGGCTAGAAGTATGGGGGGTGAGTGATAGGGAGGTGTTGAGGGTGATAGAATCATATTAGAAGAAGAAGTGTCTCTGGAAAAATCATCAATAACCTGTATCTAAGAGGAGTCAAAACCTTACAGTTTTACATAGTATTGGTGTCTGAGTCATGCAAGGACAAAAGGTGGCCTCTGTGGGGCAAGGAATGCACAGAAGGGAGCTTTCCAACCCTGGGGGTGGAAGTGTAGGTGAGCACCCTGACCTTGAGAGTGATGACACAAATGTTTCTTATTGAACATTTACGCATGAGCTTGATGAACCATGATCAACATTTTGAGTTGTTGCTGCTTTGAACTTTCATGAGGGTCTGGGTAGGGAGATTTTATAGAGTTAGACAGCTGTGTATTCCTTTTACACACAGCTGATAATTAGCAACTTGCAGAACGCAGTTCTAATATTGGAAGGTGGGGGATAGTGGCTTTAAGATACAAAGTCAACTAAGGTTTTTTTCTTGCACAGGGTAATAAGTGAAATTTACATACAACTCCAAACTTTGTAAAGTATTGCACATATCTCATTGGAAGGGAATGCTATTTTATTTATCCCCATTTTACATATAAGGAAACTGAGGATGAGTTTAAGTGACTTGCTTGCCCATGTCACATAGCCAGTGACTAGCTAGGCAAAATTGGGACCTAGGTCCTCCAGCCTCCAAACCAAGTACTCATCCCTTAAAATATACATTTTTTAACAAAAAAAAAATGTTGACTGTTCAATTAAGAGTTACCCTGGGCTTTTTTGGAACTACTAAGTATCTTATTCTATAACATGGACTTAATTTGCTGTAAAGGGACCTTCTTCCTTAGAAAAGGACATGCATGTTGTCATTATTCAGTTGTGTTGACTCATTGTGA
This sequence comes from Potorous gilbertii, assembly GCA_028658325.1. Taxonomy (NCBI): domain Eukaryota; kingdom Metazoa; phylum Chordata; class Mammalia; order Diprotodontia; family Potoroidae; genus Potorous; species Potorous gilbertii. Next base: position 111,935,976 of record CM053774.1, read on the forward strand.
CCCTATTTGGGGTTTTCTTGGCAGAGATATGGGAGTCATTTGCCATTTCCTTCTCCCAATCATTTTTCAGATGAGGAAACTGAGGCAAACAGGTGTGAAGTGACCTGCCTGGGGTCAAATAGTTAGTAAGTACTTAATGTCCAACTTGAACTGAGGAAGGTGAGTCATCCTGACTCCAGGCTCAGTACTCTATCCACTGTACCTTCTAGCTTCCTGGTGATATCATCTATCCCTTATGAATATAAATACTTGAAATCCTAATTCTACAATGGTTTTTTTTTTTGACATACACTGTGTCACCTAGCTGCCCTTAGAAAGAGACCTATTACTTTAAATGACCAACATGGTTACTTAAAAATCTCATCATATAGCATGGGTACCCTTGTCTAGTGAAGTCAATGGACCTCTTCTCAGAATGATTTAAAATGCATAAAATAAAACACATGGGATTACAAAGGAAATCAGTGATACTATATTACAGATATTAAAAGTATCTTTTTTTAAGTCAAAGGCCCCCAGTTAAGAACTCTTGTCCTGCTGCCAGAGGATGTGGATTCAAATTCCAACTTCGGTCCTCAGTTTTCTCATCTCTACAGCAGGTAGGCTGGACTAGCTGACCTTTGAGGGCCCTTCCAGGTCTAGACTGAAGCATCTTTGATCCTTTGTCACAGTGAAGTTGGGCAGACTGACTATGGAACTAGTGCCAAAGTACCAGCCTAGGTTTGGGAATACTTATCAACAGCCAAGTGATGGTTTATTTAGGAGACAAAGGCTGTCTGCCACAGTGTAGAGGAATGAGAACCTGACCTGGTAAAGTCCTGGAGTAACATCTCTTCAGTGAGAAGTGCTGGCTGCTGTCCCTGCCTCTTCTCCCCATTTCAGTTTATACACAGCTGTCATAGCAATCTTCTGGCCCAACCATCACAGGTTTGACCGTGTCTCATCTCCCACGTCTCCCACCCTACCCAATCAATAAACTCCAGGAGCTCCCTATTACTTATAGGATCAAATATAAAATCTCTTTTGTCCAAAACCTTGTCTCTTCCTTCCTTTCCAATCTTCTTCTAACATACTCCCCATTACATATATTTTTGCAAGCCAGGCACACTGAATTGTTTATGTTTCCTCTCCTGACTCCTAGCATTTTCACTGATGTTCCCCCATGCCTGGAATGCTCTCCCATCTCATCTCTGCCTCCTAGCTCCCTTCAAGCCTTAGCCAAAGTCCCACCTCTGCAAACAAGTCTTCCCCATTATCCTTAATCTTAGTGCCTTCTCTCTGAGAAGGCACTGTTTGCTTGCTGTCTCCCCCATTAGACTGGAAACTCCTTGAGAGCAGGGACTGGTTTTTTGTTTGCCTCTGTATCATAGTGCTAAGCAGAAATGCCTGTTGACTGGTGGAGTGACCGCATTCTTGGGTGTAAAGCAGGGAATTCCCAGCTCTGAACTTACCTTCTTTTCATTGACATCTAGGTGGTCATCATCCTCATCCCCCTCCACAGGCATGGATTTGATCCTGTTCAGAAGATCCGCCTTGGGTGCAGACACACTGTAGTAGGCAGGACAGTTGATCAACATTCCCACTCTTTCTTTCCCTGGGCTCCTAAATCACAAAGAATAAATACAAAAACACAGTCACCCGTCTACATCAGAGGCAACATCATTTCCCCTAAGATGGCCATTTCATAATGGTGAATTTTTATTCTAGTTCATACTCCTTTCCTGGCAAATTACAATTAAATACTTAATGAAATAACAGGCATGTTATTATATTTCTAAGTGGTTGCTGAGTATGAGGAGATTTGCCAACTGCCAAATCCAAAGTAGAAAGTCACCAGAGGCAGGGCATTCACGGATGCTATCTTCAGATCCAGGACACTCATTTTCAAGCTGGCACAACCAAGGTTAAGTGACCTACCCAAAGTCACATGGCCAATGAGTAATAGAACTGATTCTAGAACCTTGGGTTCTTGAATGGTTCTAGGGCTCATTCCAGCATACTATTTACCTTTTCTCTTTGCAGGGAACATTAAACTGGATGAGAATCACAAGTCTTGACTCGCCATCACTTACTACTTGAGACTGGACAAGTCATTTAGATTCATAAAACCATGGAATTTGTCAGGGCTGAAAGAGCTTGCAGAGGTCATTCACTTCAGTCCTCATATTTGACAAATGGGTAAAGTGAGGCCCAGAGAAATTAAGTCACGTGCTCAAGATCACACAGTTACAAAACTGGAACTAGAATCCAGGTCTCCTGTCTGCAATCCCAGGAGAGTGCCTCATTCTTAGGAACCTTGCCAAAAGGTCTGTGTTTGGGGATCAGCATGGCCTCTCCTGAAAAGAGAGTTCAGCAGCGATGTTGAATTGTCCAACTCTGGAGATAGCAATCTAACTAGGTATTCTTATTCAGTACAGACATTTATTTTTAACATTTTATTTATATTATGTATTTTGTTATATACTTTGTTCATATATACACACCTACATGTGTGTGTATATGTGCATACACACACATATATTTAATGCCAACTATGGGGAATTAAATTTAGTCCTTTAGTTCTCTGATCCCATTTTTGGGAATATACCCTCAAGGGAATAACACCCCCTAAAGGAGGAAAAAGTAATCAAGTCCTTTGCTTTATTTTCTCCTTCCATAACAAGGATAAACATAGTGAGTCCTTTGTATGTTACAGGATGGCTGAGAGGACATATAAAGCAACTGACAGGAAAGTATTTCAATCTTTTGTGGCAGTAAGATGCTCAAGGTATGACTGTTAAGCCTGTGATCCTTCCATAGTTGCCTGTAGCCTAACATCTGCTGCGTTGTTACTGAGCAATACTTAAGTTAACTTTATTAAGCTAAACCAAGTTCCTCACAAAGACGGGGATGTTTCAACATGTTTAATTCTTATTGTAGATTTTTTTAAAAATTGCTTGCACAGGATGGATGTAAGACCCATTAATTATTGGCTTAATGAAACCAGAGGGGCTTCACGATTGGGTCTAAGAATTGAAAAATCTGTGTTCTAGTTCCATCTATATTACTGTTTAACCAAGCTGCCTTTTGGACCACAAGCAAGATCCTAATGAGGGAGCAAACAATTCTGCCTGCATCGGTTAGCTTGTTCAGTTTTTCATGATGTCTGTTTGTGATGCCGCAGACTAGTCTATGTGGTTTTCCTGGCAAAGATACTGGAGTAGTTTGCCATTTCTGTCTTTAGTGTGTCCCCATTTTACAGATGAGCAGAGGCAAATGAGGGTTAAGTGACTTGTCCAGGTCACATAGCTAGCAAGTGTCTGAGGTTAAACTTGAATTGAGAACTTCCTGACTCCAGGTCCAGTGCTCTATTCACTATACCACCTAACTGCCCCTAAGTTAGATACTTTTGGATAAATATGACCTCATTAGCCTTTTGTCTTATTGATGGGCTAGTTCATAATTTGGCCTTGAAAGGCCTTCTAGTTAATTCCCTCACATTTATGCTGTACCAGACCAAATCAACACAGATAACATTTAGCATGGCAAATAGTAGGCATTTAATAAATGCTAGCTACCAACGAAGTAGCCTGTTGGGAAAGAGAAGAAAATCAACTTACACATACCTTGTCTAGTTAATTTAAAACTTGGTTTTTCAGATATTTTATATGACTGAATATATATGACTAAAATCAGATTCTGACTTTTTGATCTTATATGTGGAAACATGCAAAGTATAATGCTCCCATCTGCCAGTAGGTGGCACATGCCAGCCTTTTGCAAATTTCATAATGTCAAGTCCTCAAAACACAAAAATGCCTTAAAATTTCATTTGGGTTGGTAAAATCAAAGTTATGTTCTTACTAAGTCACTCAATTGAAAATTTTACTAGGAAACCCCTTTAAAGAGAATTTCTTTTAAAATAAAAATGTCCTCTCTGGTAAATTCTTCACACTGATAATTAGTGCTATTATAGTATAGGCTGGACTATTTATTTCACAAGTCTTAAAAAGGGGTAAATTTCTAAAGGATCATAATTCTTTGGTTGCCCAAAACAATGTCTTTCTGTTTTAATCAAGTTCTTCGAGGACAAAATGGTAGTTTTACAGGCTCAGCTCAAACAATGCTTTCCCACTCTAACAGTAGCTAGTACTCCAAAATTACCTTGCGTTTATTTGTATTGTATATCCATTCATCTGTATATCCATCCATCCATAGTTGCCTATCTATCTATAAAAATTAATAAATGCTTCTGCCTTTAGTCAGTAGCATGTAGGTCTGCTATAGCTAGCTAGTGTGCATCTGGCTATTATTAGGGCAAAACCTATGAGTGACTATGTTCTAAACAGCATTGATAAGCTCATACGAGACCATATAGTCTTAGAAATAAGACACAGCTCTTTTCCAAGGCACTCATATTTCAGGTCAAGGCAGAAGGCATTCTGAGATTCCTTTTTACTAAAAGATTTTGATTATTTCCCTTTCAAAATACTATTATTTCTGTTTGCCATTTAGAATGAATTGTGAATTTGTAATAAACCAACTCATTTGAATAAAAGACTATCTGCTTTTATTTAGTCTGAGATGTTTGCTGGATTTGTGAAACTACTTGTTGCCAAGTACCTAGTGTGTGAAGTTACATAATTTTCACTAAAAGATTGAAAAAAAGGATAAAGAAAAAAATACTTTAATACTACTGCAATAAAACTGTCATGGAAGAAAACATTCAAAAGAACATCTCATTATCTTGGATTGGACTGATCTAAGTAAAAGAAGCCAAACGACTGAAAAATGAAAAGCAGGAGGTGTCAACATGCTTGCTGGTAATGGAGTACAACGGGGTTCTGCAGCTCACGGTCTAACATGGCAAAGGCATTAAGAGGGGCTCCTCATCAACTGCATCAGTTTGCTCTCATTCCGAACTTCCCACCTACATGATCGACTTGACCTTCCCCCAACTCTTTGGAGAAAATCACTGGTCTGTCTTTTTATTTCTTCCCTTCCTTTACCCATGCACTGAAATTCTTAATCTAAGCTATTTGCTACCTTTTTCTTTCTGAACCCATCTGAACCTTTATATCATGCCTTCCTTCCCCAGGAAAACCATCACTGGGAAACCTTATCATGCTACAAGATTTAACCTACCCCATAACAACATCTTATCAGTATGCTCAGCCCTTATGAATAGAGAGCCCTGAGTCTCTGGGGTGCTCACAGCAGTTTTCTCTCCATTTCCTACCAGCTTTGGACTTTTCCACCATGGAGATGCTTTCTCTTGCCTTCCAACCCTACTTCTTGCCCACCCTTCCTATCTCCTCTTTTATCTTTCTTTTGTGTTATCTTGCCCCATTAGAGGTAAATTCCTTGAAGGCAGGGGCTGTTTTGTTGTTATTTGTGTCTGTATCCCTTGCATTCAGCACAGTACCTGGCACATAGTAAGTGCTTAACACATTTTTATTGACTGACTGTGCATTGAGGAGGGGTGAACTCTCTGTAGCCATGGTGGAGCTAGCCTATGAAATGTACTCTTGGTTCCCAAAGGTAACAGATCTAGAGAAGCTAAATCTCTCTCTTCCCCACCTTCACCTTTGTTTTTAAACTGGACTTATGACTCAATGATGTCTTTTATTCTACTCTGTGATTGATAAATGTTTGTTGAATGAGTCAATTTAACAATACTTGGAGAAAATCTTCCAAGGACAAAATATCATTATGGTACTTGGGCAAGGAAGATATCTGGGCTGTAAGATCTGGGTCAGTTGCACATTGATTGGTTTGAGGATCTAAGTCAGTTATGTGCCAATTTCTCAAGAAACTGGAATTTATTTGTAAGATTATAGGGTGCTGGTACACGCTAGAATGGACCCTTCAAGTCATCCTATTCAACTCTCCTCTTCCTATAGATTAAAGACCCAAGGCCTGACTCCAAATTTAGTACTCTTTCCACTATGTTACCCTCTCCTTTGTCAAAGGTCCTGCTGAAATGGCCATCTTTCAGATGAGGAAACTGAGGCTGAGAAAAGTGAAATGATTTGCTCAAGGTTACCCAGCTAGTGTAAGAGGTCCAATTTGGATAGAGGTCTTCCTGCCCCCCATGTCTACTATTTTATCCATTAGGTCACACTCTTTCTTTTCCTGCATGTTAAGCCAATGGGTAAACTGTAAATCTACTGCTGAATGAGACTTACCTATTCCCTTCAGATACTGGGAAGCTGCCATTTCTCTGTGTTGCCATCCTCTGTGTATTGCTTTCCTTCAGAAAACTTGGGCCCTGTGGAAATAAACCTTCCATCAGATCCATGGTAGTCTTCATTCTGGAGTCTGGATCCAGAATACCTGCTAGGGATTTGTCTTGGTGAATGATCTGCTTGACCAGGGTCTCTCTCCTGATATCCTCTGGAGTCTTCTCAGGACCGGGGCTGCCGTTTTCCAATTCCTGAGTCAGGTTTCCTGGCTTCTGGAGGAGACTTTGGGTCTGGGTGGGAAGCATCTGCTCTGGGCTAGACTGCTCCCCAAGCGTTTCAGTTGACTGGTGCTGGGCATCGGAAGTGGATAATAAGCTTGTCTCCTTAGCTCCTAGAACCTTGATGGAAAGGCTGGGTCTGGAAGCTGGGGTTGGGCTGCTCTGTTGAGAATCTGCAGTCATCAGCTTGGACAATCTGATGGAATTGCTGCAGGAAAGCAAAGGGATGATGGTGAAGTAAGAGTGAGGGCAAGTGGCTATGAGAGGGTGGGACCTTTCATGGAAGAGTTCAGAAGGGACAAGGAGAGAGAGCGGTTCCTAGAAGGCAGAACTATTGGGTACAGGATACAGAGAAATCGAATCTCCTCAACATAGAATTTCAGACTTCACAATTAGATCTCTCCTCAAATGGAATGGAGGGTGGCAAGTTCACCATCCCTGCAGGGTCAAACCTCCCCCACTCCCCTTTCCAAGTCTAACCCCAACCAGAATAAAATGTAACTGGGAAATATTTAACAAAATAAATAATAATAAAAGGCACCATAGATAATGTTAATTTGTGGTTTTCTAAGTCAACCTGTGGTCTGTAGAAATCCTCTTCTAATTTGAATTTTATATTATTTCTCTAGAGGATCTGTAAGTTTAATTTAAAAAATTTTTATACCAGCTCTGAGGTTCCCAAAGCTTCTGGAATCAGGGCTGTTTGTTTTGATGAGCTAATAAGCACAGGGTTTCTTACCATGGACTTGTTACTTTAAATATTTTGATAACTCTTGTAATATATAATCAGTTTTCTTTGTAATCCTATGTGTTTTATTTAAAACATAAAATCCTGTTTTTATAAAATATTTTTTCTGAAAAATGTTAGATTGCCCAAAGAGTCTACAATGTACCAAACAGGTGAAGAAGCTATGAGAAGCTGGCTGCTCAGACAGCTTTATTTCCTTAGGGATTCAGAACTCTGAACTAATTTTCCTCCTCAGTAGATAAGTTGCAAACTACCAAAAGGAAATTAACTTTTTTCAAGTCATGTTTGTGAGAATACAGTTGTGGCATTTTTGCCTCTGAATTTCCAGGACTCTTATCATAATAAGTTTACCCATAGGTAAACTAATGAGTGCATTTAGGGTTGAGTCAATCTACTGCCAGTGGATTCATTCTGGGCTTGGTTCTTATTTCAACTAGATCATCTGTCCAAAGAAAGAGAAATCATTCCATGGTCTGTTTATCTCTGATCTCTGTTGACCCTCTCCATAATCAGCAAAGCCTCTGGAAGAATGGAGCTGGGCCACTCTTTGGAAAGACTCCATGGGCAAACAGTGGGACAACCCAAATGACATCTCCCAATTGAGTACGTTCTCTTCTAAATTAGACTATCTTGGGGACATTAGAAGGAATATTGACATAATTAAGAGTCTGAGGAGGAGTTCACACAGGGTGGAAAACTTATCTATCCTCAAAGCATGACCTTTCCTGACCAGAATTCTCCTCACCTGGTATAGGTCTCTTCATAAGTCTCATTATTCAGAGTCTCCAATACTTCATAGATAATTGTAGGGGGAGGAGGAGGAGGAAACTCCTCCATGTTGCCCTCCAGTGCTTTCAGGTCCATTGGAGCAGGTGAAGGGGGTGGTGGTGGTGGAGGTAACATGAACAGAGATTTGGAAGTGGGGCTGGAAGTGGAAATGGGTCTTGAATCCTGCACAAACACCTCATCATCACCTTCTTCTTGAGAGGATGAGATGGCCCGAAAGGCTGACTCAGATATTCTGAGGGAGGCCTTTCCAGGTCCAGTGAAGAGTCCTAGGGGACTGTTGGGGTTGGACATGGTGCTTGGGCTGGGTAGACTCTGACGTTGCTGATAGTGCTTCTGACTTGGTGCCCCAGGAGATGAAGATTGGTCCAATGAGTTGTCCAATGAGTGAGCCCATTTTACTCGAGGTGGAGGAAGCCTTTGGGTCAGAAGACCCTTATTTTTCCTCATCTCATTTTCAGCTGAACTCTCAAGGCAGTTGTCCTCAAGGTCTCTTGGACTCTGGGGCTGTGCTAGGATGTGACCATTACTTCGGAGGACAGCTACAGGTGTGTCCATTGGGGAAGGTTGCCTCCCAGCCAAGACATCTCTTTCAGCATGTGGGTAAGGCTGGGGAGAGTAGGTGGAGTTGGCTCCAGAAGTCTGAGTTGATTTAATCTGTGAGGATTTTGTGTCTACAAAAGGGCCTTGCCTTCCTGCTGGTGGCGGTCCAAAGGCTGGCGATCTACTGGTAGGTCTTTGAGATTCTAGGGTTCTAGAGCATTCCATGAGAACAGACGACCCATTTGGCACTTTGTGAGACCCTGGGTGATGTGTAAGGGAGGGTATCTCTTCATAGCTTCTTTCCGAATAACTGAACTGCCTGGAATGAGATACAATACATGATCAGCAAATGTGAAATGAGAGGACAAAAGCTGAGCAAAGGATGGACCTCATAGTCAACCAAGGGTATCCAATGGGGTAAGAAGGTTCTCTCAGAGAAATGGCACTGCTTCCTCTGATCTCTCATAGTAAGGCAACTATCTGCAAAGCCAGGTCAGAGACAAGCAACACATTCTACAGAAGAAGCTGATGAGGTCTTTCCAATTAGATCAGAAACAGCACTTGAGTTGATTTTGAGAATGAACTATTAAGGAGAGAAGTAAAAAAATGAGCTGGCTAACTCTTAGCAGTTTTAGAAAGCAACTCCTTGCTCTACAAGCAGAGATAGAACAGTTTGATGACATTACATGTGTGTGTAAGTATACATATTATATATAATATGTATTGCCCACATATTACATACAGTTATTCATTGCCAAGGAAGACTTGGCTAGAAAAATATTTTGTGTAAGTTGGCTGAGAGCTTTTATTTACAAAATTCTATTAAGTTCCTAATATTCTTATTTGTTATCACGGAAAGTGTGTGTGTGTGTGTGTGTGTGTGTGTGTGTGTGTGTGTGTTTGTATAGGTGGGGAGATAGGACTGAACTGGGAAAGCTCAGGATGACAGAAAGAGAGCCTAAATCGCTATTTCTGCTAAAGTGAGATTTCTGGCTGAAGTATCGGATTCTGAGAAGGGAGCTATCAATTCATTTTTACAACTTTCAAGGGCAGAGAGAAAGTGACTGACAGGGTCACTTGGCACTCATCACCATAACATATTGTACAACCAGCATTATTCAAAGTGGGACATGCTCTGGGAATTAACAATTTCTTCTGTTCTACTGTCTAAGGGATTTTGAATAGTATTTTGGAATGTTATCTTTCTTCCCATTTCTTCTTAAGCATGTTTCTCTGGCATGAGAAATACTTTCACTCTCAAAATATAACTTAATGTCATTTTTCCTTTGAGGCTTTTGAATTTGCAGTTAAATTTAGTTCTCAGATTTTTTTTTTACTGTTTTCTGGGAAGAATTTGGGGAGATTTCATAATTTTTATATGTGATCTGAGAGATCCCCCCCTTCACTAGTTTTGTAGTCTGTTTTTAAAAATTCAATTAATATTTTTTGGTTTTTATTTTTGGGAATATTCATTTTTCTTTTGAATCTTTCCCCAATGTCCTATAGCTAAGTCCTGTACAAAAATCAATCTACTCCACTCCTGTGAAGAATATAGATTTAAAGATCTACTATTCAATACTGCAGATAACGCAGTATGTTTAAAAAAGCCCAATCCTATATGCCTATACTGGTGATAGTGAGTTTAAGGTAGTGGCACAATTAGAAATGAATTATATCAATGTGGTACTTCAAAAGTAAAAAAGGTGGTAAGGTTCCCTTAAAGAGAAAGGGAATAATTATTTCTGGAAAATAAGATTAAGGAGCAGATACTATGTGGTGATTTGTAGGAGGAGTTATTTTATGCTAAAATGCTGTAAAGGAATTAATACCAAGATTGGAGAGGTGAAAGTTTCCATTAAATTCATGGACAATAACGTGCAAATTCCCTAAGGGTAGTTGATTAAGTGAGTCTGAAGACAAGAAGAGTTTGATATTTACACACTTGACTGCGAACTTCCAATAAAATGTAGGGTCTTTTCCCAATGAGTAGGTTTAGATTAGAGGAATAAGCAATCATCTTTAAAAAAATCAGATGTTAAACATGAATAATATAAAAAGGGGCAAAAAAAATACCCTAAGAAGTCTCCACCTATGTACAATCGGGGCTCGTACCTTTGTGGTTATTTTTAAATATCATCGGCTGACTGCATGTTTGTACATATGGACTCTGACAGATCAGGTATTACATGTAAACCTCCTAAATCAATTTAATGGTCTCTTTCCATGGATGCTTATAGACTGAGAATAGTTTGTCTATTCTTATGGGTGGGTGGGTTAGAAAATTGACACTAGAGTCTGAGTATGCTTTGTGGATGGGCTTTATCTTTGACCCCATATATACCTCATTCAACACGGATCCTCAGGGCTTGCCATACCTAACTTAGGTTTTAAAGTTAGATTTCTCCAGCAGGATAATATCTGAAATTGTGATTTCATGTTTAATGATGTAGATCTTTTAATTAACTTCATTATGCTACTTGTATCCTGAGGGTTCTTAGAAGATACACCAGTTTAAAATGGGCAAAAACCAAACATTAACATTAATCTTTCAGACATTCAGTCTAAGAAATGATAAATATGAAAACTTCAGGGGAGCATGAGAAAATGTATATGAATGGGCATAATGTCAAGTAGGTAGAACCAAGTAAACAATATATATCTCAAAGCTGTCAAAGACAGAGGAAAAAAATATAGTCACAAAAACACTTAGGAGATTAAAAAAATATGTGTATACCTTTGACCATTTTTACTGGTTGAGTTCCACGCCTGAAATTTTCTCCTTCCTCTCTGCCTCCTGGCTTCCTTCAAAGCTAGAATCCTACTTTCTACAAGATGCCTTTTGCGTAATGTTAGCACCTTCTCTCGGTTATCATCTCCATGTTCTCCTATCTCTATCTTATTCATAAGTAGTTGCTTGCATGTTTTATTACCCATGGGACTTTGAACTCCTTGGGGGAAGGGACTATTTTTTTTTGGGGGGGGGGCTTTCTTTGTGTCCCTAGTGCTTAGTTCAGTGCCTAGCACATAATAAGTACTTAGTAAATGCTTGTTGACTAACCACAATGACCATCAAGAATATGGAAATTTGATGATAAATAATAGTTCCTACCCCCTTAGCATGAAGGTAATGAATCAAAGGTAGAGAATGAGTCAGCTAGGTGGTACAGTAGATATGGTTCTGAACCTGGAGTCAGAATAAACTAAATTTAAACCCAATCTAAGGGACCTTAGGCAAGTTAGTTGACCACTGCCTGCCTCAGTTTCCTTATCTGTAAAGAGAAGATAATACAAACAGCACCAACCATTCAGGGCTGTGAGGATAAAATGAGACAGATTTTTAAAGAACCATGTAAATGCTAGCTATTATATTTTCAGACACAGTCAATGTGTAAATTTGTTTTTGTTTGACCATAGTTATCTGTTACTAGGGAAGATGCCTATTGGGTTGCTAGGTAGTGATAATGATGGAGAAAAGAAAGCACAGAAAGTCAGTGAAATATCTGAAAATCCACCTAAGAGAACAGACATTGAGAAAGGGTGAGAGAAAGCAGGACAGTTTTGTTGTTATTGCTTTATATCTAACAAACAAAAACCCCAGATAATTGCGCTCACAATTTCATATCCCTTTCTGTTCTTTGTATTTTGAAATGTTCAGGTTTGTTGATGTCTATCTAGAGCACAATAAAATTTTTTTTTAAAGAAATGAAGGTTATGCAAGATAAGATATTAACAATTTTAAACAAAGATTTAGCCTAATAAACATGATTATTTTATATGATCATTTCAGTCTACTAAGTTTGTTCTTTACTACTGAGAAAAAAATGTAAATGCCTATTTTTGAAAGCATCAAATAGTTTGGGCCAGAAGTTGTCCTTTAGGATTACTCTGGAATCTAGAGAAAAGAAAAATATGCTTTTCATAATGCCCCATTTTATAGGAGGGTGTGAATGGTCACACACCTCCTGCATGCTATCAAAACCCCGAGGGGTCTGAGAACTGGAAGGCTTTTTTGTAGGTCAAGGAGTCTAGCCCTTGACTCCAGACAAGATGACCCTTAAATCATCTCTTTTTCTTTTGCTTCTCATTTTCCGCCCCACCTCTTGTGGATCCTGATAGACTTTCAAAGAAAGGGCTGAGCCTTGACCAGGGATGAAAGATTAGCTGGGACATACCTCACCCTAAGTACTGCAGCCGGAAAGACAGCTTTGAGCTGAAATTAATCCTGGTAAAGGCAGCAAGAAAAATCTTGGAATGCTGCTCTTGGCAGACATAGCAGGTAATGTAATGTAATACCCTACTTCCTGTTGGAGGGCATTGCAGAAACGACTAATATAAACTGTTTGAAATATGGAACGCAACTACAGAATGGGGATATAAATCAAGAATAGAAGTGGCAAGAGGATTTTAATTAAGCAGCATGGAAATAAGGAAGGAAACAAGCATTTATTAAGCACCTACTGTGTGCGAGGCACTCTGCTGAGTGATTTTCAGATATATTTGATCCTTAAAATCTGCCAGGTAGATGTTACTATTTTCCTCATTTTTACAAATAAGGAAACTGAGGCAGGCAGAGGTTACATGATTTGCCTAGGGTCAGACAGCTAGTTAAGTGCCAGAGGCCAGATTTGAATTCAGGTCTGACTCTAGACCTGGTGCTCTTTCCATTACATCACCTAGCTGGCTTCCTATAGCAGCACATGTCTGTGGTTGTTTGTCCTTTCTCAAGGAGGACCATGACATCAGGGAGATGATGCCATGACATGCAGGTGAATTGAATTTAAGTGAAGGAGGGCTGTGCAAGGCCACCAGCCTCACTTTCACCTCCAGTGCCATCTGGGTCCAGTGGCAAATCCCAGCTATAAGGGAGATTGAAGCTAAAGGATGTCTGGAGTTCTAGCTCCAGTGGGTGGAGCTGATTGAGTGTCCATATGTAAGTCAATATTAGTATGGTGAGCCACTGGGTGCCTTAGGAGGGATGAATTAGCCCAAATCACTAGCAAAGCAAATCAAAGCTACCATGCTGATCTGAGTAGCACTAGGCTTCTGCATTATCCCCTTGGTTGAGATATGGACAAATTTCTTAACCTCTCAATGCCTCAAGCCACAATTTGAAACTCAACTGACCTGCACCAGAGGGTCAAATTTCCACACAAATGACATCACAAATCCAGATCAAAAGTCAAATAAAATCAGAACCAGACCACATGGGCTAGCTCTATTTTAGGACACCAGAATTCCAGTAGAACACTTCACAGGCAAATAAATTCCCTTTGGAAAAAAAATGAGTAAATTCATTTTTGGAAGTTTCTACTTAAAATGTTGTTTTTTTCTTTTAGGAACATCTCAAATATTCAGGGCTCATCTAAGATGTTGATTATCTATCCTTTCCAAGAATGGTGGCAGGTAGGTGGCGCCATAGTGCACAGAGTGCTGGGTTTGGAGTTGGAAAGACCTGAGTTCAAATCTGCTCTTGGGTACTTACTAACTGTGAGATGTTGGACAAGGCATTTAACCTCCATTTACCTTAATCTACTGGAGAAGGAAATGGTAAACCACTTCGGTATCTTTGCCAAGAAACCCCATGGACAGTACTGACATGCTATGGTTCACAGGATCATAATGAGTTGGACATGACTGAATGACTAAACAATAACCAAGATCCGGGGAAATTTACTTAAGCTCGATTGCCCCAGTGTCCTCAACTATAAGATGGGGTTCATAACAGTACTTACTTCCAGAGAAGTGATATATTTCTAAAGAACTTAGTACAGTGTCCTATATATAGTAAGCGCTTAATAAATGCTTATCGGCTTCCTCCTTTTGTTAAAGGGCTTTTGACAGCAAATTCTTTGAAAAATGAAACAAAATAATCTGCAAACAATATTAATGTTTATTTTCCTCCCTTTCATCATCAAAGGATCTTTGATAGTTAATTCTTTGAAAAACAAAGCCACATTCTCCAGATTCCACTATTCTAGAAATTCTGCCTCTGAGATAATTTTTCATGGCTAATTTTCGTATTCCAGTGTCTCATTTTGTGGACTATTTTCTGAAGGACTTCTTCTCCCCAGATCTCCTTCAGTGTGATTTGATACTCTTGGCATTAAGTCAGTGAGTATGTAAGACTTCCTTAGGCTAGACGAGAGCAGAGGAACCTGCTCTGCCATCAGGACTCTGACTTCAAGGAAGAGAAAAAGTGTTTTTTGAAGTGCCTACTTTGTGGCGGGCATTGTGTTAAGTCAAGGTTGATCCCCTAAAAGCAAACAAATTTTCTTCAAAGGCTATCACACTCAAAACCTAATATGTAATTACTCAGAGAAGAAGTGTATTAAAAAGGCAAAAAGAAAAAGTATGCATTTGTTTAAACAAGTCAGACAACACACTGGCTAGTGTATAGTATTGGCAAAATTTGTGGATCTTATCTCATTTGGTTATAGAGTAGTGGAATAAAAGTGAGGGAGAAAGAGAGGGGAGAAAGAGAGGTACAAAGACACACACAGAGAGGAGAGAGACAAAGACAAAAAGAGATAGAGACAGAGAAGGAGGGAATGAGATGGATAGATGGAGAGAGGGAGCAAGGGAGAAAGAGAGAATGAATGAATGAGAGAGAAGAAATAAAGAGACAGACAGGGGAGGAGGGAGGGAGAAAATAAGGGAGACAGATGAAGTGAGAGACAGAGAAGAGCTGTCCCTGTAAGGAAAGAAGGCTGCAGAAAGTAATGTGCATACCTGGGTCCAGGGCCAGCCATGCAGGAAGGAGCCTTTCCCAGAAGGCTGTAGTCAGTGTTTGCTCTCAGAAGCATATCCTAGAAGACAGAATGATCCCAGCATTACTAACCACACAGAGGTTCCTTCACAGAACAAGGTCGCTTCTTAGGAAGAGCTTGTACCAATTTCCTGACTGCCAAACCACAGAGCTGAGTTAGTCGTAAAGTTCAGCTCAGATTTTTAAATGGGATCTTTTGTTTTCTGATGGCTTTATGCTCTAAGACAATCTAAATATCTGAAGCAGTAGAAGGGAAAGATGGGAGACAGGTGGGAGAGGCAGGTAACACACCTGTAGTTTAAAATAAGCAAAACTTCTCAGTGAAGTAAGTTGGACCCAGTTCAGCAAAGTTAGGAGGGTTTTGGTCTGATAATCAGAGTGAAGGAAAGGTCTTTCGGGGGACTCCCCATCCGATATCATCACCTCTCAGGAACATAGTTTTAGAACGAGAAGAGACTTTAGAGACCATTAAGTCCAACCCCTCCCCACCCCCATCTTTATTTTACAAATAAGGAAAATGAGACACAGATTGGGTTTTCCAAGGTTACTCAGCTAGTGAATATCCTGAGGTAAGATTCAAACTCAGTCCTTCCTGCCTCCAGGTCCAATGCCTTCTCCACTATACCAGTGCTGCATAGCTTGTTCAGCAGGTGTATTTAGATGTCAGTATTTTGAAAACAGTATGATTAGGTTCTTGGAATCAGGTTTAATTACGATAAGGATGTTAATATCATCCTTGTCTTTGACTTTGCCACGATGAAAGCCTATAATGATGTCTCCTCTTCCTACTTCAAAACTGCTTTATTTACACATTACTGCATTCTCCTCATTAACTTTGGCCGAACTTCTGAAAAGCAGCTGAATCTTCAAAAGCTGAGAAAATTCTACTTAATTACTAATACTTACACTCAGGGAGGTATAGATTCATGGGGTTTAAAGTTAAATTAGCATCCAGAAATGTAGACCACCTACTCTCATTTTAACTGACAAGCGGCTTCTGTAATATATTATTTATATCTCTCTATAATACAAGGCACAGCTTGGTAGCACAGTGGATAGAATATAGAACCTAAAGTTAGGAAGACTTGAGTTCAAAATCAGCCATAGACACTCATTAGCTGTGTGATCCTGGGCAAGTCACTTAAGCCTGTTTGCCTCAGTTTCCTCATCTGTAAAATGAGCTGAAGAAGGCAAATCCCTCTAGTATCTTTGCCAAGAAAACCCCGAACGGGGTCATGAAGAGTTAGACAAGGCTGAAAAATGACTAAACAAGAACTGATAACAACAAAGATCATAGTAATGTATACCTTAGACTCTTCATAAAAACTTTATGAAATATCAAAGAAGCCCCTGGTCTAGACAATTAGACCTATAATCAATGTACTGTGAATAAATAAGATAGTCATGTGGAAGAACAAATTCTGCTTTTAACTATATTAGCCATGAGCAGAGGATCTGATAAAAGTGAATTCTGAGGTTGGATCTCTTATGGCTTGGAGGACTCACAGAAGGGAGAACAGGTATCATAAAATCTTAAATATTGAGATATACTCACTGGTGTGGGGACTGAGTTCTTTTTGGGAGAGAGAGTTGAATCAAAATGGCATCTTTCATTAAAAAATGATTTTTTTCTGGCTATATGCTTATGAAATCATAATTTCAATGACATTTCTTTATAGAAGAGAGGCCAAAATATTGCTGTCTTTGGCATCTGTGCCCACGTTGGCACCATGATGTCTACTCCTGGGTCTCTGGTTGAAATTAGGAAGAATTTGGAGTCAGAGAATCTAAGTGTGAATCCTCTCTCTGCATATCATCTATTATAAGATGATGGGATTGGGTTGGACGCCTTGGATAAGGTGCCTTTTAGCGCTAAATTTTATTTTCCTGTATGAAGAGGAAATGGGGGGGGGGGCAAAGTGAGGGAGGAAACTGCACTAGCAGTTTATTCAATAGAGACAGATATTACACATTCCCATGGGTACAGAGGTAGGATTGTATATACCTGACATTTCTTATCTGAGATGGGGGATGATCTGGACCTCGAATGGAAAGAGACAGTCAGAACATCTGACCTGTCTAGCAGATCTTCGGCCGACTTGGACTTTCCTGCCCCCCTGGCTGTGTTTACCAGGGCTGATCGCTTGTCCTGTGCCCAGGTCACTTTCTGTGGATGATTGGACTGGCTGCTGGTCTCTCTAAGCCAATCGGCCCTTGCTGGCTCCCTCTTGGGATACCAATGCCTTTCAGCAGGGACAAGACCGCTGGCGAAGGAACTACTCCGATCACGTGGCACGCCCCTTGTCTCCAGGCTGCTTCTGTCCATGTTTCTCATTGTTTCTGTGGTTAGGGTGGCTGACCCTCTCCTGGGCAATGGGTTTTGCTCCTGCAGGGAACTCATGCTTGGGGCTACAGCAAGGCCATGGCTCTCCCATCCGTGACTGGCCAAAGGGGATGGTCTCTTCCCAGTCTTGCGTTGAATGTACTCAGCCAAGGCAGTCTGCTGTAGCTGCTTCAGCTCAGGCCTAGAGAGATTAAGGGTGGAGCAAGCTTTCCCGTCCCTCTCAAAGATGCGGCGCCTGTCTGCCACAGTGTTCTCTGGGAAGCCAAAGGGTAGGTCCTTCCTCTGGGGATGGCAGGCGGGTGGTTCTCCTGCCCCAGATACCCCTACTTCATTCATCTTCTCAGGCTCTGAATAGGAACGCTTCTTCTGTTCAGCTGTTAGTCGCCTCCGGCCTCCAACCCGGGCCACCAGGGCTGTGGGATCTTCTCTGGGTGGGCTTCCCTCAGTTGGTGTGATGCTATGTCGCTCCTTGGGGACATGAGGTGAAGAGGGCATTGTTGTTATCTCTGGGCTCCGTAGCCCCAAGTGGGCAGAGGCTGGCCTCTGCCTTGCTCCTCGCCTTGACTGGTACGTTATGGGGGGACCCAGATCAAGATCCCGCCGTCGGAATGAAGTGGCTCCCAGGACACGGGACTGAGCATCCTTGATACTGTTCCGATAGGCCTGGTTTAAGGGAACCTCCAGCAGTGGTGATTCAGGACTGCTAGGCCTATCTTCCCTCCACAGGGTTTCCTCCTCTACCTTGTTGGAAAGCTGGAAGGTGCTCTGGCTGCGCTGAAGGATAGAAGCCCTTCTGAGTGGCTTGGTCTCTGGGTGTGGGGGTCCGTAGCCAACATTTCCAACCCTCCTTGGTTGATTCTCGGCTAGATTCCAGGAAACTCCTTCAGGCTTTTTCTTACCCTCTTTGACCATGTTCTCCCTGCTACTCAGAGAACTAATGGATAGACCTGGGTCCAGGAAACTTATTTCACCCTGGGGGTCTTCAAGGCTGATCATGGAGCTTCTGCTACTGGGCGTCTGTTCCTGCTTATTGGCCCTGTACATGTAGCTGCTTATGCTCGAGGGTCTCTGGGTCCCTTGTTCACGCTGCTCAAACTTACTGACCTTCTCCAACACAGAGCAGTGGGGTTTTGCATAATGAGTGGTCTGGAGGGCACTGCCTGAACTACGCCGACTACGGTTCGGGTTGGAAGGCTGCCCATGGGCTTCATGCCTTGATTCGGAATTATGGAAAGGTGGCCCTGTGGTTCCTCCCTCAGACCTTCCATGGGAAGCTTGCCCATTTGAATGGTTCCACCGTTCAAGAACTGTCTTTTTGGGCTCTTGCTCCATTTTACTCATGTTGATCAGAGAGGCTGGTCGACTGTCAGGATTTCCCTCTGGAGGTCCCACTTGTATCTCCAGGTTGTCTTGTCTTCTGGTGCTTTCAGAAATATTTTGTAGAGGTAAAAGATTTGAACTTGTTTGACCAGAAGTGCTCCATGAGTCTTCAGCAAGGCCTTCTCTTGGTGGGAAGCAGGCATTTTGAGACTCATGGAATTCAGCCTTCCTGGGCTCGGATGGTCTGGAAAGCGGTTTGACTTCGCTGACTTCCTGAGCTTGGGTCTGCAGGGCCTGAGGGATGTGATGGTTGGAGTGCTGCATACTGTCATGCACTCTTTCTCTCCCATTGTGGAGTGTATTATTGACTTCGGGAATCCTTGGCTCATCCTTCCTCGGGGAGGTACTCCTGAGATTCTCAGTCTGAGATATGAAATGTGGCTTATATGGGGAAAACTTTCCTGCGGTTTCTGGTTTCTCCACTAGGGGGGGTGAGATATACTCTGGGGCCTGGTAGAAGATGGCGGCAGACTTCCTGGGGCCGTTATGATTTCCATTCTCAAGAGCTGCCATCCTCTCACAAGTGCTCATTGAGGAACTATAACCCTGTTCCTTGGCAAGTGCTGGGTATAGCATACCATTGCTGCTCACAGAAGGCTGGGGCGTCTGGGCAAAGTGTGGTTCAGGTGAAGGTACAGGGTAGATGCTGGTAGGTAGCAGTGGTTGGCCTGCTTGAGTTGCTTGGATATAGTTTTGCTTGGGTTTCACTGGGGGACTGTTCTCTGGACTCTTCTCCAGGAGAGTGTGTAAATGTTCTTCTGGAAATGAGGTTTTTAGGGATCCAGGGAAGCTTGATTGGGGCCGGCTATACCTGTTGTACTCAAGGCTAGACCAGGAATTGGGTCTCTCATAATGCCTGAGAACAGCAAAGCTGCCGCTCCGAGTTGGGGGCATAGGGGCACCCACTTTGAGGGGTAGGTTGTTGGAATTTGTCTCATCAGAACTGCAGTATTGTTGGCTCCAAGAGAGCAGTGGCATCCTACTACTTCTGGGATGGCCAGGCCACCTATCATAGTCCTGATCATCCACTGATTCCTGGGATTCTCCACTGGAGACAAGCAAAGCCGAGGGGTTCACCTCATACTCAGTTGAGATGCCTCGCTTCTTATCGTAGACTGTCTTGACATAGCGGATATCAGCCCGTTTCATCCCTTTCAATAGGCCACCTTGGGCAGGTTTTGTGGCCACTACATCAGGACAGTCCTGGGCTGAGAGGTTGTTGGGGGGATACTCGAGGATGCTAGAACTGGTGGAGAAAGAACTATAAGCAGAGTCTCTCTTGTTGTGGAGGTGTGTAAGCTGATCGATGCTACTGGTAGACTTGGCAGGGGAGAGGAGGTGGCATGGGGGGTAGCTCCCACTGTGGTCCAAACTCTCCATGCTTCCCTGAGAGCTGTACTGATCAGGGCTCCTTCTTGGATAAGTATGGCTATAGTTGGAGACATCGCTTGTAGAGGAGCTGGAAGAGAAAAGAGAAAAACAATGAATAACATAGGAGATTTATGATTTAGTAGACTCAGAAGCCAGCTCTCAAAGAAACTCTTTGGGGCAGCTAGAAACACTGGCACTTGAGTCAGGAGGACCTGAGTTCAATTCTGGCCTCAGACATTTACTAGCTGTGTGACCCTGGGCAAGTCACTTAACCCTGATTGCCTCAAAAAAAACCCCACAAAATAAAACAGAGATTCTTTAATGTACATATTTTTTGAAAAATTGAATAGCCCATAAAAATCTTTCCTTATTGAGATAAGCAGAAAAAGATACAGGAAAGAGAACTGGTTAAGTGTACCTGAATGACCCCTGTCCCATTGCTATGAATTATTTTCACTTAAACTTTATTAAAAAGGACTCATAACTCATGCTGAGTGATGTGAGCAGAACTTGGAGAACATCATACATATTAACACTGTGGAACGACCAACTTTGATAGACTTAGCTCTTCTCAGCAGCACAAGGATGGATCTAAGGTAACTCTAAAACACTCATGATAGAAAAAGCTTTCCATATCCAGAGAAAGAAATGGGGAGTCTGAATACAGATCAAAATAAACCCTTTTCTCTCTTTTTTAAAAAATATCTTTTCTTTCTCATGGTTTTTTCCTTTTGTTCTGATTCTTCTTTCATAATATGACTCATTTAGAATGTAAGCTTCTTTAGGGAAGGAACTACTTTGATTTTGTCCATTGCCTAGTGAAATACTAGGCATACAGTAGGTGCTTAATAAATGGCTTGTTAAATTATTTAATCTTTGCATTGGGTCTTCACTGTGAGCCTCTTGGAAATCATTTATATACTCATGATATATACAATATTGTGGTGTCAGGTCTTGTTTGAAATGTTTTGTACATAGTTGTTTGCGTATTATCTCTCCTATCAGACTGAGAATTCCTTGAGAGTAAGGACTGCTTGTTTTCCTTTTTTTGTAGCCCCCAAACTCAACACAATGCCTGAAAGATAGTCAGTTCTGAATAAATGTTTAATGAATGACTGATTTGAATGAGGGAGTATTAAAGGATAATTTCAGTGAAACCCCAAATGTGACATAGTTTGAAGGCACTCAGCTTTCCAGTTAGAAGGTATATTCTTCTCCCTATTGTCTCTGACATCCTGTCTTCCAACCCCCCCTTACCCCACCACCCCTGCACCTTCCTTATCCCTTCCCCTTTCTGAAGTCTTGGAGGGAGGGCTAGGGTTTGGCAAAAGAAGGCTGATGAGTATCCATTGACATGGCAATTAGACCACTAGATGCCAGTGGTGTGCCTTGGAAATGTGCCTGGCAAACACATGCAGCTGAAAGCAGGTCTAGTGGCTAGGTTCCAAACAGGCTGGGATGGGGCCATCTGCCAGAATAGCCGTTGCTATCATCGAAAACCTTCAGCATGAAATGAATGGATTACAGGATGATTTGTGCGGGGTGATGGGAGAGAACATAGATTTCTACTGTAGCTTTTAAGGTAATGTGAGCCTTTCTTTCTCTAAGCCCACCCCACACAGAGCTTTTGGGCTGACAAGTTGGTGTATGAAGAAAAACTGTTCTAGAAATGGATGGGCAGGTTCAAATAAGAAGGGGTTGAGGTGGTAGGGAAAGCAGGGACAGACTCTTGTCAAATCATCTCCAGATCTGGGGGAAAAAGGAAAATGAGAAGAATTCCCCTCATGTAGAATTCTGTCTTTCCTTCTAACCAACCTGTAAAGGAAAAAAGTTGCACCAGATCAGAAGTTAACTTGGGATTCACAAATTCCCCCAGGATCCAAGGATAGATTTTGGGGGATTCATGAGTGTGGATGGTAGAAAAATAATAACCTCATTTTGACTAGCCTCTAACTGAAATTTAGCACTTCCTTCAATAATTCAAAAACATTATTCTTGGGAAGGGGTCCATAACTTTGACCAGACTGCTAAAGAGGTCAATTACATAAAACAGATGAGGATGATTTTGATTCAAGTCCAGTCTCTGATACACAGAAGTCCCTTAACCTCTCACTGTCCCAGGAATATCCTGAAGACTAGAACAGGTGGCTCATCTGCTTGAGAATTCCCTACAGCAGGGAAATCACAGATTCTATTTTTAAAAAAGTACCATAAGTACCAGTTATCTAGGTGATGCAGAGGATAGAATGCTGGGCCTGGATTCAAAAAGACTTATCTTCCTGAGTTCAAATCTGGCCTCAGAAACTTACCAGCTGTCTCATCTGTAAAATGAGCTGAAGAAGTAAATGGCCACCCTCTCCAGTATTTTTGCCAAGAAAACCCCAAATGGGGTCATGAAGAGCCAAACATAACTGAAACAATATCAACAGAATTATTCACAGCTGTACTGGTACACAAGTTCCTTCAAAGCCAAGAGGGAGGGTGATGGATAGGAAGAAATAGGCGAGGAAGGAACATTCTAAATTCTATTTTCCTACCCACCAAAGGCTACCCTGAGCGATTGAATTTTCTCAACGGATTGAACAGTTTTCAGTCTTGGCTTCCAAGTCAGAGGAACAGGGAGGTATGGGGGTATATTCAGCACCCAAGAAGTCCATTAACCAAAGTATACCTCTAGCCTATGGCAGTTTAATGACCCTTATTTACATGGGTAGCTTAAGTCTGTTTGCATTCCCTTTGTTCACAAACAATGGAAAAACATTCCCTTTGAACTCCCACCTCTGGAATTTTAGGAACCCTTTTCAGTCTTTGAGTCAGACCCCTGGATAATCAGACAACTAACTGATTCTAGTTCACTCAGGTTCCAAGTTTGTAGGGCAGAAGGAGTTGCGAGGCAGCTCTCTCTAATGGTTTTGGGAGCTGGGTCTTTGTCCTCTCCTAAATGACAAACAGATTAAAAAAATACTTTGTGAAGAAAAGAGGGGAAAAAAGAATGTTAGGGGCTAGGGAGAAGGAGGCTAAACCGCATTTAAACAAAATAGCAGACAAACAAAAGCCATTTTTCCTCAAACATGGCAACTGTTAACCTTTGGAAATCTCCCGCTAAACCCCATCACCCATGGAGGACTGTCACAAATCATCATGTTTTTACTTACAGACACTCATCAAAATGACTGTACTCCAATGGGTGAGGCTTCCCTGCTGGCTTGGCCCTTTATTTTACGTGGGAATTTGGATTTATTTCTCTTTGGGAGGTGGCCAGTTGCAGAAGCAACAGAGATAAGGAATGTTGGCTTGCCTTAAGCGTATCTTAGCAAGAAGGTTGGCATGGTTCTAGGGTCACCCCTTTCCATGCCTTGCACCCCCCTCTTTCAGAAGAGTATGCACTCAGTCGATCTTCCATGCTAAAGTTTTAAACCTTGCTGGAAGCTAGAATTGTCTTATTGTTTTTAAAAAATATTGCCATTTACATGACTAATGTGAAGATATGTTTGATATGAATGTATAGCTATAGTCACTCTTTGGTTGTATGCCATCTTGGGGAGGGGGAGAAAAATTTAGAACTCAAAAGCTTATGGAAGTGAATGTTGAAAATGAAAAACAAATAAATAAAAATAAAATATTGCCTTTTAAAATCTGACAAAAACTTAGGTATCAGGCTCTAGAAAGAGCTGGATGATGCTTTGTTGGAAAAAGAAGTGGCAGTTGTGTCAGGAGAAAGGCTTTCTACTCCCACATGGACTCCTGACTTGCCATGTGACCTTAAGAACCCTGCATAAAAGGCTTTTTTGTTAGTTCAGTGGGAAAACGTTTTTTTAAATTTTTTTTTTTTGCAAGTATAAATCAGGGAATAATTCTAGGTTTGTCTCTCTGGGTTTGGAGTCCTCTGTCAATAGCTTTGGGAAATACATTTAATCCAGGAGGAAGAATTGCTCAGTGGTTAGAGTGCTGGACTGGAATTCAGGAAGACCTCTGTTCAGATCCCACTCAAGACACTAATTTTGTAAGCATGGGCATGTCACTTAATTTCTACAAGCTTCATGCTCCACTGGACATGGTCACTTTAACTCTGTAAGATGACTTCCACATGTAAATCTCTGACCTCAATTCTCTTCCCTAATTTTTCCTAATTATGTCCTATTAGTAGAAGAAAAACATGAAAAAAAAAAGTGAAAAAATACTAGGCTTCGATCTGTATCCAGATGCTATAGTTCTTTCTTTGGATATGGATAGCACTGAGGAAGCAAGCTCAAAGTAGGAAATGACTTGAATAGTAGGGAGATGAGAAAGGGAGAGAAGAAAAAAAAATGAGAAATAGATGAAGCAGGAAGTCTGTGCAGAGGGGAAAAAAGAAAAGACTAAAAAGAACATTCTAATTAAAAATGGGTATGCTTTTTACTCTAGCAGGCAAAGCATCTGTAATTTTCTCTTGGAAATAAAGAAGAAAAATGTCTTTACTATAAGCCAAAATTTGGTAATACTCCCCTCGGCAAATAGGTTTTGGCAGGGAAGAAAGTTTTCTGTTTGTAGAAAGTTTCTTTCTAGTAGAGTTTTAAAATGGTTTAGTAGAGAAAGAGCCAATCTGAAAATGTATAGATCCTGCAAATGAGCAGGCAGAGATGGAAATGATTCTGAATTCCTTGCCTCCTACTCTATGGAGAGATTTAACAATCAGTTTCTGCTCATGTATCAAGTTTTAGGGAGGGTGGGATTGGGGAAAGGACAGAGGCAAGAAGGATGATTTAATCCTCAGGGTTCATAAAGAAAGTATAATAAAAATTTTTTTATTTCATTTTTTCTCAAGATGTAAAGCCAATTTTAACATTCATTCAAAAAAAATTTTTTTGAGTTCCAAATTTTCTCCCTGAGACAGGGAGAAAGCAACTTGATATAGGTTACATATATGAGCAGTCATGTACAACATATTTCCATATTAGTCATGTTGCAAAAGAAAAAACAGATTATGAGAAAAAAAAACCATGAAAAAAATAAAGTGAAAAAATAGTAGTCTTCGATCTACATCCAGATGCCATCAGTTCTTTCTTTAGATGTGGATAGCATTGAGGAAGCATAGTCTTATGGAAGAAAGAAAAAGCCACAGGACTGGAAATGATAAAGAAAGGGAGACTAGAAGAAGAAACTAGAAAAGAAGTGTCTTATCTGAAAACAACAGTTTTTAGAAATGGTAACATCATTGGGAGAGAAACCAACTCAATTTTCATTCTTTGAGTTCATTCAAGTCACAACTGAGATGCCTGCTCCATACCTGGAATGATAATTTTGGTGCCAAGGAGTACCAATGGTGCCCTGAGATATTTGCATCATGCTGGCATCAATCTGGTCCTCTCCAGATGTGGCCAAATGCCAGGAGTGTGGTCGACGCACGGCTTCACTGCACCTGAAGAGAGATGGAAAAGGCACCCTTCAGTGTCCATAACATCTCCTCATGAGGGCTAACACATGAATTTAGAAGTTTAAGCTGGCATATTCTCATATGTCTCAAGGCAACAATTACATACTTATAAAGGCTCTAGAGAACATTCTCTTACTGCTCCTGCTCATCTTCAAATGGCCAACGCGCCCTAATGGTATTACCAGCATTAACCATTATCATTGTTCTATCTCCTTGGGCTTTAATTGTTCCAGGGGCAAAACATATAAATAATTTTTTTCTTTTCAATCTCTTGGCCAGTCCTGGAAAGATGAGTGTCTATGGAGGGGGTGAGCACCTCCCTTTTGCTGGATATCATCATTTCAAATTCCTGGCAAGAATCAGGTAAGGGTAAACAGCTAGTTGAGTACCAGGCTTCTTTTCTCCTTGGGCAAATGAGAGCAGATCTCATTCTGGTCCTCTGTTTTGAAAAGCGTCCTCATTTTTGTGCTTTATTGACTTTAATTTTGGACCATCTAAAAATTAAAAAGAAAAAAACTAAAGGGAGAAAATGCATGGTTGTAGTTATAGACTGAAATGCAGAAGAATGAGTTTGGGGAATGATGCTATGCTAGACTGTTCATCTCTCTGAACTTCTGCCATCTGGACATCTTAGATGTGGAACTCTGGCAGTTTTCTTGATCTACACCCTAGATGTTGGATGCTTTTGTGAACCTTTTGCTAATGATACTTACGTTGTACCTGTTTGTGTCTCCCAAAGATAAGATTTTCTGGTTTCAAATTTTTTTAACTCGTATCTCCACATTCCCTTCTATAGAATGGCTTTGCTCTCTTGTTTAGACCACTAGCCTTAAATGAAACCTGAATGGCCTCTTAATAATACACTGACATTTTAATCATACTTTATGGTTTACAAAACTTTTCCTACATAAGATCCTTCTTTCTAATATGGACAACTGTATTAACTGTATTTCCTCTTTAGGAAACAGAAATAGTTGTGAGAAACATTAAAAAGAGAGATCCTCAGAGAAAAGACATGCACTCAAGAAAAAGCTTTTTCAATGGAGGGGAAAAGGGGAGGAGGTGAGAGGGAAAAAGTGAAGCTTATTCTCATCACATTTGGGTCAAGGAGGGAACAATGTGCACACTCAATTTGGTATGAAAATCTATCTTACACTACAGGAGAGTAGGGGAGAAGGGGATAAGTGGGGGGGGATGATAGAAGGAAGGGCAAATGGGATGAGGGAGTAATTAGAAGTAAACACTTTAGGGGAGGGACAAGATCAAAAGAGAGAATAGAATAAATAGGAGGCAGGATAGGATGGAGGAAAATATAGTCTTTCACAACATGATTATTATGGAAATCTTTTGCATAACTACATATGTATAGCCTATATTGAATGGCTTGCCTTGTCAGTGAGGATGGGTGGGGAGGGAGGAAGGGAAAGAAATTGGAACTCAAAAATTTTAGTAACGAATGCTGAGAATCATTTTTGCATGTAACTAGGAAATAAGAAATACAGGTAACAGGGTATAGAAATCTCTCTTGCCCTGCAAGAAAAGAGAGAAGATGGGAATAAGGGAAGGGAGGGATGTGATAGAAAGGAGGGCAGATTGGGGGAAGGGGTAATCAGAATGCAAGGTGTTTTGGGGTGGGGGAGGGGAGAGATGAGGAGAATATTTGGAACTCAAAATCTTGCTGAAATGAATGTTGAAAACTAAAAATAAATAAATTTTTAAAAAGACATGCACTCAAACTAAAGATGATTAAACTATCACATTTCCCATGATTTAAATAACATATGAGTAACATAAGGACTGTAAGATTGATTGGTGAGAAGTGTTTAGTACCTGGAACTTTTTAGTGACTGTGTTTGTTTGTCCTTCATTTTAGAAGAGGACCATGACATCAGGGAAATGATGACATGACTTGATAAGACAATTGTATATTGCCTAGTTGTAGTCAAACTATCAGAAATGTCAGTTTTGGTTCCTTATGATACGATAAAGATGAGTCATGTGACAGAAGATACTTTGATTTGACTTGATAGGTAACTCAGATGAGAAAAAAACTAGACTTCTAAATGGATCTAACAAAGAGTATGCCTAAGTTAACTCTGAGGAAAGTGAGGGTAGGGAAGGGGAGGTGCTATGCCCACTACACTGCATACCCATTCTCATTTGAACTTCATAACTATGCAATAAGGTAGGTAGAGGCAGGATAATTATTTCCATTTTATAAATGGCTGAGAATCAGGGCAACTCAATAATCTGTCCAAGGTTACACAATTAGTAAATGGAAAAGATGGGAACTGTACTCAGTTCTTTTGACTGTAAAGGTAAGGTTTCCTTAAAAAAATTCTTTTTAACCATGAAAGTTTACAAACCTGGCTTATTCTACTCCTACCCAAGCCCTAGTTCTAAAATGAGTGGGGGTAAAGTTTAGGGAGGTCTTCTAAAGCCTACAGAATAATAATAGCTAGTGTTCATATTTCACTTTAAGATTTTCAAAGGTTTATTAGATATCCTTTCATCCTCAAAACAACCCAACCCTGTGAGTAGATGCTATTACTATTCCCATCTTACAGATGAGGAAACTGAGGCATATAGTAAGTGACTTGTCTGGGTTTACCTAGATAGTAAGTGGCTGGTTTGGGTGTCAGAAGACTCTGGTGTTCTTGGATCCAGGTCCAGTCTTCTATCTACTGTAGCACCTATCTGCCTCATGTGAAGGGCAAGTCTATAGATTTCCACATATTGACCCCACAAGATTTTGTCTTGGTAACTACTTGTTTAAGACTCATGTCTTCCCAAGCGTTTTCCTAGGGTAACTTCCCCTGGCCTTGCTTCCATGTTCAGTCCTCAAACCTCACCTGAATCTGTGGGACTTTATGGTCCCCTCTTTACCTAGTCTAACCCATTCAATCCAAGTGTCAGTTTCGACAAGAGGGGACTGAGGAGTAGAGATAGAAATCATAGAAAGGAGCACTGAAGAGATTATTTGATCTTTTAAATTTGTGCTGAGCTCACTGAGTAACATGAGATTCTACCATGACGTCAACTATACAAAGTTGAATCTAGAAATTGCCTTATTAATTCAGTAAAATTTTGTTTATGTACTCAACTAAAGCACCCACGGGGAAAAGGCATAGCTTAAGGAAAGGAAATGGACAGAACTTAAGAATGTAAAACTATAGTCTGGAGAAGAAACATTCCCACTTTTAAAACCTACTGGTGGTGAGAGAAGAAAGTTACACTGAGCCTGGTTGTAGCACAATAATGGGTGGGTCCTCTGTTTCAAGAGAGGTTGCTTAAGGTTAGGGCATCTTATTTTGTTTCCAGTTGAGTGGACTGTGCTTACTTAAGACTTAAATGAAAAAGAGAAATTGAGGGAACAAACAGAAGCAAAGAGAAAACATAATTAATGCTTTCTGCTGATGAGAACTTAGAAAACCATAATGGGTGAAACAAAAAATTAATTGAAACAATAAATCCAACAAGGTTGTAGAATATAAAATAAATGCAGAATAAAATATAAAACAAATGTAGAATATAAAATAAATCCTTGTTAGTAATATATGATGCTTTTACACTACTAATAAAACTCAAGAAAGAATTAAAAAAGAAATGGCATGTCAAATCATTAAAGGAGACTTAAAATATTAGTCAGTCTATCTATCTATCTATCTATCTACCTATCTATCTATCTATCTAAGACATATCCCAAACTAGAATACAACTATAAAATACTATTTGGAAAATTCAAAAATGATTTAAATAATTATAGCAATATTAATTGCTCATGGTTAGGTCAAACCAATAATAAAAATTACAGTAACAATGAAATTAACCTATTAAGTGCTGTACCAATCCAACTACAAAAGGATTACATTACACAATTAGAAAAATACTAACAAAATTCATAAAGGGAAAAAAGTTCAAGAATCTCAGGAATAATAACAGCAAAAAAAGCAGGCAGTCTATTAGTACCAGATCTTAAAGTTTATTATAATCAGTAGTTTAAAAAAATGATTTGATACTGGTTAATAAAGAGATTGACCAGCGGAATAAATTAGAGAAATAGTCTAGGGTTCAGAAAACCCAAAGACCCTAGTTGCTGGGGTAAGGAATCACTATTTTACAAATATTACTGGGAAAAGGGAAAGTAGTTTGGCAGAAATTGTGTATAGACCAACCCCTCACACCATATGCCAAGATTAATATAAATGGATATGGGATTTAGACATAAAAGGTGACTGACATCATAAATAAATTAAAGGACAAAGAAGGAATTACCTTTCAGATCTATGGATAGGGGAAGAGTTTGAATAAATCAGTAACAGAGGGGATCCCAGAACATAAAATGAGCAATTTTGATTGTTTAAAGATCTATGTGTACAAAAGTATTTTTAGTAGAACTTTTCACAGTAACCTCCAACCAGAAGCTAACATTCTTACCTATTAAAGAATGGTTACACAAATTAGGGCATATGAATATGATAGAATGCTACATAAAAAGGTAGAGTTTTAGAGAAGAATAGGAAGAACTATGATCTGAGGCAGAGCGAAGTTAGTAGAACTGGGAGAAAAATGTACCCAATGACAACTGCATTAGAGAAAAATAACTTTGAAAGACTTTAGACCTTTGATAAACCAAGAGCAAAGAAGGCCGAAGATAAATCCTACCACTCTCCTCTAGCCAGACAGGTGATGGAATTAAAATTTAGATTAAAAAGATGCATATTTGGAGATGAGCAATGTTAGAATTTGTTTTGCTGGACTGTGTTTGTCACCAGGATTTTTAATTGTTTCACAGGGGGGAGAGGAGGATAGAGGGATAGAAGGAGATAGAGGTAATAAATGGTTGTCCAAATAAACTTTTAAAAAATGAAAATAAAATAGAAATAATGTAGTTTGCAGAGGGAGTACACTAGCAATGGGGTGAGAGAGGTGAGAAGCAGGAGAGGAATGTACAGAAGGTGCACTTGAGGCAAATTTTAATGGAAAACAAAAAAAAAGACAGAGGTGAAGGAGGGAGCACCAGAAACATCCATTGCAAGGGAATGGAGATGGGAAAAGGAATGTTGTTAGAACACTCCAACAATAAGAGATACACTAGATCTCTGACCTCAAGGCACTTATATTCATATTCCATTGGTGGAGAAAACAAGGAGAGCAGGGATTGATCTACATTGGGAAAGGGAGTTTCCTCACTGGAACTTCTCTATACTAATAACATCAGTGGTTCAGGCCCAAATTCCTTTGTGATTTTCCTTGGGAAGATCTGACTACATCACATCCCTACTCAATAAATCTCAATATCTTCTTACTGCATAATATATCCCTTCACTTTTAACATGCCATAATTTTTTTCAATAGTTCCCCAATTAATGGGCATCCCTTAAGTTTCCAACTTTTGCCACCACAAAAGGAGCTGATATAAATATTTTTGTATAAACGGATTCTTTTCCTCTTTGATTAGTTAGGGTTTTGACAGACATATGACATCTCTAGGTCGAAGAGTACACAGCTTAGTCTCCTTGGAGTATTAATTCCAGATGCCTTCCAGAATGGTTTTACCATTTTTTTTAAAGTGCCATAGTGTATCATAGGTCCACCAGCAGTGCATTAGAGAAGAGTGACAGCCACAGAACCATAGTCTATTAGCTTGTGAATTGCATCTCAGGTCCCAACGTTGGGGAATCTGTCCAAGTGTTACAGTCTTGTTCTTTGCCCTAGAGCTGAATTTGAGATGTCCTCTTCTAGGCTAGCTTGACACAGTTGTGGCTTCTGAGCTTGGGGACTGAATCCTTGGTTTCAGATTCCTCCCACTTCATGTGTTCACCAGTTCTGAGGTCTTGTTCTCCTGGGGGTTAAGTTCGAGATCCCAGTCCTACTATTTGTGCCTGGGGTCTGGCTCTGCCATCCTGGTTCATACCTGTTACGCAGGTCCTGCCCTGTGGAAGAACTATGAACTCGTGGTTCAGGATTTGAGATCCTGAGCTTGAAAGATGACCCTGTGTGGTTCTCCTTAGATTTCTAGCACCACTTTGTCTCTGACACTTGTCAGAGATCTTTGGTTGTGGTTTTCAGGAAAGCTGGCTGCAATGCTTCCTCTAAATCTGCCATCTTGGCTGGTCTCTGGCTTGGTTTTCCAACCTCATTATTCATTATTCCCCTTGGGGCACTTGACAACAGCCTTCCTTATTTTGTATTTTTATGGTTGTTCTGCACACATCCCCTATGATAGAAGGTAAATTTCTTAAGAGTATGGATGATTGCATTCTTTATATCTGTATCTCTAGTTCTAGCATGGTGTCTGGCACATGGTAGATGATTATTAAAATACTTGACTGAGTGAAGAATTCCACTTGCCTCCAGATTTTGTGACATCTTGAATCTTTAGAAGGAAATCTTTTCTACAGCAAATTATACTGAATTTACTAAGAAAAACCAGAACATGACCTGTTCTCTTCCTCTACTTCATATTTTCTCTTTCCCTCTCTCTCTCCTTCCTTTCCTCTCTCTCAACAATCTAAATTTTTCCTTTATGTAAAATTTGAACATAGCCCTTTAGTTTTATTCTGTACCACAAAACAAGGAAACCAAGATTATAGAGTGGGAGAGGCTGATGAAGTCAGAATGTTAATTCACAAAATAGTGCCCTGTCTGGACCCTCCTGAGATGCTACTGTTAGAACACAGAGACATTTGGGGACATTTTTGTCATATTTGTATCTTGGAGGTTTCAATTCAACTCAGCTATTCATTGAGTATTTAGCATATTCTTTCTACCATGCTAGAGGAGATCCATGATACAAAAATAATATTTGGCTTAGCCCTTGCTTTCAAGGATCTTCTAATTTTGCTGGGGATAAATAGACTCATTCATACAAAACAAACAAAACAAGGGGAAGACTATTTAAAATTAATTGTCAAAGTGAAGATGGTCAAAGGTCATGGTTCATCCAATATAAGAGGTAACCAAGCAAGGAAGTGACTGGTCTTGTCTGGATCTAGCCTAAAGTCTTTCTTAAGGAGGAAACTTGAGATGGGCTGAAGATGTGTTGACAGAAAAAGGCAAATAATGTTTGAAAAATGAACATGCTGGAATGAATATTCCTTTCCTTTAGACAGAACTTCAGCCTAAAGCTATGACCAAACTGAGCATATTAAAAAAGCATGCTGGCCATTAGCTGGGTAAAAGGCAGGAAAATTGGCTCAAGATGGTCAGCGTCACCAGATATAAATGGGGCAACCCAGGTCATCACTGGTTAAGGGTAAATTGGGTTTAATAGAGAATTTAACTATTTTCCAGTGTATCTTATACAATCTGCTTCTGTTTGACTTTCGTTTGTCAAGGACAGCCTCCCGCTCAGGTTCATGGCCATACAAAATGAAATTTGATGTGAACTCTGTAAATTAACATTACAGTCATTCAGTATGCATTCACTGAACATCAGCACTGAAGTTGGTCATTCGTGTAATAAATAAAAGAAAACTGGTCTTTTGTGGGATACTATGTTTGGGTGTGCACCCATGGGTACTCTTGGAGCCAGTGACACTGGCCTCTTTGTTGTTTCTCAAACTAGACTCTGCCTCTCCACTCTGAACATTCTCACTGACTGCCCTCCATGGCTGGAATATTCTCCTCCCTGAGCTCCACATTCTGGCTTCCTTTAAGATTTAGCTCATACCTCCTCTTCTGCAAGAAGTCTTCTCTAAAATCCCTTAATGCTAGTGCCTTCCTTCCAAGATTACCTTCATTTATATATCTTGTTTGTACATAGTTGCTTGCATATTGCTTTTCTCATTAGACTATAAGTTCCCTGAGAGCAGGGCCTGGTTTTGCCTGTCATTTTGTCCCTAGTGGACTGGCACATATCAAGTACTTAATAAAGGCTTTTTTACTTGACTTGGGGATTACTTGGTATATTAGCCTGGATGACAGTGTTTAGAAATTGCTTTTTATCTAAATGAGGATAAGGCATTAGGGGATACCTTAGCAAGTCTAAGGGTGGGGAGGCCTTGACTTGGATTGGGCTGAAGGGCCTCTACTGTCCCAGGGCCTCTACTGTCCCAGTATAACTTTATTATACTGTGATTATAGTATTATAATATTGTACCATATATATGTTATATATAATATATACAATATTATATATAATACTGTATAATATATAGTATTATTTTACTGTGATTATCTACTCTAATGGATGGCTTATAGATCATGTTATTATATTGGAGAAAAGCAAAGCAACAAATGAGGTTAAATAAAAAACTAATTGGAGGAATTGAAATGAAGGTTGATAACTGAGAAGTCAGATCTAATCAACTTTCACTTTATTTCTGTTTTCCTTTCCAAGAATTCTCTTTGGATTGGAAAAGCAAGTACAAAAATGGCTGACAGGGTTTGGCAAATACAACTATATTAAGAAAGGATCAACTGTCCATGATAAATGACATCTTAGATTGCTGGAAAAAAACTGGAAAAAGTGATTCCTGAGTCATTGGCAGTGACCAGTTGAAATTCTTAGAGAACAGAAGAGTTACTGTGAGGACAGACAAGGGGAAATTCTCTAGTTTTCAAAAAATGGAAGATCATAATGGTCTGAACCGTAGAGGGGGTGAGCTTGACTCAAATCCTATAAAAAATAATCTAGAACATTATCTGAAGGGATAGTTAGTGAATAGCTAAATGAGGAAATTCTCAAACCTCTGGTTAAGTGGCAGTATGCAAAGTAATAGAAGAACCTAGCTTGTTATGAGATTTTAGCTTATGTTGAGCATTCATTCAGTTCAAGGCTGTCTGTAAGTAGTGAGTGACTAAAAATAAGTACATCATCAATTAAAGAATATCTAGGAAAAAACCTCAGGTTCTGTCTTTCTCTACTCTTGAATTGTGGTTGAAAAAACAAAATCAACCCACAAGACTGTCTGTCCTTTAAATGTTTAGAAGAACCTAGCTTGCCCAAACGTACTCCAGAAAATATCTGAAGATACATCTGAAAAGGGTCCTAGTTTGGTGAGTTCTTTGTTCTTGAAGATGACCATGACATCATTATATCAATGTCAAAGTATAGTGAGCGCCTGACTGTGTTATTTGTCCTTCTTTCTCAAAGAGGACCATGACATCAGGGAAGTGATGCCATGACATGCAAGTGAACTGGATTTAAGGGAGAGAAGGCTGGGCAAAGTCACCAGTCTTACTTTCTCCTCCAGAGGCATCTGAGCCAGTGACCAGAAATAGATCAGGATGACTGGAGATGGCCCTCATCTGACTGTGGCTGATCAAACCAATATAAGCTTGGAATGTGAGGCACAAATAGTCCATATGAACATTTGGAGTAGAGTTATCTCTAAATTTGTACATCTTTTGAGCTACTGCAATTCTTCTTTGCTCATAGAGCACAGAACCTTATTTGATGTAGGTATGCCATGCTGGGTAGTCCTGTGCTAGTGTCTACCATGTCTCCCAATCAATTCCAAAGTTCTTCAGAGAGACCTTGAGAGTGTCCTTGTATCACTACTTCTAACCTCCATGTGACTGCTTGCCTCTCGAGAGTAAATAAAAGTAGAACAAATAGAAAGCACATGAGAAAAGCTTCTAAAGCCCATTTAGAATGACACCCAGGGAAGCAAGAAGAGGCTGAGAGAAAGGTTGCTCCTGGGAGCTGAAGATGAATTCAGGTAAATAGATCTGAAGCCTGAGAGCACTGGCAGAGAGCTGCTTCAGGAAAGCCACTCTAGTGAAGGGACCAAAAGGCTGTGGGTGATGGGAGTTGGACCTGAAGTCAGCAGGTACTCTGAATGAGGATGTTCAAGGGATGCCATAAGCCAGTGTGAGCTCTACCCCAGAACAGAAGTAAGGGACAGAGCCAGTCCCCATAAGCCCTCTATAAGGAGATAGTCATTGGCTATACATGTTCTGATCACTGGTATTAACAGAAGAGTTAACTCAAAGACCAGGCACCCACTATGGTGTGATTTAGAAGGTACCTGAAAACATCATGATCTTTACCAGTCAAGGGCCACCCATTAAGGTCATGGCGAGCAATGGAACCAAGTTCTGATTGGAGATTTCACAAAAAAGATAGAGACAGGTGGAGACTGAGACAAAAGCTAGGGACTGAGGCAGAAGGTGGAAACTAGTGGGAGCCATCATATCCATGATGGCAGCAGCCCCAGCATCCAGGCTACATATGGGACAAGATGTAACAGGGTTTTGTCAAACCACTCAAAAGTGCTGAAGGGGACAGAGCCTGGTTCTGACACAAACTCTTAAAGCAAGAACCAAGACTGGAAACACAAATAAACAGGAGAAAACTTAAAATATGAGGAGTATATCCTATGAGAAGAATGTAATGCCACCATGGGTACAAAGTCTCAGGGGGAAAAATGTGTTAGTCACAAGAACTACAAAAGTGGCTGGAAGCAATGGGGAAGAAAAAAATAATTGGCAGAAAAATTAAAAACTCATGGAAAAACCATGGAAGGAGATGGCATAGCCTAGAATAAAAGGTGAATATCTTGCTCAAGTAGTAGATTCCCTGGAATGATGAAAACCAAACTCAATTAACCAAAGAAAAAACATGAAATATTAGAACAAAATACAAATAATAGTTAAAAATAGATTTGGAGTAGGGTAGACTTTTACTCTCAAAAAACAACTACCACCACTTTGAAAAGAGATCAAGGAGGATTAATTGAAGAATCATTAGGTCTCTGAAAACCATGACCAAAAAAAAGCCAAAAAAAAAATCTAACCCTCAAACTTCAACTACAGATACTTCATTTCAATAAATCATAATAGAGAGACTACCCAGGATCTAGTAGACTCAAAGGACAAAGGAAAATAGAAATAATCTAATTCAAAAGGGTTAAATGATGTTGTAGCTCTTATTAGAAAATGGGATGAATACCCAATATTCCACCAGAATCAGAAGTTCAGAAGCTGAGTTGAAAAGTTCTAGCTCTTTTCAAATGTCACAAAGGGAGCGCGATTAGACAAACACAGGGACAAGATTTTTTTTTTATATAGTCTTGTTGATTTTAAGAGAGGAAAGAAACGGAAGGGCAAAGGCATACACTAGGGAAGAAATGAAGAAGAAGGTGTTGTTTTTGCATAAGGCAGACCTCAAGAACTTCCTCTTATGTGAACCAGAAAAAGAGCTGAACATGGAGAAATACATTAAACCTAAACAGAGGGGAAGAAGGCACAGTCAGAGAGAGAATAAAAATAAGCAAAATAAACTTCCACTTCAGAGGGTGGATCAGAAAGGGGGAACTAGAAGATGAAAATATATAAGAATCAAAGATTGGGGGCTGTGCTTGGAAAAGAGAGGAGGGGAAAAAGATTGTAGGAAGAAATTACTTTAAATATAGATTATTAGTGCTGAGTCTATCTCTTTTCCCAGCTCCTTTTCCATTGCAAAGTATGGGGGTAGGAGGGAAGGAAGAAAATATGTGTGAGGACATGATGAAAATATAGAATTAACAGGCAGATTCATGACCATAGGTGGCATAAACTCTCTACAAGACTGGTAGAATGGATTAGAAACAGAGCCCAACAATATGATGCTTACACGGAACATACTTAAATATAAATATTCCTATAGAATTTAAAAGGAGGGAGAACAGAATTCTCACGTTTATGTCAATTAGAAAAAAAATCAGGGGTAGCAATCATGACAAACAGAAAACATAGAAAAGGTCAATGGAGATAGTCAGGGAAGTGACATTACATTTAAAAGCATCATAAATAATGAAATGAATAAATAAAATATCAATGCTTCACATACATGCACCATAATGTACCAATACAATATCCACTAAATACCATAATATCATAAATAACCATCATAACCAAGTAATAAAATGGAAAAGCTAATTGAATTACAAAGAGAAAGGCAGCATATAATAGTTGGAAACCTTTTTTTTTACATCCAGATAAATCTAACGAAGTTTAGATCCTGAACGTAATTTTAGAACAGTTAGATAAAATGGGTCTTTGGTGATTATTGCATGGGAATAATCAATCAACTAATAATCATTTATCAAACACCTATTATGTGTCTGGCATGGTGGTAGGTTTTATAGATACGAAAAATAAAATGATTCCTAATTTCAAGAAGTTTCCCTTCTAATGGGAGAAATAATAAGTACACGTACAAGTATGTATAGAATAAATATGAAAAAAATTTTAAAAAATGTGAGAGGCAGTATGGTATAATGGTTAGAGACCTGACCCTATGAGCTTGGAAGACTTAGAACATCCCTTTGTATCTTAAGTCTTCAGGTAACTGAGATTCTACATAGTAGAAAAGGTGCCAACTTGCATTAGAAGAGGAAGTTGTTCACTTGGAAGTCCCTACAAAAAATGAAATTCAAGGTCCAATTCCTGCCTCAACAGATGTACATATATCTTTAAAAACACACATAAATATACTAGTTGGTGGGATTGGGAAGGGCTTCATGGAGAAAGTAGTACTTGGGCAACCATAATTATTTGATATAGTTCTAAAAATGATAGCTCTATCAACAACAAGAAATGAAACAGAAGGAACACACATTGGCAATGAAGAAACACAGTAATTACTTTTTCCAAATGACCTGATGGCTTACTGGAAGAATCCTAAAGAATCAAAACCTAATTGAATAAATTAAGAACTTAAGTAAAGAAATACCCAAAACCATGTCTTCTCTTCTGTTTCCAATAAAACCCAGAAGAAAGAAAAAGAAAATTCCATTCAAAACAACTACAGAGGATATTAAATGTATGGCAGTCCACCACCCAATGTACTCATAAGAATTGCAACTATACCTATAAAATAATCCTTTTGGATATTTGGATAATGGGAGAAACATTAATTACTCGTGTTTGGACTATGACAATGTTACATAAATGACACTAATACTTAAATTACCTCACAGGCTAAGTGCCATGCCAATCAAGCTTTCACAGGGCTATTTTATAGAACTAGGAAAAATAGTAAATGATGATGATGCATATGAATAAAAGGTCAAGAATCTTAAGGGAAATGTAAGAATTCAGAAGGAAATTGAACCCAGCCATTGTAGATCCCGAGGTCACAAAGCTGCAAGCTATCAGAACTAATTGGTAATTTAAAAAAAAGTTGACCAGTAGAAAAGATTAGATACACAAGAAACAAGAATAAACTGAATCTAGTAGCACAATGTTTCTCAAGTTCTCAGTTTCATTTATAAATCTTCCTGCATTGATCTTGTTTTGGAAAAAAATGGAAATTTATGTACTCGAAATTGTAAATAAATATTCCCCAATAGAGAAATGATCAAAAAGCAACATATACTTCTCAAAAGAAAAAAGGCAAACCATGAACAACCATGTGAAAAAAATGTTTCAAATTACTAATGAGAAAAAATTCAGATTTATACAACCTTGAGTTTCTACCTCATACCCACTGGATTGACAAAGTTAATGAAAAATGGGAATGACATTTGGGATTATGGGAAGTTCAGCATACTAATGTACTGTGTGTGGGAGGGGCTACAAATGATCCAGCCATTCTGGAAAGCAATTGGCAACTATCACTCAAACATCCCTAAACTGTGCATACTCTTTGACCCAGCAACACCACTGCTAGGCACATACCCCAAAGGGACAAAAGAAGGAAAATAACTCCACGTACAAAAATATGAGTAACAACACATTTGATTATAGCAAAGAATTGAAATCTATGGGGAACAGAAAGTGGATGAACAAATTATGATATGCAAATGTAAAACTACTGTGCCATAAGCATGATGAAAAGGTTGGATCCAGTGAAACCTGGTAGGACTTAATAAACCAATATAGGGCGAAGTGAACAGAATGAAGTGAACAATTTACATAGTGATGATATTGTTGTGAAAATTAACTTGGCAAGGCTTAAGAACTTTGGTCAATGCAGTGACCAATCATGATTCCTTCCAGAAGTCTAAGGATGACCTTATCTCTTGACAGAGAGAGGAAGAACTAGGGAAGGAGAATGAGACATAAAGTTTTATAGACATGGTCAGTGTGTGGATTTTGTGCATATAACTATGTTTTTGTTACAAGGGAGAACTTCTACTTTATGGAATGAGAGTGAATTACAGGAGAAATGAAGGATGGTGATACAAAAAGAAAAGAAGAAATCAATGAAAATTAAAAAAAATACACATAAGAAATCAGAAGGAAATTCAGCTGGGGCACAGACAAGCAGGGAAATGTTAGAACTATTGTGTCAAATGTAATATATACTTTTAAAAAGCTGTATGTTGTAGTTTCATATTATCACAAACAATTCTTTTTTTTGTAAGGAAATGTTTGTATTTGTTGATGTATGTGAAATGCATAATAAAAATGTTTTTAAAAGAAAAGGAAGCAGTGATAACAATGGTATCTCCCAAGTTCACTAAGAGGTGCTGTCAGATGAACTTAATTCTTTTTCTCTAAGGGATTTCATTCCACCCAGAGAATGGTATAGATAGAGGTTATGTAAATTTTAGGAAGGCATTCAACAAAATCTCTCATGCCCTTTTTTTGTGGAAAATACGGGAAGATGTAACCTAGAAAATATGACAGCTCGTTGAATCCGAACCAGTAGAATGGCCAGACCCAAAGAGTAGTCATTGACAGTATGCTTAGAAGGTCAGCTTAGAAGGTGACTTTTAATGGAGTGCCCCAAGGATCTATACTTAGCCTAGTGGCATTAGATATTTTTCCCAGTTCCTTGGATAAAGGTACAGATTAGATGTGCACCAGGTCTTGAGTAAAGAAGCCTCATTTTCCTGAGTTCAAATCCAGCCTCAGATGCTTATTGCCTGTGAGACACTGGACTAGTCACTTAACCCTGTTTGCCTCAGTTTCCTCATCTTTAAAATGAACCGGAGAAGGAAATGGCAAACCACTTCAGTATCTTTGCCAAAAAAAAAAAAATCCAAATGGGGCCACAAAGAGTCAGACTGAAAACAACTGAACAACAAATACTGTAACGTGCCTTCCCCCTCCTACGTGTTTGGGGTTGAGGAAGACACAATGCACAACATTCTCTCACTGCTACATAAATCCACAAAGAGACCGTCCTCTGAAGATTTTATGGGAACACAAAGACCATTTTACAAATTAGCATTTTTTAAAAAATGCAAGCACAGATAATGACATTTTTCCAAACAAATGGAAAAGTGGATTTTGCAAGTCAGAGGTCTGGCATCTTTTGTGATTTTTGGAACCAACCACATTTACCAAATATTTTCTCTATTCTTTCTCAAATATACTTTGTTTTAAACAATATTATCTGCTTCTCTCCCCTTAACCTCTTTCTCTTTTTTCCTGCAATGGAAAAGTGATGACTGTCATAAGGAAAGATTCAGTTACAGAGAGAGGATCATAATGGAGGCCAAGCACATATTAAATACTAGAAGCCAGATACAATGACTTGGACACATATATAAGCAGAAAGAAAGGTAGTCTTTGCCCTCAAAAAAAACCACTCTTATGTTTTAATGGACAAAGACAACACACAGAAGGAAACAGAAAAAGTGGGGGCTGTGATTATTCATGAAAATAAACCATTTCAATTCGGTTGAAACCTGAATGAAAACATGAAGTGAAAATTGAGAACATAGGAGTTGTTTAGTAGGGAGAGTTCTCACTGTCTTTAGAGTCAGAGGATCTGGATTCAAATCCAGCCTCTTACACTTCTTTGACCTTGTATAATATGGTTCCCTTCTCTTGGCTTTAGTTTTCTCATTTGTAAAATGAATGACTTGAACCAGAGGGTGTCTTCCAACTCTCAATCTGTGATGCTATAAGAATAGAAATTGTAGGTATTTGATGTTTAAAAGAGCAAGATTTTCATGGAATAATTTAAAAATGAGTTGAAATATATACACATATATACATCTATCATGATTGAACTGGGAAAGAACAACTCTTAATAAACATTAAAAGAATGCTTCCTCATTTACTTTCAAGTGAACAAACACCAAGCAAAAACTGGAAAAACCAGCCTCTGACCACTGCAGATATCCCTGTTGCTCTCATGCTTGGTAATAGAGTATATTTCCTTTTGAAAAGTAAAAGTATCTTTAGCTGGATGTGTAAAAAAATAAATGGGTTTCTCACTTTTGGCTGCCTATAAATTTGAAGAAATCATCCCTGATGTCACTTTCTTGTTAATACTGAGGGCGGGGAGAGAGGAAGACACACACACACACACACACACACACACACACACGGAGGGAGAGAGGAAGAGAGAGAGGGAGGGAGGGAAGGAAAGAGAGGGAGAAGGAGAAGGAGAGGGAGAGAGAGAGAGATGACCTCAAAGTTCAATTCAGTAAAAACAACAGTGTGAGAAAGGGGTTGATGGGATTTAGAACACAAAGGGACCTAGGAGATGATCTAGCCCAAAATGATCTCATTTGCCCAGATGAGATCCCAGGGCCTGGGAG
Source organism: Potorous gilbertii (assembly GCA_028658325.1). Classification (NCBI taxonomy): domain Eukaryota; kingdom Metazoa; phylum Chordata; class Mammalia; order Diprotodontia; family Potoroidae; genus Potorous; species Potorous gilbertii. The sequence goes on from CM053774.1 coordinate 111,978,202, forward strand.
GTGGGTCATCTGAAGTCTCCCTGGTCATAAGAGGTCCCAATTCCAGCTCTAGACTCCTTAATACACCACAATCTGGTGTTTGTATCTAGTTTCAAGGTTCAACAAGACAGACTATTCCTTTCTCTTATAAACTTGGAGATGATATCTCATCTAGATTCTCTTTATTTCTACTGTAGGTAGTCATGTAGGCGGAAGGACTTGGTGACCTATACAGCAGGAATGTGCCTGGTACCTGGCACCTGGGAGAAACAAGATGATGGTTGACTCCTCTTGGATTCCTCAGGGAAAACTGTGCCAAAGTCTCTAAGCGAAATGGTAAAGTAAACATCACACACTAAATTCAACTCCTGAAGCACAGGACAGGATGCACATTGGAGGTTTTATTCTTAAGAGGGGTGCAAGGAAGGATGCCTGCTTCCCAAGCCAAAAAGCAACAAGTACCTAGAACAGCAGCAGCTGACTCAGTGCATGAGGATTGATTTAGAAATATTTTTTTAATTTTATTTTTAATTTATGGAATAAGACAAGCATTTCCATAACATAGTACAGTAAAAAGATGATTATACATGAAACTGCAAGTGCACAACTTGCTATTTCTTTCAAATATACAACAAAATAATCAAGTTAATTTTTTTCTTTTTTTTCTATTTATAAATATTCTGAATAAAACTCTTAATTCCTAGATGAATAAAACTCTTTAATTCCTAGCTAAAATGTGTGGGTATTCTGAATATTGTGTGTGTGTGTGTGTGTGTGTGTGTACACACACATATACACATATATATGTACACACACATATTTATATTCTGTATACATTTTAAAAATATTTCCCTTAAAACTACACTATGGACATTAAAAAGATGCTTAAGCAAAGACCTTTCAGTTGTTTTAAATTATTTTGTTTTGCCCACAATATGTAAAAATTAAGAGGATTGGGAAAACAGTGCACAAAACCTACCTGGCATTAACCACGAACAGCCCTGGTAACAGGCATGTGGCCAGCTATCAAGCCCACCAGATGTTGCCACCAGAGCTGTTTCTTTAAGCTCCTGGGCCTTTTTGCACCTCTCCGGGTTGTAAAAGTCTTCTCAGCACATTTGTGGTCCCTGACCTAAACTGTGCTGAATGTGCTAGCCTTAGGATGCACTGGAGGGAATCTTATTCCCAGCTGTTCCTTGAAGCTTATCCAGTATGGTCTGGTTCCAACTCTCAATGCTCAGAATCAATCCTCCCCAGCAAGGGTTAATCAGATGCTTGATGAGCCCACACAGTGAAAAAAAAAAACACATACATCCTCTACTCTTATGAGAAAGAAGGGTCGATCCAGGGGGTGAAGGAAAATCTCCAGTTGGCAAAATGTCTCACAGGAAAAACAGAAAAATGCTTTCAAAGTGTTTCCAGGCTCAGACTGTGACCTACTCCATACACAAAAATGACACTGTCTGTGGAAGTCTTCAGTTGGGGTTTTTAAAGCTTCCAACAGAGTTGGAGAGGCAATCTCAGGCCCCTAGTGAGGAAACTCCTTGAGCTATATCTCTCTCTCTGCTTATACTTGCTGGGGGTGCTCATACTTTATCTGGGTAACACAGGAATCTAGCGGTTTAAGGGGCATTTGGTACTTTCCCTCCAACTAAGACAGACAATTTGGAATTCTCTTGAAGCTTTGGTCTCCAGTAAGTAAGAGCTGACACCTTACAGAAGCCTGATGGTTTTTAGGAGGGTACTAGATCTGTTGCCAAAGGCTATCTTGGGCAGGGCTCCTTAAGCCACCTTTGACAACCTCTGTAATTTTATGTGATATTTCCATCTTTCTCTCCATGTGCTCCTTGAAGGCACATGTTCTGTGTCCTTAGCACCAAGTTTGGTGCCTGGTACACAGTAGAAACTTAAGAAAGCCTTCCTCAATTGAATTGAAGTTTGTTTTTGTCTTGTTTTGTTTTTGGAAGCAACCGGACTTGTGACTTGCCCAGGGTCACGTAGTTAGTAAGTGTGTGAGGTTGAATTTGAACTCAAGTCCTCTTGACTCCAGGGCTGGTGCTCTATCCTCTGGTTGTTATTATGAAGTATTTTAAAACACACTGTTAGCTGGAAGATACTGTTCAAAACTGGTCAATTTTTTTTTGAGTGTGTGCATGCATTAATGTACACACAACCTGTATACCTTACACTAAATTGTTTGGGTAGGATACAATCGTCGACAACTTTTTCAGTTCTGAAGCTGTGCTAACTGAATCTCTTATCATGACTCAGAAATGAGTAGGTCTCACCTAGAGGGTGAAGGGGGCAGCTAGGTGGTCCAGTGGATAGAGCCAGATCTGGAGTCTGGAGGGCCTGAGTTCATATCTGGTCCTAGTCATTTAACTTGCTAGATGTGTGACCTTAGGCAAGTCACTTAACCCTCTTTGCCTTTGTTTCCTCTTCTCTAAAAAGTGTTAGAGAAAGAAATGGCCAAGAAGACCCCACTTGGGGTCACAAAGAGTCAGACATGACCTGAACCTCAGTTAGACACTGATACACAAATAATGCTGACAGACCTTCATCCAATAGTTATTCCACAAATATTTGAGAAGATTTGTTAAAGTCATAGACCGAATTTAGTCCACAGAAATTCTGAAGAGCAAAATGTTCCCTCCTGCCTGGGAGAAGGCCATTTCCCTCTTTGGACACATCATAGCAGCATTCTCAAGGAGCCTTCATTGTGTGGGACTTAAATTTTCCTCAGTCGGCAAGGAAATATAAACCCACTTTCCAAGCTAAATTCAGAAGTGTGAACATAGATTATTTTTAGGGTGGACATATGCTCCATTCCCAGAAGACAATTATGTCATATCCGTCCTGACAACACAGAAGAACATCTTGGGTGATGACCATCACCACCAACAGGGATACAAGGTGAACTATCTGTGGTGGCAGGAAGGCAGCATTTGGGGTTATAGAAGCACTTGGATAACTCCTATACACTTGGGCTGAGCCAGCTACATTTGGTTCTTCCTCTGCCTTCCATAACTCTGCTGTTATAAGGTATTTCCTCTTCACCTCTCCTCCCCTTCCTCAACCTACTTACATCCCCAGAATCACAGCAAGGAGGGCTAAGATCCTCCCCATGCCTACAAACAAATACAAACCCTCCTAAGGATAAGGCTAGAGGTATTCTAACATAGCTTCTAAATGGCCTCCCATTCTTCAGAGGGGAAAATAGCATCTTAGGACTGTGAATTTACAACTGAAAGAGACCTTAGGTGCCAGCCAATGCAACTTCTAAATTGACAGAGAAAGACAAAGACCCAGGTTGTTTTGAAGACTTGCCCCCTATCACACAGTCACTGTCAGAGGTTGAATTTGAACCCGAGAATTTCTGATTCCAAATCTGGAAGTCCATCAATGGATTCCTTTCCACATCAGTGCCTTTGTGCTCTGTGTCTGATCTCAGTCAGAAGACAAATGAACCAGTGACTATTGCAGAGTGGTCATTGGAGCGACTCAAAGTTGGTTCACTCAGACTGGGGGGGGGTAGCTACAGATCATACACATGAGCAGGCCAAGGCTATGCCAATCTTGACCATGAATGTCCCTCCATGCTCAGTAAAAGATGGTCTAACGTACTTAACAGCAGCAGGCACCATTTTGCTTCCTATTCCATAAGCAGATGTCATCTTATGGTCACCAGCCTTGCTCAAAGGTTCTCTTATTATGACTCAGAAACAAGTAGGTATCACTTAAATGCTGAGAATAGATTTTCAAATTATATCTGTGATGGACCTTCATCCAGTAGTTATTCTACAAATATCGGAGAAAATTTGTTAAGTCACAGAATCATGAAAAGTAACCTTAGGTAATTCAGTCAGTCATTCAACAAGTTTTTGTTAAACCTTGGTTCCTGGCCAAAGTCCATTTGGTCATTGTTTGAGCCCAGATTGACTCAGAGTGAATGTAAACAGGAATTCTTTCAATTTTACCCAGAAATGCAGAGTTTAATTTCTTCTCCTTGACTAAGTTGAAGAGACCATTCTATGCCTCATTTTTTACCTAGCCTTAATTACTTCATCACTGCCTCAGTCAAACTGGGACATGCTCAAGACCTTAGCTTTAAAAGGCCAAGGTCTTCTACAACATCTGGGGCCATCTCCAGTCATCCTGATATGTATCTGGCCACTGGATCCAGATGACTCTGGAGGAGAAAGTGAGGCTGGTGACTTTGCCTGGTCCTCCCTCACTTAAAATCCAATTCACTTGCATGTCATGGCATCACCTCCATGATGTCATAGTCCTTTTCAAGAAGGAAGGATAAGCCTTCACTATTTGCCAGGTACTGTCCCTTCTGTCAAAGAGTTCCCATTCTAAAGAGAAGGCTAACTTGCAAGCAACTTACATAGAAGAGACATCCAAAGGCCAAGGAAGACATACAATTTGCTCACAACACATATGAGTCCTGCTGCATCTAAAAAGATTTTCATAATGGTCACTTCCTATTACTGCCCTTTTCAGAGATGACCATGACATACCCCGATTATAAATTTTCAGATGTAGTGGGATTTTACACCCAAACACCAGTGCCCATCTGACACAGTTCCAGTTGTCTCCAGCTGGCTGTTACTCAGAGAACAAGAGGGGTGGAATGTGACATTGGAGGGGGCTCTGGCTTCTTCGGGGGCCCTCTCTCATTCTTTCTTGTCTGCTTCAATTTCATGGTACTGTTCCCAAAGGGAAACAGAGAGCAGAGAATGGGCAAGCTAGAGATTCCTGCACTGGGAACCTTTGGCCTCTTTTTTCATGTTGGAATTGCCACTTAAATTTCCTCTTTGCTAAAAGGTCCACCATATATCTCACTGCATGGGAAAACAGGCAGTCCATGTGTCTGCTGTGCCATCACCACCTGCCTCGCTAGTATTGCCGCTGATGAAGTGAGGAGCATTGAATTTGGAGTCAGGAAGAGTTTGGAATCCTGCTTTGGGCACTTTCAGCACTGTTGTCTTGGGCAAGTCACAGGACCTCTTGACCTCAGCTTTATCATATGTAAAATATTGCCTACCTCACAAGGTTGTTGAAAAGATCAAACGGTAACAGAGGTGACCAATGTAAAACGCTTTGTGAGCCTTATAACTTTCCACAAATGCTACTATTATTACCCATTATTTCTAGTATTTTACCAGTGATGAGTCTCTCTCTACAGAGCTAGGAAGGTCCTGGGAAAGTTGACAGTCAGTTGCTGGGACCACATTACAAACTTGTATGGTAGAGTCAGCCAGGGCTTACCAGCCACCGCCAAAATCTTCCAAGACCAGTGATTACTTCCCCATCATGACAGGGCACCCAAAAGAGACTAAGAAAAATGTCTGATTGATAAGGCAATCAGCAGGTAGATGGAGATAAGAAGGGGGAATGTAGGTGGAGATAGGATAACAGAGCGCTTCAGAAGCAATACAAAGTATTAAATAAACACAATATTTTTATAAGTAAGAATATTTTGATAAAGATGAAGTCCTTATTCAATTTCTAATACAGTTTGATTGGAGGATAAGAAGAAATGCAGTGAACTGAGAAGAGTGTGGTTGTGGGTCCAAAGTTTAAATCTGACTTTCCTCCAGGTTCAATTCGAACATGACTTTGATTCCCAAGTGTTAATGCCTCCTCGTTAAAATGACTCCATTTACATGTAATCTCAGAAGATAGAAGATAAGCCTCTTGAGGACAGATACTGTTTGATTTTTGTTTTTGAAGTGCGAACACAATGTCTGGCACACTGGAGTTTAATTAATGCTTGGTGATTGATAGTAGAATTCAGTGTGTCAGCACATAAAACTTGATAATTGTACAGGAACCTGTGGGTGATTCCCTATAGAAGGGGTGGGGACTGTGTATGCAGGGCATGTAATGGTGGGATTGAGCAGCAGAAGGCTGTTGACCACAGGGAAACTATGCCTTCTGCAGAAGAAGGGTGGGGATCTGAAGGAGAGGGCTAGGAGAGACAGGTAAGCAGGTTTCCTTACATGTGGAAGCAATTGTGGCATCTTGGTGAAGCCGGGTTTCCCTATTTTCATGTGCTTCTTTCCTGTGCCTTTCCAGGGGGTGGCCAGGGAGGGCAAGTCAGCTCAGCTGGATACCCAAGGGATATACCTATGTCTCTGTTCCCCTTGGAACAGTGGTAGACACTGGTAGCCAATGTTGCCTAGTCTGTCTGAGTTTTGGAAACAGTAGGTATGCAGGGGCCCCTGAGCACCACCACCACCCAGGGGAATATACGTGTGCCAAGTGACCACAGCCCCAGCTGCATCTCCTTTGAGGAGTCCTATTGCCCCTAAAGCAACAGCACTAGCAGAAGCCCTGGGCTCTTGACAAATAGACAGAAAGTCCACTAAAAATAGAAAGATCAGAGGATTATAGACTTCATCCAAACCCCTCATTTTACAGATGAGGAAACTGAATTGAATTCCCAGAGAAAGGGGCTCTTTCCACTGTACCATCTAGCTGCAGAGTATAGTAGTACTTGTATAGAATTGATAAACAAAATGTACTGGGAGCAAATGTTCAAAATGATTTTCCTGATAGGGATGTATGACTAAAAATGTTTAGAGATAACTGGAATAGAGAAAGTTAAAGCTAGGAGGGCCTTTGAGAGATTAAATAATCTCAAATAAATATTCAAATAATAGTAAATATTTCTTATTACAAATGAGAGTAAGATCTAGAGAGTCAAGGAGATGTGCTCACAGAGGCATAAGAAGTTAGGCACACAGTCAAGACTAGAGCCCAGCCTTCTGATCCCCACTTGGGTGCAGAGTTCCAACTACAAGATTGCTCTGATCCAGCAAACCCCTGCAATGACAACGTATTCAACTTAACAAGTACAAATTTGTGCCTGGCACCAGGTATCAACATTGCAAAGCTGTTCAAGAAAAAGCCCCTTCCTTGGGGCTCAGCATTGTGGTGATGACCCATCTGTAAGACCAAACAAAAGTAGAATCTTTAGCTGTTTTTTTTACTAAAATTGTCTCTGAATAATGTGATTAAGGAGGCTCTTTCCCACTCATTGTCAGGTCTGGGAAGATTTGTAGAAAGGTCCACACCTTTTGTATGTGAGAACCAGTTCTCAACAGATGTGATGCCCTCTGGCTCTAAAAAGTATATAAAGATTCTGAGGTGTGTTTTATTTGGGGGCTTAGTTTTTGGAAGTGTTTGTTTGGCCAGAGGAGGACTCTGGGAAGCCAGAGCTCAGATGTTGGTGCTTCCCTCTCTGGTAACTATGGTCAGACAGTTAGACCTGTCTATTGAATTGTGATGGATGCATTGATTATGGTCAGGAAGAGAAAGCTGTGTCTGTTGATCTTTGATTTCTCTGTATTTTCTTGACTCCCCTGAACTAGGTGAATGATATATGTGCTTGATTAAAGGAATGATACATGTGGTTGATTAAAGTGATTGTTAGCCCCTCAAAAGTTGTCTTTCCTTTTGTGCATGCAGATCTAAGAACCTGTGATGGCAGGCCTCCCTGTGTATGGTGGGGTGCTTACTGATACACCATCATATATCAAGAGAATCATATTTGGGACTGGAAGAGTTTTAAGTGGATGGTGAATGGAGCCAGTAGGGTGAGCTGGATTGGCAGGGTATTGTTGAGGAGAAATGAATGAGTGGGCTACCAAGCCTTGCCATTTTGGAGGATTCTCATTTCTTACATGGGGTAGTTTTTTTTGCCTTCCAAGAAAGAGGGAGGAAAAAGGGTGGAGAAGGGAGAGAATTTGGAAATAAGAATAAAATAAAATTTAGCCTGGGGGGAAGGAAGTCAGAAGTATTACTTATTTGGAAATAAGAATAAAATAAAATTTAGCCTGGGGGGAAGGAAGTCAGAAGTATTACTTATTGTTTTCTTGATTTTTGGTCTTGTAGTCATTGCTGGAGGAGCAGAGTGGCTGAGGGGCATTTATCTTGCATCTTTCAAAAATGTAATATGTTCATTTGTAAAGAGTAAAGTGGTTTGTAATTGGATTTTATAGTCCTTATGGAAGTTAAGGCATAGACTAAAATAAGTATTCTGGACTTCTACTCATTTGCACTTCAATTTAGGGATGGGAGAATTAGTGGATTCACCACTTTTCAGTGGAGAAGTCTATGAATGTCTTAACACTGATTGTAAGTGGGAACTCATTTCCTTTCTCCCAATCCTGGGTCTTCTTGCCCAACTTTCAAAATTCTGTTAATAGCACTATTACTTTTGTAAGCACTTGTGAGCAAAATCTTCAGCTTCCCACTCAAGTTTCACATGTGATTAATTTCTAAATTATTTTTATTTTTGCCTCTTCTGACCTAATTATCCCTTTTAAAAATCCAATCTTACTTTTACTGATAATTTGTTTTTTTTGACATGATCTTCATTTCTGAATATCTCTTGCCTCCCCATGAAGCCAACCCTTCATAATAAAATTAAAAGTCAGCCACCACATCAATTTTGAGACTATATTTGATATTCCATACTCATAATCCCCTACCCCTCACTCTTCTCTGAGCCAGGTTGATCATTCTGATGATACAAGACTTGGAGTTTTGGGGTTTTTTTGTTATCTATTTTTGTTTTTCTTCCATACTCATTGTGTATCTTGTTCTTCTCATTTTCCTACTTCACTTTGTAACAGTTATAGGAAAAAATCATAGAATCATAGATCAGGAAGAACTTCCCCGGCCACTGAGTCCAAACTCCTCAAGCCAGGGGAGGGGTCTCCCAGGTAGCAAGGTCAGGGGCAGGAACAGAAATGTTTCATTCTATTCCGTTTCCATACCATTATTAATTTGTTTGTTCTCCTTCATTCTGGAAGAGGACCAAAATGACATCGCTATGTTAGAATAAAGGTCCATTATAGGCCACTAGGGGCGCCATAGAGCACAGAGCACTGGAGTTGGAGTCAGTAAGACTCATCTTCCTGAGTTCAAATCTGGCCTCAGACACTTCCAGCTGTGTGACCCTAAGCAAGTCACTATTTGTTTAACAACTCAGTTGTCATGCCATTTATTACACTTCCAATTCTCTACAATGAAAAGTACTGCTTCACAGGTCATCTACATGCCTAACAATGAGATGTCTACTCTCCACTCCCTTAAAAAAAATTATAAAGCTATACTGATTTTTCTAGTATGATTGGACCAACTCTTAGCTCAACCCCCATCACTTGAATGCCTTTCTTTCCACAGTCCTTCCAGCAGTAACAATCCACTTTACACATCATTGCCAGAGACATTTTTAATGTCTATTGTCCTCTTCAGTATCTCTTCCCTGCTGAACCAATAAAGTCCAAAATTAAATCCTGTTATTTTTGCCTCCACAGCATCTCTCTTCTGTGACCCTTGTCTTTGTTCACACAGTCACTCTCTTATCAAAATGCACATCATTTCTCCTGCGGACTATTCCAACAAACTTTTCATTGGTCTCCCTGCGTTGAGTTTCTTCCCACTCTCTTCCAAGTGCCATCCAGCTAACAAAGTGATTTTCCTAAAAAGTGAACACCAAACCCTCTCCTTAATTCACTAATAAACTCCAGTGGCTTCCTATTATCCTTAGGATCTACTCTTTGGCATCTTTCTAACCTCCTTATACTTTGCTCCCCAGGATCCAGCTATACTAGTGAAATATTAGTAAGATTTATGTTAATGAAAGATCTTCCTCACCCATTAATAGACCTCAGATGGAGTGTGTCAGGGGAAGCTTGATTAGGGGAGGCTGGTTTTACAGGGAGGCCCACATCTTTTGTTAATTGCTAATGAGGTACGGGGTCACCACCTGGCTCTGAAAAGTGTATATGTACTCCAAGGTGAGGTTTTGCTTTGGGGGCTAGGAAGGTTTATGTGCCAGATGAGTCTCTGGGTAGCCATTAAGGAGCACCCCCAGCCTTTGAAAACCCAGATGTTGGTGCTTCTCTCTCTGGTAACTACGTATGTGTGCAGGGTCAGACAGTTCTGTCTGTTGATCTGTGATGCATGTATTGCTCCAATCAGTTAAATGTCCTGCCTGTTGGTCTTTATTTCTCTGCTTATATTTTCTCTATGTGATTAAAGAAGATTGTTGACCCTCAAAAGTTGCTTTCCTTTTAAAAAGCAGATCTATGAACCTGTGCTAGCAGACCATGCTGGATGTGTCAGGGTGCTTGCTGACACTAACTTCTTGGTGTTCCTGTCACATGATTCCCCATCTCTTGATTCCTGTCAAAATCAGTTCAAATCCAACTTTCTATAGGACACTTTTACCAGCCTCCTCCTCCCCTTTCTTTCTTTCTAAGATTCCATTGATACTATATATATGCCTTCCTATTTCCTTTAAGTCTCAGTTTAAATCCCATATTCTACAAGAAGCTTCTTGGGGACCCCCACAATACCTGAGATTATCTCAAATTTACTTTGCCTCTCTCAAATGTATCTCATTATTTCCATGTTGCTTCCCGCATCTGAATATGAATTCTTTCTGAATTTGTACCCTTAGTGCAAGCATGGAGCTTTATACAAAACAAAGATGTGATAAATACTTTACAACACACTATGACACTGTACAAACCCCATCCCTGTGTGTTTTGCTTTATCTTACTTACTAAATTGTGAGCTACAATTCTTGGGTATCTTCTCAGTCCCCAGCATATAAAAACACACCAATATTTACAAAGTTAGAGTAACAAAATATAAACTTCTCCTGTCTTTCTCAGATAACTATTAATTTTCTGTTATTTTTTTACCGGGTGGTTTAAATAGGAAATACCTACGTTCCCTGGTGGCTGGGATTGACAGTGATCTTTGGACTCTATACCTTGGTTTAAGAAAACACATTTAAATTTTAGTGATTAAGGCAAATACCTACAAAGTTCTAGTATAGCTCAATTCAGTGAGAGAAATCATACAACCTTTCTATAAAATGAGAAATGTAACTAAATGATCTCTAAACAAGTGTTCTTGAGCTGGGAACTTTGAGCTTTTAATTTCTTTAAAAGTCCCTTCTCTTTGTTGACTCTTTCCAGTTTATCCTATCTATAGCGGGTTAGTTCATTGGATTGGTGTCTCCCCCATTAACCTGAGAGCTTCTTTCTTTTTATCCATAGTACTTAGCACATAGTAGGTATTTAATGTGTGTTGAGTTGACTTGTTAGACATTGACTTTCTTATACCCTCAGAAATCTGACCTCTTTACTCTAATTCCAAGGCCAGTATTCTGACCCCATTTCCTGCTTATTTTCTCTACCAATCAGTTAATGTAGTCCTCTTTCCTGAGGTGCACCAATAATATCTTTTTGGGTTTCTTACCTGTTCCTCAAAATTGACTGAACTCCTCCATCTGTCACTATCCTGTGCTGGAAGTCAGGGGTGAAAGACCTAGGGCTGCAAGGGGGAGAAACTTCAGGCTTCTGGTCTGCATCAGCATTCCTGACAAAAGGAGAGAGACAAAAGCATCCGTAAGTGTAGAGAATGGGACAAAGAAGGCTTGGCCTTAGTTTGGGAGAGCTTTTCCTGTTTCTGAACTCAAGGACTTTTCTATGGTGAGCCCCTCCTTTTCCATGGATGCCATGGCTGAGAGGAGCTAGAAGATTGTGGGACAGCCCTTCTCCACCTCTTCTAAATCTTTATAGGGAAAGAGAATGAAGTGAATGCTTTCTTAGATGTAGTATTCCATTTTATATGGAGGAATATGAAGTACTGTAAAAGTACTCATGACAGGAGTATGAGAGGGTCATCTGAAATGAATTCATGGACTCAAGCATGCTTGAAGTCAAGGTGGCAAGACTTTACTGTAATGCCAATATGGTGGGCAGTAACTTGCAACTTAACAGGAGTGATACTAAAGTTTATATAGGAAAAGTAGTGGATTATCTGGCAGATATGCTAATTAGGTGATAACTTACAACCTTAGTTATTGGCATCATTCACTACTGAAAACCAGGAGAACAAGTTTCTCAAGGGTATATTTTTGGTCTATAATAAGTGTCGCAAGATAGCTTTGAGAGTTAATGCCTATAGCTTGACCTCTGGATTGAATATGATAACTTTGGGAATTCATGATAATTCTGTGGTTATAAGATAGTCCTGTCTCTACAAGAGAATGTCTTCAGAGGTCTGCTTGTTCTTATGATGGGGAAAGATAGTTTGTTTTACTGAGGCCTGCTCATGAGTGGCTGTGGGGAAAGGTATTTGTCTTCCTGGGACCCACTTGTGAGTTATGGCTAGGCAGTGTCCTTGGGCTGAGGGAGAAAAACTGTCAGGGACAGTGTTTTTGAAGCTAGGGAGAAATGTGATCTTGGAATTGGGGGTCCAAGCACAAGCACCCCATCGGTACCAGGGATGCCAGAAACATTCTGAGAATGCAGTAATCTCCAAAGTAGATTATTGGGTCAGTCATGCTTCTCCTGAACTTCCTATTTCTCCCACCACCACCCCAAATCCAGCCAAATGGGTACCATGTTTGGGGATCAGAGGACTGGTAACCTGAGCACTTACTTCATCTTGATTTCACTGTCTCTTACCCCCTGGCACTAACCCCAGTGACCTACTTGGTAGCCATTTTCCAAAGACCCTGAGCCTGAAGCCCACGTTTCTTGTTTGTAAGTGATTCTATTGGGTTTTTTTATTCACATGTTCATTTAAGCAACAACCAACAGCCTTTTTATGCACAGATGTGTTATGAGGGGGATATACATTAAGCATTTCTTCTTATGACCATACTTCTTTTCAAGGAGGTCTTGAATACACTTTGAAGAATTTTTGGGAAATCTATGAAACCATTTAAATAAGAAATGCTCCAATGGATTATTTTCTCCCAGTTTTTACCATCCAATGTTCATCTGAGTAGAATTTCTCTACTGGCATGAACTAAATTCATCCCCAAGCCATTCACAGATGAAATTGAAAGGGCAACAAAGAAACATTACATGAAATTGATTTGCTAGTGTTTTTATAGTGCTGGTTAGTTAATGTCTAGGAAGGGAAACAGATTGACGGGTGCACAGAGAGCTGAACCTGGAGGTAGGAAGGTCTGGGTTCACATGCAACCTCCCATACTAGCTGGATGACCCTGGGAAACTCGCCTAATTTTTGTCTGCCTCAGTATCCTAACCTGTAAAATAGGGACAACAATAGTATCTACTTCCCAGGGTTGTTGTGAGGATGAAAGGAGATGGCATTTGGAAAGCTCTTATTTGCTTTTTCCCTTCACCTAATTACAAAAAAATCATCATGCCAGATTAAACAGACTTCATTTTTTGACCAGGTAGATCAAGAAAATTATAATTGCTGCTATTGTCATCATCATCATGGTTTGCATAGTGCTTTCCAAATATAAATTCATTTTGTCCTAATAACTTTGAGAAGTAGGTTCTACTTTGTTACTATTTCCATCATACGGATGAGGAAAATGAGGCAGATATAACTTTGGTAACTTACTGAGTAATACACAACTAAGTGAGACTCTACTTGAATACATTACAAGAATACAGGTATTCTTGATTTCATTTACCTAAGTATTTGACAAAGTCTTTCAAACAATTCTTTCAGGAAAGGTGTGAGGGCGGTGGATGAGGCCGATGGATGAGGCTGATGATGATACAGTTAGGTGGAGTCAGAATTGGTTGAATGGCCAGCTCCATGATTCAGTCTCATTAGTCACTGTCAGCGTGGAAAGAGGTCTCTCACAGACCACCCCCAGGATGAAGAGCTTACTCTGTGACTTTATAATCAATGACTAGAATAGAGCACCATCTACACTGGTGACCTAAAAGGCTATAGCTGAAGGCAGTTCCCCCTAAGAATCTTCCTTGCAAAGATTTACTTTTTAAATATATTTGAATTCTTTCCCCAAATACATGTTAAAACAATTTTTAACGTTTTTAAAAAGTTTTGAGTTCCAAATTCATCCTTCCTCTCCTCTCTCCTTTTAAAAGAATTAACAGGAATCAATTAAACCATCAGGAGGGTCCTCCATCTAGTCCAAGACTGTACACTGATAAAAGTAGCAATAGCAAAGAAGTATGGGGTGCTTTTTAATGTTTGCAAAGTTGTTTTACATATATTATCCTATCTGAGCTTTCCAACAAACCTGTGAGGCAGATGCCATACTAGCCTTTCCTGGGGGCTCATAGCTATTAAATTTGAGTCAGAATTCCGTCAGGTCTTCCCCACTCAAGGTCCAGGACTCTTTAAACACTGCTTTCCCTAACAGGGGTGGACCTTGAGGACCACATGTGGACTCGAGGCCAACGGTTCGCCACCCCTGCTAAGACAACAAGTCTGAGTGTTCTGGTTGGAGTTACATGAGGGGGGGCAAACACACACCCAACCACACACTCACATGCCATATTACCCAACCTCCCTGGCTACACATAAGAATTCTTTCAGCAAAGCAAAGCACTTTTCAAAGACACTCAGGGTCATTTCATTTTTAGGTCATCTCAAAGAGGGGAACATTTTCAAAAGCTCCCAGATTGTACTTTCACTAAGACAAAAAAATGCAACTGAGAAAATATAAATTACTGCTTAATACCTACTCTCCTTTCACTATGAAATCTTTATTAAAACAAGTCTTTTGTATGTCTCTTTCATGAAAATAGAAAGGAATAGGGGAACTCAAAACTTTTTTTTTGAGGCAAAAATATATATATAACAAAAGTAACATCACACAGTTGTTTGTATCTTTGACTTTTCTCATATATTTAAGGAATGAGGAAGCCAGATTATCCAGCTGGATCTATTAACCTCCTTATTGAATTAGTAACCACCTTCATTTGTAATCTTTTGTTTTTCCTTTAAGCTTTCATGAAAATTCTCCTGGTTTATTTCACCTGTTAGGTCTTCCGACTTTTAATAGTTAATTTAAAAAATTACCAGATGTTTCTGTCTCAGTATCATGCCTACTTCTTACCAAATTGGGGGAAAGAAAAGAGAAAGACCTAAAGTGCTATATTATTATGCATAATCTAATCCCCCAGCTTGTATTAAAAAGGCCAGCCCAGATTCCTTAAATGCCTAGCTGGCTTCTCTACATCTAAAATGCCTTCTACTTTGTTCATTATAAATAAATAACTCATGAATTGTTTTGCTTGACTACATTTATTTAAAAGGATGAACTTCTTGGGGAGGGTGTAAGTTAGTCAGTTAATACACATTACACAGCCTACTGTATGCCAGGCACTTTGCTAAGCACAGAGGGATAAGAAGCAAAAGACGCTCACTGCTTTCAAGGATCTGACGATGGAAAAGTGAGAGACAAGGAGACAACATGCAACAAATGTGTACAAATAAGCCACCTATGGGATAAAATGGAAATAATTCAAGAATTAACAGAAGGAAGACCTTAGAATCAAGAGGGGTTGGGAAAGGCTTTTTGTAGAAAATGGGGTTTTAGCTGGGACTTTGAGAAG
Source organism: Potorous gilbertii (assembly GCA_028658325.1). Taxonomy (NCBI): domain Eukaryota; kingdom Metazoa; phylum Chordata; class Mammalia; order Diprotodontia; family Potoroidae; genus Potorous; species Potorous gilbertii. The sequence continues at coordinate 111,993,576 of CM053774.1, forward strand.
CCAGAAGGAGATGGGGAGGAAAAGAGGGAAGTCTGGTTCATGAAAGAGTAAGGTCTATGTTAATGGAGCCAAGAGGATGTGGTGGGGCTTAAAAGATAGGTAGAAGGGGGCTAGCCTATGAGGGGCTCTCCTTGCCAGATTTTTCATTTGATCCTGGAGATGCAGGGAACCACTGGAGTTTATTGGGGGAGGGGTGTGTGTGACATGGGTACCTGCACTTGAGGAAAATCCTTTTGGTGGCTGAAAATGGATTGGACGGATTGGAGTAGGATAGACAGCCACCAGCGTCTACTGGAATAGTTCAGGTGTCAGGTCCGATGAGGACCTACACCAGGAGGGAGTAGCAGTGTCCAACGAGAGAAGGAGGTGTATTCAAAAGATGTTGCAGAGGTGAAATACGAAGATCTTAGCAACATACTGGATATGGGGTGGGGGTGGGGAATGATGGACAGTGAGGAACCCAGGATGACTCCCGGGTTGTGAGATTGGAGTAGCGACACATATATAAAAAAGAAAGGAAACAGTATCAGTAAAACACTCCAAAGGAAAAAAAGGTTAAGAATTGGACACAAATATGACAATTGCATTGCTGCTTGAAATTTTAATATACACTGGGGAAAAGCCCAACAGTAGAGCTGGAAGCAATCTTGGAAATCACTGATTTCAACCAACCTCCCGCCTCTTTTTTTTTTTTTACAAATGAAGATACAAGCCCTGGGAAGTTAAGTGACTTGACTAAGGTCTCACACCCTAACCTCAGACTTCGAGTATAATGTGTTTTCCTCCATGCCACTAAACTGCTCACTTGATATGAAATAGTTTTTGTTCATTGCATAGCAAAATGATGATCAAGTTTATTGATGAATAGGCAGCTAGCTGGCAAGGTGGATAGAGGGTTAACCCTGGAGTCAGAAAGACCTGAGTTCAAATCCGATGTCAGACACTTGGTCACTGTGTGACCTTGGACAAGTCACTTAAGTCTATTTGCCTCAATTTTCTCATGTGTAAAATGAACTGGAGAAGGAAATGGCAAACTCCAGTATTTTTGCCAATAAATCCCCAAATGGGGTTACAAAGCATCAGACATGACTGAAAAATGACTTAGAACAAAAATGTTCTTAATAAAGATAAATTTAAAAAAATACATATATTTATACATATACACATGCCAATGTTTGTTATAATAATATAAATATACAAATCTGTATCTATAAACACACTTGTAAATATATATATAAACATACCACATTAAAGTGGTTTGAGACCAAAATACTTCTTTACAGCCTTAGGGTAGCTTATGGTTTAATTTAACCTATAAAACCAAGTAGGATTTCTCCTGCCTGTTACCAACTATGCTAGTCCAATAAGGAATTTTAAAAACCTGCTATTGAGGATTATAAAGGAGGTTGATTGATTGTCTGTGTGGGAATAAAGCCCTCACTCAACTCAGGGCTCCAGAGGAAGGGATAGTTAGTTGGGGCAGGAGTGACTGACTGGGCTCTTCCCCCTAGGAAAGAAGACCGAGTTTGGTGGGGGAAGGTGGGAGGTTGATGAAAGGGTTTACAAAAGACCTTGGGAAAGAGAAGAGGAATTTGCAGTGGGAGGCTGTCAGATTCTTGTCCAGAGCTCAGCCTGGGCAGTGACTTCACCCAGGAAGACAGATGGCTGGCACAGCATGCAAGAGCTGCTCATGTGCAAGCCAGAGGAACGAGAGGGTAGGTTTTGTTCCTCAACTGAATGGTGTTCAGTCACTAAGTGTTGGTCCTAGGGTGGAAATTGTAGGTAATGTTGGAAGAGTCAGACAGATATGACTCACTAGAAATATGGACAATCTGATTTGCCTACAAGTAAGTCTTCCTCCCTCTTGCCTACCAAAAGCAGACCAACATTCATATATTTATGAATGCCCCCTCTGAACCTATCTTTCTAATCTTTAAACTCCAGATCTTAGAATATGAACCTCAAAACGCCGTTATAATAATTAGCTCATTTGGGGCATAGGAACTTAATGTACATTTAGAGGTCCATGGGGTTCCCTCTTCTGTATTTCAGGTAGTTTATACTGAATGAAAAGTTAGGAACACCATTGCTTTGTGCTTTTAAAATTTCTGACATCAAGAGACAAAGGTTTGATTCTTCCTTTTAATTTCCATTTATTTATCTCTTGTTAACTCCTGGCCACTCTATGATTATAGGAAAGATTTGGGTAACAAACAGCAGAATATATTTTACGTCTGGGGATAGACAGTCACAGAAAGAGGTCCAGGAAAGAGCAAACCTATTCTTGGACTTTCCACAGTTCTGGAGGAGGGACATTCAATTGGAGTGATAGAACTCTGGGTTTGGAGGCAGGAAGGAACAAGTTCAAATCTGGCTTTAGACATTTACTAGCTGTGGGACCCTGGGCAAGTCACTTGACCTGCTTGCCTCAGTCTCCTCAACTGTAAAATAACAGTGCCAACCTTGAGGGGTGTTGTGAGACTCAAATGACATAATATCTGTAAAGTGAGTAGCACCCTGTAGATGGCATATCCCTTGTCCTTTCCTTTCCCTAGTCCCAGTTCTTTGCTCCGGGGTGCCTATACAACAAATGGAATGTTCTTCTTGCCCTTCTCTGCTACGGCTCAGTCCTCTTTCTCCTTTTTGCCATTTGTCCCTGGGCTGCCAATTCTTTTCTGCTCCAGATGTCCCCTTTCTTTTCTCTCAGCAACTAGAGCTTGGAAATCTCTCCAGGGTTCTGAATTAGCTCCGCCTTCCTTCTTTATATAAGCTCCTTAGGGCATAACCAGAGCCCTCACCCAGGCTGAACAGACTTCCTGTAGCAATGGATTGAAATGTCTTTGACTGACTTAGTGAAAAACAAAGATATATTCTCACCTGATAAACATCCTGGGACTGAGTGTCTTAGCACTAACTTCAATGGGAGGTGGGGGTAGGGTGATTTTATTGGTCTATAAACTTTTACCCTTATACTCTTCTGTCAAATTTGCACATAAGCTGTAAGAAAAATGGCAAATTACCAGACTATAGCAATTTTAGTCAGTATGTTAAAATAATAAAGTAAGACTAATAGAGCTAGAAGGACCTTTGAGGTTAAACCACACACTTAATTTCAAGGATAAGAAAACTGGTATATAAAGTCACAGATACTAAAATTTCCTCAAAAATAAAAAAATCCAATAGCAATCCTTCTGTCCATTAAGATATGACCAAGACATGGCTGGCAATGGGCTAAGAAAACCCATTCGGGCCATATTCCTTTTCTTTCCTCCTTTTCTCACCAAGGCTGCCCAGACATTATGGGCAGGAAAAGTCCTCAGTAGAGACGCCTTTTCCCCCATAAGACTGTGAGCCCTAGAGAGCAGAGACTGCCATTTGTTTTTCTGTCCTTTATATCCCCAGGCACAGAGTAGTCACTTAATATTGATTCGCGGACTTCTCTTTCGGACCCAGGTCATACTATCTGGGGTATCTGGGTGGAAACAGCTAGGAGCAGAGCCCTATTTCCTCCAGCTTCACACATTATACCTCACTCTCCTTCCATTTTTCAGGCTGAACACGACCTCCCCTCCCCACAATTCCTATCTCAGCAGGAGGGAATCCAGCATCCTCATTAACCTGGACCCTCAGGCTCACTCCCAGCTTTGCACTGGTAGTGGGTTATGTTCCTCCAGGTCTACCTTTTCCCCAAATATCTGGTCCCCATCAGTCCAGCTACACTTATACACTTTTATATAAACATTTCTCATATCTTGATTTTGCTTCACACTTAGAAACCTGGGTTTCAGTCATGAAGACTTGTATAAAATCCTTTATTTGTGCACAGAAAAGGGGAATGGAAGAAGCCACAGTGGCAGCTGGAAATATACAAAATTTAAATTAGGGCACAGAGCTAAACCATCTGTCTAAATGTTAGGCTTTTTCCTAGCTGAGGACTCTGCCCACCTGCAATTTTATTAATAAATTTTCATTTTATAGAAACTCCACAAAAGGATCAGAGAGTCATTTATATTTCCAGAACACTACAAGTGAGCTAATTGTTATAAGATCCTGTGAGACTGATTAATTCTTCAGAGGAAGGGTAAGGAGCAGAGAGAAAGGAATAGAAATTTATTTAGCGCTTACTATACGCCAGACACTGATTGTGCTGAGCACTTTACAAATATTATGTAATCTGATGCTGGATTCATTTTGATGGTGACAATGATGATAGTGACTCAGTGCATTTAGCTTTTTACATATTTCTAGCCTATTTGATCTGGCCTGGGATAGCTATAATCACAGAGTTAATGTATCCCCACTCCTTTCAAACCTGTCAAATTAATATCATGCCACCATCAGCTCAGTATGCCTATTTGAGAACAGAAACAGGGACATCTGGGTAAGCAACCCAATCGTCTTCACTCTCAGCTACAGAGAGATAGATGCATTTATTAGCAATCTAGTCTTTAAATTATTTTGTACACACTTTGTATTTGTTTACTTATATACATATTATATGAGGTACAAATTTCTTGAGGATGGGGACAATTCATTTTTTTAATCACCATTATATATAGGTGATTATGTGTTCATCCTTTGTTGCCGAAGAAGACCATGCCATCAGAGAAATGATGACATGACTTGCACTTGACTTTGTTTTGAGTGAGGGAAGGCTGTGCAGGTCACCAGCCTCATTTCTTCCCCAGAGCCATTGAATCCAGTGACCAGATATTCATCAGGATGACTGGAGATGACCCAGGATGAGGCAATTGGGGTTAAGTGACTTGCCCAAGGTCGCACAGCTAGTGAGTGTCAAGTGTCTCACCTATATAGGTGATACAGGGGATAGAGATTCAGCCCTGGAGCCAAGAGGAAAGAGTTCAAATCCTGCCTCAGACACTTACTAGCTGTGCGACCCTGGGCAAGTCACTTAACCCTGTTTGCCTCAATTCCCTCACATGTAAAATGAGATGGGGAAGGAAATAGCAAACCACTCCAGTATCTTTGCCAAGAAAACCCTGAATGGGGTCACTAAAAGTCTGACATGGCTGAAACAAGTCAATACCAACGCCACCTAGATAGTAGGTATTTCATAAATGTTGGTTAAACTGAACATTCTTCAGGTAATGAATACTTGGCATTCTAGTAGGAGGGGAAAAGAAAGTGACTAAGTAAGATGAACCACAACCCAAATTCCTGAGCTCTCATAGCTCCCACTTTCACAAGATATGTGGTTTCCTGACCCTCAGAAAATCAGTGACGGTGAAGTCAGGGTTCTCATGATGGGATTTTCAGGGAGCCAACATTCACCAGATACATGATTTTTGGATCTTTGCTCCTCTCCTCTGTATGATGGGGATGGAAATATTTGGACAACACTAGTGGGTTTCATTGTGGATTAGGGGCAGAATCAGTTGAACTAGCATAAAATCCCACCAGTGGGATTGGGGTGGAGTTGAATTCTTCTTGCACCTTTTCTCCCTGGGGGAGGGTTAGGGTGTGACTTTTTTTTTTATAGTCTCTAGTTCTCCCAATTCCTTCCTCTAAGGGAGATTTACTCAGTCATACCGACTCATATCAATTAGACCATTTCTAAATTGGAGACAATATCTTGGCCTTCAGGCTCCTATGGTGTTTTTTTAGAACTTATATCAGACAGAAAGTCTACAAAGACTGCAACCACAAGAACTCAGAGTCCCCAGTTAGGAAAATTTTCAATATTTAGACACTCAACTCTAATTTAGATTTTTGTTTATCTCTAGCTAACCCCTGGCTTTTTTCTTTTGGAAGAAAAAAACCAAGATCCAGGAAATATTTAGGTAAAAGAGGAAAGCAATGTATACTACAGTGGCTATTAGCTAAAAAGCAAAGGTGGGGAGGGGGGGAGAAGTTGGGAAAACAGTACACCTTTCTCTTAGACTTTCCTCATGACCAGAAGTTTCAGGCTGAGTACTCTGCTTCAAGATGTCTGTAGGGGCCAGCCGACCCTCCTTCATTTTGACCCCCTTTTCTCTAACAGCTAGGCTTTCCTTTCACTTTCTCCCTTCCAGGTTGGTGGTACTACCAATCCTTTCTAGCCAAGCTCATTAAGTCTTGAGAGGGACTGGTGAAATTGTCTCCCCAAGGCTGCTCCTGATCAAAGTTTCAATTCCTTCCTCTTAATGTTGATCTCTGAGGCTAGACAGTGCTGTTTAAGTACCCCTGAGCATGACTCAAGTCTGCCTTGGGGCCTTAAAGATCACAATAGCCACAAATCGCTCTTTGGGGTTGAAAGGAAAGGAAAGCTGGTGCATGAGAACTACAGATTTCAGGCTGACTGAATGTTCTCTAACCCCTATTACAATTACACTATCAATCCACCAACAAGTATTTATTAGGTTCCTACTACGTGATAAACCCCACAGGGTTGTGAATGAAAAGTTTTGTAACCCATAAAACACTATAGAATTGTGAGTGATTACTTGTAATCTTTCACCACTGCCATATTGTTACGGGTTCCAGGAATGCATTTTGTACAAGGTTGGCACATGAAAAGAAAAGTTGGAAATGGAGGGGCACCTAGTATATGTCAGAAGCCAAGTGAGGAAAACTGACTTTCACACTTGTATTCTCTCCTCTATTAAAAAAACACAAATCAGAGAAAAAAGAAATTCAAGTATAAATACGTAAAATAGGTACTTATCTATGAGAAAAAAACAGAAGATGGAGGCAAATGAATAAGTATTTATAGAGCACCTACTATGTGCCAGGCACTGTGATAAACACTTCACTTAATATTTTTAAATATTATCTCCACTGGCAAGGTTGGAAAGGGTGATCTTCTGGTGAAGAACAGGATATTAGTAAGGAGATAAAAGAAATGTTGAAAATAGAGGAAAACAAATACAAGAAAGTTTTAATGACAGTGGAATCTTTCACGAGTCATTGACAAGATAAGAACTAGAAATAGAAAAACATTTCTTAGTCTGTTAATTTCCTGTGGATATACTTCATGAGATCAGTTAGTCATTAGATATTCATTAAACTCCTACTATGTGCAGGGACTATGCTAAGCACTGAGGATACAAATTGGCAAAAGACAGGCTCTGCCTCCAAGGAACTTATGGTTCATAGGGGGAGAAAAATAACCATGTAAAAGCATCTATATACAGATAAGTAGAAAATCATCAACAGAAGGAAGGCGCTAGACTTAAGAGGGGCAAGGGAAGCCTTTTGGAAGCAGTGAGATTCTAGCTGAGATGAGAAAGAAGCTGGGAGGTTGAGATGAGGCAGGAGAGCACTCCAGGCATGAGGAATAGCCAGAGAGAATACCCAGAGACAAGGGACTGAGTATTTTGTTCATGGAATAGCAGGGATGTTAAATGTCTATGTTTTTTCTTCTCCAAAATGAGATACTTCTAACATCTCCAAATTGAATTAAAAATTAATGTTAAAAAATGGGGGTAGGTGGGGTTTGCATCTTGGACAAAGGATCCTTGTATCAACTGGCTGAGTACAGGTATTGGCTTATCAAAAAAGTTAAACAAATTCTCTGAGCACTCACTATCCATTGATACTCCCTTTTAAGAAAGAAGTCACAATAGTCAAAGAAGACTCCAGAAACCAACATCAGGAAAAAAGAAAATAAGCCTTTATTAACTACCTACTATGTGCCAGGCACTGTGCTAAGTGCTTTCCAAAATATGATCTCACTTGATACTCACATCTCTGGGTGGTAAGTGCTACTGTTATTCCTATTTTACAGTTGAAGAAACCAAGGTAGATAAAAGTGAAATAACTTGTCCAAGATCAGATAACTTCTAAGTGTCTGAGGCCAACTTTGAATTCAGGCCTCCCTGACTTCAGACTCAGCACTCTCTACATCAGCTAACTGCTCAATAGAGTAGCAGTTTTATGGGAAAGCCACCCCATTCCCTATACGGGAAGTGGCTGGCGGTATTAGGAATTTAATGGGGTAGTCAATGACAGGAAAAACTAGCCAATGGAATTCTCATCAGCTCCCATAGAGGTAATAACCATTTCTATGCTGATGGTTCTCCCCTCTACCTTTCCTTTCTCAACCTCACATCTCCAACTGCCTTGCAGGTATCAAAGTGGATGTCCAGTGGACATCTTAATCTCAATATGTTGAAAAGGAAATGAAACTCCTTCAATTTTCTTCCACTATCTTTCCTATTACTGTAGAGGACAATAAATACCATCCTCACTACCTAGGAATCAACCTGGACTCCTCCCTAGCTCTTACTTGCCACCCGATTCCCCATGTACAAGTTGTTGTGAAGGACTATTGATTTCACCTTTGCAATATCTCTCTCCTCAGACACTGCCACCACTTTAGTGTGGACCCTCATCACCTCATTCCTGGATAACTATAATAGTGTGCTGGTGGGTCCACCTGCCTCCAGCTTCTCTCCACTATAGTCCATCCTCCATGCAAACACTGAAGTGATTTTCCTAAAACACAGGTCCTAATGTGTCACTGTCCTATTCCCACACAATCAATCAACTCCAGTGGCTTCCTATTACCTTCAGGAACAAACAGAAGAACTATCTACCACTCAAAACCCTTCCTAACCTAGCCTCCTCTTACCCTTCCAACCTTACTCCCCAGCACATACTCTATGAGCCAGCATTATAGACCTTCAGGCTGTTTGATGGCTAAAATACTCCACCTCTCATCTCTGGGCATTTTCTCTGCCTGCATTCTCTTAGACTACTGACCTCCTGGGCTTCCTTTAAGTCCCAATGAAAATGCTCCCTTCTATATGAAGCCTTCCGAACTCCTCTTAAATTCCCTACTTTTTCTTTCAGTCTTTTAATTACTTCCTCTTTATCTTATACATAGCTTGCTTTGTATATATTTCCTTGCATGTGATGTAAGCTCTTTGAGGACAGGGGTTGTCTTTTGCCTTTTTGGGGGAAGGTGGGGAAATCCCCTATGCTTAGCACAGTCCCTGGTACATAGTGGGCATATAATAAACATTGATTGATTAAACTAAGTGAGGAATTTTTACTCTAGTGTTCCCTCTCCCACTGAGCTTGGAAATATAAAAGAGATTATGCCCTTGGGGTATATGGATTATTTTTCTTTGCTACTCTATTTCTGGCAGCTAGAAAGCAAGGTTGATAGAGGGTGAACTAAGAATAAGGAAAATCTGAGTTCAAATCCCACCTTAACCACCTATGACGATCTATAAATCACTTAAATTCTCTGGGCTCAGTTTCCTCATCTGTAAATTTGAATCAGTGACCTCCAATGTCCCTTCTAGCTCTAATTCCATGATCCTATATATTTTTTTGCTTTGAATTCATTTATAATCTGAATTAATCTAACATAAGGAGATAGAGTTATCCCTTCCACTTCATGACTTTCCTCACTGTGGCTTCATTATATCGTGGATTAGAATAAGAAACTAAATGGGGGTTTGGGGGAAGTGTTACAGAAACCACAGAGAACACTTGAAGCCAGCACATGACACAGAGCCTATGACCAAATATTTAGCCCAAAATTTATAATAAGGTACTGGAAACACCCCAGAAAAGAAAAAGAAAAAAGTCAAGCTTCTCTAGTATGCAGGGAGAGTCAAAAATTTTTACAAGGATATTCAAGATCATAGGGGTACTGTGCCCCTAATCTCCACAATGTGGAAGTGATAACTACATTTTGTTGGGGGGGGGTGGGGTTAAAGCTATGAATTGCGAGGAGAGAACACCATGAATTGAACTTGAGAAGCCTAGGTTACACTGATAAATATTTTGGAGACTGGACTTCATATAGGCTATCTTGTATTAGTTATTTGTGTATGTCTTACAACTCTTCCCCCAACACCTTTCCCTACTTCGCAATAGACAGTTTGCTCTATGGGGACAAGGACGATAACTACCTAAATTTTGTACCTGATAATAAACTACCTGATAATTAGCACCTAGTAGGTACTTTATAATATGTTCAGTTAAATCATTAAAATATTTTTTTCCGTGCTACAACCCAATACAACAGTGTTATTGTTCAGTTGTTTCAGTGATGTATGACTGTTCATGACCACATTTGGAGTTTTTCTGGCAAAGATACTGGAGAGGTTTGTCTTGTACTTCTCCAGCTCATTTTACAGATGAGGAAACTGAGGCAAACAGGGTTAAATGCCTTGTCCAGAGTCCCATAGCTAGCAAGTGTCTGAGGATGGATTTGAATTCAGGAAGATGAGTCTTCCTGACTCCAGGCACTGCACCACCCAGCTGTCTCAAATGCAACAGAAATTATATGTAAAATAGATCATTTACATATGTAATATAGAAGCATCTGGTCTCCTGATTATGACCCAGATGGGCATAACTGGGTGCAAGCATATCCCTGTGCTCTCATGGGTGGAACGCTTTTGTCCAGAGGTATTTTTTCTTCTGGAGCTACTTTCCCCTTCCTCAGTATTAGGGGTACTTCTAACCCTGGGAATGGAAAAACTGAAGAAATCTGTATTTAGTGACAGCTTCCAGAACATGATAGGATTGTTTCCTCTGATTCCCTGGAATCCTTCCCAGCTCAACCCAAGTAAGGTTTACCCCTAATACAGACAGTCTCTGAGGCAGCAAAGCTGTGCCATGCTTTGTGGACAAGGGAAGTGAAGTCCTTTGGCTCAGCAGCCATCTCAGCTGTCAGGGCTTTCCAGATGCCACTCTCTGGGAGCTGGGTTTGACCCTCCCACTTACACGCAAACAAATCACTGTGGTTCTGTACCTACCTGCAATGGTGGTGATGAACATTCAGACTCTAAATGGAGATTTTTCTTTCATTTGGGGGGAAAATGGATTCCTTGCTAAACTTGGCACTAAGTAAGGAATCTTAGAGAAAATGAATGCACTCTCTTGTTTGTGAGGAAAGCCTAATCCTTCCTTGCTTGGCCCAAGAGGCTTACGGGGACTTAGAAAGATGCTCACACCAACTTTTTTTCAACGTGTGCCAACCTCATTTGTGGCCACAATATCCAAGCTTCGTTCTGCATTTTAGGGTAGATAAAGGGCATTCCATGCTCTTTAAATACCTCCACATTTAAGCTTAAATGTCTCTGACCTTTGCCTTCTCCCTCAGCTAGGGCCTTCTGTCTCCCATGCTTTTATCCAGCTCTGGTTCTCAGTCCCTGTTAGAAGCTGCTTAGTTAGTATGAAAGATAAAATGCAAAAATACAAGTATTATGTTGAAAAAGCAATACTCTGCAGCTTCTAGAACACCTTTTCTAGATTCTTAGAACTACTAATAATATGCAAAATGCTTTTTTCCTGACATTTTGCTATGTCAGTGAAATCTCCATGTGCCATCATTCCCTCCATTTGGTGTTAAACTGGGTTAATTTAATTCTTGACACTTTTAAACTGCCTCAAAATTCAATAGACTCTCTGGGTCTATAAATAAACATTTTAAACACAGAGTAGATTTGATTTTATGGCAATAATTAATCTTGGGAGTCAGGAAAGATAATTAATCTCTTCAAATGACTACACCACTCTCAAAAGTCATTGACCCACCTTGGGTTCAAACACTACCAGCTTCTCTCTCTCTCTCTCTCTCTCTCTCTCTCTCACACACACACACACACACACACACACAATGTACCTAACTGTTGCCAAAGGACTAGCAACAGCTAGATCACCTGAGGCCCCATCTGAACACCAGAAGAACTAAATTGCCTCCACACAGCAGCCTGGCACATTCCCATGATGGCAGGCGACTTGGCAGAGTTTAACCAGCTCAGTGAATACTTCTCCCCCTCCCACATAGAAAACTGCATAAAAATGAAAGTATTTATACAGATCGTTAAACATGGCCAGCCATTCTCTGAATAGATTCCACCTTGAAGGCCAGTCTCTGAAAAAGAAGCACTGTGTTCTAGAAATCAACAAGCTGGCACTTTTAAGGAAAAAACTCAAAGGGAATTCCAAAGATGCAAGGGGCAGCAATGAGCAGAATGCTGGACTGGAAGTTAGGAAGTTCAGTTCAGACATTTTTCAGTCATGTCCAACCCTTTGTGACCCCCTTTGGGGTTTTCTTGGAAAAGATACTGGAGTGATTTGCATTTCCTTCTCATTTCAGTTAATTTTACAGAGGAGGAAACTGAGGTAAATGGAGTTAAATGACTTGCCCAGGTTCACATGGCTAGTAAGTGTCTGAGGCCAGCTTTGAATTCAGGACGATGAGTCATCCTTATTCCAGGTCTGGCACTCTATCTGCTATGCCAACTAGCTGCTCCAGGGGAGTCAGGGAGACCTGAGTTCAAATCCGACCTTAGACACTAGTTGTATAACCTTCCACAAATCACTTAATCTCCATCTGCCTCAACTTTCTTAACTGTAAAATATGCAGCACTTTCCAGGGCATTTTTGTGAGAATAAAATAAGATATTTGTAAAAGTACTTTGTAAATCTTAAAATATTATGTTAAATGCCATCAATATTCATGGGATTAAAGTTATTCAGACCTAGGGATCAATTATAGCTCCCTTCACTATTGTCTCATACATATGTAATAGTCTGATGACACAATTAGAAAGGACTTTTGAGCTCAACTGATTCAATTCACACATGAAAAAATTTCTCCTTTATAATATGCCTATGATAAAGTCATCTAAATTCTATTTAATAACATCTAGTGACCAGGAATCCATTCTCTTCTAAGACAGCTGATCTCAACTTTATGTAACTTTAAATAGAATTTGTTATTTTATCATTTCTACCATCTTTCTAGACCTCTAGGTTTGCATCCTCAGAGTTCTCTTCCATTCTTCTCTGTCACCTCCCATATCGAATTAGTTAACAGGTCTTGTTGATTTTATACACACACTACCTTTCATATCCATCCCCTTCTCTCTCCTCTAGTTTGGGCTGTCATAATTTCTTGCCCAGACCACTGACATGGATGGCTTCTAACTCTGCCTCAGTCATTAATTTCTTGAAGCCATCCTTCACATAATTACCCACAATTCCTACTCCCCCTCTCCTTCCCCCTGCAACCTCCACACCAGGGTCTATGTTTCTCATCTACTCAAAAATTATCCTATGGCCTCTGCACTCTGGCTCCTGCTTTCCTTACCTTTCTGGACTTATTCCTTCCTTGGCCTCAACTTCCTCATCTGTAAAATGGGGAAAAGATAATCCCTGTCTCTTAGGACTATGGTGAAGCGTAAATGAATCAGCATATGAAAATGGACTGCAGGGTTCACTCCAATTATATTTATATAGTTTCCCTCAGTAAGAGAGCTTGAATTCAATAGAAGTCAACAGAATATGTCAACTAGATAATAAAATGTGATTCAGGATTTTTCATAACGGCCACTGCTGGATTCCAGATTGCTGGCTGTAGAAAGAAGTCTTAAAACCTCTCAGGTCAAACCTTAAAGCACTCTATAAGTCACCATTGCTTTTCTTTACTACATTCCAGCAAAACTGTCCCATGGGCTTGTTCCTTAGCTCTGCCTTAAATCTCCCATTTCCATCTCTTCCAGTATACACTGCTTTGTCATTTCTACCTCTTAAAAATCTTTAGTTCCTTTCAGGTTTACCTCAGTCTCCATCTTTTCAAGAAGCCTTTATTAAACTGCCTAATAATAATATTATGCCTTTGGGACAAAGGCAGTGGCTGGTGAAGGGGGAAAACAAGGAGGTAAGTATTCAACTGTGTGCTGTGAAGGCCTGGCTTAAGCATTCCTTTGAGAAGTTAAAGACGGAGAAGTGTGGGCATTATCTTTGACAAAGGGAAGATATCGCAGGTACCAGATTGTCAGTGCTACTGAGGTCTGTTTGCTTAAACTTAGCATCTATTTCAGGTTTCACATCTTCTATTGATTTGTCACTAAGCCTGAACACATTGTGTGAAACCTTCATATTGTTTGATTCGTACTGAGATGTCTTTTGTGACCAACTGAACAGGAGAAAAGACCAGAAATAGGAGAAAGCGAACCACTTTGCTTCATCAGGTAATGTGTAGTCAACCAATGACTATCAGACACTCTAGCAGGCTCCATTACTACATTGTAAAATACAACTAGCTTGCTTAATACAATGACCAGCTATGACTGACTTAGTTCTCAGCAGTACAATGATCCAAGACAATTCCAAAGGACTCATGATGGAAAATGCTACCACACATCCAAAGAAAGCACTATAGAGTCTGAATGTAGATCACAGTATACTATTTTTACTTCATTTTCCCATTTTTTTCCCTTTTGTTCTGTTTCTTCTTTCACAACATGACTAGTATGGAAATATATTTTACATGATTGCACATATATAATCTATACCAAATTGCTTACCATCTTAGGGAGGGGGAAGGAGAGGGAGGGAGCAGAAAATATTGGAACTCAAAATTTTATTTTATTTTCCACTTAGTATTTTATTTTTTCCACATGTAAAAAACTCAAAATTTTTTATTAAAAATGAATGTTAAAATTTTTCTTTACATTTAATTAGAAAAATAAAATACTACTTAAAATAAACAAAAAAAGAAAAACTGCCTTAGAGACAAAAAGGAATAAAGGGGGTAAGTATTATACAGTAACTGCTAAGTAGCAGGCACTAAATACTTTACAAATACTATCTCATTTCATCCTGGGGAGGAAGGTGGGTAGTAATATCATCACCCCCATTTTATAACTGAGGAAACTGAGGCAAACAGAAGTGACTTGACTACGGTTGTACAACTAGTAGATACCTAAGGTTTGATTTGAATTCAGGCCTCCTTGCCCTACCCAGCTACTTAGGAGAAGGAGAAAGCCACTCCATGTTTTCCTTCTCTCTGTATCCCCAAGGCACATAGCATGGAAAGGCTATAGAATCAAAGACAAAGAGAAGGAAGGAGACCATACCAGTGTTTGGTGAGTCTAGCTAGGGATGAATGACTTCTAGCTCCGGCAAAACCAGACCCAGTAGGGAAAGAAAGTACGTCAAGGACTGTGGTATTTAATTTTCATCTGGTTAAGGCAGAATGTTGTGAGTCAGTCTAGGGTCGATAGCAGCGCACACGCTCGCACACGCACACACACACACACATACACACACACACACACACAGCTGTAATGTTAGAAAATTAAGCCATGTCAAAATTACTGTTTGCCCAAAGACATTCACACATCGCTGAACTATGTTATTGCAAATATCATGTTGGTTGGATTGAGAGAGAGGTGCCTTAGCGCAGTACCAGACTTGTGGCAAGAAAGGACTAAGTTCTGATCCAGCTGCAGACATTCATTAACTCTGTGACCCTGGACAATGTTTTGATCTCAATTTCTTCATCTATAAAATGTGGACAGTCATAGTACCTAACTCACAGATTAGGCAGCAAGGTGGTACAGGATAGAGTACTGGACCTGGAGTCAGGAAGACCTGAGTTCAAATCCAGCCTCAGATACTTCTTAGCTGTGTGACCCTGGGCAACTCATGTCACCCTATTTGCCTCAGTTTCCTCATCTGTAAAATGCAGAAGGAAATGGCAACTCACTCCCGTATCTCTGACAAGAAAACCCTAAATGGGGCCACAAAGAGTCAGACAGGACTGAAATGATGAAACATTAGGGTTGTTGTGGAGATTAAATGGTAACACATGCCAAGTGCTATTTCAATTCACTCCCCTCCTCTCCTTTCCTTTTAAAATTTTCCTTCCTTTCCCTCTTTTACCTTCTTTTCTTTTTAGAAAAAATAAAGTTCCATGAAACAAATGTTGGCACCATCTATTTCTAGTCATTAATCCAGGCTTATGACTCAGGGTTTTTTAGGATTTTAGTAGAAAATTTGTCTAGGAATT
This sequence comes from Potorous gilbertii, assembly GCA_028658325.1. NCBI lineage: Eukaryota > Metazoa > Chordata > Mammalia > Diprotodontia > Potoroidae > Potorous > Potorous gilbertii. Next base: position 112,009,342 of record CM053774.1, read on the forward strand.
TGGGGCTAGACATACAGCAACAGAGCTTCCTTTCATTTTTACACCTCATGGATCTAAAGCAATCTCTTCACTTCCTCTTAATAGAATCCAAGAAAACAATCAATGGCAATACCTTTTTCCATGTTACGCAACTTCCACATCATTCTTACTCTAAGGATGCGATCGATTCACTCAGTCGGTTAACCAATAAAGACACCAAAGAAGTGCCAAACTCTTATGCCTAGTGAACTGAGAATGAAATCCTATTACGCAGCCCCTATTGTCCATATTTGTTACTTTTAGTTAGAATGACTGGTTTCTTCATTGGGTGGTGGGGAGGGTGCTGGGCATGGGAAGAATACATCGAGAGTGCGCAGGAGAGAGAGATAGATAAGCCAGTCAGGCTGAAGTCACGGCACATTATGGAAAGAATCTTTCACATTAACGATCACAACCCTTGTCTGTTCCCCAGCACCAAGGTGGAAAATCCATTAAACACTAGACATACCAAGTCATAAAGCAAATTCATCTTAAGAATTCTATTTCTCACATTTCAACTGCCATCTTAATGGTGGTCCAAGCCATAACTGAGTAAGACAAGCAGGTCTTGGCTCCAGGTTATCTGACACTGGGGTGTGAGTAGGCTGTAATTATTTTCCTAGGGCTGTCTTATGACCCCTACCTCCCAGGACTGTAGTGAGGATAAAATGATAATCTTAAAGCCCTTAGCACAGTAAGCACTATGTAAATGTTAGCTCCTGTCGTTATTACTTGAGGTCTTCAGCTAGCTCTAAGCTTCTACAATACCTCTTGGGTTCATTCTGCTCTCTTGCCACCATTCCTTGGGGCCCATCACCCATTATGCCCCTTTCAGGTGCCCAGTCCTACTATGCCATCAGCATTTTCTTGATACTAGAGTAATACCTACATAAATGACTTGTGAAGATCAGCCTCCATGGAATTCCAAGGCTTCCCTGTACCTTAAGGCTGTTCTTTCCCAGTCTGGTCCCTTCTTTTTCTCTCCAAATGGGGAGACACTGTGTCCTAGGATCAATATTTCCCATCTCTCCCAGCAGAATGCTGTCCTGGAGTCTCTCACCTCATGTAGCCTGAGGTTAATGGTCCTCTCAAGCGATGCCCTGGCTTGCTCTTGTACCAGAACTGCTAGTATAACACCTACTTCCACTCAAGTGAACTGAGAGAGGAACATCTCCCTGCTTTATGTTGTATATGCAGAGATGTGACTCCTGAATGTCCAAGAGATTACTGAGTGTGATTGTATGCGTGTGCATGTGTGTGTGTGTGTGTGTGTGTGTGTGTGAGAGAGAGAGAGAGAGAGAGAGAGAGAGAGAGAGAGAGAGAGAGACAGAGAGAGACAGAGAGAGGGAGAGGATGATCATGCATGGGAAACATATCCCTTTACTTCCAACACTTTCAACCCTAGATTGCGAAGTGTAGACCTCCTCTGGGTGAAATACTTCCCTCTTGATATCTCCCCGTAATATTGTCTCTCAAAGAGTCTTCAACCAAATGAATTAAATCCCTTAGGCAGGTACACATTGTCCTATTCAACATTCTCTCAGTCAATGAGGAATCTCATTTCCCTCCAAAGTACCAGCATGCAACAGAGGGTTGTCCCTCTCCTCCTTCACCTGAGTGAGAATGGGTATAACACCAGTTACGAGACTGGATATATTGACAAAGAGTTATTTTACTTTACGTTCTCCATAAGCCCAGCAAGGTTGATCTGACTTTAGTTCTTACCATAGTATGCTTGGTTTAATTTACGTACGCATCATCCTTGCCGGATAGGCTTGGCCTAAAGATAGATCTTTAATGACACTTGCATGTAGAAAGATGTGACTTCTGATTGATAGAGTAAATGTAGAAGAGAGAAGACTTGGACATGGAATGGTAAATGGGCCACTTCCTCAGGCCGCAGGCATTTTGGAAAACTCCCCAGAATGTGGCCTTTGATTCTCAGCACCTCTACCCTCAGAGAAAGCTGAGAGTAGATTGCCTAGGTTAAATTACTCTTAAGTTAAGATTTTATCTTTCTTTCAATTCACAAATATATGTACATTTATAAATATATACATGTACTCACATCGCATATCACAAATACAAAATATAAAGTGAATAAAGAAGAGATGAAAATAAAAATATTCTATGTATGAATGGTGCAAAAGTGGTTTTCTTCTATCACTAAAAGATTTTTAATAATGTTTTTAATAAGGGCAATTTGATTCATTGTTATTCAGTCAGTCATGTCTGACTGTTTGAGAACCTCATTTGGGTTTGTTTTTTTTTTTGGCAAAGATATTAGAGTGCTTTGCCATTTCCTTTCCCAGCTTATCTTGTAGATGAGGAAATAGAGGAAAATAGCTGAGTGACTTGCCCAGGGTCATATAGTCAATGAATGTCTGAGGCTGGGTTTGAACTCAACTTTTCCTGACTCCAGGCCAGGTGCTCTATCTGCTGTGCCACCTAGCTGCCCTTGATTAATTTCACTGATACAGTAACCCAAAGGTCAGGTTCTAAGTTCTGTATACTTTGACTATTGATTTTAAACTGTCATAGATGAAAAGATGATTCAAATGGAAGGAGTGTATACATTGGTTGTACTTATAGTAGGGACAAGGGGAAAGGAATACACACTTATTAAGTGCCTACAATATACAAGGTAAGATACTAATCACTATTCAAATAGTATTTCAAACAACTCTGTGAGGTAGGAGCTATTATCGTGCCCATTTTACAGATGAGGAAACGGAAGCTGAGAAAGGTTAAGTGACTTTCCCAGAGTCACACAGCTAGTCAGTGTCTGAGAATGGATGTGAATTTAGATCTTTTGGATTGCATGGCCAGTATAGCTACTGCATCATGAGGCTACCTCAGCAGGTGGCACATACTAAGTACTTGGTAAAGGTTTCTATCTATGCATCTATATATGTCCATCTATGCTTCTAGGATATATATCTCCCTACTTCTTTATTTATCTACTCGTAGTACAATTATATCCATTGCATGTATGCAAAAGTTTCTGGTGAAATTCAACTGGTAAATTTCTTGTGAGTGTCAGACAATACCTCCCTTCCCAGGGAAGTCTTTACATTGGACCACAACCTCCTAGAAGGCAGACCCTAACTCACTTTTCTCTTTGGATCGCAAAGACACACAATGTTTTTTCATTCATACTTACATGCTCCTTGATCTAAAAGTGCCACACTTTTATGTTGCTGTTTTTTAAACAAAAGGTCTCAAGCCCACTGAAATTCTTATTGGCAGATATTGAAACAAATTAGAAAAATTGCTTTTTTCAACCATATTCAACAACAACCTTAAGATGTCTTATTAATAATATAGTTAATATCTCACGGGGGGCAGGTTCACTGTAAAGAATGGAAGGAAATCCATATTTCGAATAATCTTGATAATTTCAAAGGCTTTTGGTCAACTTGTTAGATCTTTCAACTCATAATGGGACTCATAAAAAGTTCATGCTAGGAGTGGAAGGTAAGTAATCAATAGCTTTTCTTCTTAGTTTCTTTCAGGAATCCTCTTAAGGCACATGTCCACTTTGTGAGGACTACTTTATAAATCCACAATAGATGTAAGAACAGGTTTCCATGTGCACAAAACATAAACAAAAGAGTGTGTACATACATCCCTGTTTATCTCTTAGCATTGTGGAATTTCCACACTTTCTTTGGGGATACGACATGTGCCCATATGGCTACAGATCATGTTAGTGTTAATCTGTATAGTACATATTCATAAAGTTTAATTTCTTTATTTTTTAGCTATGATAAATATAAATAAAAGTTGTAATATAATCCCTTAATTGAAGATCCATTCTGATTCCAATCAGTTTTCTATGATACTATGTTTAATGGAGTAAAGCATATAGAGTTTCTTCCTTCAATAGCATCCCCCTTAATATTAAATTTCTCTTACTTTATACAATTATGGAATATAATACATATAAATATAAAAATATAATTTTAAATAAATATAATTACAATGTGATATATATCGTATTATATATATAACTGATGGTTATATTGTCTTATGGTAGCAAGGTGGCACAGTGGATACAGCAATGGGCCTTCAGTCAGGAAGATCCGAGTTTCAAATTTGACTTGACACACATTTTTTAGCTATGTGACGCTGGGCAAGTCATGTAGCATCTGTCTGTCTCAGTTTCCTCATCAGGAAAATGGTCATTGTTGCAAGTATCAAGTGAAATAATATTTGTAAAGCACTCTGCAAACCTTAAAGTGTTATATAAATGATAGCTATAATGATGACATTGATGATGATGATGAAGATATTTCTTTGTCTTTTGAGGCAGGACTTTTTGTTTCCTACTTATATTACTTTTGTGATTGCCAAGGAAGGTGTTAAATATCCCTTGATGATGGAAGCTGACCCTTGGTAGGAATTCTCTAAATAGCAATTTGAATTATTTTCTCCCAAAGGAGTGATCTTTATTTTAGACAGACTGAGGGAGCTCTCTGCCTAATTTTTACACATGTTAGAAAAAATGTCTAACTCAGGGCCAGCAGTCACAGTTATTTCTTTATTTTATTGGTCTAACTTTTGTCTAGAAAAGTAGCCTAATTCTTCTCCTTCTTCTAGACAGTACTGCACCTTATCTGTCCTAAAATATGGATGCTTACTCAAGATTTTCAGGGAAATGGATTCTCTACAACCTCACTCTGTAACTTGCTGTATTGCTTTATTACTCCAAAAGTTATGAAATTTTTACATAGAAACTAATCAAAGATGTTGAACTTACATATCAGTCTATCAAAGGATCTCTGAAACTAAGTATAAGTCAAAAAGGAGGCTATGATATTTAGCTCTTTATCATTAATGGAAGAAAGATGTGTTGACAAGACATGGTATGTAAACAGAAACCATTTGCCATGAACAGATGTGGAAAGTTGACTTAGGAGAAATGGCCCCAATAAATTCTGTTCCTATCCATGAAGAGTAGATATAACTTGTTAACTACAAAATTAAAAAAAATATTTTCCCCATATACATTTTTAAATATCAGCTCTTAGTAGAAATTTATGGCAATAAAAGACACCATCTAGAAATAAAAACAAACCTATAGCTGTGAAATGTATTTCAAAAGATACAGATTTTATTTGGAAATAGCCTTTAAGGTAAGTTAATTAAAGAGTATTATCAGAGACAAGTGAAAACTCCTTTATCATCATTGTGGGGCAATTTGTGTGTGGCCAATGCTATCTCTTAAGAGATTAGAGTTATTCCTTCATTTATTTTAAAAAATCAAGCCATGAAGAATTGGGACTAGGAAATAAATGTGCTACAGAGAGGAATACACATTTTCAAAGACTCTCCGAGAATTAATATCCTGTCATATCATGAATACATACCACTACAATCACTTTATGCAAATTATCCCAAATAATAAATGCTTGTTGAATGAATGTTTGTTCCATCCACATGAGAATTTTATTTCTATAAAGTTCAAAAAGTTATATTATTTAATAAATTAAAAATTTAGCCTAACTCTAGTTAGGTGAAATAAATAACAATTTCTCCATTTAAAACAGATAAGGCTATTTGTCATAATAGATTGAAAACAGGTCTCAGAGTCAGGATGTCCTGCCTTTGGATACACATAGACTGTGTAACTCTAAGCAAATCACTTAAAACTCTCAGTGCCCTCTCATAACTCCAACACTACATGTTGCAGGACAGTTACTATTTTGTATTAGTGAACAGTTTCTTCATCTGATCTCATCATGAATTGACTATTCTTGAAGAGAGTAGGATGGGGAAATTATACATTCCTCATAATAACCTGTAGCTTTCTTCTGAAGGTCCCACTTGTTATCTAAGAATGATGCATTATTGCCATGAATCATGGAATGCTACAGTCTATGAAAAATTAAAATTATGGATAATCTAAAGTATGTGGTAGCCATGACTGCAGTATGTTACCAACTGAGAAATACATAAGAGTAATGAAACAGGTATCAGAGAGACAGTATATCTGGAAACCAAGGTCTTCTCTCCTGGATTCCATGCAATGTCAAGTGAAGTAGAAGATGCCCTGACAGTCTGAGTGAACCCTCTGTAGAAGATTTACAAGAAGACATAAACAAGAGCTTCACAGGATAAGAAGGCCTGTGTGAAATTGGAGTTAAGCATCATGAAACTTCTCAACTCAAACATACTTATCAGGAATTTGCTCAGGAGAGTAAAACATCAGCTTAAAGGCTCCTCTTCAATATTGCTGAACCTTCTGGATGAGATTTATGATCAGCAAAAATGATCTACACTAGAAAAATCTGTTTAAGAAATCTCTATGCTTCTTTTTCCAGTTAGGATGGGGTATATATAACTGTTGCATCTCTCTATTGAATGCTATGGTAAAAAATGTCTACATCAGGATTCTTCTAGGTTTCCTAGACACCTTTGACTGTCTAGTGAAGCCTATGGACCCCTACTCAGAGTAACGTTTTTAAATGAAGAAAACCAATTATACTGAAATCAAATTATCAAAACATTTTTAAAACAATTTCACAGATCCTAGGTTAAGAATACCTGGTATATAAAATTAATTTGCTTCATCTGATTGTGATTAATTTTCTTTCATTTATTTTTTTACATTTAACTGCAAAACAATCTTTAAAACTCTCATGCAATTTACCAGGGAATATGTAGTGGACATAATAACTCACCATACTGAAGTAGAGATGCATGTTTTGCCCACAGAAAACAGAGGAAAGATGACAGAAATGGTATTAGTTAAAAAAAAGAGATGGATCAGATCAATCTCTGTGGAACAGATTAGGTCCACACCATACAGAAACAAACAAAAACTAGTAGCTGAGTATTCAATAAAATAACAATTAGCATTTGTACAGAACTTTAAAGTTTGCAAAGCACTTTACAAACATTAGATTATTTAATTCCCACCACAACCCTTTGAGGCAGGTGTTATTCTCTTCAATTCAAAGATGAAGACATTGAGGCTGGCAGGTTAAACAACTTGCCCACATTAGAAGAGCTGACAATTTGTTTAGGCTGGATTTAAACTCAGGTCCTCTGGGCTCTGAGTCAAACACTCTAGCAACTGTGCCACCTAGATATTGGCAGGACTCCTGATTCAACAAAAACTTCTGGGGAAGACTGGAAAGCAATCTGACAGGAATTAAGTTTAAAGCAACATCTCACATCATATGCCAAGATAAATTACAGACAGATATGTCTTTAAAAACTTTCTATCACAAACCACCTAGAGAAGGAAGGAAGAAATTACCTTTCAGATCTATGGATAGGAGAATGTTAAGACTCAAACAAGGGATAGGTATGATCACAGAAGATAAAACAATTTTGGTTACACAAAATGTAAAAGTTTTTTCATAAACAAAACCAATACATCTTAGAAGAAAAGAGAAAGAAAACTGGGGGAACGCTTTCAGCAAATTTTCTCTCATAAAGATCTCAATTCTGAGATTTCTAAGGAACTAATGCAAAGTTGCAAAACTTAGAGCCATTCCCCAACTATTCAATGATAAAAGGGAAGGTACAGGCAGATTTCAAGAGAAGAAACCCAAGTTATTGGAAGACATATAAAAATGCTCCAAATCTTTAATAACTAGAGAAACACAAGTTAAAACAACTCACTGTTTCCACCCATCAGCCATCAGATATGGCAAGATGACAGTAAAAAGAAACATAACAAATGCTGAAGGAGCTGTGGGAAAATAAGTAATGCACTATTAGTAAAGATATAAATTAGACTGGCTATTCTGGAAGTTAATTTTGGAACTACATCCCAAATGATGTTGAAATGTATACCTTTTGGCTGAGAGATACCACTAAGTTTATGAAGAGATCAAGGAGAGAAAAAAAAGGATACAAAGAACTATCATCTAAAAGATACTGACCATCAAAAGGGGGATTGCTAAGCAAATTATAGTATATTAATTTAGAATTTGTTTTTCATAAGAAATGATGAAAGGGGAGGTTTCGGAGAAAACTTGAAAGACTTGTTCAACTGATGCATAGTGGAGTAGAATCAGAAGAACAATTAAAACAACAACCCTGTAAAAATAAGCAACTTCAGAAGACTGAAGAATGCTGATTAATGCAATGATCCATCATGATTGCAGTGTACCAATGACAAAAAAGGCCATTTATCTCCTGACAGAGAAAAGACAGACTCAAGATGAAGAATAAGATACACATTTTTGGATAGCCCAATGTGGAAATTTGTTTTGCTAGCATTGAATTTGGCTTTCTAAAAACATATATTTTTTTCATTTTTGCAGAGGTGGGGGAGGGGAGAGGACAGAGAGAAAATGTCAACAGAAAAAAATTAATAAAACGAAAAAAGGAATTCTAATTGAAAATGCACGTTCATGTAAACTAAAATATTGAATGATAACCTTCATTAAAACAGTTAAAAATAATAATAATAAGTTATTCGTTCTCTTTCTGCAAATATGGCATAAGTCTCGGTGAAAGAAAGAGGTGCCCTCAGAAACTTTTAGTTCATGGTCATAAGGAGACCTGTCTAGGCACATCGAGATGTTAACTGTGAAAAGCTAGCTAGCCCTAGTGAACATTTTACTTTTATAGCCTGGTTAGAAAGTGAAGTTCTCCAACCAAATGACTAGCATTCACTTATTATAAGAGAGCAGATGGGCATGGGGGTCAGGTCTGCTCCCCATTCTTCCACCGTCAATTCAGGGGCAGCTTATATCCCTTTCAATCACTAAGACTGGGGATGCTTTGGGTGTGGAGGAAAAAATCAAACCCATTGGGCATAAGAAGTCTGAAGGCTGAGAATGGGAGAAGAAAATCATTCTCAAAGCATAATACTTACCAATCTCCAGTGCCTCTTGAGCTAGAACTTTCACCAGCGGTGTCTGGGGGCAAGCAGCCCAAGTTCAAACCTCTCCCGCTCCAAAAGCAGTGGCAAGAGAAAGCGAGAGAGACGAGCAGTTCCCCAAGATGAGCGAGGTTCCCCTGACTCCAGTTTTCGCTCCCGGCAGTGGAGGTTCAGAGACCGGACAGCTCCCGTAGCGGGAGCAGTGTGTCCTCTGAGCTCCTGACAGTAGTGATTAATTTCATCCCGCCCCTGGGAGAGAGTCCGGTCCGGCAACTGACCAGCGGCCCAGGTGGACAGCACCAGTCACGAGACGTTCCAGCTCTAGCTCCAAGAGCCTTCCGCTACTGCAGATCGAGTAGGCAATGTTCCCTCCTCCTCTTCCTCTTCCTCCTCCTCCAGCTCTCCCACTCTTCCTCCCCGCTCCCGCCCCCGCCTCCTTTCTCTCTACCCAGGTAATCCCACAGGCAACCTCTCTGATTGGTTCCAACATCCCCGGCCCTCATTTGCATTTCAATGGAAACCAGAGCTCCCGAAAATTTGAAAATGGATTCTAGTTCAGCTCAGTCAGGCTCCACTCTTTCTCTTCTGTCTTCTTAACTCCCATCCTCCTGTCATCCACTTCCAGAGGATGCCCACCCACTCATACACACACACACACACACACACACACACACATTCCTCCCAGACACTGAGTGCCTCAATGTATTTTTCAGCTTTCTCTTTTTTTTCTTGAAAAAAATTTAATGGACACGAAACTTTTAAGAAGTTCCAGCTCAGGTTTCAGCTTCCAAACAATATATAATTAATGAAATGAGGCATAAATAACATAAGGTAAAAAGTTCACAGCTTTAAGTAAGAGGTCACATTACAAGGAAAATAATCATCTTTCCCAGCAAATGTTCTCTTTTCCCCATAAGTCAACCAGGGAGATCCGGGTCAATGCTGACGAGCTAGGGCCGATTAAAACCTCCTCCCTCTTCAGTGGTTCTTGGCTGGCATTGTGTCTGACTAGACAGGCACATTATTTTCCCTTCCCCCACCGCTTGCCGTTCTTTGCTTGCATTGTCTGATTAGACGTGCACATTATTATTACAAATGTTAAGATGATAATCTTCTGATAATCAGCAAAATCTTGTGCTTTAAGCAACACAAAGATGCGCACCAGCACCACCCCTAGCTTCCCTTCCACCACCTTTTCCACAGGAAAGTGTTACTGACCATTCTTTACATTTTTACCTTTTCCAAAACTTCCCAATTAGCATACTTCGCTGGAGTTAAGACTTTTCCTTGGAGATCGTTTCTTAATTGCTTTGTGTTGTCATTCCTCCAGAGATTAAGGCAACAACAGTTGGAGACTAGCTTTCCTCACTTCCCTTTCCTCCCCCAAATGGAATCACCCAAGCTAAATTTCCAGGTATTTGCAAATATATATATCACACATATATGAGAAAATGCTGCTACTTAGGAATTAGAAGAGTCGGTTGATCAGCAGTCAAATTCATTCCATCTACTTGGATGTGCCCTTTGTTAAAGACGGCCCTAATGTGGGAGCATAACAGAAGGGAGTAACAACTGATGTGACCTTCCTTACCCAGCCCAGCAGACATTTCTTATTCAACAGGGCATTTTACCCCTTAGGCAAAACACAGCTGCATTTTGTTTTAAGAGCATGGTCCTGGACTCACAGACACTCAGCCCAGTGACAGGGGGGAGTACACATATGCTCCATCACCAGGAATTTGAGGATTGCAGTGAAGGATCTACCCTTTGGGAAATCTGCCTTTCAGAAATCTGTCTTGCAGAGTGTTCAGAATTCAAATCTATCAGAGGCTACCACTCACAGTACATAACTTACTTTGCTGCACATTTCCACACCGGGAAGCTGAGTCAGAAAGGAATATTATTAACAGAATCAAATTCAAATTTCATTTATCTTAATTTTCTATGTGCTCAAAGGGAAATAGTAAGACTCAACTGAAATTCCTTACAGGTGGAAGGAATCATAATATTACCATTTGGAACATTTATTTAGACAAGCGATCAAAAAACTTTTGGATATAAAACTAGTCACCTACATGATCCAGATTTATCCAAAATACCATTTATCCAAGATACTGGTGCAATTCATCATTGTATACAAGGACTTCAGGTGTGCTTACAATTCTTTCATTTTACATATGGCAACTAAAGTACTTAACAGATGTTTGTAAAAGGCAAAAAATTAAGTGATATAGGGATTTAAAGAATAAAAAAAAATTATGTCTTTTGGTTCTCACAACAATCCTGTCAAATGTGGGCTATTTTTATCACTATTTTACAGAAAACAAAACTGAGGCCAAGAAAAGTTCTGTCATGCCCAGGAACACAAAAGTGTAAATATGAGATGAGATTTACAGATCCAGCAGTCTCTCCTCTGGGACTAGATTAATGGTATTAAACATTAGACAGGGAGTCAGGAATTAACAGCTGAAATGAGTTGTCATTAGACATGGGGCTTCACTTGACCCTCTGTAAAACAGGGATGAAGATTTTACTTGCTACTCTTGTCATTAGATTATAAACAGGGACTGTCTTTGGCCTTTTTTATATTTTCAGCATTTAGAATAGAGCATGGCACACAATAGATACATAATTGTAGATTTTTTGATGGGTTGACTATTACTCCTTCCCAGGACTTCCGTAATAGGGATCATGAAACATTTTACTGAGATAAAGGGTTTGCTACATACATTCTAAGCAACTGCCACCTTGAAAAATGTTCTGTACTTGAAAAACTTTCCCTGAGTCAAAATTGCTCTTGGAATTGTACTTTAGATTAGAAATTTGATATTTATTTTATGTTCATTCACTCAATCAACATTTATTGCTATTTGTTGTTCAGTAACTTTCAGTGATGTCTGACTCTTTGTGACCGCATTTGGGGTTTTCTTGGCAGAGATACTGGAGAGGTTTGCCACTTCCTTTTGCAGCTCATTTTACAGATGAGGAAACTGAGGCAAATAGGGTAAAGTGACTTGCCCAGAGTCACACAGCTAGTAAGTATGTGTGAGGTCAAATTTGAACTCAAGAAGAGGAGTCTTCCTGACTCTAGGCCCTATCCACTCACTCATTCAATCAACATCTGTTAAGTACCTCTACCTGAGAGGCACTTGGCTAAGTACAGGGGACACCACAAAAAGGCAAAAGACAGTCCCTGCTCTTAGGGAGCTTATAATCTACTAGGAGAGACAAACCAACATATACAAAGCAAGCTATATACAGGAGAATTGGGAAATAATTAATAGTAGGAAGGCAATAGAAATGTAATCAAACATGAATCAAGGAAACCCCAAAGCAAGTGGCATTGAGCATAGGCATTTTATATGTAATGGTGATAGTCAGGGAGTCCCCCTAATATGCTGAACTAGGTCATTTCTCATGTACTTTGGCATGACACAGCTGTCCCTGGTTGGAGGAAGTAGGGAGGAGTTTGTCAAGGATAGATGGCAATTGGACCAGGTTTGTTTTTTTCCCTGAGCACCAGAAAGCCCAAACTGTTCCATTTTTGCTCTAATGAAGAGAACCTCAAGAGTGACTCAGGCAGGCAGGTTGAAGGTGAAAGTGAAATCTCTATTCTGCAGTTGTCTCTACCTCCAGGGGAGTATAACTGGGATGAAGGGTTGTAGTTTTATGTTTTAAGTATCTGTTAATGTATTTGTAAGTAGTTACTGGAATTTAAAGCATTTCTTTTGTGGTGGAGGAAATAAATAGCTGTCCTATACCTGATGTTTACTTTGTACTTTAAGAACTTTTTCTAGAAGATACTCTGCTGAGTGCTGAGTTAGTCTCCCTTTGGCGAGCACCTAAACATGAGCCACACCTACAATTTGTTTTATATACTTTTCTTGGATCTCTAGGGTTGGGATAATGAACCTGAGAGCGATGAAAGAAAAACCTAACTCTCCCCTTAATAAGGAGGAGAGTTTTCCTTGAACTGCTTTCATTTAAGTTCACAGTAAAAGCTCCTTTTTTTGGTGAGGGCTTTTCCTGGGACCTCTGAGATTACATCAACCCTAAATGTTTAGTCTTTTCTGGGAACTTCACATATGTTCAGGCAACTTCTGAATTCATCAATGTCTTTTCTGAATTACAGCCTGCTTGTCCTGTTGTTGGATGAGTTCAGACCTCAATTTGGAATCACCTATTTCTGCAGTGATCCATTGGAGATGTGGGGTGTTCTCTGTGTTGCAAGAATCCCTGGAGAAATTTTGTCTGGAATAACATTTGGAATGAAACATGGATTGCCAGTTTTGGTGGAGAAAGCTACATGTTAGAGAGCTCTATAGGTAGAGGATACCCAGGATATTTTGGTTTCTCACCCAAGGATGAGAGGGTAACTTCTAATCAACACCAAATCTTTAAAACCCTGGTAAGAGAGCGCCCTTTACTCTAGGTGATTTGTGATTAGATTTTCCCTCTGGTAGAAGAAACTTGTTTTTTTTCCTTCCTTTCCATCCTTTTCTTCTATTTGTTGTTTAATTTTAATTTCGTTCTTTTCTTTAGATTGGGACAGGTCCTCATATATGTATCAGGTGGAGACCAATGAGAATTTTGTGAAATTTTTTTTGTTTGTTGAATTTATGTAACTTTATAATTGGGATACTTGTAATCTCAGAGTCCACTAGCTATGTTAGAATTAGGTCCCCCCAAATGACTTTGTTTATAGAATGTCTAACAACTGTGCTGAACGTATTACTTGGGACTCTTTGCCTTGCGCTCAGAAGGCCTTCAACAACTGTTACTTGTGGACTTTGTGGAAATTCTTTAGTGGAAGGTACTAGGAGAAGCATTTGAAAGGGCAATGACTGAGCCATCCTAAATCTCCCAGGAACTTTCTAAAGTTGGGGATATGGACCTATGTGTTGAGTATATGCTGAAGGATAATAAATTTTTAACTAGGGAGAGAATGCAACATAGCAAGGGAGAAATCAGGGGAGTGCCCTGGATTTATTGGATTGGGATACTTCCCATGAGCTAGGCATGCCCTCTGGTTTGGCAGTGATAGAGCAAGTGGCCTTGTTCAATGCTAAAGGATGCAGTAACCCCCTTTTGGTCCCCAGGTCTGGGGAACTGTGTCAAAGGTGACTGGTAATCCAGGAAGCATTACCCACTTAGCAGCCTATAAAAAGAGAGGAAACTTTTCCTGGATTGAGTATTCTTTGTCTTTCTTGAATGTTCCACTTAGGACTTTGCAAGCTCTCACGTGAACTTCCAGCACAGATAGAAAAAGATTTCTCTCTCCTTCCTCTGCTCCCAGAAGTAATGTTGGCTATGACTTAAACACCAGACAGCAAGAACATGTGCTTGCCTAGGAGAACCTGTGACTGGACCTCCCATACCTGGGATCCTCTTCTGTTTTGAGTTTCACTCTCTGATCTCAAGTCACTGAACAACAATCCTGAGAAATAGATGGTTCCAGCCTTGATGGTAATCTCATGTGTTTGAGAAATCAGTGCCAGGTGTTCTGGAGGTGGTACCTCCTGTGACTATCCAATTTCTCAGCAGAAGTGACAGTCATTACTCGGATCATCACATCCTGAGATCTGTACCTTGTTAGGTGTTGGAACAGAACAGATCTAAGGTGAAAGTAGAATGTGCAATAGGGACTTTTTTATCTTCTGGGAGAGTATAATAGATATGGTCAGTTATTGCTTTAAGTTTTAAGTATTTATTTGTTAGTGGCTGGGTCATCTCCAGTCGTCTTCATGAATATCAGGCTACTAGACCAAGATGGCTGAGGAGGAGAAAATGAGGTTGGTGACCTTGCACAGCCCTCCCTCCCTCAAATCAAAGTCAACTGCAAGTCATGTTCTCGTCTTGATGTCATGGTCCTCTTTGAGAATGAAGGACAAACACAACAACAATTTGTTAGTGGGAAAAAAATATTAAATTAATGAGGGAAGCTAGGTGGCATAGTGGATAGAGCACTGAGTTTGGAATCAGAGAGACTCATCTTTGATTCAAATCTGGCCTCAGTCACTTATTAGCAAGTCACTTCACCTTGTTTGCCTCAGTTTCCACATCTGTAAAATGAGCTGGAGAAGGAAATGGCAAACGGCTCCAGTGTCTTTGCCAAGGAAACCCCAAAATAGGATCACCAAGATTCAGACACAACAATTGAACAAATTGGTTAAAGAATGCTTAGCAGTTATCCATGTTTCAAGCATTTCTTTTGTGGTAGAGGAAATAAATAACTGTTCTATACCTTATATCTACATTGAACTTTGAAAATCTAGTTGAGAAAGTATTCTGTGAATAATTTCTCTTAGAAGAGACTCTAGATACAAGGAACACAAGTTTTGTTAAGGTATTTTCCCCTAAAATTCCAGGATGGGATCAAAATGAGCCAGATAGTTGAAGAAAAGATTGATTCTTTCTTTGTTTGGAGTCAAGTCATTCCATGAATCTCCAAGTTTTTGATCCCTTAACTAGGATCCAACTTTAGCAATCATCTATTCCAACCCCTTATTTTTTATGCATGAGAAAACAGAGACTCAGGTTGTGATTTGCCCAAGGTTTAATAGGTAGTAAGTAGGAGAGACAGGATTTGAACTCAAGTCCTTTGATTTCAAATCTTGTGATCTTTCCACAGCACCTATCTGTGCTGCCTCTATTCCCAGTCATGCCTTGGTTTTGAGCTGGGTTGCTCAATTATTACAAGTTTTCATTAGGATGATGTCCTCTCTTTTAAGAATTCAGTCAGTGGGGCTACATCTCCTCCACATATGAAAAAAAAAATCAATATATAATGCTTTTCTTGTTCTTCCATTTGTCAATGCAAAGTTATGTTGGTAGTACAAAGGGAGGTAATTCTGGAAGAAATAGAAAACGGACCAGGAAGGCTGACAAAGAGAACCAAAATATTAAGAGCTTCATTACTTTAAGGTTCAGAAGTGACCCATATATATTATTACAGTTAATCCTCACAATTCACTGTGGTAGATGCTACCCTCAAACCCATTTCACAAATTAAGAAACTGAGACTCAGAGAGAGGTCAAGTTATTTGCCCAGGGTCATATAGCTAGCAATAGTCTGAAGTGGAATCGCATTGACCCTTGACCTTCCAGACTCTAAGGACAGTCAGTGCTAATTCTGCTGGGCCAGGCTGCCTCAGAGATGCAAGGGCACTTTGGACATCAATGGACCACTACACATGTTCCCCAGATTGAACCTTTTGGTCCTTTTCATTTCAATAGAGACAAATGTGGCATCACATACATACAATTAAAATGGCGGTCAGCAGACCTGGATTCTAATAACAGTCTAGCCACAGACTTGCTGGGTAACTTTAGGTCAGGGGTGGTGAACCTGCAGCCTTAAGGCTACATGTGACCTTCTAAATCCTTTATTTTTTTCAATCAAAAGGCCACACTTAAGGATTTAGAAGGTCCCATGTGACCTTAAGGCTGTAGGTTGTCCATCCCTGCTTTAAGTTAATCACTGAGTCTATTAGGACCTCAGGACTAGATTACACTGAAGGTCCCTTCTAGTTTCAAAATTGTGGTCAGACTCCCGGAAATAGGGATTTGATAACACAGAGAGAAGTCTAAATTACTTTAAGGAGGAGGAGGGGACAGTTAGAGGGTACAGTGGATAGAGGACTGGCTCTGGAGTCAGTTCAAATCCACCCTCAGATACTAGTCATGTGACCCCTGGCAATGCCAATTGTGTCCTCGTCCTCCCCCTTCCCCCCCATAGGAAAGAAACAAACATTTAATAAGCACCTATTACGTGCTAAGCTCTTAACAAAGATTATCTCATTTGTTCCTCACAACAAGCTGGTGAGGCGGTGCTATTATTATGCCATTTTACCATTGAGAAAGCTGAGGCAATACATGGAACTGTTTGCCTTGTCAATGGAGAGGCAGGGGGAAGGAGGAAGGGAGAGAATTCGGAACTCAAAGTTTAAAGACGAATGCGAAAAATTGTTTTTACATGTAAGTGGGGAAATATATATATATATATGTATGTATGTATGAAATAAAAAAAAAACTGAAGCAAGCAGAAGTTAAATGACCTGCCCAGGCTTACACAGTTACTAAGTGTTTGAAGCATCATCCACTGTGCTACTCAGCTGCATGGTCATTTTCATCAATTTCAACAATTTCCTACACAAACAACCAATTGTACCCCCTCTGTGGCTTGGCAGATACTCTTTCAAAGCTGCTGTGGGGGGAAAGAAACCATAACTTTGTGGTTAATACATTGATGTGATGGTTTGAAACAAGACATGAGGTCCTGTGTGCCCAGGTCAGCACATAGAAGCCTTCCCAGCTTGTGAGAACCTTGCAAAGGTTGCCCACTGTTGGCACAGAACCCAGAGTTATGGCCCTGCCACCTGGGGCATCTGAGCAGCCTTCAGAGCAGGGGCCATGATGGCTGTGGCTGAAAGTGTTAGAAGTAATCTCTTCCTTGTAATTACAAGGCCTTGGAGAAACCTGTGGCTTCTAGTAGCTTTTTCAGTCAAAGGGCTCAAGAAATTAAGGATTCTCTTTGCATGACTTTAAATTCTAGGTTCAATAATTATTGTGTATTAAAGGGTAAAAAGTAACCTATCATAAAGAGGTCAACTCAGTGTTTATAAATTTCTCTCATTGTAATTTGTACAGGCTTATAATATGGATTATATATGACAGCAGTAAAATGATTTTATTATATTAAAAAAAGATACTGTTTCCAAAGCTCTTGGCCAATCTTAAAGGGTTATATAATTGCTAGCAGTTATTGTTATTTATTGTTACTATTATTTCTTTAATTCCAAATTGAGGCAGCCCTGTAGCCCTGGGTAGGTAGCTGTATGACCCTAAAAAAGTCACTTCACCAGTGCCTGACTCAGTTTCCTCAACTACAATTGTAACAGCACCTATCTCTTAAGGTTATTGTGAGGAACCAATATTTGGAAATCATGATAGGCATTTTTAAATGCATAAAATAAAATACACAGGATTACAAAGGAAATAAATTAGATATTGAAATGCATTTAGAATATACATACATACACATACACATCTATATGTATATATCATATATACATACATATTTAGGTGTGTACAGACACATATCTAACAAGGGTAAAAACTCCAGCCTTAGACTTTGATATCAATCACATCTCTTTGACTAATGCCAATGTTCTCCAGAAAGGCAGGTCAATGTCTTAAATGAACAAAAATGCAGAAAGCGTCCCCTGGAGGTATGAGTTGTCAGAGCCAGGCAATAAATTACAGGCAGCACACATTCATGAAATTATAAGGACATGTTAAAAATGTATTTTGATTTATGCTATACATTATACAATCTCTAATGAAACATTGTATTTGTCACAAAATATCACAGTGTATTATCTTCACATCACAAAGAGTGATAACTCAGAGAAACTAGTAAATACTAGAGAAGAGTATTTTGATTTATGCTATACATTATACAATCTCTAATGAAACATTGTATTTGTCACAAAATATCACAGTGTATTATCTTCACATCACAAAGAGTGATAACTCAGAGAAACTAGTAAATACTAGAGAAGAAAACAGACACCTAAAAAAAAAACCCAGTGAAAGGAATTGCAGAGTGGGAATATGAATCAGGGAAATGTCATCTGCTATCACTAAATATTCTTCCAGTTGGTGATTATGGCATCAGAAAAGCCCATCACCAGTTTGGACTTCTCACAGCTACTTGGGCTCATTCACATTTTAAGCCTTTGGCTATCCCTTCTAACAATAAATAGTGTTTCCCTTTCAGTCTCCCAGAATGCCCCCAGTTCTCAAAACTGACCCTCCTTGGGACTCCCCTCATTTAAGGCAACCTCAACAGTTAGCAACTGATTAATTCTGACAAAGAAGACTCAGCATTTTCTATTCATTGTGTTTTTCACAAGGCCAAGAGTCCCAAGTAACTGACCTTTCATACAACTTGACTGTTACCCAGAAGGCTGTAGAGGATCTAATGACAGGGCCCAGAGGAGAGGGACAGGACAGCTAGGCAGAGAGGATTTCGTTCACTATCAAGAGACCACAGGCGTCATGGAGTTACAGCACTAGACTTGGAACGAGCTAGTTTCCCTGGAAGACTTTGGAGATGCTCGCCATTTTAAAGAATTCTGGAAAAAAATGACTATTTCAAGCCATTTCTAAGAAAGCTATTGAGTTCACAAGAGCAAGACAGAAGTAGAAGAGGGGAAGGAGGAAGGGAATAAGTGTTTATTAAATGCCTACTGAGTACTAGGCACCATTCTGAGCATTTTACAAACACTCTCACTTTCTCACTTGATTCCTGCAGAAACTCTATGAGGTAGGTGCCACAATTCCCATTTTGTAGTTGAGGAAATTGAGGCAATCAGAAGTGAAGTGATTTGTACAGGGTCAAATAGCTATAGTAAGTGTCTAAGGTGGGATTTGAACTCAGATCTCACTGGGTCCACAGTGAATCCTTCTATCCACTCTACCACCTATATCAGGGGTAGGGAACCCATGGTCTTGAGGTGACAAGTGGCCCTCCAGGTCCTCAAGTTTGACCTTTTGACTGAATCCAAGTTTGGATTCAGGTTCCCCACCCCTGACCTAGATCATACTAAATGTTGGCAACACAGAGAAAAATAGAATAGAAAAGAAAGGACCTAATAAAGGAAAAAAAAAGAAAGAAAAGAGGGAGCAGGAGAGAACATATGCTTTGGAAGAAATTTGCTGTGTAACCCTAATAGGAATATTTACTTGAAATTATCAGCAGACTGTTTCATAGCCAAATGCTCTGTATCCTCATATCTGCATTTATAGGTGGATAAAACATGACTCATTATCAGTAGCATTTGTATAACATTGTGTATCACAAGCTATTTGCTTGCTATAGACCAGGGGTTCATAATCGGAGTACATAAATTTGTTTTTTTTTTAATATTTTGAGAATTGTATTTCAATCTACTTGATTTCCTTTGTAATATTATGTATTTTATTTGATGTATTTAAAAACATGATTCTGAAACAGGGTCCAAAGCCTTCCCCAAACTGCCAAAGGAATTTATGACACACAGAAAAGGTTAAGAACCTATGCCATAGACAAAAATAAACCTTTTTGGAACGAGGAAATTTACCAGGAAGATGTGATTTCTGGGTATCATGAGAAAGGGAATGCTGGCCTGTGTTTAGTAATTGTGTCTCTAAAAGTGAAAGACACACTTTAAAGTTTAATCTGTGTAAAAAGTTAAATAAATTAAAAAAAAAATAAAAAAAAAAGAGAAAAAAAGTTTAATCTGCATCACTAAGTTTTCCCCATCAATTTCTTGAATCTACACAATCAACAAAACAATTAACGAAACACTGATTTGTAGAGCTCACGCTGAAAATTAACAATTGATTCTGGAGAGCTGGTAAGAGCTGGGTCCAGCACACTCCTGAGAGTGGCAACACACTTGCAAGTATAGGGGAATCAGGAAGACCTGAGTTCAAATCCAGCCCCAGACACTGACTTGTCACTTAACCTCTGTTTGGTTCCATTTCCTCGACTGTCAAATGGAGATAGTAACCCCTACCTTGTAGGGTAGTTGTGAGAATCAAAGGTAAGTGTAAAGTACTTAGCATAGTCCTGGCACGTAGAACGCGCTCCATCAATGTTAGCCCTCACAATTATTATTTTTTAATGATTCCTAATCATAGATGTGACAGGGAATGACACACATTTGCTACTGTTCTACATCTTGTGAGCCTTTGTTTGCATGGGGATTGAGACTCCTTGACTGAGTGGCCCATTAAATAGAGCAGTGGAGAGGGGTTAGAAACACTGGAATTCAAAGCTACTCTTTGATTCTTAGCTGTGGGAACCCAAATAAGTCACTTACCCCTTCTCGGCTTCAGTTTCCACATTTGTAAAATAAGGATAAAAATAGCATCTACCTCATAGGGTTGTTGTGAAGATAAAATAAGATAAATAAATTAACATGTGTAAAGGACCCGGCAAATGTTAACAAGCTATTTCTTCTTTCTTTTTTCCATCCATCCTTCCTTCTCTCCCTTTCTTTCCTTCTCTCCTTTTCTTCCTTCCTTCCTTCCTCTTCCATTCTTCTTTCTTTCTCTTTTCCTTCCTTCCTCTCTTTCTCTTTCCTTCCTTCCTCCTTTCTTTTTCTTTCTTTCTTTTTTCCTTCCCTTCCCTTCCCTTTCTCTCTTTCACTTTGGTAAAGGCTTAGACATGTGAGATAAATTCTGATGTTCCTAGAGTGAACCTTTGGGTGGGAACAAAATGATGTAAATTCTTTTATGGGGAAGACCTGGAGTGGGGTACAAATCAGTCAAGCAGGCAGTCAACAAATATTTATTAATCTAATCACTTACTAAGTGCCAGGGACTCAGGAAAGCTTAAAAATAAAAAAAGGCCAAAACAGTCTTGTTCCTCAGGGAATTGACTTCTAATGGAAAAGATAACTTGCAAACATAGAGGTAGATTTGAGCTACGGAGAGAGTAGACAGAATATAATTATAAAGTGGAAGGCACTAATAGCAGAGAATACTGAGAAAAGTCTCCCGAAGGAAGGACGAATTTGAATTTTGAAGAGAGTTGGGGAAATTCAAAGGCAGAGGTAAGTTAGGTGGGCATTCTGGGCATATAAAGGGAAGATTGTAGCAAATGAGAAACAGCAGGTACAGCAGGTACATCAGGTAACTTGGATGGTAGAATATTTGGAGAATAAAGTGTAAGAGGACTAGAAATATTCACTGCCATTAAATTCAGTGCTCTATTTAGTACAGCATACTGCCTTTAGGAGCAAGGATTCACCAATGTAACAATCTGCAATAAATTTATGTCCAATTCTCTGCCCCAAATCCATCATGAATATGAAAATAGTTTATTGCTAGTTTAAGTATCCCTTTTGTGTCTTGCTAAATGTTACTGAATTACTTTGGATCTTTCAAAGTTCATTGTTTTATTTTTTTAATGATAGTAAAATGTAATTTCTTTTTTATTTTAATTTTTAAATTTATATATTTTTAGTTTACAACACTCAGTTCCACAAGCTTTTAAATGTCAAATTTTCTCCTTTTCTCTACTTTCCCCCTTCCCCAGATGGAGTGCAATCTGATATAGGTTCTACATATACATTCATATTAAACATATTTCAACATTAGTCATGTTATAAAGAAAAATTATAACCAATGGAATGAACTGTGAGAAATAAGAAATGAAACAAAACAAAAAACAGAAGGCAAATAGTATGCTTTGATTGCATTCAGACTCTGTAATAGATGTGAATAGCAAAAAATATAATTTTTAATTGCATTTTTTTTTCTTGGTAATGGAGGACTGGGCAAAAAGAAAGTCAAGTCCTTATAATCCTGAACAGTGTGCTTTGCCTGATTCAATCAGCCACATGAACTTTCAAGCATGCAAGATATGACTGTTTCCTGTCTGATTAACAAGTAGGGGTGGGATGGAGAAGGAGCCTCTTTGATATGACTACTGAGCTAGAACTAGGCTGAATCGCAAAAAAACTCTAGGAGAGCTCTCTTTTCTGGTGGTGATCAAGGAAAGAACCTCTATATACATCTGGATGGGGAGATGGTGGCGAGTAGTATGGACAGTTCATAGCTTGTTATTGCCAGCTGCATATCTCCCCACTCAGGCTTACTTACATGGTGCCACTATTTCTTTGTCTTTTCTACTCTTTTGTGAAGGAGTATTAGAAATAAAAGGGAATAGATGACACAGGGGATGGAGGGGTTGGCCTGAAGTCAGGAAGACCTGAATTCAAATCCAACCCCAGACACTTACTAGCTGTGTGATCCTGAGTGAGTCACTTAACTCTGTTTGCCTCAGTTTCCTTATCTGTAAAATGAGCTAGAGAAGGAAATGGCAAACCAGCATCTTTGCTAAGAAAACCCAAAGCACAGTACCGTGTACATAGCACAAAGCATACACCTATTATTGCTACAGGGGTTAAGGTAGCTTTCAAGAGGATAAGGTTGTGGGTTGGCCATCCTTCTCTACTGCTTGGATCCTTCCAAAGATTCTCCTATAAAGCCTCTACTGTGTATTTTCACTCTTATCAACAGAGACTTGAAAACCAACCACTGTCTCCCTTAGGGAGAAGCAGTGTGGTCTGGTGTCAACAGCCCTGGACTTGCAGTCAGAACACTTGTGTTCTAGCTGCACCTCTGCCAAGGTAGAACCTTTGAAAGAGTAATTTGACCTCTCTGAACCTCAGCTGTCCGAGTTTAGAAAACAAAGGACATGGATTGGATGATCTGTTTATGGATGATGACCTTACAAAAGCAAGGTCCCAAAGGACTTTCAAATCATTCTATGAGAGGACACATTTTGTGTGTGTGTGTGATACTTCTTATCCTACTTAGATGTCTTACAGCTTCTCAGTTAGAAGGACTGGCACAGATGACAGTAGAGACTTGAATGAATGTTTTGCTTTTTTTTTTTTAATAGGACAATCCTCTTTACTATCCTAATTTTAAAAATTACCCAATTTCCACGCAGAAGCCTCTTATTTCCCTCATCCTCCACCCCCTTCTCCAACCTCCTCCCCAACTACTATTTCCTTCCCCCATTCATGTACCAAAAAACAAAAACAAAACAACTCTGTCGTTGTTCCTGGATGGGGTGTGCCAGTCTACTTCATGACCCCACTCCCCATTCCAGTAATTTTCCAGACCAAAGTGTTGTTCCCAGACTGACACCTCCCCAAGTGTACTGTTTCCCCAAAATAAGCTCCCGCTTTGGCTTGTGTACTTGTATTCCTTGTGCTGAGCATAATGCTTGTCCCATGGTTTTAATAAATGCTTTCTTCATCAGTTCAATAATTTATGCCATGTGCATGCCTTGCACTCCTGGCTCTTCTCTTGACTTCTCCATCATGCCCTAGCAGTCTTCTAAACTTGAAAGCTGCTGCCCTAACAGCTTCCTTCTCACCCTGGAAGATTCTCCTGCCCCCATCGACCCCACCCCAAATTCATTATAGAAGTTCCATTTTGAGGAAGTGCCTAAGTCAGTCATGTTTCCTCCTCTCATTCCTCCTCTCTAGATTTTTCTACCTTGTCTTCATGTGGGTAATCACTTTCTCCTCCACCCCAACATTTTTTAGGTTCTTTTCATTGTTTATCTCTCTATTAGCATGTAAGCTCTCTGAGGGCAGGGATTGTCTTTTTGCTTTATTTGTTTTCCCAGCACTTGGCTAGATACCTATTCTCTCTCTCTTTCTGTGTCTCTGACTCTGTCTCTGTCTCTTTCTCTCTTCTTTCTCCCTCTCCCCTTTATTTGTGGTAAGATGTGATGATTATGAAGCATCAGAGAAACATAGGAATATCTGTATGAACCAAAGTAGAACTAAAGGAACATGATATACAATCACTACAGAAATGTAAATAAAAAGGATCACTTAAAGGAAACTGGATTCTGAATACCTGAAAAACCAACACTGGTTTCAGAAGGATTGTTGTTTTGTGCTCAACCTTCCTTGCAAAGAAGACCACGCCATCAGAGAAAGGATGACATGGCCTTGCACTTGACTTTGTTTTGAGTGAGGGAGGGCTGTGCGAGTCACCAGATTCACTTCTCCTCCAGAGCCATCTGAATCCAGTGACCTGATATTCTTCAGGATGACTGGCGATTACCCAGGATGCACTGGGAGACCTTGGGCACTTTAGGCCAAGGTCTTTGCAGGTACTCAGAGCGTGGCAATGCCCATTCATTGAATAGGCCTGTTTAAGAAGTAGCCAGGGCATGGCCCCTTTAATGAGGACAGGAAAAAGAAATACTTCAGGCTGGGAGAGAAACAGCAACAGTTAATACTGATAATCACTCTAAAGCTAGGAGAGTTCAGAGAAGTCCTTAGGCAGGGGCCCACTGATGTCCCAGTTTCAGAGTACAGTAGGTTTAAGGGTTTGGGAGAAGAGGAGGAAGGGAGGGGAGGGGAGAGGAGAGGAGAGGGAAATAGGAAAGGAGCCAGTAAAACCCAAGTCAACTGGGCATCTTTTGGTCATACAAGTTTACCTTCCTTTGGAGAGGAGAAGGAAGGGAAGGGGGAGGCAGACAGGAGAGGAGGATGTGAGTTACCCAGCTAGCATTCAGCCAGCTGCTTCTGCTCACAGGATTGTGTTCCTCCTTCATTGCCCCTTCGTGACTGAGCGGAGGGGACTATTGATGCAGAACAGTGTATACACTGTCAAATATGGTCACTGTAGTGAGTCTTTTTATTTAATTGGATTTCTTTGTTGCAAGGGAAGATTCAATCTGTTGGGGGTGGGCTGGTAGTGGGGAGGATGCTTCAAGAAATGATTGTAAATGAGATGTAAAAACAAAAGGTGTTAATAGAACCCTTCTTAACAAAATGCCATTGCTACCACCATCTTACTTAGAATGCAAAATTACAAAAGCATAACTGTTGGTGGTAAATATTTGTTGATTGATTTCTTGGAAGCCAAGAGAGTAGTGCCATTAGCCATCTGCTTCTGTATTTGACATTTAGAATGTTGACTAGATGGTGCCTCACTGGGTGAAAATAATGGGGAGAAAGAGGGTCATAGAGTTACAACACTCTGATGTTTGTCCATTTTAAATCTGCAACAAACATTTCTCTGTTTGATATGGCAAGTGTCTCAAACCTGTTTGGTTTGAATCCCATAGACACCCCTAAAAGACAGTGCGGTCTTGGTGGAACTGAGGTCTGTAGCCAAGGTAGACTTGGGGAGCTTGGAAGACTTACAGGTCTGGTTGCTTTGTCCTAGAAGGTCTCTGCAATCCAGAGTGCAGGGCTGTTGTTTTGACTTGCTCTGTACAAAGCCCAGAGCAGCACTATGTTTTAGGCGGCACTTACTTAGCCAAGGAATTTTTTAATGATGCTATCCTTTAAGGCTTAATTTTTTTAAGCACTAGGTCCTTAGCGCTTGCGTTTTAGTTATGAGTTTTATTTGCAGAAGTCCCCTGGAGCTCTTTAAAATGAAATAGAGAGCTTTTAAACTTACAAATGAAAAGACTTTTACAATCTCAATACGTGGAAAGATCTCTATCTTACCATGGAAAACTTTAATTCTTTATGAGGAATTTACTAACTTCTCCACTCCCCTGAACAACAAATGTTTGGGAAGACTCAAATCCCCAGTCACCCCACCAAAGTAAGGCTCACCATAACAGTCAAAAATCCTTTTTTCTTCCACTGGGGAGACTGAATGTCAACTAGCCACTAGCTCCTTAGGTATTTCCCACTTACTCCATACCAGCCCCAGGATGAATTAGTACTAGTCCCTGAAGCTTGATCTGTTAAACAGACCTGGGCCCCCCAGTCCCAGTCCAATCAATGCCTAGTCTTACTTGGGCCAGATAACAACCCCATACAAATTCCCTGGACTTCACTGGTTTGGGAACCTTATTCTGTCAGGGATTGCAACAGAACTGACCTGTTTCCATTCTCCTTGAGTATGTCTTCTTATTGTACCTCTCCTCAATAAAGATAATATGTTTTGCTTTAGGAAATGTAATTAGTACAATTTCCTTGGGCTGTAACATTTCAGGGCAGCAGATGGAAGGAGACTAGCATGGTCTCAACACTCTTGTTTGCTGCCAAATGCCAGATTTCTGGTACTACTGGGGATTTAGAGCATGTAGGGGGCCTGACCTTAAGCTCCTAATAGGTCTCTTAAGGACAAGAGAGAGGTCCTCATCAATTTGCCAAAGGTAGAACCTAGAAATAATTTCAAACGCACACTTGAATGACAATTACTGCCAATGCCATTTCTGCAAGCCATTACAAAGTGTATATGTCCTCAGAATGAATACAGAGTCTATTTTCTGATTCTCTACCATGCTAACACAACTCCCCCACTTCACTTTCCCTCTCCTTTTTCTCCTTATCTCTTAATGCACACATAGTGATATGTAGAAGGGACCTTACTATATCTGTACTGTCAGTATGATGAAAATGAGAGATATATTGCTTTACAATTTACAAAGTGCTTTTTTAAAAAAAACAATATTTGAGGGAGGTAGTAGAAGTGTTATACTATACCCAATTTATAGAGGGAGAAGTTGAGATTCAGAGAGTTGAACCTCAGGTGATACGACTAGTAAGCGATGGAGCAAAGTTGTAAATCCAGATCCTCTGATTCTAAGGCAGTTCTCTCCATTGCACATCACAGAATCAGAACATTCTCTGTTTATAAAATATGATGATATTGTGGACATTTTTTTGAGGACATTTGAACCCAAGAATTTTGATATAGGTTCAAAGCTATGGCCCATTAGTCTGGAATGTGAAGATACAGCTCATAAGAGGATTCCATAGTTTCCCTGTCTTAAAGATAAAGAGCTTTGACAGTCATTCTAGTTTTCCCTTATTTTCCTTCTCTTCCTTCTATTTACTTATCTATAAAGGAGATATATATAAAATAAAGGAGATGGAATGAATGACTTTAAAGATTCCTTCTAACCCTCAAATGTTATTCGTTATGGACCTGTCATTTATGAATTAATTTAAACTTTTTAGTTGTAAATCTTATGATGTTTTCTTTAAAATTTTATTTTTTCAATGAACAAAAATCTGTTTTTCCTTCCATATTCCTTCTTTGCCCCTGGGGAAGAAAAGGAAAATTAAAACCCTTGTAACAGATATGTGTAGTCAGGCAAATTCCTACATTGGCCATGTCCCAAACTGTAAGTGTTATTCAGCATCCTGAGTCTATAAGCTCTCTGTGAGGAGGTGGGTGGGTAGCATTCTTCATTATCAGGATCTATCATTCTGCAGGACATTCTTGACCACCCTCAGTCATAGGTTAAAAAGGTGATATTTACTTGTCCTAATAATGGAAATTAACCATAGTACTGAATTGCTTGCTATCTGTTGTATAAAGTGGTTTCATGCTTCTTTTCATTTGTCCTAAACTTACTGCCCCCCCTAAGGTACCCCCCACTCCTCATATAATGAGATTTGTTTAACAAGTGAACACCTGAATGATGGGTCAACACCAAGAGCTAGGCTAATGAAGCAAAGGGAATGAATGACATGTTGGAGGACCAGTTCCCTTAGACAAACATTAATTATGAATTCTAAGCATAACAATGAAATCATAGCAGGTTGGTAGGCCATGATAGAGAATATGGGTATAGTTTTGAGAAAATATTGGTGAGTCTAGATTGACGGACACCTGGACAGCCCCATTGGTGGAGGCCCAATGGAAGACGTGTGGCTGGCATACATGGCCCAAAGGTTGAGTCTTAAAGGCCAAACTGGGCAGGAGGGCACAGAGAGGACTAGAACTGAGTGTCCAGGAAGTGGTCAGGATTCTGGATTTAAGCCTAGCCCTAGGAGACAGGGAGAGGGTAGGGCTGGATCTGGGATACTGGCAACAGGATGTAGGGATCAGAATGAGGGAGTGGATCCACAGCACTCAGTTCCACAGAAGAAGGCTTGTTAAATCTAAGACAGAACTTATTAGCAAATAGCCTTCCCTTTGGGGGTGGTTAAAGCCCAACAGGTATGCGTTACAGGGAGGTAGGACTCTATGGTTGCTGGGAATTGTTGCATTACAGAAATTCTAACACCTTCATGGTTTCATGTTTTTGTAGATTTTGTCTTGGTCCCTTAAAAAATTGGATAATACATATTCTTGTTAGTCAGATAGCAAAAGTCGTTTTGTTTCTGATAAAGAAACATTTTTACTTCCTTTCCCTGTGGTGTCTAAGGAATATTAACTAGTGAAAAGAACGCTTATCTCTTCCTGATAAACAGAAATGAACAGATCTGAGAGGAATCCAAAAGGCCTGTGTCTATTATTTACATCTCTAGTTCTTTATTAGTGTCTCTGGTGTCTCTTCACTCCAAAACGAGTGTCCGATATAAGTTGGATAAGGTTGATGAGAAACTTTTGGTGTGCATGGAGCTGTATGTGGGCACATAGATCTTAAAGTCTCCTATTCTTTTATCCCTTGTCCTTGAAAGTGACTTCCAGTGAATCATTTATCCTCTCTCCAAGTAGACAGGAGCAGGGGAGTAGAGATACCTGTGGAACAGACAGCCTCCGCTGGCCAACTGCTGCTACTGCCACCGAGCCACCTCAGAGACACCTGGGGAGCTGACAATCCCTGCTGACCACTTGCCAGATGCAGACACTGAACTGCCCCAGAGTAAGCTGGGCGCAGGGAAGGCAGAGATGGGATAGATCTTAGGGATTTAGAATGGCAGGGCAGACAGCCCCAAATGGAAATGAAAACAGGAGAGGGTGATTTTACTTTATTTTGTTTGGTCACACTTGAGTTTGGCCATCCAGGGGACTGTATGGGTGATAGAAATCTAAAGCAAGGTTGTGAACCCTGTCACAGTTCCATGTTACAGATTTGCAGGCTAGGGAAGCCTACAGACTCTTTCTGAAAACAATGTTTTAAATGCAAAAAATAAAATACTTAGACTTACAAAAGAAATCAACTATATTAAAATAGTTATAAAAAATATTTTTAAATGCTCATAGAACCCAGGTAAAAACAAATCCCTGATATGGAAAGTCTGTTAAGTAAAGGCTATTTCCTGGATTTGAAGCAAGGACAAACCACTCAAGATTCCTTAAGTCTCGTATTTCAGAGCAGTATTTCATTCTGTTTTCACATTCCTGGATCAATATCAGAAGGAGGGCAGCACCAAGTGCTATGAAGCAAGAGAGCTCTGAGAGTTGGGGTAGAGCAGGCTAGATGATCTCTAATCAACAATGTGGGTATGGTAATACATGAAACACTGGGATGACTTGACTGAGGCACCTGAAAAACGTTAAATTATTTTATTAGACTCCCTTACTGGCTTATAGAAAGGAGGACACCCACCAACCACACACCGATCCTTGATCCGTCGGCACATTAGTAAATCCTCCCTCAGATTTCACTAAAGTAATTCCAAACCATATGGTAATTCTATCAGTTAAATGAAATAGGAGAGTAATGTTTTCTTTATTGTTGAGAAGGGAAGAGTTTTAGGTGGGTGGGAGAGAGGAAATTACTTCTGGAAATAAGGCTGTGAAATAAGGAAGGATAGCTTTTCTTCATTGAAAGAATTCACAGCAACTCCCCCATACTCTCTGTGAAATGGGGTAAGAGAGATGGTAAGTTACTAAGAAGAAATTATCAAGGACATTAATTCTTGCTTCCTGTCTTGGGAGGGGGAGAAAACAAAAGAAAAAGAAAAGGGAAGAGAAATAAATATAAACAAGACATCCTGTTCATAGGAAGCAGCCTTGTTTCTCAGACATAAAGTTTGCTTTTTTAATGGACACAACAAGGTCACGGGCTTTACAATCAGTAGATTCAATGTTGCAAAATTCTTTCAAAGGGCTTGCAAAATTCTTTCAAAGGGCCTACAAAAAAGGAAATGAATTCAGAAAGTGAAAAAAAAACTTATTCAGCAATTGAAGGGTTTTTTCTCCATCTAGTATAAGAAATAAAAATGTCCATTACATCTAAATTTATTTGTCCTTAGTCAATGTGAAAGGGGGAAAAGAGGAAAGGTAAGAAAAGAGAAGAAGAAATAAAAACTCCTCTGTTCAGTATAAAATCTGAGACAAAAAGGTGAGGGGGACCCACTGGAAAACAAAGGCTAAATGAATGTAATGGATACCATTGTGCTGTAACAAACGAGGAAAGAAATGGTTTCAGAGAAGATTTGTGAGAACTGAATGGAAGTGAGAGAACAATCTATGATGTCACATATTGTAAAGAAAAATAAAAACTCAAAAGCACTGATCGATGCAATGATCTATTGCCTCCAGACGACTCCTGACTGAGAATGAAACATACATTTTTTAGATGTGGCCAATGTGAGAATTTATTTTGCTTGACTGTGTGTATTTGTTACAAGGGTTTTGTTTTACTTTCTTTTATCCCCCAATGATGAAGGGAAAGCAATTAAATTAGGAAAAGTAATAATAAGGAAAATGTTCTGAACTACTGACCAGCATTTTTTTTCTAAGTAATCTAGCATGATGGAGAAAGAAGAGGTTTGCAATTCTTATTAACTTACCACCTTAAGTCACAACACCTTGTTTCCAACACACACACACACACACACACACACACACACACACACACACAGTTTGATGGATCTACAGGCCACCTACAATAATTGAGGAACAAGAAAGTTGTTTATATATATATATATATATATATATTTATATATATATTTATATATATATTTATATATATACCAAAATCAGGGTCAGCCAGGTGGTGCAGTGGATAGAGCACCAGTGTAGGAGTCAGAAGGACCTGAGTTCAAATCTCACCTCAGACACTTGGTACGCACTAGTTGTGTGACCTTGGGCAAGTCACATAACCCCAATTGCCTCATCCTGGGTCATCTCCAGTCATCCTGAGGAATATCTGGTCACTGGATTCATATGGCTGTGGAGGAGAAGTGAGGCTGATGACCTGCACAGCCCTCCCTCACTCAAAACAAAGTCAAGTGCAAGTCATGTCATCATTTCTCTGATGGCATGGTCTTCTTCAGCAATGAAGGATGAACACA